>OY728165.1:606218712-607468712 GCA_963277665.1 Viscum album
GGATTTTTTTATTATTTATGGTCTACCGTGGGATTATCCATGGATTTTTGTAGACAGTTATAATAATTTATCCCAGCAATGTTAAATGGATTGTTTGATGTGTCAATTGATGGTCAGGGTCTCAGATATGTAACATTATGATTCTTACTATATAAAAAAGATATTGTGTCCTCATCATATCCTTGTGGTGGTCTTGGTGAGTAAAAAATATCCATGTTTCTGGAACCAAATCATAGTTTGTTTTCCTTTTATGCTCTCTATGAAGGGTTTGTTAGAGGCCACCGTGGACATAGTCAGAATACCAATTCCATGGTGACGAACTGTTTAAAATTTGAAAAAAATAAATAGCAAAAAATAATTGTGGTTTTCTTAAATTTCAATTAGTAAACACATTTAATATGTCACGACCTGCCTCGAGGACCTATACCATGAATACCTTAAGCCTTCCTTCCTTAGTCCATGGAATGGAGAGTATCACCGAATTAGAATATCCAAAATACTAAAAAATAATGTACAAACCAAAAAGACAAAAGTGTCCAAAATACAAGTCCAAAACAAAAAACAAATGTGTATTAGTAAACGTTAATCTTCTCAAGTCGTACCTTAAGGGAAGGAGGAGGTTAGCTATCTATAGCCATAGATGTATGTCTCATTCGTCCTGTATCATGGGGCACCACCTTATCCCAGACTACCATGGTCTCCATCGAAGCATCGATCACTTGCACGAGACATGAAATGTGTTGGAGAAGCCCATATAGGGGTGGAAAACACAATACTCAATAGGAAACCAAAACAAAAAATGTATGACCATAAAGAAATATCACAATGAAATACCACAGGCAAATAAAGGTCACACAAGGTATAACTAAAATTTTAGACAGTAATATTATCAATGGTATAACTAAATCATCTACTATAGATGAGGGAGTTATCCATGATGATCCACTTAGGCCTGGTCGACTGCGGGACCATTAAGGTATCCTTGTCTGTTGGACCACTATAGTCCACTCATCTTCTAGACCACTGAGGTGTGATCCTCTTCTAGAACATGGAGGTTCTCTCATATGATAGACCACTATGATCTGATCTTCTACTAGATCACTTAGTCCGGCTTGTCTTTTGGACCACAGAGGTATGCTCTAATGTTGGACAACTGAGGTATTCTGTAAAGACCAGTAAAATTCAAGGGATGTTTTTTTTAATTATTTTTGGGATTTTACAAGAACGCTGTTTCTGATGGCACTTGAATCTAAGGCCCGGTGTGCCCGGAATTTCAATCCGAATTTTAGCTCGGGTACGTTCAGTGAACGAACGAGCGAGTTTTCCAAACTTTTGAACCAGTGCTTGGAATCGAATTCCAAGGGAACTGATGGATTCACACTACCGATAATTGCTTAGGAACACCTTTTCCAAAGTTTCATTTTCATAGGAGAAGTTGTTAAAATTTGTGGAAGGTAAAATAAAATTGAGCATCAATTTTTATTTTTCTCTAAGTGGTTAAAACCTTTGAGTGGATGTTGGGGGAAACCACCCAACTTCCCAAGTGTGGTTATGAGGGCGGTGGGGCCCACACGAACCCCACCACTTCATCTTCCCTTACATTCCATAACCCTCTATTTATTATGTCAAGTTGAGTTAATTAATTGAGTGGATTAATTCAACTTTTGATTTTCAAACATAAGTCACGTTAATAAAATAAATGAAGTACTTATTTTATTTGGTTGAATCTTGTTTTGTGAGTCATTGGGAGAAATGGAAAATCTCTTGAAGTTCTTCTTCCTTGATGAAGAACGCGAAGAACGTGAAGAACGCCGACCTCTGACGAAGGTCGAAATGAATTCCGGATCCTCGGAGATCGACAATGTGACGCCGACGAATAATTTCTCAGTGTCGCGACTCTCTCCTTCTGCAACGTCTTCTTTCATGATGGTTATATCCGCGATGAACCCTCGCTCAACGAATTCAACGAGGTAGGGGTTTTATGCATTTATCTTCAGGAATTTTCTTACGTCATATTTCCCCGTACAAATGGACCGCTTGTTATAAATAAACGGGATGGGGCCGGACCACACAAATAGGGCCGACCCTCCTTCCCTTTTCCTATTCTATATCTTGTGGTGGAATGGAATGGGGATGGTGCGGTGCTGTCGTACCGCGCGAGGTCATTCGGAAAGGAATGCGTGGTGCCGTCGCACCGCGCCGTTGAATCGAACAAGGTCGCAGTGCCGGAGAACCCCAAAGGCACCGCGGCCGGAGCGAGGTCGCGGCGGAGGGGCGTGGCGAGATGGCGCCACGTCGGACGAATCGAAGCCGTGGCGGAGCAGGGACCGGCGGCCAGTTCCGGGCCACTGACGTCGGAGCAGGGGGACCGGCCAGCGCCGGTCCCGTGGCGGCAACAGCCGGCCGACCGGAGCAGGCCTGCCAATGAGGGGAAGAGTTGGGGGTTACGACCCCTAGCTGGCTAGCATGAGCGGCCCCCATCATGGGGACGCGGTTACAGAACAGGGGGGTATGTGCCCTCCCCTCATCTGCTCAAATGAAACGGCCGAGCCACCTGGCTAGTCCCAGCGTGCCTGGCTGGCTGCCCAGGCCGGGCCGGGCTGCACCCAAGTGGGCCGGACCCGGAACCGGGTCGGGTCGACCCGATTCAGCCCAACCCAGGGGGTACCAGGCTGGGTCGGACAGGGCCCGAACCCCCTAATACCAAACCTCTCAAGGTCTTTTACCCATAACATGGGTTGCAGACCTCTTCGATGCACCGCCAGCTGCGATGCGATCCTTGGATCGAGTCAGATGTTTCGGTATATCACACTCAAGGTTTTGGAAGACATTGGGTCCAGCCGGGTTGGTTCGTACACGAAACCAATCGGGCCCTCGCAGTAGGAACGCTTATAACATGAGATCCGGACGTCCGATTGACATGTTGTCGACTTTTTTGGATTCCTCTAAGTGAGACGGACCATTTGGATTACTCTGCTCGAGGTTTGGACGTAGTTGGAGTACGGTCGGGTTGGTTTTAAGTTAAAAATCAACTGGGCCCCTAGGATGAAAACGCTAATAACTCTCAGAACGAGAGTTCGATTGACGCACCGTCTATGACGTTGAGTACCTATTGACGGTATAGAACTTTGGGATACATCAACTCCGGACAATGTGTCAGTTGATGTATCAGCCCTTCTGCTCGTGGATCGGATGCTCCCGAATGAGCTTGCTATGTGTGGGAACCCTAGAGCTGGATGCGACTACGACGACGACGACGACTGTACAGAAATCCTCCATGTATTCGACGGCGACGACTATAGCACTCAGTGATCCTACATGGATCAGTGCTACCGATCCCGTGTGGGTCAGATCCTATGTGGGTCAGCACTCAGCGGTCCTGTGTGGGCCAGCACCTACCAATCCTGTGTGGGTCTGATCCTGTTTGGGTCATTGCGAGTGTTAGTTACCTATCAATCCTTTTTGGGTCATTGTCGTGGTTATTTACCTATCAATATTTTGTGGGTCATTGCGGGGGTTTGTACCTATCGATCTTGTGTGGGTCTGACGGCTTAGATGAATCAGTAACTTCATCTGATCAACTCTATCGTCTTACGAAGATGTATACCTGTGTGAGCTGAATCTTGACGTTCAATCCTTATCTTTGATAAGATTGACTTGATATCCTGTGTGGATTAAGTTATGCATTCTTATGTGGACTGGGTTGTGATTTCCTGTGTGGACTGGGTTGTACTTGAGCTCGGATATTGGAGACGAACGAGAATTGAAGACTTAGGTATATGTATGGGCATATACCAATGTAATGTCGGATGTTACTTCGTGATTGTATATTTTTCTTTGTGGATTATCCTTTGTGGATTCTGGGAGACCTTTGGGGGTCTCGGGGTCCCTACTGAGTAGTTTATACTCACCCCTTCACGGGCTATGCCCGCACTATGTTGTGTTGGATGCAGACGACGGGCATCGCTGATCATGGAAGAGGCATGAGGAGCAGGTCGGTACCCGGTGGTGGACCACTGGGCGGGGCGTACATGGACCTGACGGCTGGACCCATGGAGATGTGGAGGCTATCTGTACCCACCCTTCTGGTGGGACTACCAGTGGATGACTCGACGTTGCGGCATTACTTTTCAGTTGTTGTACTCTCTCTCAGTTGTACTTTACTTTCAGTTTGGGTTTGTATTCTGGCCCACTTACTTTAACGCACTTTCTATTATACCCAGTTTTTAATTAGTGTTTACTTCTGCTTGCTTTCTCTGTGATGGTTTTTTAATTTAAAAATGCAATGCCTTCCCTATTTCCATGAAATTACGCATTGGTGCTAGTCGCCAGCCCCTAGCCTATGGAAGGTGGGTTTGGTGTAGTCACGGAACGGGCCCCGAGGACGGGTCTTGACATATTGGTATCAGAGTAGTTCAGTTCTACCGCAGAACTCCGGACTCTGATCTTTTTCTATGTGAAGAAATAGTGTTAAGAGTATTGAGTGTGGTTATCTATCCAGGGAGTCCAGTGTTGGTTTGGTGGCCGACGTATCCGTACACCAGGACCCTGACTTCTGATTTGCGACTTAATACACGAAAACTTTGATTGCATGTGTGTTTCATGTTTTCGTTTTGATTACTTTATGCCATCTCACCAGGTATACTATTTGACCGTGGCACACCTATTTCTTTTTAGGATGTCCCCACGATGGCAGCCAGCTAGGATTTTGAGAGTTGTGTGTGACGACAGCCCACCGAGCGATGAGGCCTCAGTATAGGGACTTTTGACAGCAGAGTCACTGACGGTACCTCTACCCGTCGAGCCACCAATGCTTCCAGCCCCAACAACTGTTGATGCACGTTTCCTTAGTGCACTGCACAAGTTTCAGCATTAGAAACCACGCAGGTTCCGCGGGGAGATAGATCCTCAGGAATCCAAGGATTGGATGGAGGCAATTGTATGGGTTTTCAGGTTAGTGAGGACACCAGAAAACCTCATGGTGATCTTCATAGCGAGTCTACTGCACGCAGCAGGAGGTAGATGGTGGATCTTGATGCTCCATGTGCACGATGAGGCATCTCTTCTCTGGGCGGACTTTGAGAGACTCTTCCACTTGGAGTTTGTCCCAGCCACCCTCAGTGCGGTGCGCATCCATGAGCTTCTACAGCTGCGGCAGGGCAGCTTGACGGTCACCCAGTACTTGGCGAGATTTACAGATCTCTCGCACTACTCGACAGACATGGTACGAGACCCATTCATCCGGGTCGGGACATTTAAGTAGGGATTAAGGCATGTGATCAGGGAATCGCTGATCTCCCTCACCATTCCGACATAGGCAGGGGTTCTGGAGCGATCCCTTCTGATCGAGAGCTTCCTTGCTGAGCCTACATTAGCAGCGAGACCTACTGCAGGGCGGCACGTAGCAGAGTCTTCTGCATCAGGTAGTTGACGGACGACTCATAGGTCTAGGTAGACCAGACCCTCAAGAAGAGGACCTCTGGACACTGGCTCAATAGTGCGGGGCACACAGCGCAGATACAGTCTTTCGAGAGGCAGGCAGTGCTACGCATGCGGTGGGCTGAGCCACATGGCTCGTGACTGCCCGACCCGCCATGCAGAGGAGCAGTAGACGGTTGAGGGACCACCCAGGCAGAGGAAGAGGGTCGACCGTGGTGGTCCGCAGGGAACAGGCGGACGAGGCAGAGGAGCTGGCTGAGCAGCAGGTGGTGGGCGACGCATTGAGGCTCTACCCCCACCACCACCAGGAGGTCCACCCCGACCACAGGGAGCTGGCGGGTAGAGACAGGCACAACTTCAGGCAGTCAAGGCCTACGACCATGACGTGCCCGAGATGATTCGAGGTACTATCTGTGTCTATTCCACCTTTTCTGCAGTTCTTAAATACACAAGAGCGAGTCATTATTTCATAGACACTTCCCTTTTTTGAGGTCGTAGATTCCGATAGAGCCATTGGCTCGATCCTTACGGCTAGAGACTCCTACGGGAGCAAACTCGATGATTACGGACTCGTGCCGGCAGTGTGAGATTACTCTAGGAGGCGAGAGCTTTAGATGGGATCTTCTTTTAGCAGCATCGAGGCCTTACGACGTCATCTTGGGAATAGATTGGTTATCTACAGTCCACGCTCATATCGACTCTATTAGGCGCACGGTGCGGTGTGTACGCACCGATGGAAGCAGGTTCACCTTCACCAGCAAGAAGGGAGCCTTCATATCACAGGATGGACTCTCGTAGAGTAGAGGACAGTCCATAACTCATCAGTTGGCCAGACTCATCCTATGAGAAGTTAACGTGCAGATTCTTGGTTTTCCTGCAGTGGTGGATCAGTATGCAGACGTTTTCCCCGACGATGTTCTAGGACTACCTCCATGTAGAGAGGTAGACTTTTATATTGATATGTACCCCGGTACAGCCCCGATATCCACTCCAGCATATCGGATGGCCTCCGCTAAGCTTCGAGAGCTACGGGTAAAGTTGGAGGACTTGCTGGGAAAGGTTTTATCTGACCCAGGTTTTCACCGTGGGCTTCCCCGATATTGTTCGCCAAGAAGGAGGATGGAAGATTGCAACTTTGTGTAGACTATCGTCACCTGAACTAGGTGACCGTGAGGATCATGTATCCGCTACCGAAGATTGACGACCTCTTCGATCAGCTCAAGGGATCACGGTGGTTCTCGAAGATAGACCTCGGGTCAGTCTATCTCCAGCTCAATGTTCGGGATGAGGATGTGCAGAAGATGGCCTTCAGGTGTCGGTATGGCCACTATGAGTTCATGGTTATTCTAGTCGAAGTAACCAATGCTCCAGCAGTGTTCATGTCCCTCATGAACATGATCTTTCATCCATACCTCGATCGATTTTTCGTGGTCTCCACCGACGACATTTTGATAAACTCGACCACTGAGGAGGAGAACACCTACCACTTGCGGGTTGTACTAGACACACTCTGAGAGCACCAGATTTATGGAAAGCTATCGAAGTGTCAGTTACGTGAGTTCCACTTCTTGGGACATGTCATCTATGAGGTGGGAGTTGCAGTGGATCCTGTGAAGATTGAGGCAGTGCTATCTTGGGAGCCACCTAGAAGAGTGACAGAGGTGCATAGTTTCTTGGGACTAGCTGGGTACTACTGGAGATTTGTGCCAGACTTCTCCAGAGTTGCAGCACCACTCTCAACCTTGATGAAGAAGGGGAAACCCTTTCTGTGGTCAGACAGATGTCAGCAGAGCTTCTAGGAGCTGAGACAGAGATTGACCAGCACGCCTATCTTGAGGCTACCAGAGGAGGGAGTTGGATACGTAGTTTACTGTGATGCATCAGGGACCAGAATCGAATGTTTTCTGATGTAGGAGAAGGTCGTGATCACCTATGGATCACGTCAATTGAAGCATCATGAGAAAAACTACGCTACCCATGACATGGAGTTAGCAGCAGTGGTTTTCGCTCTGAAGATGTGGCGACACTATCTGATGGGCGAGTGCTTTACAGTCTATTCTGACCACCAGAATCTCAAGAACATCTTCACTCAGATGGACCTGAACCTAAGACAGCGACGATGGCTCGAGTTCATCCTGGAATATGACTTTGAGATAGTCTATACTCTTGGAAAGGGGAACGTGGTAGCCGATTCTCTCAGTAGGAAAACGGCCATTCAACTACTTGGGGAGGCGACAGAGCACCTAGCCGCTTTACAAGTATCCTTCATGGATATAGATGGATCAGACTTCCTTCAGTCACTCACAGTCACTCCTCCAATACTGCAGTGGGTCAGAGAGGCACAGCGTGGGGACACAGACTGTGAGACACGGCGTGCGCAGATATCCTCAGGAAAGGAACCTGATGGATTATCCATGGGAGAAGAGCACGATGTCATTTTCAGAGGATGTACCTTGGTACCAGATGCTTTTTGGGAGGAGGTGCTGAGAGAGTTTCACACTTCCCCTTTGGCGGTACATCCTGGAGTGGCGAAGATGTACCGGGATCTCTGACGACAGCACTGGTGGTCGGGCATGAAGAAGGTTGTGGAAGAGTTCGTTTCTCGATGCCTCACCTTCCAGCAGGTGAAGGTAGAGGACCAGGTACCAGCAGGCATGGTGAAGCCCTTGGAGGTTCCGGAGTGGAATTGGGATGGCATATCTGTAGACTTCGTGACTGGAAATCCACACACTTTCAGAGGTCACGACATCATTTGGGTGATTGTCGACCGACTCGCCAAGTCGGCTCACTTCTTACCAATCAGAGAGTAGGGCCCAGTAGAGAGCTTGGGATGTCTTTACATTCAGGAGATTGTACGGATTAATGGTGTGGTATCATCCATCTTCTCTGATCAAGATGCTCTCTTTACTTCCCAGCTTTGAAAGGGGTTGCTGGAGCCAATCGGGACGCAGCTACGTCTGAACACCACCTTTCACCCTCAAACAGATGGTCAGACGGAGAGGACCATTCAAAATCTCGAGGACATGCTCCGTGCATGTGTCCTCGACTTTGGTCGTAGCTGGGAGGACCACCTACCCTTGGTGGAGTTCAGGTACAACAACAACTACCACTCCACCATCGGGATGGCACCATACGAGGCATTGTACGACCAACTTTGAAGATCTCCTATGTGCTGGACAGACCCTGGGGAGTCAGCACTTGTGGGACCGGAAACGGTCCAGGCCACGACAGAGAAGGTCCAGGTCATCCAGGAGCGGATGAGGACAGCTCAGAGCCGGCAGATGTCTTATGCTGACAGATGGCGGAGGCCACTAGAGTTCGAGGATGGAGACTACGTCTTCTTTCGGGTCTCACCTTGACGTGGATTAATGAGATTTGGACGAGGCGGCAAATTTTCTCCACGTTTCATCGAGTCATTCTAGGTCCTCAGTAGGATTGGCGAGGTGGCTTATCGCCTGGCTCTACCACCTCAGTTGCACCAAGTGCACGACGTCTTCCACGTATCTCAGTTGAGGAGATATGTGCATGACCTGAAGTATATCATTGACCATGGGGAGCTGGACGTTGATGATGGGGCAACTTTTGCGGAGGTCCTAGTGGATATCGAGGATCAACAGGAGTGGGTTCTACGTGGATGGATGAATCCACTAGTGCGTATCAGATGGCAACGTGGGAACCTCCAGGATAGAACTTGGGAGCGGGAGGCCCAGATACATGCTCAGTACCCACATTTGATTCCCCAGTGTACGTTGTATCTTTACGGGGATGTAAATCCCTGAGGTGGGAGTAATGTAAAGACTTGTAACAATTAAGGGAAATTTTTTCTTAATTTTATTTGGGATTTTTAAAGTACGCGGTTTCTGACGGCACTTGCTTCCGAGACCCGGTGTGCCCAGAATTTCTATCTGAAGATTAGCTTAGGTACATTCAGTGAACGAACGAGCGGGTTTTCCTAACTTTTGAACCGGAGCTCGGAATCGAATTCTGAGGGCACCGATGGATTAGCAGCGCCAGTAATTGCTTAGGAACCCCTTTTCTGGAGTTTCATTTTCACGGGAGAAGTTATTAAAATTTGTGGAATGTAAAATAAAAGTGAGCATCAATTTTTCTTTTTCTCTAAGTGGTTAAAACCTTTGAGTGGAAGTTGGGTGAAACCACCCAACATCCCAAGTGTGGTTATGAGGGCAGTGGGGCCCACACAAACCCCACCCCTTCATCTTCCCTAACCTTCCATAACCCTCCATTTATTAAGTCATGTTGAGTTAATTAATTGAGTGGATTAATTCATCTTTTGGTTTTCAAACATAAGTCATGTTAATAAAATAAGTGAATTACTTATTTTATTTGGATGAATCTTGTTGTGTGAGTATTTGGGAGAAAATAATAAGCTCTTGAAGTTATTCTTCCTCTACGAAGAACATGATGAATGCCAACCTCCGAAAAAGGTCGACAAGAACGCCGCATCCTTGGAGATCGACGATGTGAAGCATGAATCATTTGTCCACGATGTGACTCTCTCGTTACGCAACGTCTTCTTCCACGATGGTTATATCCGTGATGAACCCTCTCTCAACAAATTCAATGAGGTAGGGGTTTTATACGTTTCTCTTCGTGATTTTTCTTCCATCATCTTTCCCCGTAAAAATGGACTGCTTGTTATTAGTTAACGGGAGGGGGAAGGATCACAAAAACATGACCGACCCTCCTTCCCTTTTCCTCTTGTCTACCTTGTGGTGGAATGGAACGAGGATGGCGCGTTGCCATTACACCGCACGGGTTCATGTAGCAAAGAATGTGCAGCGCCGTGCCGTTGAATCGAACAAGGTCGTGGTGCCATCGCGCCGCGCCAGAGAACCCCAAAGGGACCGTGGCCGGAGCGGGGCCGCGGCGGAGGGGCGCAACGCCATCGCGCCATGCCGAATGAATCAAATCCTCGGCTTAAGCCGCGGCGAATCAGGTACTGGTGGACAGTTCCAGGCCGCCGGCGGCGGACCGGGCCGACCGGTCAGGGGAAGTGCTGGGGATTACCACCCCCGGCTGGCCAGCATGAGTAGCCCCCCATCACGGGGGGTCGCGGTTACGGAACAGGGGGGCAGGCGCATCCCCCCTTCCGCTCGGCCGAAACGGCCGAGCCACCTGGTTAGCGCCAGTGTGCCGGTGCACCGGGCCGGGCCGCGCCCAAGCGGGCCAGACCTGGATCCGGGTCGGGTCGACCCGGTTAGGGCCGACCCATGGGGGACCGGGCCCGAACCCCCTAATACCAAACCTCTCATGGTCTTTTTCCCATAAAATGGGATGAGGACCTCCGAGCGACGCACCGCCAGCTGAGATGCGATCCTTGGATCGAGATGGATGTTTCGGAATATCGCACTCAGGTTTTAAGAGGACTTTTGGTTCGGATGGGTTGGTTCGTACACGAAACCAACCGGGCCCTTGCATCCGAAACACTTATAACATGAGATCTGGACGTCCGATTAACGTGCCATCAACTTTGTTGGATTCCTCTACGTGAGACGGACCTTTTGTCTTACTCCGCTCGTGGTTTGGATGTAGTTGGAGTACGGTCGGGATGGTTTTTAATTAAAAACTTATCAGGCCCCTTGGAAGAAAAATCCAATAACTCTCAGACCGGGCGTCCGATTGACGCGACGTCTGTGAAGTTGAGTACCTATTGATGATAAAAAACTGTTGGATACATCAACTCCAGACTATGTGTCAGTTGATGTATCATCCCTTTGTCTTGTGGAGAAGACCCTCTCGAACGAGCTTGTTGTGTGCGGGAACCCTAGAGCTAGATGCTACTGCGACGACGATGACGATTGTACAGAAATCCTCCGTGGATTCGACGGCGATAACTACACAACTCAGTGATCCTACGTGGATCATTGCTACCGATCTTGTTTGGGTCATATCCTGTGTGGGTCATCTCTCAGTGGTCCTGTGTGGGCCAGCGCCTACAGATCCTGTGTGGGTCCGATCCTGTGTTGGTTATTGCGGGGGTTAGTTACCTATCGATCATTTGTGGGTCATTGCAGGGGTTAGTTACCTATCAATCCATTATGGGTAATTGCGGGGTTTGGTAAATATCGATCCAATGTGGGTCTAATGGCTTAGATGAATCAGTAACTACTTCTGATCATCTCTATCGTCTTACGATGAAGTATACCTTTTTGAGCTGAATCTTGACTTTTAATCATTATCTTCGATAAGATTGCCTTGATATCATGTGTGGATTACATTATGCTTTCCTGTGTGGACCGGGTTGTGATTTCCTGTGTGGACTGGGTTGTACTTGAGCTCGGATATTGGAGCCGAACAAGAATTGAAGAGTTAGGTAAATGTATGGGCATATACCTAAGTAATGTCAGATATTACCTCGTGATTGTATCTTTCCTTGGTGGATTATCCTTTTAGGATTCTGGGAGACCTTTGGGGTTCTCAAGGTCCCAACTGAGTAGCTTATACTCACCCCTACACGGGCTATGCCCGCACTACGTTTTGTTGGTTGCAGATGACATACAACGCTGATCGTGGTAGTGGCACGAGGAGCAGGTCAGTACCCGGAGGTGGACCACTGGGCGGGGCCTACACGGAGTAGACGGCTGGACCCGAGGAGCTTTGGAGGCTATCTGTACACACCCTTCTGGTGGGACTACCAGTGTATGGCTCAACGCTGCGGCTTTACTTTTCAGTTGATGTACTCTCTTTCAGTTGTACATTACTTTCAGTTTGGGTTTGTATTCTGGCCCACTTACATTACCGCACATTCTATTGTACCCAATTTTTACATAGTGTTTACTTCTTATTTCTTGCTATGTGGTGGTTTTTTACTTTACAAAGGCAATGCCTTCCCTAATTACTGGGAATTACGCCTTGGTGCAAGTCGCTTGCCCCTGGCCTATGGAAGGCGAGCTTGGGGTAGTCACGACACGGGCCCCGAGGACGGGTCGTGACATATGCTCATCTATTATACCACTAATGTTCACTCTTCTAGTATACCATTGAGGTCCTCTCATCTAATGGACCACTGAGGTCTGTTTGTCTACTGGACTAGTATTATTCTTGTCTTCTATACAACATAGGTCTTCTCATCATATCTTTCGTGTCACAGCTAACCATAGGATTCACACTCTCTGGAGAAATCAGTTCCATGGGAATCAACTATTAATTTCCTCAGTAATATCTTGAAATCCATGAAGTATCTCTTAGAGTATACCAGAAGGGCCTTCTACTCACAATATTCCCAACATTGTAGGAAGAACATCTATCAGATGCCCGATCTAAATTATATTGGTGTTTTAGTAAAAAGGAGCATGTTGCATCTGGGATCGGTCCAACCTATCCCTATGGGACTTGCTGGACCAACACATTTTGGTCGTTGGTCCAGATTACTGGGTCACCTAGTGACTTAGTCTAATTCTGATGACCTAGTCTGACTCGGTTGGACAGGTTCTGACCAACCAGGCCACCCAGGGGTTCGGTTTTCTATCCAGCCCAACCTTTATTGGACGGCAAGTTCCCCTCCCTCCTAGTCCACACAGTGGCCCAGTTCGCATCACTATTCCATGGCAAATAGGCAGATAATTTCACTTCTAGGCTGTATGGCATGGGACATCTGGTTCTCTTTCCCACATTAGGGCGAGGTCGACCGCCTCCCCTCTACCACGGTCCCGAAGACTATGTGATCGCATCATCCCACAAACTAATCATTGGTCTCTTGAACTGACATGATGCCCCACTATCACTATGATCCATCAACACTATGAAACATGAATGGCACTGTGATTCCACACTACCAATTCCCACCTGAAATGAATCCAAACTGGCACCGCCTCCCTGCACCGTCAGAGCCCCTGCTGGCTACGGCCTCCACCAACACATCACACCACCTCAGCACCACAATGGCCTCCTCCAGTGTGGTGTTCTAGAGGCCTGCCCAGTATCCCTCATGGAGCCACCTTCCCATTCCGCCACAATCATCATCACGCCTACACTGGGCCGTCATGATGGTCGGTCGATGTTTTGGGTTCTTGGGGACAAGGAATGGGCATGCAATTATCATTCATTGATAACCCCATTAATAACATGAAAACATATGATAAAATAATGGTATATTTCCACAAAAAGTACTAGATGAAGGAACCTATGTCGTTGTTCTTCATGGCATTGATCTGCTCTAGTTAAAGGATTGAATAGATAAAATAAAATTAATTCAATTTAATAATGGATCAGTTCCCCAATAATATCATACATGAATGATTAATCGGTGGGTAAATTGTTCAAGAGTTAACATGTGTTAATTGTAAAAATTAAAGAATATTTGGGAAACAATTCCAACAATAAAATGTCGACCCCTACCCAGGATAAGATTGATGGTTGAGGATGTACAAGATCGTGCACCTCCTTTCTTCATTCTTGATCTGCAACCCACCATTTATAGAGATTCATTGAAGGGTGGAAGAAAGTGATTTCAATGTTCATCATCATGAACCACCAAATCCTCCATCAAATCCTAGGATTGGGCTGCCAATCCACCAATTCATGTAAGCATATTAATTGACAAAACATGAATCAATGATTATATTATGATGTGTTGCAGCGTCATTACGCTGACTAAATAATAAGTTTCCTTGATGATTATTAATTTCTCCTCTTCATTTCACCATACCCTTGACATGCCACTATATAATGATGAAGAGTACTAACACAATAACTTTTTATGTTATTTTATATTTTTATTCTAAAATTTAAAAAAACTAAAATTTTCAGTTGACCCACATCGTTTAATGTTAGGTCCTTTCATGGAAAATCCCAATTCTCTGAGTTAAACGGTACTCTCATATTTTGGATCTGATAACCTGTTCTAATGTTATAAAAACTCACCCATAGATTTATTTAATAAACCGTAAAAATCAATCAAAAATACATTTTTTCCACTCCAGGCCTTTGTATTACATACCGTCTTAGAGCCTAGTCTCGAAATAATCCCTTTTAATTTTCAAAAAATTATTACATGGAATTCTAGGTTATTACATTACTCCCACATTTAGGGATTTATGTCACCATAATCCAAAAAAATAGATAATCAAATAAATGCGGGTAGTGTACATGAATCTGTGCATCCCACTCCCACATTATCAAATGGTGATTCCCATTATACTAATAAACTTGTACCAGGTGAATTTACCATCCAAAGAAGATCATATTGTGTAGATCAACTATCTTCACTATGTTCTGCATGAATGTGTCCCCATATTCAATCTCTTTTTGATATGTTTGAAGACGTGAGAAGGGTCAGGCATGTAACTCCTTAGCTGAGATACATTGAAAAAATCATTCACCCTCTCTAACTATGTTGGTAGATCCAATCAGTACACCACCTATCCCACTACATGTACTATCAGTAATGGTATACTGATCCTTGGTGATATATTCCCACCCATCCAAATATATCTATCCCTCATCGAGAAGAGACCCATAAGAATATGTGGTCCCCCTCGTTGAACTCCAAGGTTCTCTGTTACCTATCAGTATAGGAATTTTTTTCGGTTCTGTGAAATCCTCATCTGGTATTGGATGACCTGTACCTTCTCATTGGTAGACTCTATCATCTCTGGACCAATTAGTGCTATCTCCCATTGGTTATTCCATCATCATGATGACATTAATGTTCATCCATAAAATACCTAGAATGGTGTCATACCGACGGTGGGGTGGTAGCTTTTGTTGTATGAAAACTGCACATGTGTTATGTGGTACTCCCAACAATGACCAAAATCATGAACACAGTAACAAATCATGTGTTTCAAGGTATTTATGGTCTTCTATGTCTAAATATTCATCTTCTGGTGAAAGGCTATGATCAAGCTCACCTTATTCCCAAGAACCTCATACAATACCTTCCACCACCGGGATGTAAAGTGTGCATCATGATCTGAGACTGTCATCAATGGGACTCCATGGAGTCAAACTATATCCTATACGTATAGGCATCCCAAGATCTATACTAAACACTTATCTTGAATGGGTTGGAAGTGGGCTTAATTGTGCGACTTTGTAACACCCGGGAATTTATGAGAAATATTTTTTTATGTATAACGTTATATAATGGAATATTTCACTACACACAACACTGTATTGTCCTGCGTTATACTCTAGAGAAAGCGTCCTTTATAGCTTGGGTTTTACGCAATATCGAATTTTACTAAACAACGATATGATATTAAAATTTTATTTTAACTAGCCGTTATGAATAGTAATAACAATTTTTTAAAATCTTTTAAATTTTATCATTAAAATTGGACATCATTTTTGGATTCAGAATATTGAAATTAGAATAGGGTAAAAATTTTGTATTTTTCTGAAAACTCTCAATTTTTGATGAATAGTGAAAACACTAGGTTACTATTTAAAAATCTAATTTTTATTTAAATAATTATTTATTTTATTTAAATTTATTTTAGGTCAAAATTGATACTTAATACCAATATATGTTCATTTTAATTAATTTGAGTCATTTTATAATAATTTTAGATATATAAAAATTTTATTGAACTTTTCACCGTCTTTTACCCACCTCCTAGGAGAATTTGAAAATTTACATAAAACACAATTTTCCCACTTTTTTGAGTGAAAGTTAAAAAATCTGAGAGACAAAGTTAATATCAAGTAGTAAAATTTGGTTCAATAAGATAAAAATACATTTTGGTGACTAGTAACTTTTTACTTTTTTTTAACCGCGGTTAAAAGTAATTAGGGTAATTAAGTGTAAAAATGATATTATTATTACCCTAAAACATGTACTAATTATATTGTATAAGATTAATTAGACCAAAAACAACCTTAGGAATAAAATATGTCCATTTAGGTCCACATGGATTAGATTAGGACATTTATTATTATTTTATTTAAAGAAAAGTTAATATAGTTAAAATCAAAGTTTAATAACTAAAAAATTTTAATATAGGGTTATATATAATATAAATTATACTATAAATATTAATTAAAAAGATAAAAAGGTTTCCTACATAATGGTATTTTATTTATAATTTTTATACATTTAATAATTTCATTTATTTATGACACAATGATGATGCAGTAATTACCTTATTAATTAAATATTAAAATAATTGATAATATAAATTCCCAAATTAATGTAATCTTATACTTTTTATGAATTAAAATAATGTTATAGGTTAATATGATATGTTATTACTTATTTAATTAACATTTTACTAAATAATCACACTGTTCTGATTTTCAAAAAAATCATGTACCAAATAGTGTCAAAATTGACATAAAATAGTATTTAAAACATATATTATATTATTAATTGTTATTTTATTCCTAAAAATATATGTTTCGGCCAAATGACTTGAATAGGGTTATATATATTAATAATTAACCACTTGGGGTTATTTTGGTTTGTTGTAGTATGTTTATTAACCATATAGTGTAAATGAACAAGAAGACACATTAAAAGTAAAATTATTTATCTTAAAGTAAAATCTAAATGATAAGTTTAAAATAGTAACCTCAACTTGTCTAAAATATATTTTTGAGAGGATTTAGACCCATACCCACCTTAGTTTCGAAATAAATCAATTTTTAGCTATTAAAAACCGAATATGACTTTATAATAAAATAATATTTTAAGTTTTTCCTAAGGTGCCCCACTCCTCCCTTATAAAAGGTCACCTCCTCCCTCTCCTACTCACACCACATTGAGCCTTAAAACTCTTCAAACCCCTGCCAATTTCTCTTATCCACTTCCATAGAAATATCCTAGAGGTCCTGGTATTATTCAAAGACCATCATTAGTGTCGTAAGAGGAGGTTTAGAAGAGGCGCTTCAAAGAAGAGGTAATGTACGTTACCGATTGTTTCAAATTTATTTCTTCTTTTATGTTCTCTTAATTAGTAGTTTCATTATGAATTAATTACATAAGTATCACTCTTATACTGATATGTTATTTTAAATATTAAACAACCCTATTTCACCTTCTATCCATCCTATGGAAAACGAAATCACCGCGCGTGCGTACGTACGATATACCGTCTCCACGCCGTGGTGTACTCTGTTTTCTACCACCACCTTACTTGGATTGTTATAATGGAGTAAATAATAACTATATATGATTATTTTAAGGTTATATTGATTATGAAATAGTATACATACACATAAATACAATTCCACGATCATGGGAACGATATCATCGCTCGTTCATACGTACCGCATACCGTCTCCACAATGTGATGCGACTCATTCTATATGATCTTCGTTGAATAATGAGTTTATAAATGAATTGAATGAAGAAATATGATATATGATACACTAATACCATTGTGTAAATGAGGTATCTATTTCATAAAGACAAGAATAAGAATTTATTCGACAAGACATGCAAAAAAACATAAAGCAATGAACACCCATATAACAAGTAGCAATCAAAAATTACTAATAAGAAGATAAAAATATGACCATGTATGATATCATAACAATTAATATGATTCATTAATAATTCAATGAAATTATTTAAATCATTATACAGTCGGTTCGAAAATATATGAAGCATATCAGTTCTAAGGTAAGTGAAAATCTCACAATCTCATTTTATCCGATATTGTTTATACTTCAGAATTTACTGGGGGATATTTATCATCCACATACATGTTCCCTCAATATGTAATATTATTTCTATCCTCCTAAAATTTTTTAAATCCAATTTTAAAAATTGGTGGGTTTTTAGTAAATGATATGATAGGAATCTTTTTTTTTGTTTTTAGTATGAGGTACTTATTGACTTTTTCATCCAAAGTATGAGAAGACGGTTTCTTTAACTTATACGGCATGAATGGATTTAATGATTTAATAAAACATTATTTCCATGAAGCTTACTTTACATTTATTTTGAATCAACTTCATTTAGTTTAAAATTTTATGACATGTTAAGAAGGGAAAAATGTTTTTTAAGTAGAAAGGATATTTTCCTCAAGAATGGAGTTCAAGCATTTTATCAAAATAATTTTCCATCTATGATAATATATGGTTCTATTTCTATCCCTATTTTTATATTGATATGATTTTTTTTGATGGAATTATTTTTCTGATATCCTTTTATCTTATATGGATTATGTTATGATGGCATGACATTTAAAAATCCTATTTTTATTACATGGGTTATGCAATGATTTATGATTTATGATCTTGTGGCACACATAATAATGGTATCATTATGAGATGGGTGGGGCCGATATCTCCCACCAATGCATTGGGTAATGATTTATATCTCACGGGATATACATGGCCGGAACAACAGATTAATCCGGTTCGGTGATACAGGACTGAAATGAGGAGTGAACTCGGATTAGAAATGGACTTGGTCCACTAGGATAGTCTTAGAAATGAGTCTTGACTACTAAGAAATGATTCTCTATGATTATGTGTTTATTCCAAAAAGTTTCATGTTTTATGTTATGATTATTGTGATTATATTTCGCTACTATGATTTATCCCATGTTATGATATTATGATCACTTTTTTAGGTTAAGATTTTCAAAATTCTATGTTCTTATGAATATGATATTTTTTTTGGTTACCCTTACTGAGCATTTGAGCTCATCCTTTTGTATGTTTTATTGCCCCAGGACAGGATGAAGGTTATTAAGTAAGATATTCCAAAAGGGACTCTATAAATGATGAAATAAATTGGAGACAATGTAGATTATTTATGAACTAGTTGTTTGTGTTTCCCAGTTTCTAAAGTCAGTATACCTATACAGTCCTACCATGGTTTTTTTATATGTTGTAATAAGTATGCATCAATTTTTATGTAATAACAATTTATGTAAAGTATGGGTCTTTATAGTTGGTATCAGGTTAATGGTATAGTCATCCCATAAAAACTAGGATATGAAATCCTTATTAAGAATTCTAAGGAAATGTCTAAGCATAGGACAAAATCTTAGTGTTTTAGAAATGGCCATGAATAACCTATGATAAGACCTAAAGCATGAAATTTTATTCTTGATTATGTGGTTTTACTATTATGAATAGTGTTTCTCACACTAATGTTATTGGTTTTAGTCAATGGATGGAACCCAAAGGTATTTTGTTAATGCTGAATATGAAGGGAAATGCAATGATTGTCCCCCTGAGAAACCAAAAGTTATGGGAGTTGGAATGCAAAATCTTGTAGCCATGCTCACACAACTTTCTCATGCTATGAATCATGCAGGACTAAAAAAAGATCAATTGAAGGAGAAAATTTGAATTGAATCCATCATGAGGCAGCGTCCACCCTCATTCACCGGGTCTACTGATCCATTAGTGGCTGAACAATGGATCAATACCACTGAAAAGTTATTTTCAGTTCATCAATGTTATGAACATGATAAAGTCATCTTAGCAGCTTATAGTTTGGATGGTGAAGCTGAACAATGGTGGAATATTATCAAGAATAAGAGGCCAAGAGATGAAATTGAGTCCATGGAATGGGATGAGTTCAATAACTTATTTTTCAACAAGTACTTCCCTCGCATTCTTCGAACAAAGAAGGAGAAAGAGTTTCTCGAAATAAAGCAAAAGGATGATGAATCAGTTAGTACATACGGAGAAAATATTACAAGACATGAAAGGTACGCTTCTGGGATTATTATCTAACCTGAGAGTAATATCGATAGATTCTTTAGTGGCTTAAAAGCATGTCTTCTAAGGGTGATATCCATAAGGGACTTCAATAGCTATGAGGAAATCGTTTGATGTGTTCTCACGGTTGAGATGGAGATTTGATTAACCCATCCATCATGTTCATTTGATTAGAAGATGAAAATGGAATTCAAATAAAAATCTAAAGAGAACACTGAAAAAAATACGAGTTTTCCCTTATTCTCGATGTGTGGAAAGAATCATGGAAGGAGTTTTTTTAAAGGGACAAGTAAATGATTCAAATTTGGAAAATAAGGTCATCGGCCATTTGAATGCCGCAATGATGGAAGAAGATGTTTAAGGATACGAACAAAGAAAAGGCTACAAAGAGTGCACCTCCTACACTTCAATGATACAAGTGCTAGAAAATGGGTCATTATACTAATCAATGCCCTAATTCATGGGTTGTTGATGATGATCGACGTCAACAAACTCTTAAGGCCAATGAAAAAGGAATGTCACATGAAATTTTTTTCATCGATGTGGAGTATGATAACGAAGTGTTGAAAGGTACAATTACCATCCACTCTAAAGTAGGAAATGTTTTATTTAATTCTGGATCCACCCAATCTTTTATTTCTGAATAATTTTCTAATGGTATCGCTGTATTACCTCAACAGTTAGATGTTGAGTTAGCTGGGGCAAACCCTAATGGCACAACAGTCACATCAAAAGTTTATAATTGTTCTCCGGTTGAAGTTTGTGGGAAATTGATTCCTTAAAATCTTGTGATACTTTCTATAGTGGAATAGGATGAGATACTTGGCATGGATTGACTTTATTTATATGGAGCTCATATTAATTAATAAATAAGGTAAGTCACATTTCATATTCTAGATTAAGTTATGATCGTCTATTGATGCATGGATGAACATAACCTTCTAGTGGAAATTTCTTCCATCTTATGGGTCTTGATTCCACTAAATAATGGTTATTTATCTCAAATGGTTGGTGATAAACTAATAATTAAGAATATTTTCATTGTACGGGAGTTTGATGATGTCTTTCCGAGGGAATTGTTAGGTCTTCCACCAAATCGTGAAGTTGAGTTTTCAATTGAACTCATATTGTATGCTATGCCCATTTCAAATACACCTTATAGAATGGCCCCAATTGTGTTTTAGGAATTGATGAATCAACTCCAAGAGAATCATGATAAGGGACTCAAACGCCCTAGTGCATCACCTTGGGGAGCACCTGTTCTTTTCGTTAAGAAGAAAGATGGAACAATGAGACTCTTCATTGATTATCGAGAACTTAACAAGATCACTATCAAGATCCAATATTATCTCCCATGAATTGATGACTTATTTGAACAACTATGTGGAGCTCAATACTTTTCCAAGATTGATCTTCATTCAGGGTATCATCAATTAATTTTCAAAAGGGAGGATATACCAAAGACGGATTTCCGTACAAGGTATGGACACTACTAATTTATAGTGATGCCATTTGGTCTTACTGATGCCCCTGCTATCTTCATGGATCCGGTGAATATAGTCTTTAGTGACTATCTTGATCAGTTTGTGGGTGAGTTTAGAGATGATATTCATGTCTATCCAAAGTGAAAGTAATAACATGAAGATCACTCGAGAATTGTATTGAAGACCCTGAGAAAGGAGAAGCATTATGCCAAATTTACCATGTGTGAATTTTGGCTTCAAAAAGTTTAATTTTTTTGGTCACATATCATCAAAAGAGGGGATATCTGTGGATCCAGCAAAAAAAGAGGTTAACCAAAGATGGTCGAGACCAACAACAGTAACCGAGATCCGAATATTTTGTGGTTTTCCTGGATATTATTGACCTTTTGTGAAATATTCTTAACGATTATCTAATCCACTCACCAGGTTGACTTGAAGAGGTGTTATGTTTGTGTGGACAGAGGAGTGTGAAGAGAATTTCAAAGAGTTGAAAATAAGATTATCCAGCGCACTTGTGCTCACACTACCTTATAGTGGAGAAAGGTTTGTGATCTACAGTGATGCATATAAGAAGGGATTGGGGTGTGTTCTCATGCTAAATGATATGGTGATAGCTTATTCCTCACGACAGTTGAAAATCCATGAGGAAAATTACCCAACTCATGATTTGGAGTTAGCTGTGGTAATTGCTGCATTAATTATTTTAAGGCATTATCTTTATGGTGAAAGATGTAACTCCCCGAGCATCCACGATACGCTTCTCTTTCAATAATGCAATAGCCTGCATTGTACGCAAGTTCGAGTTCTAACACACTGTGACAAATCAAAGTAGCTGTTATGAATAGTAATACCCACTTTTTAAAATTATGGAAATCTTATATTTCAATATAGACTTCATTTTTGTATTCGTAATAACGAAATTAGCATATGTTGAATTTTTTGTAATTTTCTGTGAACTTCCATTTTTTATGAATAGTGAAAAATACTTAAAACAACTTTTTTGATCAAAATAATTTATAGTGATAAATTATACTATTTAGTGGTTTTAAATAATAATTAGAATATATTTTTACCATTTTATCCAATGGTGTTCATTAGAATTAATTTCACTTTGAAATTGGACATAAACAATTGTCAATCTTTTGATATATATTGTTTCTTAAAAACACGCTATTTGTTGTGACAGCGGGAATTACTTATAAAATTATTTAATGGAACTTATATTTTTGGAATTTTGTAAAAGAGACATCATTTTTGAATTCTGAATATCAATTATAGCTTTGGGTGAAATTTTGGCATTGTTCTGAAAAACTTCATTTTTTGATGAATAGTGAAACCACTAAGTGGTAGTTAAAAAAACTGATTTTTCGTTTAAATGAAACATTACCACTTCTGTGATTTTATTTTCAAAAATCAGACATACATGGTTTTCATTAATATGTAAAATGTGGTTCAATGGGATTAAAATAATCTTTTGGTGAATAGTAACTTTTATGTTTAATTAATCGCGATTAAAGGTAATTAGTGCAATTTAAGGTAAAAATAGTATTATAAAAATATGGAATGACCTTTACACTTGTCCTACACCTATTTTATGTGTCATGTAAGACCAAGAAAATCCATGGGTCAACTTGGGGACCCCATGGAGCCACTTTGGTAGGAAAATGACATAAATAACTTTTTATTTAATGTTAAAATAAAAATGTCACAAACAAGAAATGTTTTACCAAAACAATTTGTTAATGGGTTTATACAAGTCATATGTTTGACTATAAATATTCATTAGAAAGCTAAAAATATTTCATACATAATGATATTTTTCTTATAATTTTTATACATTAAATAAATTAAATTATTTATGACACCATGATGATGCAGCGATTACCTCATTAATTAACAATTTTAATAAAATGGAAGGATAATGAAAAATCTAAGCATTAAACTTGTCCAAAGCCTATTGTATGAAAATATTTCGAACCCTTATCACCTTATCCGTTAATTATATAAGTTTGGGACCTTTATAATCCAAAAAGCATTGTATAATAAAGTAACATTTTATTACTTTCCAAGAGTGCCCCTCCTCTCCACTTATAAAAGGCCCCCACCACTACCACCTTACTCACACTTTCAAAGCCTTTTGGCTCATCCAACCTCTGCCCAAATACTCTCCCATCTTCCCTCCCTTACTCCTAGAAGCCTAACATTGGGCAGAATTCTTCCCAAGGAAGCCTTTGGCTCAAATCAAAAAGAGTTACACGAATTTAAGGTAATGTCTTCTCTAATGTTGTTTTGTTTTATTTTACTTCTCCAACCCCTTAAAATATTCTTATTACTTTATTTTGTAACAAAACCAGTATATATAATATACTAGGAAGTTTTTATGATATGTATTTGGTTTACACTTACAAACACCTTCGTCTAACGGTTAAAGAACATACTGTTTCTGTGGGTGGCGAAATACTGCCTCACGAAACGATGATTGCTCAATATTCTTTTAACACCTCTAATAGTGGCCATTTTGATGACACTATTTTCATATATGATATTCATATTATGTTTTTGTTTTTTTATGACTCTTTATTTCTCATTTATGGCATACTTTATGATTTCCATTATGGGTAAACGCGATAATTTCATTTTAGGAAGTGCGGACAACCGCCCCCTTAAAGTGATTTGAATCGTTAATGCCATATGTGGGATGTATAAAGGATGGAGTAAATGGTATTATACATTATATTATACTGGAATTATATTATACCTTTATATAATTATAACTTCATTCCATTAAATATGAAATTGAAATGAAAGTAGCGTTCATGCATACGTACGGCTTACCATCTCCATGAACGGTGCATTTCATTTATTACCTCTAAATGTTATTTAATATTATAAATGAATGTATATACTGGATATATATGATGTATATGATATATAAATCATGAATATAATTATGTATATTTTGGATATTTTACCACATGAGAAAAGTGTAATTATAAGAAGTTTATTTTTTACTCAAGTACATAAGATCGACAAAACGACTGTTATAAACCTAAATAATTACATAATGTTCATAACATGGTAATTAGTGATATAAAAGGAATAATGAACATGAAAAAGTTTCTTAAGTAAATATAAATTAACTCTATTTTATTATTCAGGATATTAATGAACGATCGAGTCATGTCAGACATGAGGTAAGGGAACTTCTTAACCCGATTTCCATTCTTTGGGTTAATCTCCTACATTCAAATTATGTCATGATATTATTATGTCTTATCTTGTATTTTTAATTTATTTATGTGTACTTATAGTGAATACACATAATATATCTACTTTATTTAAAAAAATGATCTTTTTAAGGGACTTCGTCTCAATCACCATTCATTGAGGCATATTTTGATTTATACACAAATATCTTTTATACGGTGTATAAAACCCTTTGACTTTTACATTTATTCAAAAGGAATTATTTTATATGAAGCATTTTACTAAATGAAAAAAAGGAATGTTTTTCTTCTCATACGTATGCGGCGACAACGACTTCTCTGCCACCGTGACCATTATTCGAGTTTCAGCTTCCTCTATAAGCCATACCTTTTTTTTAAAATGAAAAATAAATACCAAGTTTTAATTTTCATTCATTTTGGTATTGAAAATGGTTTTGATAGTGTTTTTATTATATCAATGTGTTGTATTGATATCTTGTGATTGAAATGTGGAAATGTTATGTTTCCATTATGCATGTTTTATGTGATACGATTATGTTATAGTTTATGATATGTTTAAAACTATTCATATGAGGAATGCATTGGACTTAATAAGTGACAGGTGGAGCCCGTTATAGCTCCTTGATGCATCAGCAGGTCTCATGAGACAAACTAGTGTCTTGGCATGAGGCCTTGACAAAATCTTATTTGTGGTCTTGGCATGAGGCCTTGGCTACGTGGTTATGATAGTCTGTCATTATGAATTCCATCATTATGAAAGTGGTTATTGATATTTCATGTGATTATCCGACCAGTAGAATATCCATGTGAATAAGAAAATTGCATTATCTCATTTTACATTTTCCATATTATGTTGAAGTACATGTTTAAAAGGCTTTTGTCTTAGTTATACATTGCCTTAAATGTTAATGTTTATTTATGAAAGCTTCTGCTATATTGTTATCCTTACTAAGCGTCTGAGCTCACCCCTTTCAATGTTTTAATTTTTTCAGGATGTGAAGAAGTATTTTAGGAATGACCTGAAGGGATAGTCTGAAGGGGATATGGGTGTGGAAAATGGAGACTATGATATTTTGATTTTTCAATTTATGATGTAACGTAAGACTTATGAATGTATCTAGTGTTTCCAAGGCTACTAAACTAATCGGTCTTTCGAGACATGATATTTTGTGATCTTGCCAATGTTACGCAATAATTCACCCACTCTGGGTAACTGGGGTCTGGACATTACAGTTGGTATCAGCGGAAGTTTAGTACTTACCATGGAAGCTAGATTTAGATAAACTCTGATTAGAGCACATAGCCTGAAGATAGACTTTGAGGATTAGTATAGAAGAACTTCCTAGAATTTTGGTATTATAGAGATTTTGTGAGTTTTCTGAGAAATACATCCCTGTCTGGATACGAGCAGGTAGAGGCGGCTCTGGCACAGATGTACCTAGAGGTAAAACCCGAAAACACCGCATTGATCTAGACTCGAATGGGAACTGGTGTACAACAACGGGCCTTGCTGTACTCTTGGTTACGACACTCCCGGGGGATATGCTTGTGATAATTATCATTTTCTTTACAAACCACTATGAAGGGTCATGAGTATATATTTAATCAAAGAAAACATTTCTATAGATTATATCCATAAATAGTCCAATTTATGTTAAGTATTTTACAAGTATGGAATTATGTATTTTGATTCATAAACTAATCAAGATTATGCCATTGTTTAGAAATGGAGCCTAGTGGAAGGAATGGAAACCGTATCAATGCACGCACTCTTTGTAGGGATTTCCCTCCTGCTCAAGATAATTATTGTGGATCTGGAGATACAACTTGTGCTGATCAACTTATTACCATACTGGGACAAATCACTCAGGTAATGAATAATAACTTTACTCGTATGGAGCACCATGATCCGCAACGTGGAGGATCAATGTTAGACCGCTTCATGAGGAAAAAACACCAACATTTAATGGGGGTACAAATCCATTAGTAGCTGAGCAATGGGTAAACTCCTTAGAAAAAATATTACATGCCTTGTGGAGTAGCAAAAGGGAGAAGGTTGTCATGGCAGTCTACCGCCTCACTGGAGATGCCGATCAATGGTGGTCGTTGATTCAAAACACAATGGAAGATGATGAAGTATCAAATATGGAATGGAGGGAGTTCAAAGATCTTTTCTTAGAAAAATACTTTCCACATGGCCATCGAGCATATATGGAAAGGCAATTTCTGAGTTTGAGGCAGAAGGAGGATGAGAATGTCGCAAAGTATGAGGATAACTTTACAAGGATAGTGAGGCATGCTATAGATTATATACGTAACCAAAGAAGTAAGTTTGATCATTTATTTGATGGGTTAAAACCATTTCTCCTTCGAGCATTAGTCTCACAAACCTTATCGTCATACGAAGACATTGTCTCGTGTGCTATCAAGACGGAAAAGGAATTCTCTAAATCTTATGACAACAAAGTAAAGCAAGAGAAGAAGAGGACGGTGGAACAAGAGACAGATAAACGGAAAAAGGGAAAGAAGGATTTACCATTATGTCATAATTGTGGGAAGAATCCCCCCGGTACTTGCCTAAAAGGAATGAGAGTTTGTTATAAATGTGGAGAAAAAGGTCACGAGCCTCCTGATTCCAAGGGAAAGAAAGAGGCTATCAATGTTGAATGCTACAATTGTAGAGAAATGGGGTAGTATGCAAATGACTGCCTTAAGCATCATAGAAACTTACCTCAGAAAAGGCCAAGGGATCAAGGACAATCTTATACTGTTACTACAGTTGAAGAAGAATAATTAATGTGTTGGTGCTTTTGGACTCAAGGATTATATTATTTTTATAAAAATAATGTGATATATATAAGGATTGTACTGCAGTACTTGTTGTTATCATTATGATTTTAATATAATGAAGGAAATCATATTTTTAGTATGTGACAATAAGAGAAACTTTACTTTGTTTAGGGAATCTAATGTTACAATTGATTTTGGAATTTAAGGACCCTTTAGAGAAAGTCTGGAAAAAGGTATTTTGGAAAACTATATAGGTTGTAATGGATTAAGTTGAACCTTTGATAGTATTATTGAAGGTTAAAATATTTCTGAAGATTATTTTTGGAATACTATAGTTTTAGGAAAAGGACAACCTGTAGGGTGGGGCATAACCCTTCACGTCAGACAAAGCTGCAGGAATCGAACCCACAACCATAGTGAGACTGGAATTTATTACCTACCACTATCCTACAAGAAGTCCCTGATTATTTCAAAATAGTTTTCCTAATTTAAATATTCTGTGTTAATATTTTAAACTTTGTACGATTAGGATAAATATAATATTTTTGAAAATATATTACCTTTTGGAGTGAAAGATGGGTTCATGGTAAAAATTTATTAAAGATTGAAAGCCTACATGACAAGTAAGTATATTTCCTTATGTTCTTAGTAAATCTCTTCAATAAATTCCTCAACTTTATGAAAGGTAACATAAAACAAAAATGTTGTCAGTTAACTTTTCCAACTGGGGATTCAATGACCGTTTAACCAATACCATGTTTGTGATTTTCTTATGGTTAACTTTCTCCTAATACTGTTTTCTACAACGCTCCATCAGACCTTGATGGTTTTTTTCTCCTCTATATCCATATTTTCAGAGAATCCTAGTATGGGCTATCTTGGGTGACCTTTGTACTTCTCTTTCTTTCTTTTAATGTTATATTCTTATTAACCCAATTTTCGATGTGGGTTTTCCACAAAGGTATTTTCTATTTTCAACCATTTATTTTCAAAGAAAAATTTCAAATTGCGAGGACGCAATTTATTGAAAGAGTGGATAATGTAACACCCTGAGCTTCCATGATACGCTTCTCTTTCAATAATGCAATAGCTTGCATTGTACGCAAGTTCGAGTTCTAACACACCGCGACTAATCAAAGTAGCCATTATGAATAGTAATACCCACTTTTTAAAATTATGGAAATCTTATATTTCAATATGGACTTCATTTTTGTATTAGTAATATCGAAATTATCCTAAGTTGAATTTTTTGTAATTTTCTATGAACTTCCATTTTTTTATGAATAGTGAAAAATACTTAAAATAACATTTTTGATCAAAATAATTTATAGTGATAAATTTTACTATTGATTGGTTTTAATGTATAATTAGAATATATTTTTACCATTTTATCCAATGGTCTTCCTTAGAATTAATTTCACTTTGAAATTTGACATAATCAATTGTCAATCTTTTGATATATATTGTTTCTTAAAAACATGCTATTTATTGTGACAGCTGAAATTAATTATAAAATTAATTAATGCAACTTATATGTTTGGAATTTTGAAAAATAGACATCATTTTTGAATTCAGAATATTAATTATAGCTTAGGGTGAAATTTTGGCATTGTTCTGAAAAACTTCAATTTTTGATGAATAGTGAAACCACTAAGTGGTAGTTAAAAAAACTGATTTTTCATTTAAATGAAACATTACCACTTCTGTGATTTGATTTTCAAAAATCTGACATACATGGTTGTCATTATAAAGTAAAATGTGGTTCAATGGGATTAAAATAATTTTTTGGTGAATAGTAACTGTTATGTTTAATTAATCGCGATTAAAGGTAATTAGTGAAATTTAAGGTAAAAATAGTATTATAAAAATATGGAATGACCTTTACACTTGTCCTACCCCTATTGGATGTGTCATGGACGACAAAGAAAATCCCTGGGTCAACTTGGGGACCCCATGGAACCACTTTGGAAGGAAAATTACATAAATAACTTTTTATTTAATGTTAAAATAAAAATGTCACAAACAAGAGATGTTTTAATAAAAAAAATTTAATGGGGTTATACAAGTCATATTTTTTACTATAAATATTAATTAGAAATCTACAAATATTTCCTACATTATGATATTTTTTTATAATTTTTAGACATTAAATAAATTAAATTATTTATGACACCATGATGATGCAGCGATTACCTCATTAATTAACAATTTTAATAAAATGGAAGGATAATGTAAAATCTAAGCATTAAAATTTCCAAAGCCTATTTTATGAGAATATTTTGGATGCTTATCACCTTAGCCTCGGATTATTAAATTTTGGGACCTTTAGAATCTGAAAAGCATTGTATAATAAAGTAACATTTTATTACTTTCCAAGTGTTCCCCTCCTCTCCACTTATAAAAGGCCCCCACCACTACCAACTTACTCACACTTTAAAAGCCTTTTGGCTCGGCCAACCTCTTCCCAAATACTCTTCCAACTTCCCTCCCTTACTCCTAGAAGCCTCACTTTGGGAAAAAAATTTCCCAAGGAAGCCTTTGGCTCAAATCAAAAAGAGTTACCCGATTTTAAGGTAATGTCTTCTCTAATGTTGTTTTGTTTTATTTTTCTTCTCCAACCACTTAAAATCTTTTTACTACTTTATTTTGTAAGAAAAAAAGTATCTAAAATATACTAGGATTTTTTTATGATAAGTATTTGGTTTAAACATACACACACCTTCGTCTAATGGTTACAGAACATACTGTTTCTGTGGGTGGTGAAATACTGCCTTACGAAATGATGATTGTTCAATATTCTTTTAACACCTCTAATGGTGGCCATTTTGATGACACTATTTTCATATATGATATACATATTATGTTTATGTTTTCCTTATGATTCTGTATTTTTCATTTATGGAATACTTTATGATTTCCATTATGGGTAAACGCGATAATTTCATTATAGGAAGTGCGGACTACCGCCCCCTCAAAGTGATTTCAATCGTTAATTCCATATGCGGGATGTATAAAATATGGAGTAAATGGTATTATAAATTATATTATACTGGATTATATTATAACTTTATATAATTATATCTTCATTCCATTAAATATGAAATGTAAATGAAAGTACCGTTCATCCGTACGTACGACTTACCGTCTCCATGAACGGTGCATTTCATTTCTTACCTCTAAATGTTTTGTAATATTATAAATGAATGTATAAACTGGATATATATGATGTATATGATATATACATCATGAATATAATTATGGATATAATGGATATTTTACCACATGAACAAAGTGTAATTATAAAAAGTTTATTTTTTACTCAAGTACCTAAGATCGACAAAACGACCGTTATAAACTTAAATAATTACATAATGTTCATAACATGGTAATAAGTGATATAAAAGGAATAATGAACATGAAAAAGGTTCTTAAGTAAATAGAAATTAACTCTATTTTATTATTCAGGAGATTAAAGAATGATCAAGTCAAGTTGGACACGAGGTAAGAGAACTTCTTAACCCGATTTCCATTCTTTGGGTTAATCTCCTACTTTCAAATTATGTCATGATATTATTATGTCCTATCTTGTATTTTTACTTTATTTATATGTACTTGTAGTGAATACACATAATATATCTAATTTATTTAAAAAAATTATCTTTTTAAGGGACTTCGTCTCAGTCACCATTCATTGAGGCATATTTTGATTTATACACAAATATCTTTTATACGGTCTATAAAACCCTTTGACTTTTACATTTATTCAAAAGGAATCTTTTTATACGAAGCGTTTTACTAAACGAAAAAAAGGAATGTTTTTCTAGTCGTACGTATGTGGCGACAACGACTTCTCTACCGCCGTGACCATTATTTGAGTTTCGGCTTCCTCTACAAGCCATAAATTTTTTTTAAAATGAAAAATAAATACCATGTTTTAATTTTCATTCATTTTGGTATTGAAAATGGTTTTGATAGTGTTTTTATTATATCAATGTGTTGTATTGATATCTTGTGATTGAAATGTGGAAATGTCATGTTTCCTTTATGAATGTTTTATGTGATATGATTATGTTATGGTTTATGATATGTTTAAACCTATTCATATGAGGAATGGATTGGACTTAATAAGTGATGGGTGGAGCCCGCTATAGCTTCTCGATGCATCGACAGGTCTCATGAGGCAAACTAGTGTCTTGGCACGAGGCCTTGACAAAACCTTATTTTTGGTCTTGGCATGAGGCCTTGGCTACGTGGTTATGATAGTTTGGCATTATGCATTCCATCATTATGAAAGTGGTTATTGATATTTCATGTGATTATTCGACCAGTAGAATATCCATGTGAATAAGTAAATGGAATTATCTCATTTTACTTTTTCCTTATTATGTTTATGTACATGTATAAAAGGATTTTGTCTTAGTTATACATTGCCTTAAATGTTAATGTTTATTTATGAAATCTTCCACTATATTGTTATCCTTAATGATCATCTGAGCTCACCCCTTTCAATGTTTTAATTCTTCCAGGATGTGTAGAAGTATTTTAGGAATGACCTGTTGGGATAGTCTGAAGGAGATATGAGTGTGGAAAATGGAGACTTTGTTATTGTGATTTTTCAATTTATGATGTAACGTAAGACTTATGAATGTATATAGTGTTTCCAAGGCTACTAAACTAATTGGTCTTTAGAGACTTCATCTATTGTGATCATGCCAATGTTACGCAATAATGCACTGACTCTGGGTAACTGGGGTCGGGGCGTTACAAAAGGTGTGATATTTATACTTATCATAAATGTTTAATGTATATTTTCATAGAAAAAGAGCTGAATATGTGTCAATGAAGATAGTCGGATTTGATTAAGGATTACGACTGCTCAATTCATTAGCACCCTGGGAAATCTAACAAGGTGGCAGACAGATTAAGTCGAAAATACAATGCTAGCTTATCCATGACGAGGATCAAAAAAGATCCAATATTTATTGATTTACAAAGGATCGGTCATTGAATTATAATGGAAGGGTAAATATCTTATCTTTCACAAATGAATGTTCAACCATCTATACATGTGAAGATTAAATAGTCACATAATGAAGATGTAAAGTTACAAAAGAAGGTGAGAAATGTTCCTGAATTCAACCATGATTGTGATTGGATAATAATGTTCAGAAATAGGGTTTGTGTTCCTCCCATCCTAGAATTAAAGAAGGAGCTACTGGATGAGGTTCATAGTTCTTCATTATCTATTCACCATGGAATAATGAAGATGTATAGGGACATGATAGAGTACTTCTGGTGGGATGGAATGAAAAGATATGTTGCTGAATATGTCTCTAGATACTTGATTTGTCAGCAAGTTAAAGCTGACAGATAGAAGTCTAAGGGGATGTTACAACCATTACACATACCTGAATGGAAATGGGAAAACATCACTATGGACTTTGTCACTGGACTTCCTGAAACATCCAAAGGAATCAATGCTTTCTGGGTCACAGTTGATCATCTTACGAAGTCGGCACACTTCATTACTATTAGAGAAGATTTCTCTCTTAATCAGCTTGCCAGTATATATGTGAAGGAAGTGGTAAGATTTCATGGAGTACCACTTTCCATTATATGTGATCAGGATCTGAGGTTTACCTCGATGTTTTGTCGAAGTCTTCAACATACTCTAAATATAGAGATGAGTTTCAGCACTTCTTATCATCCTTAGACAGAAGGTCAGTCTGAGAGAATAATTCAAACTCTAGATGATATGTTAAGTGCTTGATCGATGGATTTCAAAGGTGGTTGGGATCAACACATACCTTTGGTGGAATTTTCATATAACAATATCATTCACTCCAGTTTTTAGGTGGATCATTATGAAGATCTCTACAGAATGAAATGCAGGAATCCAACATCCTGATATGAAGTTGTGGAAAGAAAGCTATTAGGACTTGACCTTGTTGTTGACATGGCAGAAAAGGACAGATCTATTCAACAACACATAAGAGAAGATCAGAGTCGACAAAAAATTTACTCCGATAACTGAAGAAAAGACCTACAGTATGAAGTGGATGATAATGTGTTCTTATGAATATCTCCTTGGAAGAGAGTAATGAGATTTGGAAAGAAGGGAAAGAAGAGCCCTAGGTATATTAGTCCTTTTGAAATACTGGATAATGTTGGTTACGTATCTTACTGATTGGAACTTCCACCGAATATCTATCAAGTTCATGATGTGTTCTATATATCTCTTATAAGAAATTACATACCCTATCCTTCACATGTACTCAGATCATAAGTTGTACCACTGGAGCAAGATCTTTCTTATGATGAACAACTGACAGAGATCCCGGATCGTAGCGAAAAATCCCTACGGAACAAGACCTCTAGCTTGGTGAAAGATTTATGGAGGAACCAGCATTTAGAATAAGCTACATGGAAACTTGAGGATATGATGAGGGAGAGGAATCCTCATCTTTTTGTTTCAAAGTGGCGAATTTCGAGGGTGAAATTAATTTTTAGGGGGGTTGAATGTAACACCCGATATTTTATGATAAATATTTTGTTTTTATGTGTAATGTTATATAAATTAATCTTTCACCACACACAATACTATCTTGGATTACATTATACGCAAGAGAAACCTTCCTCGATAGCTTGCATTGTACGCAATACCGAGTTACACAAAACAACGATATGTTATTAAAATAATATATTAACTTGCAGTTATGAATTGTAATACCCAATTTTGGAAATTTTATAAATTTTATCTGTCAAAATGGACTTCATTTTTGGAGTTGGAATATCAAAATTAGCCAAGGGTGATTTTTTGGTATTTATATGAAAACATTCAATTTTTGATGAATAGTGAAAACACTGGGTTACAATTTAAAAATTGACTTTTTATTTAAATAATTATGTATTTTATTTAAATTTATTTTAGGTAAAAATTGATACTTAATACCTATATAAGTTCAATATAATTCATTGGAGTCATTTTATAATAATTTTAGATATAAAAAAATTATATTGAACTTTTCACCGTCTTTTACCCACCTCCTAGGAGAATTTGAAAATTACATAAAACATAATATTACCACATCTGTGTGTGGAATTTATAAAATCTGAGAGACATAGTTAATATGAAGGAGAAAAATGTGGTTCAATATGATAAAAATAATTTTTGTTTAATAGTAACTTTTTACTTTTTTCCCCACTGTTAAAAGTAAATTGGGTAATTAAGGGTTAAAATGATATTATTATTACCCTACAACAAGTACAAATTCTATTGGATAAGTTTATTTCGACCAAAAACAACCTTATGAATAAAATATGACCATTTAGGTCCACTTGAATTATATTAGGACAATTATTATTATTTTATTTTAAGAAGAGTTAAAATAGTTAAAATCAATGTTTAATAACTATAACATTTTTAATATAGGTTTATATATATGATAATTTCGGCTATAAATATTCATTATAAAGACAAATTTACTTCCTACATAATGATATTTTATTTATAATTTTTAGACAATAAATAATTTAAATCATTTATGACACAATGATGAAGCAATAATTACCTTATTAATGAAATATTAACATAATTGATATAATAAATACCCAAATAAATACAATTTGAGACTTTTTATGGATTGAAATAATATTATAATTTAATATCACATGTTAGTATTGATTTAATTAACTTTATTTGAACTAAAATTGTTTTAATTATTTTCACAAAAATCAAGTACCAAATAGTTTCAAAATTAACATAAAATAGTCTTTAAAACATATATTATATTATTAATTGTTATTTTATTCCTAAAAATCTAAGGATCCTCCAAATGACTTAGATAAGTTTATATATATTAATATGGAACAACTTGGGGATATTTTGGATTGATATATTATTTTTATTAAACATATCGTGTAAGAAAACAAGAAGACACGGTAAAATGAAAATTATTTAACTTAAAGTTTAATCTAAATGATAATGTTAAAATAGTAATCTAATATTGTATAAAATATATTGGTTGAGATTATTTGGACCCATACCCACCTTAGCTTTGAAATAAATCAATTTTGAGCTATTAAAAACCGAATATGACTTTATAATAATATGATATTTTATGTTTTTCCTAAGATGCCCCTCTCCTCCATTATAAAAGGGCACGTCCTCCCTCTCCTCCTCACAGGACATTAAGCCTTCAAGCTCGGCCAACACATGACAATTTCTATTCTCCACTTCCATAGATATATCCTAGTGGTTCTTCTCTTCTTCAAAGATCATCTTTTGTTTTCTAATATGATGTTAATAAGAGGCGCTTTATAGAATAGGTAATGTCCGTTAACGATTGTTTCAAATTTATTTCTTCTTCTACTTCCTCTTCCTTAGATTTTTCATTATGAATTAATAACATAAGTATCACTAATATACTGATATTTTATTAGAACTATTAAACAACCCTTGTTCACCTTCTATCAATCCTACGGAAAGTGAAATCACCTCGTGTGCGTACGTACGGAATACCGTCTCCACGCCATGGTGTAGTCTTTTTTCCACCACCACCATACTTGGATGGTTATAATGGAGTAAAGAATAACAATATATGATTATTTTAAAGTGATATTTATTCTGAAGTAGTATACATACACATCAATACCATTCCACGATCATGGGAACGATATCATCGCTCATGCGTACGTACGGCCTACCGTCTCCACGATGTGATGTGATTCATTCTACATTATCTTCATTGAATAATGAGTATATAATTGAATTGAATTAATAAATATGATATATAATACACTAATACTATTCTGGAAATGAGGTATCTATAACCTAATAATAATAATAAGAATTTATTTGGCAAGACAAGCCTAAGAACATAAAGCAATGAACACCCGAATAAAAAGTAGCAATAAAATATTAATAATAACAATATAAAAATATGACCATGTATGGTATCATATCAATGATTATGATTCTGTAATAAGTAAATGAAATTGTTTAAATCATTATATAGGAGGTTCAGATACGTATGAAGAATATCAGACCTAAGGTAAGGGAAAATCTCACAATCTCATTTTTATCCGAGATTGTTTATACATCAGAATTTACTGGGGAATATTTATCATCCACATCCATTTTCCCTCAATATTTAATATTATTTCTATCCTAATACAATTGTTTAAATCAAATTTTACCCATTGGTGAGTTTTTAGTAAAAGATAACAAAGGAATCTTTTTCTGTTTTTAGTACGAGGAACTTTTTGTCTTTTCCGACCAAAGTACGTGAAGAATGTTTTTTTAAATTATACGGCATGAATGAATTTTAAGATTACATAAAAAATTATTTCCATTAATCTTCCTTTATGTTTATTTTTAATCGACTTCTTTTAGTTTAAAATTTTATGACATGTTAAGAAAGGAAAAATGTTTTTGAAGTAGAAAGGATATTTTTCTCAAGAATGGAGTTCAAGCATTTTATAAAAATTATTTTCCATATAATATAATATTGGGTTCTATTTATATCTCTATTTTTACATTGATTTGATTATTTTACGATGGAATTTTTTTTATGATGTCCTGTTATCTTATATGGATTATGTTGTGATGGAATGATATTTTAAGAATCCCATTTTTATTACATGGGTTATCTAATGATGTATGATTAATGATCTTGTGGAACACATAATAATGGTATCATTATGAGTTTGGGGGTACCTATATCTTTCTAAAATGCATTGGGTATAGATTTATATCTCATAATATAGACATTACTAGAAGGACAGGTTAATCTGGTACAATGATATAGGACATAAATGTGGTGTGAACTCGGTTCGGAAATGGACTTTGTCCGCTAGGATTGTCTTGGAAATGAGTCTTCACTACAAAGAAATGATTTTCTATGATTAAGTGTTTATGCCACAAAGTTTCATGTTTTATGTTATGATTATTTGGATTACATTTCTCTACTATGATTTATCCCATGTTATGATATTATGATCTCTTTTTTCGGTTAAGATTTTAAAAATTCTATGTTCTTATGAATATGATATATTCTTTGTTTACCATTACTGTGCATTTGAGTTCACCCTTTTGTATGTTTTCATTCCCCAGGTCATGAAAAAGGTTATTAAGTAGGATATTTCCAAAAGTTAATCTAGATATGATGAAATAAACAGGATACAATGTAGATTCTTTATGAACGAGTTGTTTATATTTCCCAGTTTCTAATGACACCATACCGATAGGGTCCTAACAGGGTTTTGTTATATGTTGTAATAAGTATGCTTCAATTTTGAAGTAATAACAATTTATGTAAGGTATTTGTCATTATAGAGTTAGTATATGATAACCTAGATGTCATCATTCTCTAGGTAGATACGTCGTAACCCATCAAAATATCCTTTGATAAACCATCCCACATCCAATTCGGTACCTCAAGGGGTTATTTCAAACCTTCTAGAACATGGTTCTCACCATTCACTTTCAATAAATTAAGGCATCTCAAGAAAAAACCTACCACTACCTTCTTTATCCCCAGCCCCCAGTACTGACGTCGAAGGTTATGGTACATGTTCACTACACCTAGATGTACCTCCAAGGGGGATCTAAAAAACTCCCTTATAACTTCCTCGTGTAACACCACTGGTACTTGTGTGCTTCCTCTGAAAAGGATTATGTGGTCCCAACCGTTCAAATATCCATCAAGGTCATGCCTTGTGGATATCTGTGTATGTGTATTCTCATAGATGGAATCTCCGAGTTTCACCTCCCTGGAACACGGAATGAGTGGAGGGGAAACTACCATTGACTAAAGATAAGCTGCTTCATATCTATCCACAAAGGATATATGAATCAAGGCTAAATTATCTAAGGAATCATTCATTATATATGAACTCGATCTTCTACTGAGAGCATATCCCACCACATTCCCCTTCCAATGAGAATAAACTATCTCAATGTCATATTTCTGGAAGAACTATAACCAACATCAATATCTCGAGTTGAGATCACTTTGAGAGATATATACATGATACTCTTATTGTCAGAGATGATGATGAATCATTTCACATAAGGTAGTGTCACCACATATTTTGTGTGAAGACTACCACTGTCAATTCAAGTTCATTAGTAGCCATGTTCTACTCATTCAGTGTCAATTGTCGTAAGACCTAAGAAATCACTGCATTCCCCTATATTAGGACACCACCAAACAAGGTTCATGATGCTTCACATAATACCACATAGTCGGTTCCCATCTCTGGAAGCCCCAATATTGGAGCACTTTTAATGATCTGTCTTATTTGTTAAATGCTCTGTTATTTTCTTTATATCCACAAAATGGGGTTTCCCATATTTTTCAATGCTTCCATGGATTCTTCCACTCTGAAGAAGATAGGTACATACCTTTGATTTTACCCAGCCAACCCGTAGAAAACTATGCACCATAGTAATTCTCTTGGGTGTCTTCCATGAATGAATCACCTCTGTTTTCACTGTATCCACCGCAACTCCAGTCATTGAGATTAAATGACCCCGAAAGTGGACCTTTAATTTATAGAACTCACACTTATGTGTATCGTGTGATCCTCCTTAAATGATTATTACAAAAATATGTCATTAATAAAGACAACTACAATCTGATATATGTATGGATTGAAGATAACGTTCATGAGTACCATGAACACTGATGTGGTGTTCGTCATGCCAAACAACATCACTAAGTACTTGTAGTTTTCGTTGTGACATCTAGAATATATCATCGATATGTCCTCATTTCGTACATGAAGATGGGGATAACCTAATTTAAGGTATACTATTTAGAACAATCTCACTACCATTAGTTGATAAAAAAGAAAATAGAACCTCGAATGAGTGTACATGTTCTCCACGATCACTTGGTTATGGTTCTATAATTCTAATCATAACCAGAAGCTTCTGTCTGTCTTCATGGAAAACAAAAATAGGGATGCCAGTGGTGAAATGATAGTCCTTACAAACCTCTTCATCTATAAGTCCTCCAACTGGTCCCTCAGCTCTCAGAACACTTTGGCTGGCATCTAATATGCATGTGAAAATATATGTTTTTTCCTGGGTTACAGATCAATACAAAAGTTTACCTCTATATAAGGAGGTAGTTCTGAATCATCCTCTAGAATGACATCCTCATACTCATCCACCACAGAAAGAAATTGTGGAATAATCTAATCTATTTTATCGAGGTTCAAGATAGCCAAAAAATGAGTGATCAGTTATACCATCCAACATGTGATTCTATCATCCACTACTCCAGTTTTCTTTTCACTAATAATGGAAAACCTGGTTTCAAATTCACGAACACAGTGCAAAGTGTGCCTAAAATAGTTGATATTGGAAGAACAAACCCAGACAAGAAGAAGAAGAAAATAATTATAGTGTGACATAAAGAGGTGAGATTTTGGAGTTATGGGATAAGAATTTTTAATGGATTTAAATGAGAATCATGGTTCTACAACACGGTTGGGTGGTTACACATGTTAATATTAATTATTATTCAAATAATTCTCATTGGAGGGGTGGCCAAAATAGTTTTTCATTTAAGGATTCCATTTATAGAGAGAAAAAATGGGTCCTTCGAGGGTCTCCCAACTCTTAAGAGACTTAAAATTTCATTTATGGCCTTTAAAATTTCTTGAACCACTTTGAAAGGAAAAAATACTTAAACGTGGCATTCTGGGAAATCTGGGGATGAAAAACTTTACAAACCCCTGGGACTGATCGGTGACCGACCGATTGGTGTCACTGATGGTTGACACTGCAATGACATCCTTCCACAAAGATTTCTCTCTTAGGATCTGGACCTGATGGGTCTAGGGCATGCCAAAATCAAAAAAATTGGCCAAGGGATGGACTAGGAGGGTCTCAGTCATTACAATAGGTACAAGTCAAACTATTCTAATCCCCGAGAATCAAAGCTCACCCAAAGAGAAAAGAGTTGTACATACAACCACCTCGACAGATACCCCATGGGGACAAACCACCCCAAAAACCATATAGATCCCAAGGATCAAATTGTCCCGACACATGGATTGAAGAGTTACTTCCTCTGTGTCAAGATACTATCTGCTTTGGGCGGCACCGAATAACCCGCACAGGTTTAATCGCATCCACATTAATGTGTCTTGATTAGGGATCATGTCTTCCTTCCCCACATATTCGGTCTTTTCATAAACATCCAAAATGTAAAGAAAAAACATCCCATTAACCAATAAGTTCATCATTACATCCCCAATATGTACAAAACAATACAGAAAAAAACTCAAAACAGCTCTGGGTACTGGGCGTGCATTTGTGCCTCCCATTCCTAGGTACTCTCTTCAAGACTACCATGCCTCCAAAACAAAAAAAAGATGGTTCGTCTAGGAATCACTTTTTCTTTTTGATCCTAGATCCTCACTGGTAACTCCACAAACATTTCATCATCTCCTATATACAACTATCCCCATTCGATGACGTGGGAGTCATCATATAGATATCGATGAAGATGGGAGACATGGAAATTGTCATTGATCCTTTCCAACTGAGGTGGAAATGTGAGCTAATATGACACCTCTACGACTCACATCAACACTTAGAAAGTCCCAATGATCCTAAGAGAGAGGTTGTTCCCATTTCTAATCCTTTGGTTCCCATGCCTAGGAGAAACCATTATAAACATGTGGTCTCCAACCTCGAACTCCAAGGGCATTATCCTAAGATCAGCATACGACATCTGATAGTACTAGGATTCCATCATCCTCTCATGCACATGATGAACCTTTCATGTTGTACTATGCACAACCACTAGGCCAAAAACACATGCCACCCCAACCAGGGTCCAACACACTGGCGAATGGAACAGCCTTCTGTACAAGGCTTCATAAAGTGCCACTCAAATAGTATAGTGATAGCTATTTTTATAGGCAAACCATACTAAGGTAAAATGTAGTTCCCATGATCCCTGATGTCCTAAACACATGCCCGTAGCATATCCTCTATGGTCTAGATGGTTCGCTCTATCTGCCCAACTTTCTGAGGGTGGAAGGCTTTGTTAAGGTGTATCTGGGTGCCAAAAGAATGTTGCAATCCCCTCCAGACTCCTGAGGTAATCCACACATCCTTATCCTAGTTTATAGACCTCGGAACTACATGAAACCTCACCAGCTCATCCACGTATCTTCATTCCAATGCATCCACTGCACTCGACTCCTTGATCACCAGGATGTGAGCTAATTTCGTCAATTTGTCTAGCACTACCTAGATAGAATTACAACCTCCTTAAACCCTTGGTAGTCGTATGATGAAATCCATCGTGATGTCATCCCACTTCCACTCCGGGACATATAATTGTTGCAACAAACCTCCTGGGACGTTGTTTTTAGCCTTCACCCACTGAAACATCAGGAACCTTGCCACAAACTTTTCCACTACCCGTTTCTCCCCGGGCCACCAAAATTGTTCCCTCAGGCCTTGGTACATCTTGGAAACACCATGGTGTACCGCTATGAGTGAATTATGGAACTCACGAATAACTCCCTCTTGCAGCATCTTTGGGACAAAAAACATTCCCTGGAAGATCATCCCATTCTGAACATCCTCCGACCACCCTTCTAGAGCATTACCTAAGACCATCATCTGCCTTCTTCCCGAACAATACCAGAGTACTGCATGGTAACAAACTTGTTCGGACCAAACCCTTATTCATCAGATCATCCATCTGAATCCAAAACTCCTACAAATCAGAAGGTGCCATCCTATAAGGATCCATAAAAATCGGACGGGCACATGGTTGGAAATATATCATGAATTCAACATCACGTCGAGGGGTGAAGTCACCTATTTTTAGGGATGACGTCCATGAACTAACTGATGATCCCTAAGACATCCACTATCTCTATATCTTCTGACTCCACTAACAGCTCAACTAAAATTAAAATGAGGGGCTCCATTCATAGGGTACCTTCTTAAAAACCCCGCTCACCGGCGAATGTCACAATTTGGAAACCTTGATTTGAGAACATGAATCTCCTCCAAAAATAGTTGATAAAAACATGTACAGAAAACAACCCATCGATTCCTTGTATGACATAATATGGTTGAATCTACAATAGTAGAAGATACCTTCTAGACTAATGTGGCCCTATCATCAGTCTACACCCTCAGGAATTATAAAACAAGTCGGTCTGACCTCATATGGGAATTCTCAACACTAGAGGAACTGGAAGTCTCTTAGATTCTAAACCCAGAGCACAGGAAAGAACGGGTGCAACAAATGAGTGTGAAACTCCTGTATCAAACAAGGCATATGCAAGAGTAATAAAATAGATGATCATTCCAAGAACGACTTCTATACCTACTGAAATGGATGCCTCTACAGAATGTAATTATCCATGCCTAGCTCCACTAATCCTCTTCTGTTGAACACATCCCCGATCATGCCTTGGTCAAGGTCCCTATGGAGCGCCCGTAGGTGGGACTCCTCCAGTAACATCTTCACATGGAGGAGCAGGAGCTCGCTGTCCATTCTACTACTGTCATTGAAAGGGTTTGATCGGAATCTGCTACTTCTCAATTGGGTGTTGAACCAAGCCACCCCCAATATACTACACTCGGTCCAGGCACTGATTTCGAAGGTGACTAAGACTTACACAAATGAAACACCTCAGTCTTGGGCCCGCAAGGAAGGGGCGGGGACCAGGAGATCGAACCTTGAACTACTGGGGCCTGTTTCCCATTGGTCGAAACCTAGAAAGCCCTAACCCTAGAGGCCTGCAACTAACTGCATTTTCATTTTACAATCCCAATTGGATTCCCTCTTCCAGCATAACTCCCAGTTTTTTCATCGTCTCTGCCACTTTATACATTTTTGTACCTCCAAGTACGTCAGTAAGGTGAAGGGAGTTACATCATGTTGAAGGGAAGTTCAGAGTGCCTCCTCTAAACATCTCTCCTGAGACTCCTTATCTAGAAAAAGGTCTGGTGCAAAAAGAAGGAGATCCTTTAACATGATCCTCAACACCCTCAGTGACTTTCTCCTCTGCCAGATGGAGAGAAACTCTTCATTCTTCTCTACCTTCATCGTGGAAGAGTGCAATTCCACCCAGAACTCCATATCTAAGTCAGTTCAGGAAACCTCATCCTCTATATTCTCCCCAAGATAGGGAGTCCACCATTGATATGCCTCTCCCCGTATCCGGAATACTACCAAAGGATCATAGTAATCTGTCGGAGCCCGAATCAAGCTGAAATATTTCACCAACTCCTTGACCCAGCTCTCCGTTTCTAGGTTTGATACACATCACTCATACTTCCTAAGGGTCTGCCACTAAAAGGCACGATGCTTCCTCTGATAGTGCTCATCCTACTCTACTCGATCAGACCTCTACTGACCAGCCAAAACTGCTTCATGGGCCTCGATTGCCCACACTACTCGTGGTCATCGTCCATGTGCCATAACTATAAGGTAAACGAGAAATTCCTAAGCCTGAGTAGTGTAGAATATTTCTTTAATGATTTTTAGACTTATTATTCATTTTAAATCCCCAAAATCCCCAACCAAAACAAGAAAACTAGTCATTATGGTTGATGTACCTTTCCTAGGGTCTCTACAATGAAATCATTGTATCCTCACTTGGTCCTACAGTAGACCTAGAGTCGTTTCATCAGATCACAATCATCCCTCAAATATTGTGTCATAGCCACTCTTGTCTAGCCCATTTCATGCACCAATATTGACTAACATTATTTCCCTACCATCCCTTGAAATTATTACTATGCATAACTCCTGACTCCATCCTATCTCTAGAACACCTTTGATACCAGTCTGTCATGACCCACCTTTTCAAAGATTAGAGAAGGGACAACAGATTTCTAGACCCACCCTTCATCATGTTGAATAAGAGATAATGAGCCTCGAGACCCGCCTTCAATATGTCATAGAGTGGTGACTTGCAGTAAGGGTATATAATCACTCACAAGATGGAAGGAATTACACTTTCTATTTAGTAGGATCGGGAGATAAGATAGTAAATCCCAACAACACCAAAACTGAAGGTAAAAGTTATGCCTAAATCAAACCATTCCCATATTCATGTCTAAACGTAATGGTACAATGGTACATGAAAACCCCAAAGAATATATCCTAATAAGGATAAATAGAAATAGAAACTATCGCTAGGTTAGAACTAGTACAGTCCCACTCGATTCTAGAATTCCTCTTGGAAACCTAAATACAAATTATATACATATAGTGAGTATACAGGTATACTCAGTAAGGAAAATCAAAAGCTCTCGTGCACAAGTATGGATGAATTCTAATGCCCGGTGAGAAAAGGAGATAACTAGAACACCTAGAAAGGAAACTATCCACCTTAACCTCACCAAGGCACACTCCCCAAATAACACAAGTATTGTGATATAATATTAAAAACACATCTGTGTTTGGGAACCCCACACCACTTTCCCATTGATTATTGAAGACATATTATGTGTCATACCTCTCCCGCCATTCTCACTATAGTCCCACTACCACAGCCCGCCCGCACACACATGTGCTATCAAAACCCAAAATCTCACCCGCACAGACCTAGGCCACAACCACACATCTGTCTCGCAAATACCTGGTCCACAACCACATGAAACCATGACCATAAACTCCTGGTCTAAAACAATTACTTCCATGCATGAAGACACTTGGGCCTCATCACGAAGACACATGGGAAACCACTTGCCTACACACTCTGGGTCCAACCACCAACACGTACCATGCCTGAAGAATCTAGGTCTATAATGAACCTCAGGCCATCATAGCCTACCAAAATAATATTGGGATATCTTGGAGTGTGAGTATAAAAGGATATAATAACCATCCACTCATATCTGTGTTGGGAAAAACACCCCCCATGAAAATGGGGTGTTCCGAACAATTTGCTCAACTTGGGTGGGTGTGAATATAAAACATAATAACTAAATTATACATAAAGGAAAACAAGAACCCTTCCAAAACTATGGTTTCCAAAACCATCCCAACCAAAAACTCCCTTGTTACTATTCCTTCATAAGAAGCAGCACACCCGCAACCATGTCACAACTCATTCCCAGAAATACAATTACCCATCGAACTCATTCTCATTTTCAAATTCAAGTGATTCCATTTAAAAAAATTCCTTACTAATTGGAAATTAACCATCATAACCATGAGGATAGGAAAGGAAAATTGTCAAACATCAATTTAAGCATTCACACCCGGTTCTCTTCTAAATACACAACAACAAAAGGGATATATGAGATAGCTCAATTTATTTAAACCAAACCATGCCCTAACATGAAACCCAAACATCCTCAAATCCAAAATCCAACAACTGCACCCTAATAGAAGATCTCATCCCCATCCACATCACCTCCCATGCATCAATAATAAACATCACGAGAACTATTTATTTATTTTAGTCTTTCCGTTTAGTTAACCGGGGTGATCTCACAAGGATTATTATTCATTAGGAATTTATTTGATCCAGATAGTTTAAGTGATTACCTATTTTCCATGGTATGACCGTTAAATCTCATAAATATCTATAAAAACATAAGTTCATTAATGTTCAAGAAAGGACCACCAAATAGAACAATTTTCAGTGGGCATAAGCCCATTCAATTGAAAACATATTGAAAGAGATAAAGGATTACAACAACATTAACAACACACCATTTCATTCTTCAAATCTATTTATTATCGTAGTTAAGGTTTTGTTTCATCCATTCCCATTGAAACATCAGAATACCCACCCTACATGATACACTATAAATAGAGACAAATAATAACCCTACTTGAATGATCAGTGATTGAAGATTCTCACTATACACCTATAACTGTGATGTGCGACTTGAAGGGGGTGGGTGGGGGGGATCCTAGGACTCCATAAATGACCATGAAAGTCTACAGTACATGCCCACCACTTGGCTTGAGAAGGGGGAACCAAATGAACCAATGGGATGAATGAAGCCCTCAGAGAAGAAAAAAAATTCTAGTGTGATATAAAGAGGTGAAATTTTGGAGTTATGATATAAGAATTTTGAATAGCATTAAATGTGGAACATGGTTTCACTACACGGTTGGGTGGTTACACACGATCGAATTAATTTTTATTTAACTAATTATCTTCGGAGGGGTGGAAAAAATAGTTTTCTCTTAAATTATTTCATTTAATGAGAGAAAAATGGGAGTGTTGAGGGTATCCCTACTCTTAGGAGACTTTAGATATAATTTGTGGGATTTCTAAATGGATTGAACCACTTTAAAATGTTAAAATACTTAAAAGTGTCCTTCCTGGAAAACTGGGGAAGAATAACCTGACAAGAAGCCCCTACCCCAACCCCCCCGTTGCACAGATCAGTGTCACTGATGGTTGACACTACAATGACATCCTGCCACCGAGATGTCGCCCTTAGTATCTGGACTGGATTGGTCGAGGGCATGCCAAACAACAGAAATTTGGAAAAGGTATGGACCAGGAAGGTCACGTCCAATGAAGATACAGTAAATGGTAATAGTTTATATATTAGTGAAAATTTTTCCTTTTATTGATGGATAATATACACTTCTTGGAAGATAATATCTAAGAGAAAAAAGTGTTATTTTTAATAGAGAATGTGAGTGATTTAGTTTCCCAGGTTTATCCCAATAATGTATTTGATATTAAGAGATATTTTTTATTATATGTTTATTAATGGTGTTTCATATAGGAATTATCATTCTTAGTATCAATTATTACAAAAATTTATAGTAAATTTGCGATGTTTAAATGTTTTGATATATACAATAAATTATTTCACGATCATAATGGAAGAATAACATTAGTACTTATCCTAGTTTTTCTAGACCTACGAATAAGCTATACTATGTACTTCTATTTATCAGGTATCAATATTGGATTAGTACTGAAGTAGGGGGAGAGAGTTAGAGAATATAGTTCATGCTAGTTGAGGCCATATAAGGGGAATTAATAATCAAAATATCTCATGATATACACTATTGTACATGTATTGCGCTTTTGGAGGCATTTTTTACTAGGATATCATTTTTTGGTTTACACAGACCTCAAATGATTTTACTACATATCTACACATCATGAATTGAATATTAGAGAATGTTGTTGGTTGAATACATTGTGTCTCTAAATTTTAATTATTCCTATATTCACAAAAAGGGAAATTTAGTTGTTGATGATGTGAGTTAGAATACTCATATACATGTATTTTGTGGGGCCAGTACAGAGTAGAAGCTTATGGATTTGTATTTAGAAATTTACATGGTGATATATGGAAGTCACATGATGATTTTTACACCATATGTTGTTGTGTCTTCTACACATATATATAGGATGAGGATGTAACAAATGTATGATTCTGAGGGTTTGTCACTAAGGTAAACCATGGCATCTGTCCAGACATATCTTAGACAGACTATTTTTGGGGATTAGATTCTACACATACATGGTCATCTTTGGGATCCACCTGACACACATGATTAGATTATGTAATAATTTTATGCATAATTTAGGATAGTAATCCATAAATCACGATATTTTTTCTGAATGTACACATCTAGTATATTTGGACGGGTATGAAACCAGATTTATAAGGTTTTTTCATGCAGTGGTCCACCAGTCCTCTAGTAAAGACAGAACACAAGGGAAATGTTGTGCGATTACAAATTTTTCAAATTATTGAGTTAAAATAGGAGTATTTTCAGATGGATTCCATGATCGGATTACACAGGTCACCGCATGATAGTGATTCATTATGGGTTGTTTTCGAAATGATTATGAATGATACTGTTATCCTTCCTTTCTGGAAAAAATTTATAATAGATGATCTTGGGGTGATTTTTATCATTGATAGTTTTAATGTCAATGTGGATCCTCATAACATTGAAATGTATAAGGATTCCTCATTTCATCTTGGTATTGTAATAAAATATTGGGGTATTTGATACAAGGATTCTTTCAAGAAGAATAGTCCACCCTCAGAAAAATGGATAGTCAATGTGTACAGTAAAGATTATATATGAAATACTTATAGCATGCATACAAGAAATTGGGGGATCAGGTGAGAGGAATATAACATTGTTTCTCTCCCCTACAATAATAGATTTAATGATACAATACATATGGATCCTTTTGACGGTTTTTATGTTAACCCATGCTGATAAAATTTATGTTTCTTAGATGTAGGATATGCTACCCTGCTCAATCCATGTATTATTCAAAAGACAACCAAGAATGTCGATTTTATTAGGAATCGTATGGATACAACATCATCTAGAAATAAATACAACGTCGATCACCACCAATAACCTATAGATTTTGAGTTCGAGGATTATGTGTTATAACATATCTATCTACGGGTCATAAAATGATTCAAATATAGTTTATGATTTATTCATGATATATATTGTAATTAAATATTTGTGGGAGTGTCAAAATGATATCATATTCATCGGTGTTTCCTTCGATTTATTGATCCATGCATGACGTGTTACATGTATCCAGGATATGTTGTTATTAATCATATCATCCACATATGATTAATCTAGATGAGGGTGTGTTATATAGAGAGGTATCATTCAATGATAATCTTATATGCAATTTCGATCAAACTACGAAGGATCACCATGTACATTCAGTTACTCAGGTATCGATAATATGGTTGCGTGCATATTTACAAGATGATACTACTGAGAGGGAGGACGAAATATATTCTTAGTTGCCATAGATATTCTCATATGATTCACCATCACCATAGAAGATGAATTTATTGAAAATTCTATTTTTAAGGGGTTATATTTTAAGATAATATGATTTTAAATGAAGTATAATTCTTTTGAATCTCAATCTTATTACTTGGGTTAGGCCAAATGAGAATGGCTAATGAGTTTACAAGATTTTTTGTGCTATCATGGGAATGTTCATAGCCTATAGGCTCATTTTTGGAAAAAGAATAATGGGAGACATTGTTATTTGAGACCATGTGACCTAGAGTTCATAGTTTTAATAAATCTTGTATGGATTTCTATGGTTCAATCTAGATCCACATGGTTCAAGGAAACTACGAAGGAAGGTCCACACGCCCATGTGATCCCAAAAAAAATTAGTACAGGAAAATCACATAGATTGTGCATTATTTACCAAACTGTATGCATGAAATGTGTAGAATACACTTTGAGTTAGAGAGGTGTTCATTGTAAGGGCATGATTTGAAAAACCATGTGGCCAAATTGTGTGACCCATATTATTTTTCATAAAATAACCTTTTCACATTATCAATTATTATTATCTAAAAGCTATTTATATTATTCATCAATCATATAGATCAATCATCATTTGGGTGGTATTTATTTCCTACAGGTAGGGTTTGAAACAATTGGACTATCTAGACACTGATTTATAACATTTTCATCGGTGGGATTTGTACTTGTATTTTATACATTACACTTTCACCTTTCATTATTATACATCAATTTGGTTTAGTTATTTTAGTGCCAAATGGAATGCATTTTTTAATGGAATAATTTTTCTTTCTATTTTCTTCCAATCCAGGTCGAGTTAGTTTTTAATACCTAAGATATTTTCTATGACATGTATAAGGTATGTTATATATATATTTTCCTAGAAAACATAGTGCTTTTATTGATAGTTATTATTATCTCACTTGTCAGACCGTCCATTAATTGATACTGTATTCATTTAAAATCACTTAATAAATAATTAAAACCAAGATATGATTCCCACATAGATACATTATAAATATTGTGTTTTTCAACCACATCTCGATCAACCATTGATGTTTCTTTACATATCAACCTAGGAGTTACCACCTTTTTTATTGTGTTTGTGTGTCAAATTTTTATTTGGTCAATTATAGAATTTAATGAGACACTATAAGAGGGTTTATTCCTCATTTTATATGTTATTACATGTTGTTAAATTAAAAAATTCATTTAAATTGGAATGCTGGAATGAGTGAGATGAAATCAAGGAGAAAAATTGATTTTTAAATTTGATAAAACAATAATGGTATTGATAATGAATGAACATTGATTTTCATTATGTCAACATGTTTAATTAGTTGCATATTTAAAACCATGGATACAAATTTACAATGAATCCCATAGAAATTTGTACTCCATTGATTCGTAAATAAATTGAATGTAATTAAAATTTCAACTCCATTGAATCCTTATTTTAATAAATGGTAGGGAAAATTCTAATACCTAGATCCATATTACATGACATTCCAGGGACATTTTTACTCCATGGATCTGGTCATTGGGTCTGACACTACATTTTATGGCATAAGATATTAAAGTTTCCTTGAAAATTTCTTCTCTATGGATTTGAGCCATCTGGATCTATCATAGGACAACTCAGTATAGTTCAGAGTGGAATTTTTATAGTCTTTACATATATCTTTGTTTATGATTTATTATTCACATTTAACCATGGTTGGTTTAGCATTATAAAATTTACAAGCATCACATTTTATTATTAATTCATATTAATTTAGTATATTTCATAATACTTCTACATAAATACACATATTGGACTTGTTACTGACAATGTAGAAAGTGGACTTCTGACTAATATCTCACACACTATGTGGGCCCTCATTGGGTACCCGAAAAGTAAAATTGGATTCCGGTAGAAACCGTGGAATGGTTTCACTTATTTAATATTGTTTGATTGTGTTTAGGAGTAGGGGAGAACATGACCAAGTTATACTGATTATGCAATATATATTTTTCTTTTTGTACTTTTGGTATTTTTTTCACATGTATTGTTATTTAGTTATCTTAATATTTACCTCTTACTATTATTATAGATACTTGAATTTTTTATCATATTGTATATGACTGTTCTTTTGGTTATGATTATTTTTACTCATATCTGGATGTTATCGTATGTCATTGTTTTATATTATTTCTACAAATATTTGTTTACATGTTACATATCTAATTCTATCTGGAACTATGGGAATAGAATCTACATAGTAACATAATATAACCATAGTTATAGTCAGTGGCCTATTTCAAAAGGGTGTGTATGAGAGGCCACCTGACCCACCAGATCGGGGTGCTTTTAGTGGCACACGTTTTGGTTTGTAATTGTGACATTATCTATATGGGGAGATGTGTGACCTATATAATGAACAAAAAATCCTCAGAAGTATATTCACAAAAGAGGTGATCAATATTTTAAAATATAATTGGATAAAGTGGATCAAGGATTATAATTATTCCATTCATCACCATCATGGGAAAGCAACCACTGTGGATGATTCTTTGAGAAGAATTTATCTCATAACAGTATCCATGTTGAGGATTGCAAGGGATCTAATATTATTGGGAATGGAAATGGTAAAAAAATTGTTACATGATATAGATCATATCATGATCAAATATCTGTTCAACCATCCATTACATAGAGGATCCAGGAGGATCCCCACGATGATGAGTTTTTATAAAAAATTATAGTGAATATAATGGAGTAAAACTATTCTATAAAATGAGTTAATAGGTTTAGATCCGAAATATGTATCCCATCATTACATAAAATAAGTAGGTAACACATAGAAAATGTGTATAAGTAATCATTATATATTCAATTAAAAGGCACTAATATGTATAGGGATTTGAAGAAAGAAATCTAGTAGAGTCACAAGAAGTGGGAGATTATAGAATTTCTTTCATGTTTCTTGATATACCAACATGTCATAGAAGAATTATATATGATTATTTTTATGAAAAACCCCATTTATCTTACCAGTACAGAAATGAGAAAAATACCAGTGGATTTATTCTTTGGAATAACCATGGACACAAAATGAAATAATGATATATGGGTGGAACTGATCACTAGAACAAGTCAAAAAATTTAACTATTATCATGGAAGATTTGTCTATATAAAAACTCATCATGAAATACATATGAGAAGAGGTAATATTGCATTGATATTGTCTATATATTATATGTGGCTTATATATAATGTATGGATTAAATTTATATATAATTCTACTTAATTTGTATGATATGGGGATGAGCATCATTGCTTCGTATGACCCTCAGACAAATAGCCATTTTGATAGAACCTTTAAAACTCTTGAGGATATATTTAGATTACCTTTAGTGTATATTATATGATGTTGGGATTAACATCGAACCTTAGTGGAGTTCTTATATAATATATTTGTCCATTAATTAATAAAAAAATAACCTTACACGGATCATTAATGGAAGAGGTGTCAGACTCCACCATGAATGGGTGATGTTTGATAAATATTGTCTATAATGAATGATATTATCTTTTATATGGAATAAAAGGTTAAAACTGTTTAGCATAATTTCAAATCCACACAAATTGGAAAGAAAATATATGTTTAAATATTATAAAGGACCTAAACATAAACATCAAGAATAAATATTTCATTAATATATCTTATTAGATCAAATTAATAAGGATTGGGATTAATGGAAGACTTATTCTAATATAGAATATACACATCCAGAACTAATAACAAATTATATTAGTAGCTTATATTCTAGAAATACTACCAAGCCTATCTCAATTACATGATAAATATAATGTAACCATATTTAAAAATAATATTCATACCCCTAACATGTACTAATACCATTTGACATGCTGTTTTAGAATGACTATTAATATGAGGATCATCCATTTAAGATCTTATATCACAGAGAAAATGTTACCTGAAACAAGGAAAATCACCTTGTCAAATTGTTGTAAAGGAAACATAGTCTTTTAGATGTGACATGGGAACAAAAGGAAGAGATGAAAAAAGTATCTATTTCTGTTTTAATTTGTAAAATATAAATTTCATAATAAAATTTTCAATTGAAAAATATTGTAGTGAACTAATTATTAATAAATAGAATTTACATTTTAAATGAGTAAATTCATTATTATAAAATAAAATTATATGAATTGCAATGGTTATTTTGGACCAATAGGATTTATAACCTATTAGAAATAAAATACCATAAAATACCATCAAAGTTGATAATATCTTAGTTATACAATGATCGTTATTATTATTATATATTATTGGTTATAATAAATGAATTGACGAATGTGAAAGAAGAAATGTCAACAACCCACAAGATCATAATCTATGACTACGATTTTATATAGAATTAATTTGGAGGTATAAATAAAAGAAGTTATCTTTCACCATGTAAAATCCAATATTAAAAAATCCATTATAGAACTATTAGTGGTTCATGTTACACCCCATAGATACCGTGGAACAATCCATGTTCACTAAATTACCCAAGGAATTATTACCATAACACACCTTAAACTAACTGTCTAGGTTGGTTTAATAAGAGGTTATGTATCTTGATATTATAATTATAAATGTTTTAGTTTATATTATTAACAAAATAATGAATATAATTATCAATTCTATTGTCACAGTATTAATGATTAAATCTATAGTTTTGTAAAAAAAATTATTATAATTCGTTGAGACACGAAAATGATTATTTTTTAATATATAGTTTCGATCATGAAAATATATTAAATGGGTTGAGGAATTTATTATGTTATTTATATTTTTTTAAAATATTTTTATTATATATTATTTATAAATTATAAATTATTATATAATTTAAAATTTAAAATGTAATTTCTGTAATTGTTATCAAAATGTTTTTGTAAAAGAAAAGTTGTATTTTTTTATTAGTTTGTGATTTTTTTATAATTATATATTATCTAATTTAAATATTTATTCATATAAAATATAAATCAATTATGAAATCAAAACAGAAATTGTATCGAACTGTATATTTATCAAAATTTTATAAGGCAATCATATTTTTGTAAAAAGCTAAATATGTTATATTTATACTAAATGTATATTAATATCATAAAATCTTATAATTGATGTTATAAATACTACATATAGTAACCAAAAACATAATTTTTCCCCCTTTTAAAATAACTTCATTTTTTAGTAAATTTATTTATTTTATAAAACCATAATGAATCTTAAACTTACTATATTATATTTCAAATATGTAAAATAAATTATTTATAAACTTTAATCACTTCTACCACACAAAGGAAATTATTATGACATGTTCATCATTAAGATAAAAAATAATTAAATCCAATAATATTTGGTAAAACCCAATGAAAAAAATTATGGGATGGTTTTTTTCTTGGAATAATTTATTAAATTGATTCCAAAACAAATTTATTGAAATTAATAAAAAAATACAAACACTTTTTCTATATTGACCCATCTAAACATCCTTTACACTTCAAAAAATACCAAGTATTCATTAGTTTACATTACTCGTCCCTCTTAATATCCCCCCCCACAGCACCACATGCCCTCAATATGCTCCTTCCATTGTTTTTTATGACCCCCATGTAATTTTGTTATATCCTTCCCCTTTTTCTTCAAGAACCATCATTACATCGGCCTTTTTTCTCTAAAAATTTTCATTTTGGGATATATTTTTTAAAAATCCTTATTACTATTTGAATTAGTCCAATGTATCAAGATATCCCCTTAACTTTTAGTCACCCCATATATCATATCAGGTGTTAGTTTTTTTTTGAAATATGGGACATTCTCAAAATGCATGTTCTATATATAATGTTTATTAAAGATTAAAAGAGTTACAACAATAGATACATAATGGTCAATATACAAATATTTATTTCTGCTTACATATATTCTATTTTTTGGGATCCGATAATAGGTCCATATATTTATCATCAATAATGCAGTGGATGGTGTCTAAGAAGAGACAATGCGGATGTACATCACAAATCAAAGAATAATCATTTGAGTTTAAAAAAATATATTTTCATATCTGAAATATTATTTTTGTACTTCATACAATGATGAAGAAAAATAATGTCATTCAAAAAAATGCATACAACTAATAAAATTGATAAAAGGAAAATAGTTAAGATGATATTTGTTGTAGAAATTTTATTGAAAGCATCAAATCATGATTTTTAAAAGTTATATGATAGTTCATGAACACTATATTTTTTTGGGAAATAAGGTCATTTTCAAAAGGCATCAAATTTGAAAAATAGGTTTTTATCATATATCTAAATAAATAAGGCTTTGAAATTATTGTCTCATTAAAATAAAAATTTAGAGGCAAATATATTAGACATGTTGATTCCATGTATGTACAAGTTATTAGTTAAATAATTATAAGTGTTAGTCAATTATGTGACACTGGTCACCCTATAATTATTACTAAGAAGATGTGTGTAATCAATGGAATAGTTTTTACAATTTTTTATATGAAATGTGCATTACGGGTAATCTATATATTCTTGGTGGGGAATAAGATATGTGATTTCTATCCAAAGAAGAAGTGAATGGATTGTGTACTAAATGAATTTTCCATAAATGCTAACCATAATTAAATGAAATAGTCATATTTTATGTTTCTTGATATATCCCCATGATTTTACATGATAATTTTATCACATGTGATGCTTGTAAACACTATAAGATTATCAGAATGGCATACAAGTAAAAATAATAAAAATGTATACAAGACCTATGGAATTAAAGGATACAGATTTGTGTGGAACAGTCTCAATAAATAAATATTAATATGAAAAGGTATTTCATTCTTCAAATTAATGGGTTCCACACAATTTTATAGGTATTATAAATTCCCCATATGTCTGATCTATTTAGTTTCCAAAAACAGTATCATAAGTAATTATAAACGATACATAGAAGCATAATTCAGATGTTTTGTATGAATATTTTTATGAAATTCACAAATACAAATCTGTATGATCATTATGTGAAACATGATATTAAGAGTTTTGATTTGGAATTGAGAACTTATAAAAATGTAATGGTTGAGAGGATAAATAGAACATATACAAAATGTATAGAAAAATTAATTTTTAAAGGTATGTACCAGAGAAAGATTCAAAGGCCATAGTGTTAATATTAGTCTATATATCAAACGTGGAATTGATTTTACTGAATGAAAAAAATACATTGAATGATATGTGGTATAGAAAGATGAAAACATTGAATTACATTACCATCATTTAATTTTTTTATACTCAATAAAAAGATACATAAGAAATTTGTTGAATATGGAGATGAAAATATATTCTATGGACATTTAGAAAAAATAAATGAATATAAATTCTTCACCAATTAGATATAAAAATTTGATGAAAACAACGATTTAATTGTATTAAATAAAAAATATATTTTTCAAAAATAGTGTGAAAATATACCACATGATTGTTATGATGAGGTAATAAAATAAAGGGGAGTAGAAGTGAGAAATACAGCATGATAATAAGATATTGAAGCTGAGAAGAAGTTTTCAAATAGGTTTCTAGATAATATTTGAATACATGAGCTGAAAATTATAGGTAAAATATCATTAGTTATCACGTAATATTAGATTAGTCTCATAGAATGACGTCTTTAAGGTAGATATCACCCATATAACATGAAAAGACTAATTTTTTTGTGTAAAGAAACTTGAAATAAGAATTGGGTTCATGGTATGAATAAATTGAATGACTAAATTAAGAAGAATCAAACATTGAATGTTGTTACTAGAGTAGTGAATAATAATTCCATAAGAAAAAAATATGTCTTCCTAAAAAACTATATGAAGATAGATTGTTAAATTGGATCACTACATGACTTCTGAGATCCCCATACCCATATGAAACTGAAACAGCTCCCCAATCAAGATTGTCCACATGGGCTCAAGCACATCTCCCCAAATTACAATGGATTCCTACTAGTAGTGAGGTCCTAGGTAGTGTTCGTAGAGAGACTATGAATTAATTACCATAGTAGCATATTGTTACAAAAAATAGAAATGTTATTGATGTATTATAACAATGAATCAGAATCCAAACAAATGTAAATGAACAAGGAACTAATATTAATCATTGAAAGTATTAAATTGAACCCTATATTGAAGGATGATAATGTTTGTCATGTATCTATAATGTAGGAATTCATGAATACAAACATCATATATTATTACTATTCAAAATTGAACAAAAAAAAATATCCCACCATCCTGTGATTCAGCCCAGTGATCTGCTACCACGCTCCAACCTAATACATTCCATAATGTAACACATATATAAGAGGATTATTCCCTATGTCTAATTCTGTAATAATATAGTAATAATGGGATCCATATGTATCCTAGGTTGGTTTTGAGTTATGTCTTAGTAGGCCACCCTAATAGAGTGTATAAATATCTAATCTATATATAAAACATGTCCATATAAATATGTAATAAGAATAGAATCGAATACAACTGTTAATGTGCCAACACTGGTTCCTAAAAGGACACCCGGATGAAACTACCTACATTAGCTCATTCCATAAAAACTCTAAACATTTAATAATGGATGAAACTTTCAGTATCTCATTTATAACGGATTCGATGTCCAATATCAGTATTTTAATGTAGGCCATTCCCTATATGACATATAGGTTCTCTACGCTCGGTATCACAGTGTGGGACACCATGGATATATATTATCACAAGGGTCACAATTCTTGTAATGATACCAAGGTATTCAATTACCATTTAATATCACAAGGGATTCAATTCCTATAGTGTTTCATAATAATATAAGGGTCTACAAACCCATTCATTATAGCCATAGTCATCAATACCATTAAATATAATAAATTACAAAGGGTCATCATTCTCATTCATTATAATTCATAATTTTCATCATGCTAATGAATTAATTTAGTTAAGGGTCATCATTCCATTATTTTGTATCATTAATACGTAAACATAGTCATTATAATTTTCTTAGGTGTAATACATTTCACATTATAATTTAATATCAATACAGGTGTAATCATTTGTCATATTAGAATTAGTGATGTGGTCTTTCCAATCACCCATATTATATTAAATTCGTTTTATTATCGTTATATATGCTAAAACACTACATCCATCCATTTCATTTATAATATTATAATTTAGAAGGAAGAAAATTCATTCTAATAATTTCTTTTTCATATTATATTGAAATATATTTAGGCATGTATGAGAGAATAACCTACGGATGGATCCATTTATGCTAGACGGTTTCTAGAGTTATAATAATATCATTTGTTTCGAAAATGGGAACGAATTTAAGGAGAATTTTATTTATGTGAAATTCAGGGTGAAACCATTGTACGTGATAATGTTACAAATTACAGAGCATTAAAACATGACAAATAATTTATAGTACACCTACCTCGTACTTGAATGACTCTCCTAATCTAGGTTAAACCATTAGTTTGTGCTAGATTGAATGTCATATGAATAATGGATCTAATCCGTAAAAATTGGGCAATGGATCCGGCATCTCGATATCATAAATACTGGAAAGATAAATTAAGAATGAATACAATGTAATTAATAACGTACATAGAGGATACCCATGTTAAAAATGTTTTTTATCATAAACTAGATAAAGATTCATTATCCAATGTAATGATGTTGGGAGTTTGGGAGATCATCATGTCTAAGGGACAATATTCTATCCATTATGGGTCAAATTACATGATAGGGTGGAGATAAACATCATTATTTTCATTTTTGTAAATTGTTCAAAAAATCATAGGTCACATGGTTTAGTTATAGTGTTGACAAAACCATGCACAAAAAATGAACCTCCAAATGGGATAAGGGATTACTCACACTGTTAGGTCCTTGAGTTACAGATACTGTATGATAACCATGTCAAAAACCTCTACAAAAATCAATATACATTTCACACAGTTGTGTGGCCTTGGGTGAATAGTTTTGTAAATCCATGGGGGCCCTAGTTGATTGTTATAAAAAAAGTGAAACCTACCTCACAACTTTTTCTATCCCCAAATAGTTATGAGGGTCTGTGTGGCCACGTTTATTTCAACACTAGTTGGGAATTTGTTCTTGGATCAAGACCGAGACACAACTTAAAACATTTTCACATCAATTGGAATCCATATTAGGTAAATAAAAAATAATTATATGGAATATAAAAGGATACATATATAAAAAACATGGTTATTATAGTCATTTCTCCAAAAAGAACTCATCCCTGCGCTCACCTAAATGGGTGAAAAAACACTATATAATAAATACTATATCCATTGAGAAAATATGTTAGCCTCTTGCTACAATGTCTCATCTCGTATACAGTTGTCCTAATATCTCACCCATAATAATGGATAGACTATAATCATATATCCTTCCTTCTCTTGTTAAGAATACATACATGACACTACCCCAATAAAGCATCATCATCAATATCAACTTCATTAGGATCAGAACTATAATACAAGTCAATGAGATATCAGTAAATCTTGGAAAATGGAAGACAACATGCATGTAACATCACCTATGATGTTAAAGAAAATGATAGGTTCCCGGCCAGACACTCTTTATAATCAAAAATGAACAAAAGTGTGTGAAAAATTATTCCCTTTCCATTGTATCATTCAATACCCATGTCTTGATGATACCCATTAGAAGACCTGATCCCCGACCATTAACTACAATATTTTCCAACATCGATTAACATATTATTTCTATTTAGACCGATCTATATAGATATAATTACTATTCATCTCATCCTTCTCTGATGTGATTTAAATTACAAGAGGACATAGTTATGTTGCATCTCCTTCTTCAAACAAACACATGGTTGAATTTTAAAAGACTACCATATAGGTCATCATAATGATCCATCAGAATTATAATATGAAAGATATTATTATAGAGGAATTCAATGAGTAGAATATTATTCTCTCAATTAACTATGAAATCAAATATTGATACATGATTAATTTCCTCTAACACATGTATCATCCATTCTTACTGAACATTGGTCTATGGTTGAATGGTTGTGCACAAAATCACTTCTATACATATTGCCTTTTCCCACCCCTTCTAGAACATTGATTTAGTGTGAGAATATCTATCTAAAATTATAGTAAGATGGAACCATGTAGTCTTCTAATTTCACAAAAATAAAATCATCCCATTTAATCAATTGAGAAAGTATATCGGATATGAATGAAGAGGGATACCATCATCATTCAATAAAAGACTACTTAATAAACAACTCTTCGATGAGGAAAAATTATTAAGTTGATCCCATAATATATCTCAATTTCTACACATTTCCTTTCTTAGTCTGGTAATATCTATAGAAAGCCTTCAGGGTTTTATTGTTCCACCTTCACCAACTAATAGGTGGAATGACCAGTGATAAATAATTTTATCTAATGGTTCATCCCTAGTCACCAATACAATCAGCACATATCATGATATATATTAAAGATACCCTGGTGTACAACCCTTTTGAATCTTGAGATTCACATAACACCTCTTCTCCAATATCTTTGGGAAACAAGATAAGATCACATATGTTATAGTTCTCAACTCCATCTATATACTATTCTAGAACTATGTCATCTTAAAAAGTAATTCATGGAGAACCAATCCCTAAGGATCATAAAATTGTATACTCAATAACATCTCAAGGATGGATGATGAAATGTTAAATAATGAGAGATAAAACTGATCATGAAATTCACAAACCCCCATATTCATATCAAACAGTAGGTCCATAAATTCCCATTAATCACTACCTTTCTATAAAACATGTTCTATGGTTTTTGGATTTTGCACATTAGCTACAAAATTACCTTTTATAGTCATATAGGAAAGAAAAAAAATTAAGTAATAATGATATTTGTACCATATTAAATTACTATGATTCATGTAATGTTCTGTGAAAATATATTTGGGGATATTTTGGTTTGTAAACACCACAAAATTATCTCATAAGAAGGTAATTCCATGAACAATGCATGAAATGTACAACGATAACAAACTCGAGATCATGTATTGTGTAATTTCTATCATGAGGCCTCAAGTTCTAAGATCCATATTTAATGAATATATCATCATACCTAATCACCACTCTTAGGTAAATTCAATATGTATTATAGAATACAATATAGACTTTTTTATGATATGGATGAATTGATATATGTTATGAGTTAAAACATCCATTCAGATCTTGAATAGTCATCTCACATGCCACACACAATATAAAATTCACACCCTTCATAGTCAATATAGTAATATGTCCATATAATAATTATCCTACAAATATAAAAATCTTTTATTAACTAAATGTATCAAAAAAACACTATTTCTTAAAATCGTTTTTTGGATTCTCCATGTTAAAAAAATTTCTCACATTCTCGGGGTCAAATGAAAATTTTTCATCAGAGATAATATTACAAAATAACTGATCCCTATAAATCAATATGTGAAAATTTTAAATGTTTTCATGAGTCTAATGTTCTTCCAAAAAAATAATCTAGATAAGTATAAAAAAATCATCAACTCTTAATGATTGTAAGATACTTTATAAGAAAACAATGCACAATGTGATAAGCATAAAAGTCATACCAACAAAGTAAATCTATATGTGGAATACCAAAATTTATTACATGATCATGATTATATATAGATCTCATAATAATCATCATGAATACCCACAATTTTCAATACTGGTCAAAATGATCCACTATACGAGGTATGAGATACAAGGTTTTCACTGTAAACTTAATCAATTTCTATTAGTACAATGGGTTATCCACCATTTTTCAAATAAGGTCCAGTGACCCCAAAGAAAATGTTCTAAGACATAAATTACCTTTTTCCTCTACGTACTCTAGATGGATCCTACAATCTTGTAATATTTGTTAATCTTCCATTAATGGGGATTTAATACTTGTCTATCTACATATAAATGCACGATAGTAAACTATACCAATTTCATATAAGGTAATTCTAAAAATAAATTTGGGAATATGTCAATGATTTCATCAACTATAGGAGGGAAATTAATTTAACATTTTCCATAATCCTTCAAATAAAGGATACCAATCATGGAATTCACTTCCCATAGCCCATGAGGTTCTAGTCAAGATATTTCAATCTGGGAAAACCACACTCCTTTGTTAATATACGTACCACCCTCTTATTTTGTAAATGATACCCTATAATGATAAACCATCTACATTAGATGGACAAGGAACCTACCAATCCATCATGAAAAATAATTTAAATCCATTCATTTGGAGGAAAATGTAGGTACATGGAAATCTATTGAATCCTAACATAAGAGTGTAGTCTGTTCACTATCATACACTCTCTGATCATATACCCAATGATGTATCTAGTGGCATTACATCATTGGAGTACTCAATATGAAGTCTAAGACTCTCCATAATAGATAAAAATATGAAATATTGTGATTATCTTGTATTAAATCACATATAATGATAATAAAGGATACTATAATATTACCTACCTTATTTGATATCCCATATTCCTACTCAACTAGTATAAGCTACACCAAATAGTCATGGCCTAATCCCCAGTCCAATTGTGAAACCTAAAAACCTGGAGCAGTTTTGCTCTGTTAGTGTGGAAAATATGATTCATTGAAACCATGAAAAAAACATATTCCTGTCATTTTACAAAATGTATTACACTAGCAACCCTCCTGGTGATGTGTTAAAAAACATTCTCTTTAATGTTTAGGAAGTTTGGATCCACTCCCACTTGACTCAATAGGGAAGGTCCTACAGAAACACTGATGATGCCTAAATTTTTTGTATCCCCAACACACAATTGGGACTCTAGGAAATTACATATTCCTATTCCAATCACTTCGACACTGATTACATATAATTTAAATATCTATGTTACTCAACTGGATATCAATTCTCACATGTGTAATCTAAATTCACCACTTCTAGTTGCTAGTAGATCTACTACTCTATTGGGGTTATGATCATCTCTGTCTCACATCATTTTCTTCTATTAGGATCTTCTTTATGAAGAGGTACTTATTAAACATTTTAGATATGAAAGTGAACAAAAATTCATTTACCTATGAATGAATATGACACCTCATACCATCCCCAAATCAGCTCTTGTTCACCAACACATCAAAAATACAGATATTTTTTGGTGTTCTAGAGATCTATAAAACTATATATATAGTCAATAACTATCATAGCGACCTTTTTAAGGTTCGTTGACTCCCGAGAATGATTATTCCTTATATTTTCTATATATAATTAATCAAATAATCTCTAATGGATGTCCCTTTCAATCACTTTCTGAAACAAACCAGCCAGATTTAAAATGTTCAACCAGAGATTTGTAGATCCAAAAAGCATATAAGTGATGAGTTTTACTCTCATATTATGATGTGTCTATAAATGATGTAATATTTACCTAATAGTATTGATATATAATAATAGTGTGACAAATGGGCCCCGTTGATAGCACAAACGCCCCACCTTAACGTGGGCGTTGGGTCCTAGCCCGCAAGGTTCCACCAATTGCCCCGCAGACACATGGTCCCCACCCAATGGTCAAGCCACATGCCTGAATGGTTCATCTAACTAATGATAGTCGTAGCAGGCCAAAAAATGTCCATTATAGCTTGCTTTTTCATCACTCACACACACCGTGGGAAACTTCACATATGGTCACACAACCCGATAACTACTCCAAACCATGCATGCCTAACTGTAGAGTTCTAACCAGGTAGGATACCGAATGAAAAGGTGAACCTTGTTGACATGAAACATATTATTTGGTCATTTAACCCATTTTCATTTTGGGGTGTTAGAATCACCCCCTATAGAGCACAACGTACTCATTGTGGGCCCTAAATCCCGACCCATGTAATTTGGTAGACATTTCATCAGCAGTCTTGACAACACATTTATGAAATAATAGAATAAATTAATTTTGAATCTATCAGGAATATATTAGGTATCATTTATTCAATATGTATTATACCTCCCTTAAGTATCATTTTTCCTTACATTTAACAATGTCTAATTTTTTTATTGCATAATTTTTTAAAGTATATTCGATGACACAAAATCATTATTATTATTTATCATACATAGAATCTATAAAACCATTTTAGGCATTCTAAATTAAATATTATAAAATCTTATTTTTGGAAGATAGAAAAAATATGTAACAAAAGATATATCTATGATATGATAATAAAATTTTTTGTGTACTAATTTTCAAGTATTTAGTTCTGACATTTCTATGAAATTAAACAAAATAATTCCTAGATACTTTCATATATTACAAAAATTCAGGTCATGTAATGAATGATGGAAGATTATAGAAATATCTCTAAGAGTGTAGGATGAGAAATCATCATTTGGTATCATAGTTATGTTTAATAATATTTGGGAATTTTGATGTTCTATTTGTGAATCATGAACAAAAAATAATTGGTCTAAAATTATTAGTATTAAAAATCACTAGTTTAAAATATCATTTACAAACAAAGAGGATTATCCATTAAAATGTATTAATATTATAACATAATTTTTTTATTATTAATGATGTCTGTTAGTGAGAATTTGATGAGACTAAAAAAGTAAATCAAAAAAATTAATTTAATATTTAATCAAAATCTAATTTTATAATTATAAATACAAAGTAAATATTTCGAAAATGTAGTTTATTTTTAGGGAGGACAATGTTATAACCAATGTAACAGGTTCTTATAGGTTTCTAATTTATTTTTATTTATGATTTATTTATATTTATTTATATTTATTTAATTTAATTATAATTAAATATATTATAGAATAATTAAATTGAATAAATAAACAATATTAATATATATATATATCATTAATATGTGTGTAAAATAGAAGCACCATATTTAATTTTGATTAATTAATTTAAAAAGTTAGATATATATGTTATGAGATGTGAATATCAAAATCCTACATATCCATGAAAATAAAAATAGTTATTTGATAAGATTATATCAATTATATAGGAATTTTTCTTTTTGTTTTTCACATCATGAAAAAACAATTATATTATTTAATTCAATTATATTGTAATAAATTGATGATAAATGTTATAAAAAACTAATAATATTTTATAATTAAATAAATAATTTTTTCTATAGATTCAGTTTTCTATAAACAATATATCTATAATATTCAAGATTATTAAATAAAAAATAAAAAATATATGTTTGTAAACATTAATGAATAAATTTAGAACGTATGTCAGTTTTTTGTTATATTTCTTACCATTGAGATTTTTTTATGAACATCACTTAATTGTTTTTTGGAACCAATTTATACTTCATAAAATATTTATCATTATAAATGATATATATAAATATATATCAAAAAATTAAACAATAAAAAAAATTATAGGAATATTACTAAAGGTTTTAAAATGTTTATAATATTGAAATCCATATATCTTATTTTATTATTTTAAAAGAAATATCATAATATTTATAATGTATCTAATTGTAATTATGGTAATATTATATTAATTGTTTATATATATGGTTTAGTAATCCAAATATCACAAATATATATCTTAAAATAATGATTTTTTTTAAATATTTCACTAATATCTTTTAATAAATAATTATCCACTCAATAAACTTAATTATAAATGTTTTATTTTTATACAATGTATTATAAATGAATAATTTTAAATCAAGTTATTTTTATTTCATTTTAAATGTAATGACTATAATAGAATATAATGATTTAACAATTGAAAATAATTTAACCAATTAAATGAAATTTAGTTTCATAATATATTACATGTAAATAATATAATTAAAAATATATATTTCATTATGTGGATAATATTTTTAAATTAAATTTAAATTTAAAATAATGAAAAATAATATTTTTCTGAAAATTATTGATTAATTATTCTTAAAAAATATGTTATTCTTAATTATTTTTTTGATACTCATGAACATTTTCTTTGAAGATCACGTAACATAGATTTCATTGAAATAATATGTAAAAAATTATTACAAATTGTTATTTTGAAAATATTGTCTCCCATTTGAAGGATTATTATCATAAAATGCATACCACCTATCGATATCATTATCATATAAAATAAATTTCTTCATTCACAATTTAACGTATCTCTGTTACAAAATATCTATAGTATTGAAAATGTCATAACAAGTATTTAATTAAAATATTGATTTATGATAAAAAATATCAATTCATTAAAATCAATTATTTATTTCAAATCTAGATTATATAATTATATATTGGGAGACATCTAGTAATTTTTTTGTAAAAAAACTGAAAAAAATTATAAAAATTTTATACGTGGAAAAATAAATTTAAAATAAAATCAAACATATTTAAGAATTAATGTAGTTGATATATTTAGTGTTATATTACACATATTGTAAATAATAATATTTTTTATTTGTTTAGGGGGATAATGCGTTAAAATGAGTGAGTGAATCACACTGGGTAATTGAAATATAATATTTGGAATAATTAACTCTATAGACTTCCACCCTCCATTCCCATTAATAGAAAAACCCAAATCATTTTCATAATAAAATATAAATCCAATTATTTCATCATATATCTATAAATGAAAATCTCACATAACACGTTATACATTATTAAATACTTTTCCTTTTCTGGAAGGACATGTACTAAGATAATGATTTCAATAAAGGAATTAGTATATAATCGTCCCCTTTCAATTTATTAATGTAATTGTATTGGTATATTATCATTTAAAACTCTTTTTAAAATGATGATATATATAATATTCATTTTATAATAATTAATTTAAATTATTTTCTATAATAAATTCTTCTCTCACTATCTTTATTCCCCACTTTCATAATGACTTATTATGCGAATGTAAGTGTTCTCATTTCTTAAACATCCATTTCAAATATTGATAGTATTGATTGAATATCCCATAAAATAAATTTTCATATAATTATATATTTATAGTATTATATATTTTCATTTAATATATATAAAATTCATGGTTTATTATTTTTTCACTCTAATTTTAATATTTTTTTAATACTATAGCATACTAAAGATATAAATTCTCAATACCTAAATTTTCTTTTCAAAATAATTTTTTACTTAATATATTAAAAAATAATTCATCATTTTATTCCATGAAAAATATTATAGGGTATTGTCATATATTTATTTATTCATTAAATGGATATATTGAAAAATCCCTTTTTTATTCCTTTTATAAATTCATAACATGTCAATGTAAAACATTTCTATAAAACTCAATATCATTTTATATTGGAATTTTTTTCATGAAAATAAATTTAAATAACTAGTTCCATTGATTTTATGTCTCTATATATGGTATATTATAATCCATTATATCTATTATCTATTTTATATAACATATAAATTCTCATTTTTTCCATTTCATAAACGATTACAATACGAAAATTGTAAAAGGTTCAAAACATCACCATTATAGATATTATTAATCTATTGTAATTCAAAGATGAAATTTCAAAGAATATATTGATCGATTATATATATTTTTTTATTATCCTATAAATAATTTATTATTCTATATTTTCTATAAAAACCTTCCCATGTACATCTATCATAAGAAAAATACATCTCATCAGTATATTTGTTTGTCCATATGAGTAAATGTTGAAAATGTATAGTTTGAAACTATATTTTTTGTAACACCCTGACCCGAGTTTCCCATAGTCGGTGCATTATTCCATAACATTAGCATGATCAAAAAAGAACTAGTCTCAAAAGACCTATTAGTTTAGTATCATTGGAATCACTAGATAAATTCATAAAGTTTACATTACATCATAAAGTGAATACTAGAACTACATCTTGTCTCTAAACTCATATCCCCTTATAGTATCCCTACAATTCATTTATAAAACACTTATTCACATCCTGGAAAAAAATACAACATAGAAAGGGGTGAGCTCAGATGCTAAGTGAGGATAAAAATATAATAAAAACTTTCATAAATAAGCATAACATTTAAGGAAATTTATATATAAAAGAAAATCCTTTTATACATGAACTTCAACATAATATATAAAAAATATAATGAAATAATTCTACTTACTTATTCAGATGGATATTCTACAAGTTGAATAATGACACGAAATATCAATAACCACTTTCATAGTGAGGGAATGCATAATGCGAGACTATCATAACCACAAATCCAAGGCCTCGTGCCAAGACTACAAATAAGACTTTGTCAAGGCCTTGTGCCAAGACAATAGTTTGACTACTGAGACCTATCGATGCCTCGGAGAGCTATAACAGGCTCTATCTGTCACTTATTAAGTCCAATGCATTCCTCATGTGAATAGGTTTAAACAAAACATAATCATTCATATTAAAACTAGCATATGAAATGTCAATACATTCTCCATAAACCATGAATGGTATATAAATAACGCATCCAGATTCAAACATATCAAAAAACCATCAATACAATATGGAAGTTTTGTATCATAATAAATCAACTTCAAATAAGCTTAAAATCAATCAAAGGATGTTGACATAAATTAAATCAAAACTATTTGAGAGAAATATAACATTTTTTAACTAATTTAAAAGTCACATAATTATAAAATAAAACATTTACCTTGAAAATATCCTTATGAACTTGTATGGGAAGATTAGAAGATTTTATAAATGCAGAAAATAGCCGCACCCACCGTATAAGTTAAAAAAAGACATTCCTACCTTAATTTTGTCGAAAAGGATAAAAAGAACCTTTTTTGGAAAATGACAGAAAGATTCCTCTCGAACAATTTTATAAAAATTCTAACAGTGGTATAAATGACTTTATCCCATTTTATAGTAAATAGTAAAAAAAATTTGAAATAAATTTTTATGAAACATTGATGTGGATGAAAAATAAGTCCCAGTAGATAATTACATGTAAACAAACTCAGACAATGAAAGGATTGTGAAATAAACCCTTACCCTGTACATTTACTCAGTCGGTGGTATGTTAAACTCTTGTATAATAGTTGAAACATTTTTATTAAAATATAAAAGAACCATATACATATTTATGATTTCATATATTATCTTTTAACATTTCTTTTTTGTAATATCTTAGTATTATCGTGGTTTCGGGTGATAAATTACACGTTTTCTTTGATATGTTTTGTTACATAAGCTGTTTTAGTTTTCCATAGGCTGTATTTTATTCATAAACAGATTTATATGAAGTCAATAAACATTATTTTTAATAATCAAATTAGAATTTGACTTTAATGGATACGATGAGGAATGAATCCCATCGCGTTCATGGAGACGATAGTCCGTACGTACGCACGAGCGACAATATCATTCTTTTGATATTAAAATAATATATAATTGGACGGTATATCATATATACAGAATCATTATAATGTTATATTCATTATTTAATTCAATTACAAATCAATATCATAGCCATCAAAATAATAATGTTTTGAATAACAATTACACTACGACGTGGAGACGGTAAGTCGTACGTACCCACATATGGAGACATGTCATTAAAAGGATGTCTAGAATACCGAATATGGTTGTACAATATTTATAATAACATCAAATTTTATATAAGATAAATGATTTATTATTTTAGAATCGAAATAACAATGTAAGAATAAGTTTAAGAAGAAAGGAACTTGGAAAGGGTGGTGAAAACATTACCTCTTGTTCTGGTTCTTCCTTTTGATGTGATCAAAAGGGATCCATAGGGTGGCTTTATGATAAATACAAGGCCTTTAGGTTGAAGTTAGGGAAGTTGAGAGGATGTTTTCGTGGTGTTTTGATGAACCAAAAGGCTTTGATGGTATGAAGAATTGGTTAGAAGTGGTGTCCTTTTATAAGGGGGATGAGGGGCTCTTTAGGAAAAACTTAAAGTATTAATTTATTACAAATTCATATTTGGTTTATAATGTCTCTAATGTAGATTATTCAAAGTATAATATGGGGAGGGGTCGTAATCCTTTAATGTAGTAGATTTTATATTGGTTTGGGTAACAATATTAACCCTATCATTTTTATCTAACTCTTAGTTAAATAGTTTGACATTTTTCGTGTCTCATTGTATTTTTATGTTATATAGTAAATAAGCTTACTATAAAATTCCAAGAGACCCCCAAGTGGTCCATTGATAATAAAAATATCATTTTATAAGTCCTCTAGATGATGCTTATATTTTTAGAAATATAATATCAATTAATAATATAATATTGGTTTTAAAAACTCATTTATATAAATTTTGAAAATATTTAATAATTGATTTTTTTAAAGTATTAATAACTTTATTAATTCTAAAAAAAATTCATTTACATAATCCTAACATTCCATATTAACCAAAAAAACTTGTGTATGAAATGAAAACAATAAAATTGTATTTATTTTATCATTTATAATACTAATTATTTGATTCATTCATAAATTAGGAAAATACTGCATCATTTTTTTGTCATAAATACATTTAATTATTCAATGTTAAAAAATTATAAATAAAATAAAATTATGTAGGAAATCATTTTAACTATCTAATTAATATTTATAGTCGAAAATATTACATATATAACACTATGTAAAAATTGTTTTGGTAAATGATATTTTCTTATGTCATTTTTGTATTTACTTTAACTAAATTAATATAAATTGTCATTATCACTTACAAGTTGATCAATGGGGTCCAAAAATCGACCCAATGATGTCCATGGTCGGAAAAGTATCAAAATAAAATGTTAGGACATGTTTTAGAGAAATTTATAATTATTATTTTATTATTTTATTACCCTTCTTTACAAGATTTTACCCTTTAACCATGGTAAAAACAATATTTACCGAAATAATTATTCAAAATGTCTAAAAATAAAAGTTACCTATTTACACAATTTGGACCTCATGATTATGAACATGGAATCCATTTATATTAATTCAAAACACATAAGAGGTAGAAATTAATTTAAATTTATTTCCCGATATCAAAACAAAAAGTCTCTTTTTAAGAAATAATAACTATCAAAAGATTGACACTTTTTATGTACTTTTTAAATGTGAAATTACTTCCAATGACAAAAATTGTATTAAATGGTAAAAATATATTATAAATATTGATTAAACAACTCAAAACTATAATTTATCACTATTTATTATTTCGATTAAAATAGTTGTTTTTAATTAAAATTTAGTAATTTTCTCTTTTTATGAAAATATGAAAGTTATCAGAAATGTACCAAAAATTCACCCTAAGATAATTTTGATATTCCGAATCCAAAAATGGAGTGAATTTTAAAAGATAAAATTTATAAAATTTCAAAAAGTGGACATTACTATTCATAATGGCTATTTTGTTTGGTTGTGGTGTGTGTTAGAACTCTAAGTTGTGTACAACACATGCTACTATATTATTCAAAGAGAAGTGTACCATGGAAGATTGGGGTGATACATTCTCCCCTCCTTCAAATAATTTCTTCCTCTAAATTCCTAGAATAATACTACTTAAAAATAATCGGGTGGATCTTCATCATAAGTTTCTCAGGTTCCCACGTCGCTTCTTCCATTTTATTGTTTCTCCATAGATCGATTACCAGACGAGTCATCTGGTTTCTCAACACTTCTTCTCTAATATCAAGAATCCTGATGGGCTCTTCTCAATAAGACATATCCAGTTTCAGTTTTAATTCCTCATAGGTGAGTACAAGCATTGGGTTAGGCATGTATTTTCTCAATAGTGATACGTGGAAGACATCATGATATTTGGACATACATGGAGGCATTGCCAAATGATAAGCTACAGTCCCTATTCGTTATAGAATTTCAAAAGTTCCGATATACCTGGGACTCAATTTACCTTTCTTACCGAATTGTATAACTCCCTTCCATGGAGATACCTTCATGAAAACATGATCTCCTTCCAGAAATTCCAAATCATTCCTTTGGTTATCGGCATAGTTGATCTGTCTGCATTGAGCTTCTTTGATGTGGGTTTGGATTACCTTCACCTTTTCCATTGTTTCTTCCACCTGTTCTAGGCCTATGAGTTTTCTTTCACCAACATTATCCCAAGAGGATGGTGTGCGACATCTCTTTGTGTATAACGCTTCATATGGTTCCATCTGAATAGTTGAATGGAAGCTATTGTTATAGGAAAATTCTACCAAAGGTAAATTTTGATCCCACATACCCTGAATGTCAAGTGAGCAAGATCTCAACATGTCTTATATGGTTTGAATAGTCCATTCTGATTGTCCATCTATTTGAGGGTGGTAGGCAGTGCTCAAACGAAGGTCAGTATCCTAGGCCTTCTGATGACTCTTCCAGAATCTTGATGTAAAACTGGGATCATGATCAGAAACAATCGATAGGGGTACTCCATGATGTCTCAAAACTTCATTAATATATATTCATGATAGAAGTTCAAGTGGTAGATCTTCTCTTATTGCAAGAAAATGTGCTGAAGTTATAAGACGATCAAAAATGACCCATATTTTATCGTTCCTTCTAGGAATCTTTGGTAGTCCCATGTCAAAGTCCATCGTGATATTATCCGATTTCTACTCAGGTATGGGAAGAGGTTTCATGAATCCTCCAGCATGTTGCCTTCCAGCTTTCACTTGTTGAAAAACCATACATCTTGACACAAAATCTGCAGTCTCATTTTTCATGTAATACCCCCAAAATTATTCTTTCAAATCTCTATATATTTTGGTGCTCCCATGGTGTATAGGGAAATTGGAACTATGAGCATCGTCCAACAATTCCCATATTGAGATCATGTATATCAGGAACACAAAGTCTCTTCCCAAATTTCAAAATTTCATCTTCATATACAATGTCACTCAATCATTCATCATTCACATCTTTAATATATATTTGAAACTCTTCATCATTTGTCGGAGAACTATTAATCATTTCTAGTAAATATGGTTTGGCAACCATTTGAAAAAGTATTGATGCTTCACCTTCCATGGTGATTCCCATATCTATCTTCACTATATCCATGTATATAGGATCCTTTTCAGCTATCATCTTGTTCAAAACTCCATGATCTATTCTACTCAAAGAATATGCCACTTTATTTTCCTTCCCCTGGTGGTATTGTATCATGAAATCACAATACTTGAGTAATTCAAGCCATCTCCTTTGACTCATGTTGAGTTCTTTTTGTGATAAAATCTACTTCAAACTCTTGTGATCAGTATAAATCTCACATTTCTCACCATAGAGATAGTGTCTCAAAATATTCAAAGCAAAGATTTTAACATCTAACTCAATATCATGCGTTGGAAATTTTTTTCTCATGAATTATCAGCTTCCGTGATGCATGGGAAATATCTCTATCATTCTGCATAAGGACACAACCGAGTTCTTTCTTTAGTGCATCACTATAAACAACAAACCCATCAATCCCTAATGGTAGAGTCAATATTGGATATTTGATTAATATTTTCTTCAGTTCTTCAAAACATTATTCACACACTTTTTCCCAAATGAATTTAACTCCTTTTTTGGGAAATTCATTAATGGGTTAGCCAATCGAGAAAAATTCAGGATTAAACGTCGATAATAACCTGCTAAAACAATATTACTGCATTCCTTGGTATACTCGTTGGTGCTGGCCGTTCATGGATTGCCTTGGTCTTAGAAGGATCAACAAATATTCTATCCTTAGAGGAAATATTCCCATGAAAATAATTCTCATGAAGCCAAAATTCACACTTGATTAACTTCCCATATAATTCATGTTTTCTCAGAGTCTTCAATATAATATGCAAGTGATTTTCATGACCCTCATAGATTTTGGAATATACAAGATATCGTCAATAAATTCCACTACAAATTCATCAAGATATTCATTGAGAACTCTTTTTATTAGATCCATGAACACAGAGGGGGCACTTGTCAGCCCAAAAGGCATTATTGTAAACTTGTAATGCCCATACCTAGTTTGAAATGTGGTCTTCAAAATGTCTTCCTTCATCACACACAACTGATGGTATCCAGATCGAAGGTCAATATTTGAAACGTATTGATCTCTATGCAGTTAGTCAAATAAATCCTAAATTCATGGTAGGGGATACTTTTGCTTTATGTTTATAGAATTAATTTTCCCGTAGTCGATACATATCCACATAGATCCATCATTCTTCTTATCAAAAAGGATTGGGGATACCAATGGAGAAAAACTAGGGCGAATAAATCCAATATTACTCAATTTCTCTAGTTTTTTATTTAGTTCCACTAATTCTACAGTGGATATTATATAAGGGGTCTTTGATATAGGCCTTGAACCCGAAATTAAATCAATGAAAAACATAATTTATCGTTCCAGAGTATGTCATGTTAAATCTTCCGGAAACACATCTACATATTCATTCACAATTGGTACATCCTATATTTGAACATTCCTTTCCTCACACACATTTATTTTTTTCTCTTCCTCCCCGATAATTGAATTTTCATGAGCTATTGGGTGTGGATCTAGATTAGAATTAGGTGGTGAAGATTATACTCTAAATATAAGGATTTAATTTTCACCATCATCAAAAATAGTAACCTCCTTCTTCTTACAATAAATATTCTTATCGTGGTATGAAAGAAAATCCATACCATGGATTATATCAAATTCAATCATGGGTATGACGATGATAACATTAGATAAATATCATTTATATGCTTTAATGGGGACTAATTCACAGAACTTTGTAGCAATGATACATCCCTTAGGAGTTCTGACTGAAAACTCCCTTGTGAAATCAAATTGGAAATATCTAATTTTATTATCAATCTGGGATGATATAAAACAATGCGATGATCCAGAATCAAATAAAGAATTGGATAAACATGAGGAAGCCATTAAATTACCTACCTTCACATCTTTAGGAGCTTCTACCTCAACATTAGTGATAACATATGCTTTCCCTTGATCCATTTGCCTTTTTTGAAGTCTGTTTCCCTGAAGTTTAGGTCATTCATTTGAATAATGTCACATCTCCCAGTTATTTTAGCGTTGAACATATATAGCTTCTTTCTTCCCCTGGTAATCACGAGCTTGGTGGACTTTTTCACCGCACATGTAAGAGAATCCCATTCCATTCAAGAATGTACATGGGTGTTTCTTCCCCTATTTACTGCGGGATGGATATTCAAATTTTATGTTCTTCCCCTTATTTCTATTTCCAGAGTTATTAGAAGATCTCTTCTTCTATTTCTTTTCTCTAATGTCATAAGACTTAGAGAATTCCTTTTCTATCTTGATAACACATGAGAAAATATCTTCATACGAATAGAAGGATTGTGAGACTAATGCTCGATGGAGAAAATGGTTTTAACCCATAAAAGAAATGATCAATCTTACTCCTTGGGTTACGTATATAATCTGCAGCATGCCTCGCTAGCCTTGTAAATTTAGCCTCATACTTTGCAACATTCTCATCCTCCTTTTGTCTCAGACATAGAAATTGAATTTCTATATCTACACGATGGTCACGGGGAATGTATTTTTCAATGAAAATATCTTTTAACTCCCTCCATTTCATATTTGAAACTTAATATTCTTCCTTCCTATTTTGAATCAATGACCACCATTGATCAGAAAACCCAGTGAGGTAGTAAAGTTCTATGTAAAAAATTTCCCCTTCACTACTACCCAAAGCCTGCAATATTTTCTCTAAGAAACATAACCATTTCATAGCTACTAATAGATTTGTACTCCCATTGAATGTTGGTGGTTGTTGCCTCGTGAAATGATATAACATTGATCCTCCACTCTATAGATCATGGTTCTCTATACAGGTAGGTTTATTATTTATAACCTGAGTAAGTTGTCCAAGTATGGTGATTAGCTGATCAGCACCAATTGTATCACCAGCTCCACTATAATTATCGTGAACTGGACGAAAATCCCTACATGGAGTGTGTGCATTGATATAGTTTCCATTCCTTCCACTAGGCACCATTTCTAAACAATGGCATAAACTATATCACTTGATGAATCAAAATAAATAATTCTATACTTGTAAAACACTTAACATAAATTGAACTATTTATGGATAGAATCCATAATCAATAAAAAAAATTCTTTGAGGAATTATTTACTCATAAACCCTTCATAATAGTCTGTAATGAAAATGATAATTATCCTAATCATATCCCCCTAGAGTTTTGTAACGAATAGTACAACAAGGCTCGTTGTTGTGCACCAGTTCCCATTCAAGTCTAGCTCAATGAGGTGTTTTCGTGTTTCACCCCTAGGTACGTCTGTGCTAGAGCCGCCTCTACCTGTCATATCCGGACAGGGATGTATTTCTCAGAAAAATCACAAAATCTCTACTATACCAAAATTCTAGGATGTTATAATATACTAATCCTCAATTTCCATCTTAGGTCAGTGTGCTCTTATCAGAGTTTATCTAAATCTAGCTAACATGGTTTGTACTATTTTTTTCTGATACCAACGGTGATGCCCCGACCCATGTTACCTAGAGTCGGTGCATTATTACATAAAATTGGCATGATCACAAATGATAAAGTCTCGAAAGACAGATGAGTTTATTAGCCTTGGAATCACTAGATACATTCAAAAAATTTGTATTACATCATAAAGGGAAAACTACAACAAATCTTGTCTCCACAATCACATCCCCTTATACTATCCCTGCAGGTCATTCATAAAATACTTCATCACATACTATAAATAATAAAACATAATAAGGGGTGAGCTCAGATGCTCATTAATGATAACAATATGGAAGAATCTTTCATAAATAAGCATAAACATTTAAGGAAATCTATAATAAAAACAAAATTCTTTTAAACATGAACTTCATCATAATATGGAAAAAAATGAAATGAATTAATGCCATTAAATTATTCACATGGATATTCTACAAGTTTAATAATCAAATGCAATATCAATAACCACTTTTATAATTATGGAATGCATAATGACATACTATCATAACCACATAGCCCAGGCCTCGTGCCAAGACTACAAATAATATTTTGTCAGGGCCTTGTTCCAAGACCCTAGTTTGTCTCACTAGACCTACCGATGCATCGAGGAGCTATAACGAGCTACACCGGTCACTTATTAAGTCCAATGCATCCCTAAAATTAATAGGTTTAAACATAACATAAACATTCATATTAAAACTATCATAAGAAATGTCAATACATTCTTCATAAACCATGAATGGTATAAAAATATAATATCCATAATCAAACATATCAAAAAACCCTCAATATAATATGGAAGTTTTGTATCATAATAAATCAACTCCAAATAAGCTTAAAATCCATCAAAGGATGTTGACATAGAGGAAATCAAAACTATTTGAGAAAAATATGTCTTTTCATATGAAATAAATTAAAAGACATATAATTATAAAACAATACATTTACTTCTAAAATATCCTTATATGATTATAAGGGAAGCTTCGATGATTTTTTAACACTGGAAAATAGTCGAACTCATCGTATATGTTAAAAAAAGACATTCTTACCTTAATTTTGTCGAAAAGGTTAAAAAGGGCATTATTTGGAAAACAATGGAATGATTCCTTTCAAACCATTTTATAAAAAGTATAACAAGGGCATAAATATCTTTAACCCATAGTATAGTAAATAGTAAAAATGTTTTGAGATACATTTTTATGAAACATGGTTGTGGATGATAAAGAAGTCCATGTAGATAATTACGTATAAACGACCTCGGATAATGAAGTGACTGTGAAAAAAACAATTACCTTGTTCTTTTCCTTGGTTGATGGTATGTTAAACTCTTTTAAAATAGTTAAAACATTGTTGTTAAATTATACAAGAACCACATACATATTTATGATATCATATATTATCTTTTAACATTTATTTTTTTAATAATATCTTAGTATTATCATCATTTCAGGTGTTAAATTACACGTTTTCATTAATATGTTTTATTACATAAACCATGTTTTTTATCCATAGGTTTTATCTTATTCATATCTAGAATGATATCAAGTCCTTAAAAAAAATTATACATCAAATGAGAATTATACTTGAATTTATACGATGGGGAATGAATATCATCGCGTTTGTGGAGACAGTAGTCCATACGTATGCACAAGCAATGAAATCATTCGTTTGATATAAAAATAATATATAATTTTAAGGTATATCAAATATAAAGAATCATTATAATGTATTATTTATTATTTAATTCAATTACACAAAAATATCATACCCATCCAAATAATAATGTTTTGAATAACAATTACACCATGATGTAGAGATGGTAAGCAGTATGTACTCACATATGGTGACATGTCATTAAAAGGATGGATAGAATACTAAATATGGTTGTAAAATATTTATAATAACATCACAGTATATAGAAGATATTGGAGTTATTTTTTTAGATTGGAAATAACAATGAAATAAGAAGTTGAAGAATAAAGGATCTTTAAAGAGGGTGGTGAAAACATAACCTCTTCTCTGGGTTCTTCCTTTTGATTTGAACAAAAGAGATCCATAGGATGGCTTTTGGATCAAAATAAGGCCTCTAGGTTAATGTGAGGGAATTTTAGAGGATATTTGGGCAGGTTTTGGTAGATCCAAAATTCTTTGATGGTATGAATTATTGCTCAGAAGTGGGGTCCTTTTATAATGGGAGGATGGGCTCTTTAGAAAACAATTTAAATAATTAATTTATAATAAATTAGTATTCGATTTATAATGGCTCCAAAGAGGATTATTAAAAGTATAAGGTAGGTATGGGTTGAAATAATTTCATCCAATAGATTTTAGAAAGGTTTGGGTCACTATATTAACCTTATCTTCTTTATTTAAATCTTAGTTAAATAGTTTGACATTTATCAGGTCTCCTTTTATTTTAAATTTTATAGTCAATAAACAAACTATAAACTTCCGAGAGACCCCAAACTGGTCCATTTATAATAAATCAATCATTATATATTTTATCGGGCCTAACCCTGTATTTTTATGATTAGAATATCAACTAATAATATAATATTGGTTTGGAAAAGTCATTTATGTAAATTTTGACAATATTTTATAATTTATTCTTATTAAAGTCATAACAACATTATTAATTCGATCCAAATTCATTTAAAAAATAGAAACATGTAATATTAACCAATAAAATTATTGTATGGAATCAAAACTTTCAAATTATATTTATTTTAACATTTATAATACTAAATATTTGATTCTCTCATTAATAAGGAAAATACTGCATCATTGTTGTGTCATAAATAAATTTAATTATTCAATGTCCAAAAATTATAAATAATATTAAATTATGTAGAAAATATTTTTATATTTTTAATGAATATTTATAGTTGAATATATAACATATATAACCTTATGTAAAAATTGTTTTTCAAAAAGAAATATGTTTATGTCACTTTTGTATTTACTTTAACATAATTAATATAATGTGTCATTATCACATACAAGAGGCTCTATGGGGTCCCAAAATTGACCCAATGATTCCCATGGTCGGAAATGTATCAACAAATATGGTTAGGACTCGTTTTAGGGTAATTTATTATTATTATAATATTATTTTTTTACCCTTGCTTACCGGATTTGCCTTTTAACAATGGTAAATAAAATATTTACCTAAGTAATTATTCAAAATGTCTAAAAATAAAAGTAACCTTTATATAAAATTTAGACCTACTAATTATAAATATTTAATACATTATTCTAAATTAAAAACTCAAAATTGCATGAAATTAATTTAAAGTTAATTCCTGTTGTCAAATCAAAAGGCGTGTTTTTAAGAAATAATAACTATCAAAATATTGACACTTGTTTATGTCCGGTTTAAATGTGAAATTTCGTCCAATAATCAACATTGTTATAAATGGTAAAACTATATTCTAAATATAATTTAAAACCACTCAAATTCATAATTTATCACTATTTATTATTTTGATTATATATTTTTTAGTCAAAATTTAGTAATTTTCACTGTTCATCAAAATATGAATGTTATTAGAAATGCAACAAAATTTACCCTAATCTAATTTCGATATTTTGAATCTAAAAATGATGTCCAGTTTGAAAGATAAAATTTAATAAATTTCAAAAGGTGGGTATTCATATTCATAATGTCTAGTTTGATTGGTTGTGGTGTCTGTTAAACTCGAAGTTTCGTATAATACAAACTAATGTATTCTTCAAAGAGAAGTGTATTGTAGAAGCTTGGGGTGTTAAATTTCTTGATATGTGGGGAGTCACTCTGCCACTATGGATTTTTGTATAATGAAAACATATCCTTTGTATTCAACTATATGTACTAGTCTAAATCATGTCATTTGTTTTTTGATAAACAATTATGAATTAGAATGTCTCACTAAATAATAATTAATGATATGTATTGAAATGTTTTCAATAGATTTCCTTAGGAATTTATACCACTATAATAATACATTATACTTCATAATTATATCTAATTGGTATTAACTATAACACCATAGATTCAATTTTATTACGAATATGAAATAATAAACAATAAATTTCATTTTTATGGGTTATTATAGAATGTAAACGAACTTTATGAATATTTTATATTGATTATCCCATAAATATATGAATTATTTTATTCATTATAAATAAAAAATATTATTGGATGAATTGGTCTAGTTAAATAGTATTCCAATGTAGTTGTTAACGTCACATCTCTGTTGGTTTTATGTTTATAATATTTTTGTAATATCATGGAATTGGTGGCATTTAATTCAACTAAAGGAATTATGATATCATGGTATTGTTGACCGGACATTCTATTTGAACCATTATTATATTTTAGTAGTAGTTAGTTTCATTTCCATAAATGTTATTTAAATAACCTATAATTTGAATATATAATCACCAATTAAGGAATTATGAAATCATGAAATTAGTGTGTAGAAATACTAATAAGAGACCCATACATACGTAATTCAATAAGTAGTTAATTAAAAGAATGTTTTGAGCAATATTTATCTTATTCTAGTTCCCATTAATTACTTATATATATAATGATTTCTATCTGTAAAATATTTCCATTATTAATAGAACACTACTTATATATCATTTTTTCTTTTTGTTAGATGAACGTCATTACTATTAACCCATTTTCTGTAGTTATCTTCCTCGAAAAAATACCATTATTATTGTTAATATTACAGATAATTTAATACGTCCCATTTTATGATATTTTCTATACTACATGGGATTGAAATTAGATTTCATGGGGTTGATATACTTGTGAGTAAATTATATTTCTATGAGAGGATTACTAATTTTTTTTCTTTATATTCATGAATTTATATATATTTAACAAAATATAGTATACTTAATTATTATATGGGTTGCTGGTATATAATAAATTTCATACAATGTAATTATTTTAGTTTGGTTATGAAACCAAATATATATGAATGTGGATGAGGATATTCATGAAATCAATCCCAATAATTCTATCAAGATCAATAATCGATAAATCCTTTTATAAATGTGAATAAGGGATTCAATTAATAAAAAATTTATTTATATGAATAATATAGTTCACACATATCATTCATAATCTTATATATATTTTAAAATTGGTGTATTTTAAAAAATTCAGTAGCACACCCAAGACTTTACCAATGAAATTTGATCATAGGATACTAATGAAAAATGTATATTTACATTTAAAACCGAAATAAATAAATAATAAAACCAAAAGTCCCACAAAAATAACATCTTATCCAATTGATCACCATAAATAAGAATTTGAAAAAAAAATTAAATAATTGGTTTAAATAACATAGGATTCAATATCATACAGATAATTTGATTACAAAATGAATAACCAATATTAAGTTTAGAGAGTTAAAATAAGTATCCTCAAAATTTATTAAATTGAAAAATAAAAAAATTATCCTAAAATTATATAGCACATTAAGTATCATCTCATAATAATAGATTAAAAAAAATATAAAAAATTTTCCCCAAGAATAATATAAAAAATTAAATATTTTATTATATATACACTTTTCAAAGGATTTACATTTAATGAAATGGAAAAAAATTAATCTACAAAAAAATTTAGACATATTGAATGTTTTTTAATGGTTCTCATTTATTTAGATAAATATACGATGATTTTGTTATTTGATATTTCTTAAAATTTTGGATCAATGTGATTCACATCATTATAATTTAATATGATTTTCTTCAAAAAAAATTACTTCAATCATATTTCTACATAATTTATATGTTTTTGTTTTATTCATATACATTTTGACTTGGTTTAATTCTGATTAATTATAATTTGTTTTATTCAATATTGATTGGGACATTCAATTTGAATAAATTATGTCAATTTAGTTTATTTTAGTTTTGTTTGGTTAGGGTATATTCAGTTCGCATTAGTTTTTGATAAATTATGTTTTATGATTTTCAGTTATTTTTATTTTTATCATTTGGTATTGTGTTATTTGGTTCTTTACAATTATATTCTTACATGTTAACATCTATTTTTTATGTTTTCACTAGTTTATTCAGGTCCAGTTCAGTTTGGTTATATTTAGTTTTTTTAATGATTGAAAAAATTATAGTCATGTCATGTAAAGTCATTACAGTTTCATTAAATTTAATATCAGTTATTTTAATTTTATTTTATTTAATTATGTTATATTATATTTTATTTCCACCAAATGTTTTTCAATCTATATGAATTAGTTATTTTTTTATTATCTATTGTAATTTGTTTTTTCAATGATTTTAATTTCAATTCAACTTTATTTGATTTGATTAAGATCACATAAATTTGGATTTTATTAGTTCTATTCATATATGATGAATATTAATTAATTAAAATATTGATTGATTTTTTTATAGTTTATAATGATATTAATATAATTTTTTTGTTTCTTTTGATTCACTTAACTTCACATTTTTATAACATAAGGTAAGATCATTTCTATTATATTGTAGTATATTTAGATTAATTTTTTTTCAGGTCATTAAGATTTGTTTCACACATATATTAGTCATGTTGGTTCATGTTGAATTCTGTATGATTTACATTAGCGATGGATAAAAATTAAATTCAATTGGTTTGATTTTTCTAGAATACTTTAAAGGTTAATTATTAAATTTTGTTTCTTTTTTTCCTATTAACTTTCTGAATAATTTGTTTCATAATTCAAATAATATATCATAATTTAAATTTCACAAAATTTAATTTTTTTATTCTGTTTTATTTGATTTGAATAATTTTGATCCATATTGGATTAAAATATTTCTAATTAATTATGGGCTCATCAAATTGATTGGAAATATTTTTTATTTTAAATCTTCTTAGTTTTTATCTATTTTATATGATAAAATTTAATAACAATTATTTCTAAATGTTATACTCGTTTTAGTCCAAATAATTTCATTTGGTTTTATTTAGATCAATTCAATATAGTTATATTTAGTTTAATTTAACAATATTTTCATAAAATCTATCTGGTTCAGTTATATTTTTTATAGTATCAGTTAAATAATATAATTGAAAAAAATTCAATTTTATATGATTGAAATGGGTTTTCTAGATTAATTAAAAATTTATTAAATTTAATTTAATTTGGCTCATATTACATTAGTTTTGTTTTATTTATCAAAGTTTCATTATCTTTTATTCAATATAGTTTACATCAATTTTGATTAGTTTGATTTAAATTGTATTTATAATTTTTTTTCAATGAAGTCATTTTAGGACTATATTATTTTATTTGGATTTGATTATATTTTTTATAGTCTACTTCAGTAAACATATGATCATTATATTTTGTTCATCTAGGCACCAATTAGTTAAATTAGACTCTAACTATATTTTGTATGGGTTATGGTCAGTATCATTTTTTTTAATTAGTGTTGTTTTTATTGGCAATAATTATATAATGTGTGGTTATACTTTTTTAAACATTATATTTTCCTGATTTAATAGTGTTCAGTTCCATTAAATATAAATTGGGTCTAGTGGTGTTTTTATTTAATTTTATTTATATTGAAGTACATTAATGTTCAATCATAACATTTAAATTCCTTTTTTACTTGAGTTATATTAATATAATTTTATTGAAATATTTTTATTTGATAGTTTGTGTGGGCTCCATTTAATTATATAAATTTTGTATAGTTTTTCATTTTTCATTTTTTTGTTAAAATTTTAATTCATTACACTCAATAATAAATGATTGGTTTTAGTTTTAGTTTCTTCTATTTTATTTATTTTGTGGGAGTTTCAGATTGGTCGACCAAGTTCAATTTTTTTTATCGTAGTTAATTCGGTTTTCATTAGTTTCTTTCGTATGTTGGAGTCTTGGTGCATTAGTTGATTTTTATTAGATTTATATATTCCTATTTTTTCCATTATACTCAAATAAGTTCATTTTTGATTAGTTCATGTTACTTAAATTATAGTCAGTCTAGATGTGTTTTTTATTCAGTTAAAATTGAATGTGTTTAACAAAATTTATTTTTCATTTAATTTAATTTTTTTTAGTTTTCCAATATTCTGTTATTATTTTTTTAGTTTCATTCATTTAAATTTTCATCATAAGGAGGCTATATGACCTTTTATTTTTGTTTCTTATAGGGGTTTTAGTATAATTATTTCATGCTAAGACTATTTTATTCTGTTTGGATTTCTATATTTTCCATCAAATATATTTTACCATGTTTAATTCATGTAAAATTATATTTAGTCATTATTTTTTATAATGATTCTATTTAGAATGATTTTTATAAATTTATGTATATAAATGGTTCATTATTTAATTGTGATTCCTTTTTGTTCATCTATGTTCAATTTTGGTTTGTTCAATAAACTTTAGTTAGTGTTAATGTTGTTAAATTTATATCTATTTGGTTTAAATTCATATTATTATAATATATTTCAATTTGTATGTTCATTTATGTTTTTTTTATTATCTAAAATTTTTAATTGGATATAATTCAATTTAATTTAATATTAATTCAATTGATATAATTCAATTTTTTTAGGTTCTTTCTTTTAAATATTAATTTATTCAGTTTAGTTCTATTCATTTCATCTTGGGTTAAAAATGTTCATTTGAAAAGGGGTGCGTAGAATTTAAGTTGTTTTTTTATTCCCTTCACTTGTATTAACATTGATACAAGATTATGTTAAATTATAGCTTCGTAGTTTGTTCATATTTTTTATGATGTTGTTTTGGATATGTTAATTCATTTTGAATTCATTTATATTTAGGATGATTTGTGTTGGATTATTTTAGTTAAATTTTATTTTATGGATTGAAATTCAATTATTTATTTTATATATCTTTTATTTGGATTGTTAGATTTGATAAAAACCTATCTATGTATTTCATGAAAAATTTATACAGTTTTATGGGTTCTCAGTAACAACCCAATATTTTATCAAAGGAGTGTATCCCTTCATAAGGTATTTCATATAGTATAAATCAAATATAATCACTTATGGACCACAAAAAAACATAAAAAATTATGAATTAATGAAATGGGTAATACATCAATATGTTAAGGAACCAATAACAATGAAATAATAACTTGACCTTAAGAAGAGTAATTAAGACCTTAGTAATAGTAATCTAGCCAAATGTATACTATCCTCAACCATGGAAGAATAAATTAAAGTTACAGTCCTTATACATGAAAATATTATATAATTACATCATAGTAGAATTATTTAAATATATAAAATGTTATTAATTAAGGGTCTATATTTGTATAAGTTATAAATATTTAATTACGATTTTATGATTAATTAAATAATTTAAATAAATTTTATTTTAATAAAATGTATGCTTAAATTAATAAATTTATTTCTTGTGATTTTAATATAATTTTTTGAGACATTAAGTAAATTTTGAAAGTGTTATAAAATACGTTATAATTTTAAAATCTATATATTTCGAAGTAAATGATGATTTTAATTAAATATAAATAACTAATATTTAGAAATATATTTTCATAAAATGAATTTAATTTTCATATTCAAGAAAATGTAAAAGGGTAAGGATAATATTTATGTATTTTTCTGAATTACTTCAATTGTTGGTGAATAGTTATATTTGATAATTTAAAATAATAGCTAAATACATAAATTATGGAATCATAGATGATGTACAAATTATTTAAGCATAAAATATTGAACTAGCCTTCATTATTTTCATATTTTTAGATCTAATTTCTCTACCAATTCATAGTCAAGATCCATGATAATTAATAATTAATATAATATTGGGAAAAAACCTCACTCATCCAAAATAAATACCACCCTGACCCCCTCTTCTCCTCACATTTCTCAAAATTTGTACCTTACATATACTCTACTGAATATTATTTCATAGTCCCTCCCTCTCTTCAAGGAGCTCATGGTCTCATTAGAATACAAAAAAAACTCATCCCAAATAAGGATCTCAAGGAGGTGATATTTAAGAGGTAAAATAAAATTTTTTTCTATTAAATTTCCAATTCAATTTCATTTCATTTATAATTCAATCTTTATGTGCTTTCATCCACATGACATGATAACTCCATTAACAAATAATCATTAACTGGTATCTAATTTTTCATCCATGAGCCTTAAAAACAGTTTCATTATTAGGTCATTCGAAATTATGGAATATCATTAATAACATATTACAATAATTATTTATATTTTTGTTTTTTACACGAACATACATTCATGAATACACGAGAATTCATTGTGAAAACCATGAAAAAATGCACCTATAAAATAAAATTAAACTTTATAACTCATCGAAAATTCCATAAATGAAATCTATAAAACCATAATGAATAATAATAATGTATATAAAGTTTTTTATTTTTCATTTAATTAATATAGACTGAATATATAAGAATGTTTGATGAATAAAGCACTCAGACTCAATGTAATGGGAATTATAAAACCCAACTCTCTTTCTATGGACTTCCCTCTTTCAACCTATTTTAATAATAAACATTTCATAAAAAACATGTATTCATCATTATCATACCTTTTATTGTATATACATGTTTTCTAAATTAGTTTATGACAAACCCAATGTTTTCCAAAAGATATATTCTTTCAAAAAACACACCATTTACTTATAGAGATTCTTTCCTATTTAATCATGGTTGATGATTCATGTATGTTATTCTACCATTAACTTGGGAACCCAAATTTTATGAATTTATAATTATAAAATTAAACTCATTATTCTCCATTTTTTATTTTATGTTAAATATTTTTTATCTTATATGTGGCATTCATGATAATGAAAATAATATGATATAGCGGTTGTGCCAAGAATTATATATCATAATGTAAATATTTTCACGTGATAGATGATCCTGTAATTATATATTGCTCCTGTAAATTGGGTAATTTCATGAATCTCACGAGGAAAAGTTAAATATGTGTTAACATGATTCTATATTTGTTCACAACTATGTGTGGTAGTTGACCACTAATAAATGATTTTTCATTTTAATGCATTTCCATATTCCAATAATTATAATAATGATTCCTCACAGGATAATGGTACAATATATGTGTTACTATTAAGATCTCACCATGTTATATTGTTTTATGTTCTTATATATACTCTTACTAGTATTTTAGCTCACACATTTTTTATGTATACATATGGCCAATTACATGAACTATGGATAATTCAAGGTCCAATAAGAATAAAGATAATATGGAATTAAAATAATGAATATGTTTAATTTTGTAAATGTTATGTATGGTTCACATTTTCCCAAGAAAAAAAACATTGGATCCTCATTGTGTATGGATTTTATGTTTCTTACATTTATAATTATTTAATAATAATGATACCAATGTTGATTTGATATAATAGGATGATATTTTATTCAGTTTACGTACATTATTATTATTATTTTAGGGTGTACATAGTATTATTTTGATACGATTGGGTTCAAGAAGTTCATGTTTTATTTTGTTTAGGTATAGTCTAAAAGAAATAATTTTGGATTTTACAAACACTATAAGTGGTTGAATTAGTGTTTGGGACTTTATATTCCAATTAAATCTATTTTTTCACCTCTTCTACATGTAAGTATCTTCAAACCTTGTATGCAGCTAAGGCGGTAGGGGGATGGGGTGTGGAATGCAATTCATAAGGTCGAGTCCCCGAAACACATTTTCTTATAGAATTGGTAATAATGGAATCTATAGGTATATTCATTCATTTATTCTCTATTTCATATTGAATGAAATTATATAAAATATGAAAATGATTTCACCTGATATTTTTATAAATTTAATTACTCTATATGAGAAACTAGTACATGGAATGTTCTAAAAACAATCCTGAGCACATATACACTTTGGAAAAATATAATATGTGTCATTACAAAAATTCGGATAAAACATTTCAAATTCATTAAAATATACTCAATTTAAATTTTATGATGTATGAGTCTAGGCAGTATCATAATACTACTTCTAAATATAGTTTTAAACATAGTAAGGTACTCTTTAATAACAAGAATTATTTCCACCTATTAAAACTACTATTGGTTGTCACCGTTCTTATTTTTTCTTCCTTAAAATCATCTTCACATGGATACTCTCAATGTTTCTTGTAAGAAACCATGATCTTATTCAATGAAGTAAATAGAAAACTAAACATATTCTTCTGAAATTAGTAAAAATAATATGAAAGTATTGTGTATTGAAAAATTGATTTCCCCCTAAACCAAATGATAATCAACATATATAAAATTTTATAATATCATTGTCTTACCATTCAAATCATTGAAATAAAAATGTATGTAGTATTTTATAGATTATTCTTGACATATCTATGAAGAAAATACTATAATGAAAATTCTTCTCCTTATTCTTAACAAACACATCTGTGGTTATTATAAACACTGATCAATCGTCCCATCATAGAATCATCACAATTTCATTATTCTTCTTCAATAAAAAAATATAAATAATTTTTATTGTATCATTTTTTCTATGTTCATTTTAGTGAATATAATATTTTTGCATGTTAATTTCACCAAAAATTCAATGTTATTTCATGCATGAATAATATTAAACAAAATCAGACCCTTGAATTGTTTCATTTCATACTTGAAAATATCTTATGTATACTCCATTCATGTAATTCATTATTCATGTCATATAAATCCCATAAATTGTTATCAATTTGTATTGGGGTTTTTTTAATTGATGAATATATTTCTTGTACCCTTATCATTTAAAAACATTTACGTTTATCATCACTCAATAATTCATGAAAACATTCCTGAACAATTATAATAACTCATTTTTATTATTGTACAAATAAATTTTCACACACATTCATTGACTATTTATTCTCTATCAGAGCAATTACACCACCTTTGCAAAACACAGAATCATGTTTCTCAAATCATGTACATGAGTGCATGTGATTCATGAATTCATACACTACCCTGACCCTCATGTGTTATTATTCTTCAAGAAAGCACCCCTTAAAAAATAAATCATTTTTTAATTCTTTCACTCAAGATAGAGGGAATGTATGTGGATTTAATCTTCAATAATCATAGTGTGGGTTCTTAACTCATACAATTGCACATGAACACATTCCCCATAAAGAAGCATGATGATTATGTTAACATAAATCATGTGTCACCATAACATATCTTCAAGAAATCATAATGACTTATAGATCACCTCTTTTTTTTTAATTTCATGAAGGCCCAGGTACTCCTTTATCTGTTAGGTAAAATAAATCATGAATAGGTTCTATTTTAGAAATTATATCTCTCAATAGAAAATAAAAATAACATCCACTTCTATAGGCTGATTTCCTCTCCATTTATCAATGGGATATATAGCCTTCCATCGATCATCCAATAACTCTAAAACAAAAAAAATATATTTAAATTATGAGTTTAACACCATCAATATCATGGATATTAACTATTTGGTGGTGATCTAAATGTTGTCGAGATTTGTGGTGTATTTTCTTCACAGCCATGATTTTCATTTCAGGTGTAATCCACACACGCATACATTGATAACTGCATGAATCTCGTCAACATTAAATCATATAGTCCATAAATGGATATTGATTGCTCAAATGGCCCCCAATGACTATGTATTAGGTAATTCTATGGATCTCTATAAAATTCATCAAAATTATGTATGATGATTATTTGATGGTTTTTGTCTCATTTTAAGATGTAAGGTTCTCAATGTAGAGACCCAATGCTTGATGTACATATAAATTACATTACTTTTGCGGAATATCTAATACATAACAAAAACAGACACCAAAGAACCGTAATAGTTTTGTGTCTTTGGAAACTCGGAATATAATCTTCTAATCTTAGTGAAAGATCTTCAACGTCTCTCCTAAAGATCTTACTTTTATTTTCTTACCTAAAACCTTTCTTTATTTCCGGGGGAAAAGAAAACAAATAAAGGGTGAGCTCAAATTCTTAGTAAGGTAAAGCATGGAGAAAATAAAACAACACATATATATTTGGACTTAAAAACATGAACATAATGTTTAAACATCAAGATCTTGAAAAATGACATAAAACATGGCATTACGTAAGTCATATATCATAATAGAACATCAATCATGATATATTAGCAAGGGAATAAAACTTGTAATTGTGGAAAAACATTATGCACATGATATGATTTCCATATTATCCAAGGCATCGCTGCCAAGACCATTTCAGTGGAAAAAGTCCCTAACTGAACCAGGTTTACTTACGGTTATATCCCTGTATTACTGAACCAGATTCACTTTACGTTTCATCTATGTCTATCTCATGAGATATAAATCTTTACCCAAAGCATTAAAGGGATATATAGGTCTCACCAATCTCATATTGAAATCATTATTACTTGTTCCACAACATAAAGATAAATCATTCATCATAACCCAAAGAAGAAAAATGGGTTTCATAAACATCATCCCATCATAAAATAATTCATATATAAAAAATGGATATCATTTCATCATAATACAAGTGAGACCATTTAAATAATATTGAAATTATACTTGAAACATACACATATGAAATAATGTCATCTTAGATGGAAAATGGTTTTGATAAAACACTTGAGATGAATTCTTGAGGAAAATATCCTTTCTTCTAAAAATTTATTTTCATTTCACTAAATGAAATTCATTTTTAAAATAAAAAGGATTTTTTTTTTGAAAATAGTCATGAAATTATGTAGAGTAATCTTAATTTAAATAATTTGTTATTAAACCATAAAAATCTGTTCATGCTGTATAAGTTTAGAAAAACATTTTCCTCCTACTTTTTCACGAAAAGTCAAAAATTAACTCGTATGTTAAACAAATGAAAGATTCATTACATACCATATAGTAAAAGTCAAAGATGGGTAAAAATGACTTTAAACCTACAAGAAAACATATTTAGAAAACATGGACATGGATGATAACAATAACCCCAGTAATTACTTATGAATAAACAATCTCGGATAAAAATGAGATTGGAAAAGTTATCCCTTACATTTGGTCCGACTTGCTTCGTACGTATCCAAACCTCCTGTATAATTATTTAAATAATTTCATTGACTTATAAAATAATCATATTCATTGTTATGATATCTTATATGGTTCACTTATGACTTTATATTACATGTTCTTATTTAAATCCTTGTTAAAGAAGCGTTTTGGGTAAAATTGTTTCATTTATCATACGTGTTTTGAATTGTAATTATTAATATGATTACTTAGATCATGATAATATAATTCTAGAATATAAAATATGATTTATATATAATATATATTCAGAATATACATATATATAATATATCGACAAATGGAAAGAAATACACCGTTCATGGAGAGGGTAGGCCGTACGTACGCATGGACGTTGTTTTTTTAGTTATTGAATTGAATGGAATTAAGGAGATAACATAAATATATATATATATATAAATCTAGTAGCATTATTACGTCATATATTTCATTATTATTCATTATATATACTTTATAGTCATTCATGAATGGTTAACATAAAGAATGAATCTTATCGCGTTCGTGGAGACGGTAGTCCGTATGTACGCACGAGCAATGATATCATTCCCATGATCGTGGAATTGTATTGAAGTGTATGAATACTATTTCAGAATAAATATCAAATTAAAATAATCACATATATTTATTCATTACACCATTATACCCATCCATGTAAGCTGGTGGTGGAAAACAGATTACACCACAACGTGGAGACGGTATTCCGTACGTACGCACGTGCGGTTATTTCATTTTCCATATGATGGATAGAAGGTGGAATAATGTTGTTTCATATTTATAATAACATATCAGTATATGAGTGATAATTATTTTATTACTACATAATGGAAAAACTAAAGAAGATGATGTAGACGACGAAATAAATTTGAGAGAATCAGTAATAGATTTTACCTTTTCTTTGACACGCCTCTTTGAAACATTCTTTTTGGGAACTAAAATTGGTCTTTGTAGAATACTAGGACCTCTATAATAATTATATGGAATTTGAGAAGGGAAATGGGCAGGGTTTGGCCTAGCTTGAAGGCTCATTGTTGTGTAATGATGAGAGGGAGGAGGTTCCCTTTTATAAGGGAGGAAAGGGGCACATTTGGAATCCTCAAAAATATTAGTTTAATATAAATCCCAACCCCTAAATAAAATATCCAAAATTGACTCAATTTAAAGATTATATGATATAGGGTTGTAATATATTCATCCAATAAAATTTAGACATGTTTTCATCTTATTTTAAACCTTATCATTTTGATTTATCCTTATTTAATCTATGTAATTTTATTTGTGGTAATGAAATTCTAAATTTTAAATGATTATAAATAATCACTTATGTGTTGGTAATTTTCCATAATTGGATACTTAATGACATTTTAGACTACATAAATGTCAATTTATAATTTTTAAATATTTTTTTTTGATTTTTAAACAATTTAATAATATGTAATTTTTATAAAATAACAACAGTGTCAATTTTGACACTATTCTTTTATTTGAATTTAAATAAAATCCACACAGAGGATATATTAAAACTAGAATATTTAAAAGGTTCCTAACATGTCATATTCTTCTAGAAAATTAGTGGCGCACATTAAATAGTTCATGTAGTATTTATTTTACTATTTGTTAAACCATTTATTTGATACTCTTATTAATAAAATAATTTCTACAACATTATTGTATTAATATTAAATATAGTTATTTGTTGCATAAAAATATAAAATAAAATACAATGATGAATTTAAATCTTCTATATTTCATAATAATACATTAATTAGGATATATATTCTAAAACACCCATCTTTTAAAATGTTATATTTTTTAAATTATGAAGGTGAAAACTTTGACATCATTGAAAAAATAATAATATAAGTGTCATAATTAATTTTAAGGACTCCAAACGGTCATATATTCGGTTATTGGATGCTTATGGTGTATATATACAGTACCAATAAGTTTTGGTCAGGTTTTGGAGACTTTTAATGGGTATTATTATTTCAATGAAAACTATATTACATATTTTTCAATAAATAAATAATTTCTGCATCATTAATGTATTAGCTATTAAGGTAATTAAATATCTCTTAAAAATTATAAATAAATTTCCATCAAAAAGAAAAACATTTTACGTTTAAAATTTTTATTTATAACCAAATTTGTATTCTGTATAAACTTATAATAAAAATACTTTAATTATTAAAGTTTAGTGAGACATATTTCACTTTCCTTTAAATAAAATAAACTAAAAAGGTTGTAATCATCACCAAGTGGATTTTAATGGATTTCAATTCGACCCAAATATGCCTTAGGACGAAATATAAGCATATAATTATATTAATTAAAGTTTTAGGTTATTTTAACAATATTATATTTACCCTTAATTACTCAATTTTCCTTCTACTATGGTAAATTTTATTACCGTAGTGACTATTCATAATGCCCAAAAATAAAACGTAGCCTATTAAAATAATTTCAACCCACTGATTCCAATTATGTAATCCATTTTTCTAAATTTAATACACAAAAGTTTCAGAAATTAATTTAAAATTAATCCTGTTGTTAAGAAAATGAGTTTTAAAAGTTACAACATTGTAAAAGATTGAAAGGATTTTACCTATGAATTCAATGTAAAATCAAAGCTAATGTCATAAATTATATTAAATGGTAAAAATATATTATATTTATAATTTAAAACCAATAAATATTTTAATTTAACCATATAAATTATTACGATGAAAAAAGTTGTTTTTAATTAAAATATAGCGTGTTTTTACTATTTATTAAAATATGAATGTTATCAGAATAATATGAAAATTTTTTCCAAAGTAAATTTTTATATCTTTATTCCAATGAAGAATTTTATTTTGTCAAATTGAACTTATCAACATGTAAAAACCTAGATTTAAAGTGGGTACTCCATCAAAAGGCGGCAAAACTACATTTTTTGGAAAATAGTTTTTTTACCTGAAACTTTTATCTTGTTCTCATACCATGTTTTGGAAAATGTTTATAATGAATAATAATGTTATAAAATTTAAATTTTATTTAATACTATTTATAATGGCTCGTCCATAATAATATTATAACTATATATCATTGTTTAGTGAAACTCTGTATTGCGTAAAACACACGCTTTCTAGGAAGATCGTGATTGCGCGTAATGCAAGACAAGTCAGAGTTTCTTGTAGTGCAAGGCTCCTTTTCTGGTGCATATAACAAAATCCAACCATATTTCATTTATATTTGATATATATGTATATATAAATTGAATGTTTCGTTGAATAATTACTATCAAACAAACTTGAAATTTTTTTTACACGATCCAAGATTTGTGTTGCGTATACTGCAAGCTAATACGGTGTTGCGTATAGTAAATGATAATCTTGGTGTAGCATAAAACAGAATATATCAATGAAATTAAAAAAAATATATCTCTTAAAATCTCGGGGTGTTACATTCTACCCCCCTTAAAATGAATTTCTCCCTCAAAATTCGTCGTTGTTATAAATGGTTTACTATTTGTATGTTTTTTTAATAGAAACTCACATCATAAAAAGGAATACCAAAAATTATCTTTAAAAACTAAAGTATGAAATGTAACAGTAACCCAAATTAACTCGTCACTGGGTTTCCACCAAGGAGAAAATAGGTGAAAATATGGATATGGAAGAGAAATCTAACCATCTTGCTCTGATGGAGAATGGTAGAGAACATGGAAATGAAAAAGACAACAATCACAGAGCCATAAATTTGTAATGATTTAATGTACCATCTAATTCATCGGGTATGAGGGTTAAAGGACAACATTTTTTATTTGTCATGATAATTTCCATAATGTTGAAAAAAATATGAATACTTACTTTATTTTCATATAATCTCACTGTTGTTCGAGCCTTGAACAATTTCAACTTCATATCTTAAAGAAATGATGTGGAATTTGTCAATTATAAAGTGTTAGCAGATCACACGATATAATTATAGGTCAGTAAATCTGTTTCTATCGCAAAAAGTTTAGCTCAATTTATTAAATATACATAAGTCTATATATGCCGAGATTAATCGTATATGATTCCAAAAATGGACTTATACTTCTTCTATAATACCGCATAATAAAATAAAACTTGTTTCTACTAAATAGTGAATTCCTGTATTCCAGTGGTAGGTGATAAAGGCCTATCGCAATTCGGTTGTGGGTTCAATTCCGGTATCCTTTTTCGATGTGACAGGTTGTCGCACATCCTGCAAGTTGTCCATTTTACTAAAACTACATTATTATAACATTCCTGCAATAATATCGAAAAACGTTCTAGCCATAAACAATACTATCTTATGTCTAACATAATTCATTCCAATATTTAGGCTTATCAAAAATACATTAGTCCAAGATCATAGTATAATGAAAATGATTACTAGAAAAGTCATCTCCCAATCATGATAATACCATCATTTATATCCCCTTTTAATAATTTATATCTTATTGGTCACATTCCAAATATTTGAATTCCATAATCATGTATTCTCTTGAAACATTAATTATCATAGAACCATAGTGAAATCATGAATGTTTTCAAAAGGTAACTCTTTCCACATACCAAATTCACAAAAATTCTATATACTAAAACCATGATATCACTTTGTCCTTATATCACTTATGAGCTCATTAATACTATCAATCATTTCATTATATCCTTATCCCTTCTTTATGGACATATCATCTACCTTTCAAAAATATCTGAATAACTTTTCATGGTTACAGGTACCATTCAACATATACTCAAAAAAACATAATTAAAAACAATAGTGTAACAATCCTTAGATGTCTCATTATTCTATAGTACCATGAGATTAAATATACCACATTAATCTTGAGAAACATGTAGTCATTCCACTACCATGATAAACCATTGACCGATCTTGAAAAATTATTTCGTCTCACATATCATTTTTAGTCTCTTCTTCATCATCAACATAAATACTACCCATATGACCATGAAGATTCTCTTCATGAGACTTTCCCTTAGAAAATTGGTTTTCATAATGCCTTCAAATTCAACATTTAAAACATTTAACCATTGTTGATGTCTTAGAAATACCATTATCATTGTCCATGGTGTTACTGAACCTTTTCCTTTACAATTACTGGATTTTTTCCTTCTTTTCCACACCCAAAGAATCTTCAAGTCCCTTTGAAAAAATCTCCCTGATGCCTCTTACCACATGATTTACATGATGGAAATTGAACTTTCTTTCCTCTATGATCATCATGAAACTCCCTCTTACTCTTATTAACTGAGTTAGGAAACATAAAAAAGTTTTAATTATTGATCATATTATGAGATTGCAGATTAGGAATAATAACGAAATGTGGACTTCCAGATCCAATTTTATTTGGTTTCTCATGAAGAATATCATTCCATTGTCCATCATATCATCTATTATCGTGAATCATCTTGTTTCCAGCCATTTTATAAAACCCAAAAAGAATAGTTTGAGAGGAAAAGATCATAATAAAGGGGGAGTAACTTCAATATCTAAAATCATAGGTTTAATTCTAATATCTTTTCCGTAATTCTAAGACTATAACCTATACTTATACTTAACCTTAGGGATATCCCTATAAATACCTAAGAAATATCTCTAGGGATCTCACTAAAAAATTCGCATCCTACTTTTCAAAGGTTAACTAAACCATTCCTTTTATACGAACTGTAGGGACCCAAAGCTTGATGTACATATACATTAAATTTCTTTTTCAAAATATCAAATACATAAAAAAACAAGCACCAAACGACCATAATAGATTAGTGTCTTTGGAAACATGTAATATAATCATTTAATCTTGGTGAAACATCTTCAACATCTCCCATAAAGATCATACAATTTTTTCATACCTAAAGACTTTCTTTATATCCTGGGGAAAAGAAAACATATAAATGGTGAGATAAAATGCTCAGTAAGGGTATGCATGGTGGAAATAAAATAAACCATATATATTTGAACTTAGAAACATGAACATAATGTTTAAACATCAAGATCTTGAGCAATGACATTAAACATGGCAGTACGTAAGGCATAGATCATAATGGAACATAAATAATGATAAAATATCATTTTAATAAAACATGTAATTGTGGAAAAAAATTAAGCACATGATATGATTTATATAGTATCCAAGGCATTGCTTCTAAGACCATCTTAGTGGACAAAGTCCCTTACTGAACCGAGTTTACTTACCGGTCCAGCCCTGTATTACTAAACCATATTTACTTTATATTTCATTCATGTATATCTAATGAGATATAAATCTTTACCCAATGCATTGGAGGTAGATATAGGTCCCACCCATATAATAATGAAATCATTCTTACTTTTACCACAACATAAACATAAATCATTCATCGTAACCCAAAGAATAAAACTGTGTTTCATAAACATCATCCAATCATATCATAATCCATAAAAAAAGTGAATATCATTTCATCATAAGAAAAGTGAAACCATGTAAATCATATAGAAATTATACTTGAAACATACATATATGAAATAATGTCATCTTAGATGAAAAATGGTTTTGATAAAACACTTGAAATGAATTCTTGAGGAAAATATCTTTTCTTATTAAAAATATTTTATTTTCAGAAAATTCCATGTAGTTTTAATAGAAAATGATTTTTTTTAAAATATTCATGAAAATTTTTAGAGGAATATTCATTTAAATAAGTCTTTATTAAACCATAAAAATTCGTTCATGCCGTATAAGTTTAGAAAAAAAAACTTATTGTACTTTTTCCAGAAAAGACAAAAAGTACCTTGAATGGTAAACAAAATAATAATTCCTTACATACCATATAGTAAAAGTCAAATATGGGAGAAAAGGACTTTAAAAACACATGAAAACATTTTTAGAAAACATGTACATTGATGATAAAAATAACCCCAGTAAATACGTACGAATAAACAATCTCGAATAAAAACGATATTAGAAAAATTATCCCTTACCTTAGGTCTGATATGCTCTGTATATATCTGATCATCCTGTATAATGATTTAAATAATGACATTGACTTATTAAATAATCATATTCATTGTTATGATATCATATATGGTTCACTTTGGACTTTATATTACCTGTTCTATTGTAAATCCATGTTAAAGCAGCATTTTGGGTAAAATCGTTTCATTTATCGTACGTGTTTCGACTTGTAATTTTTAATATGATTACTTAGATAATGATTTCATAATTCCAGAATATAAAACATGATTAATATATAATATATATTCAGATTATACGTATATATATTAGATCGATAAATGAAATGAAATACACCGTTCATGGACACGGTAGGTCGTATGTACGCATGAACACTATTTTTGTTTCCTTATTGAATTGAATGTAATTAAGTAGATGAAATACATATATATATACATAAATATAGTATCATTATTATGTCATATATTTCATTATTATTCATTATATATACTTTATTTCCATTCTTCAATGGTATATAAGAAGAATGAATCTTATCGCGTTCGTGGAGACGGTAGTTCGTACATACGCATGAGCGAGGATTCATTCCCATGATCATGGAATTGCATTGAATTTTAGGTATAATTTTCAGAATAAATATCACAATAAAATAATCACATATTTTTAATCTTTACACCATTAAACCCATCCAATTAATGTGGTTGTGGAAAACAGATTACACCATGGCGTGGAGACGGTATTCCGTACGTACGCACGCGCAATGATTTCATTTTTCATAGGATGGATAGAAGGTCGAATAGGTTTGTTTCATATTTATAATATCATATAATTATATGAGTTATACTGATGTTATAACTTCATAATGAAACAACTAAAGAAGATAATGTAGAAGAAGAATGAAATTTGAAAGAATCAGTAACAGATATTACATCTTCTTCAATATGCCTCTTTGATACCTCCTCTTAGGGAACTAAAATTGATCTTTGAAGAATACCAGGACCTCTATATTATTTCCAAAAAAAGTTTAGAAGGGAAATGTTAAGGGTTTTTCTGATCATTAAGACTCATATTTGTTTAATGATTAGAGGGAGGAGGTGCCCTTTTATAAGGGAGGATTGGGGCACCTTTGGAATCCTAAAAAATATTTGTTTAATATATATTCAAACCCCACATAAAAAACTCCAAAAAATGACTAAATTCGAATATTAGATGATATAGGATTGTAATCTAATCAACCAATAAAATTTAGACATGTTTTGATCTAATTTTAAACCTTCTCATTTTGATTTATCTTTATTTAATCTATTTAATTTTATTTGTTGTAATAAAATTCAAAATTGTAAATGGTTATAAATAATCACATATGTGTTTTTAATATCCCATAATTGGATATGTTATGACAGTTTAGACTATATAAATGTTAATTTATCATTTTTAAATATTTTTGTGATTTTTAAACAATTTAATAATATGTTATTTTTATAAAATAACAATACTGACAATTTTGACACTATTCATTTATTTGAATTTAAATAAAATCCAAACAGAGGATATATTCGAACTAAAATATTTAATATTTTACTAAAATTTCATATTCTTCTTGAAAATTAGTGGAGAACATTAAATAGTTCATATAAAATGTATTATACTCTTTCTAAACCCATTTATTTGATACTTCTCTTAATAAAATAATTTCTACAAGATATTTGTTAAATTATTAAATATACTTATTTGTTGCATAAAATTTAAAAATAAAATACTAGGATGAATATAAATCTTATATATTTCATACGAAAATGTTTAGTCGGATTTATATTCTATAACACCAAACTTTTAAAATGTCATATTTATTACATTAAGAACGTGACAACTATGACATCATTTAAAATAAAATAATATAAGTGTCATAATCTCTTTTATAAGAATCCATACGGTCATATATTCTGTAATTGGACGGTTATGGTGTATATATACACTACCAATAAGTTTTGTTCAGGTTTGTGAGCCTTTTAATGGGTATTATTATTTCAATAAAGACAATTTTACTTATTGTTCACTAAATATATAATTTCTGCATCATTAATGTATAAGATATTAGGCTAATTAAATATATCTTAAAAATTATAAATAAATTACCATGGTAAATAACAACATTTTATATTACAAATGGGTATTTATAACCGAATTTATATTTTGTATATACTTATATTGAAAATACTTTAGTTAATGATGTTGAGTGAGACATATTTCCCTTTCCATTAAATAAAATAAACTAAAGGTCTTATTCACCTCTAAGTGGGTTCCAATGGATTCCCTTTTGACCCAAATATTCCTTAGGACGAAATATAATCATCCAATTATATTAATACAAGTCTTAGGGTAGTTGTATAATATTATATTTACCCTTAATTACCCGATTTACCTTTTACTATGTTAAATAAAATGTACAGTAGTTGCTATTCATAATGCCCAAAAATAAAAAGTATCCTATTAACATTATTTTGACTCACTGATTCCAAATATGGAATCCATTTTTTTAAATTCAATACACAAAAGTTTCAGAAATTAATTTAAAATTAATCCTGTTGTTTAGAAAATGAGTTATAAAAGATAAAACATTGCAAAAGATTGAAATGATTTTACATGTGAGTTCAATGTAAAATCAATGATAATGAAATAAATTATATAAAATGGTAAAAAATATAATGTATTTATAATTTAAAACCAATATATATAATAATTTACACATATAAATTATTACGACAAAAAAATTTGTTTTTAATTAAGATATAGCGTGTTTTTACTATTAATTAAAAAATAAAAGTTATCAGAATAATATTAAATTTTTTTCCAAAGTAAATTTTTAAATATTGATACCAAATAAGAATATTATTTTGTCAAATTGAACTTATAATAATATCAAAAAACTAGATTTAATGTTGGTGTTCCACCAAAAGGCGGCAAAACTACATTTTCTTAAAAATACTTATTTTACCTGAAATATTTATATTGTTCTCATACCATGTTCTAGAAAATCTATAAGATGAATAATAATGTTATAAAATTAAAAATGTAGTTAATACTATTCATAAAGGCTAGTCCATAATAATATTATAACTATATATCGTTGTTTAGTGAAACTTGGTATTGCGTACAACACACACTATCGAGGAAAGTCACGATTGCGTGTAATGCAAGCCAAGTCAGGGTTGCATGTAGTGAAAGACTACTTTGTTGTTGTGTATAACAAAATCAAACCATATTTCATTTATACATTAAATATATATGTATATATACACTCAATGTTTCGTTGAATATCAAACAAACTTGAAATTGTGTTTTACACGATCCCATATTAGTGTTGGGTATACTGCAATAATTTCTAAAATTATAAACTCAAGATAATATTCCCAACCATTTAGAAAAAATAATAATCTCAAATTTCATCTAACATTTTTTTAGATACCAAATATACAACCCAAGCCATAAAAATTACATAGTTTTGAGTAATGTTAATAATTTGACATTACTTCACATTTAGGGATACTTTAACGTTTACAGATCTATAGAATTTGGCCATAACTCATAAATCCACACACCAGAGAAATATAAAGTGGACACTTTCAAAAGTATACATTTCATTTATTAAACATAAAATTTGAAAATAAAACATGGTTTGTCATTATTTTTAATCATCTTAAATATTCAATATTCCCATCCATGACAATAATTTCAATTCAATCGAGTGAATTTTTTTTCATAAACCGATGGATGTCAAAAATAATCTTTTTGTGATATAGAAAAAGAAATGTATCCATTACTCTATGAATATTTTAAAATCATGAAAAAAAATCACATAATCATACTTTTCAACTATAAAGCATAAAATCGTTAGCTTACCTCATTAAATCATAATATTAATATTACAAATCATTGAAATAATAAAACTAAAGGTAACATATGGAATCCATGTCATACAAACATTATATAACTAATAACTATACAGTTATTATCTTTCCTAGTTAATTTTGGAATACCCATCACATTGTATTCAATAAATCTCTTAGAAGAAACCATATCGTGTAAATCCTTCTAATTACCCAACGAATTAGAGTGCTATCATAGTCTCACCCTCGCTCATTTTATCATAGAACAACCCATATTCAGAAGAAATTCTCATGAACCATAACAAATTAATTACACGTTAACATGAATTATGGAAAAATAATAATTCCAAATTAATCAGTTAGATAATAGATCTATGTTAGACCCTATGATCCCCTACTCATTTAGAGAGGTTATTATTGTTATGTTTAAATTAATAGAGATAATTAAACCAAACCCCCCATAGATAATTATCAGTATGAAAAAGAAATATATATCCCTTCTATTAGTGGTAGTATGCACCCGTCTCCCTTTCTTTTTTGAGATGTATCATGAAAAAATTTGTAGAATATGTGAGTTATTGAATTTATTATCTTAAATTGATTAAATTAATGTTATTTATCTCTGAAAATATGTTTATATTATTTAGACTTTTAATAAATAGTGACATATATGGGAGATATTGATATTGAGAAATGAAAATTTTCAATATGATTTAAATATTACATACTGATAGAGATTCAATATTAAAGTGCTAACCGAGTTGGTAAAGTATCTTGTCGGTATGCCGAAAGGGAATCAATGGGAAAATCTTATATCAATAGATTTTTTTTCAAAAAAAATCTATTTCACTCATAGAGAATAGGATACTTTATGTCTCTATCATATTATTTTCAGTTTCTCTTTACCCACTGGCCAGTGTCTCTTTATTCACTTAAATGAAATGTATTACAACCCTGAATTACTTATAGTGTCATCGGATTTTTATGTAACTTCATTACATGATTATAAAAGATAGATCAAGACTACATAATAATAATAAATAAATAATTTATTACCTCTTCAAGAATTTCCAATTTTAACAACATTCATTCAACAATAGCACATAGAGATATATGTTGAGATAAATTTTAGTCAAATAAAAACATTGGATACAAAATATGCTATTTTTTATCAGGAGAACATAATGAAAAAGAGATAAAAATAAAAAACTATAACTTTTTCATATTTAATAGTATTTAATAGAAAAATATATTTCATGATTAAATAACTAGTAAAGAATTTACTCAACATAATTGATGATATTAATTTAATATTTAATAAATATATTCAAGAGAATCACTACATAAAACAATAAAAAATAAAATATTACTAAACCTAAACGATATTTTTAATAAATTAATATGACATCCAAAAAATATTTATAATACATTAATTTTTTAAAAAATTAATTCATTTATATATTGTGTTCCTCGTAACAATACGATTAAATGAAAACCAATACTCTATTGAAATATTATTTACCAATGAATATTCTTACCTCATTGTAAAATTTGTGTTAATGAATAAGAATAGGGAAAATTATATATAAAAATATTTATCTATATTAAAAAGAATTTATTAGTTATTTATTGATTTAAAATAAATAAAAAAATCATATGATTGTTAACGAATTGTTTTCTGATAAACTATATTTTAAAAGGGAACTGTGTAATTGGATCTTTCCAACATATGATTTAATTAATCACTCCCAAATTTCAAATAGTTATTTCATAAATCTGTAACTATTTATAATATCAATATATAAAAAATGTTGTAGGATAAATATTTATTTTTTGAAAAGTTTCATTTTTCGATTAATATTGGTGTACACAAATATTTGTTGAAAAATAAATTCTGGTTGAAATTATTTAAAAATATAAATAAAATTTGAACATGTTAATTAATTGAAATTATAAAAATAATATGACAATTTTGATATTTTATTTCATTAGGATCAAATATATATTTAATTCTAATATAAAAACATTCTAATCCTAATATAATTTTTTTTGAAATCCTTTTTTTGTTTCATTTATTAGTATAAGTTTAAATTGGATACTACCATTTCATTGTATTTGATTTAAAATATGGATTTAATATTTAGTATCATAATAGTTTATATTACATAATATTATTATTAATTTTTTTTGATAGTATGAATATTAAAATACTAAAAATTTAGTTACCACGGTTAGGGTAAAAATAGGTTTACAGAAAGTTAAACGAAGAAGATAAGTGTAAACATGACCTACCAACATCTACAATACTATTTAATGGACATATTTTGACCTCATAATCTCTTAGTGTCGCTAAAATCCCATTTTTAGGTTTTTTCGTAATGAAAATGTGGTTGTGATTGTTTCATTTCAATAATTATCTGTGTGTCCTCACCTTGACCTAAAAAATCCACCAACTTTCATTCCAACATCACACTTCCAAATATAGTTATTAGTCAATATTGAACAAAATAAATTAACTAATATAGTACCATCACACTAAAATACATTATTATCTAATAAATACATCGTAGGATGAATTTTTGGCATAAAACTAAAGTTGTCGTCCAAATAAGAGGTAAATTTCCTAAACAAGAACTTATATATTATTTAATTATTAGAATTCATACAAATAAAATTAAATTGTTATTGTATAAAAATATAATTATATACCATATAATGAGATTTTATTATTTTAATTCCATGCTGTATATGTATCTCCAATTCCATTTAATAGGATACAGACATGTCGAATGTGTGTACGTCGAGATACCACCTTATGAACTAAGATAATTATTTTTCCATCACAACTGTTAAACAATTTATTTAATTATATTATATATATATATATATTACATTATTAAACAAGAATTTCAAAATAAAATATTTCATTTATATTCCATTCCACTAAATATATGATAATGTTTCTCATGTCTGTGACAAACTATATCCTCAGAAAGTGACGTGATTCATGTTTCAATTAAACTATACATTGATTTTTTTGATTATAAAACTATTAAACATATTTTTTATATTATAGAACATTTTTATTATATAAAATTAATATATCTTACACTTACATTCCATTCAACCCTTAAGTAAATAACATCATTGCTCATGTATACGTATGACCTACTGTCTCAATGAGGCAATAAGTTTAACTTTCAGTGTCCATAATTAATTAATTGTTATTGAAATATATATACTGAGGGAATATTGAATTGATAATATTAACATATTTTGATAATATATGGATATTTATCCTATAATCATGAATTGTATTGTTCATTTCTGAAAAATCATATGAAAATAAGGTGATTAACACATGAAAGTAAAAAAATGACATATTATTATCTAAATGGTGAAAAATATAATAGGAGGATCATAAATGATATTATAAGTATTAATATAGTAATATTAATAATTAATATAATTCTTATTTCCATTATACAGTTGTTTAAATCAAGTTAAAGTGATGGATAAAGTGAGGTAGGTGAATTTATCTCAATTTCCATTATTAAGGAATATTGTAACGCGATACACCTAATTTCATTTATATGGTTTGTATAATGACAGTTTAACTTGTAATATCTTGATTTATTTAATATTAAATGAATTCTAATTTTTAATTTGATTTAATTCATCCAAGGTGATTGAATATATAATTACATAGTTGTATGTTTTTCATAAATCAACTAATATTCATTGTGTTATACAAAATAATCCTTGTATTTAATATTATAAGATTATGTGTCTAAAAATTTTTAATGGTATAATTATTTACTTAACCTTTTTAATTAATTATTACAACTTATACAAATAATTTATTCAAAAATTAATTATCCCATTACTGTTATGTTACTTTTTATGGATGATTATAGGATATCATTTTAATCTAGATTTTTTAAAATAGAATTCCCATTCCTGGATATTATTTGATAAATTAATAATAAACCATTTTTTTCCATCACTATATTATCCATGATTATTTTATGTAATATTACAATTTCCCACTATAATTTATATAAAATTATAGGAAAACCATTTAATGAAAATTTGAATTCTTTTATAACTTTCGTTGAAAATCATTTTTCATAGAACCCATGTTTTTTTAAAAATATTTTCAATGCTTTTTTTAAAAATTTATCTAAATGATTTATTGAAAATATTTTTACCGATGCATGATGATTTAATTTTTTTAAAGGAATCTTCTTGTCTTTTTTGAAAACATTCTCCATTATTCAATTACCAAAATATTAAAATAATTCACTATTTATTTGTGAATGGGATGTATGATATTTTCTTCAATCATGATATAATTATGTTTTCATGAATTAGTTAAAAATACCGAAGGGAATTTTAATTGTAATTTGTCTAAATATATATTGTTGAACATTAATTTTTTTAGAAAATATTAAATATAAAAAATGTTATTTTCCCCCAGGATATTTTAAGGATATTTGTAATGTATTTTTACTTAAGGGGGATAATTTTATAAAAAATTTATACTCTATAAGGGATATGATATATTTATAAAATACAAAATAAATATATTTATGGTTTATAATCATTTTGACCAAAAAATATATTGGAATACACATTCCAGATTCATTATTGTAGTCAATAAATTTCCATTTAAATGTTCACTTTAATATGATCTATGGACATTGGAATTCATATAAAATGTAAATATTATTGATCATGGATAAATTTATAACATGAAAAATATATCCATTATTAAAATATGTATTACATTGAATTTTTTTTAAATATGGATAAATATGTATTATTTACACAATATAGTAATTTCATGATAAGTAACATTGTTTATGAATTAAATAAATTATTTCATATATGAGGGACTATTTGGACATGTACTGATGATTATGGCCCCGGATTATATTTCCCATTAATTCATTAGTAATATCATGAGGCAAATTCTTATTCTACTGTATAATATGTTTTCTCCCATATTGTAAAACAATTTTTTCAATGGGATTGATAGTAGGTTTATCATCAAGATTGAAATAAGTATGCTCTATAACAAAGAATATCCATAATGAATAATTAATTTATTATTGTCAATGATATATTCCCATTATATTAATAATGGATATATTTATTCCTCATTTAATTATAAAATTCATTACAATTTTAGTTATTTACCATACATTATCAGTTTTGAACAATTTATTAATGATATTCAATATTTATATGTGGTAGGATTCACTAGATATATACATTAACATATCTATTATTCCTTAATTAATAATGATGTCAAATTTATTCATTAAATGAAATGGGTGATCTATTATTAACCCATCCATATCGGTTGTTATTTATTTATACATTATATTTCATATTTTTTACCAGTCATACATAGAATTTATCCTCAAAATTATCTTCCCTCCTCTCACAAGGTTATGAAGAAGAAATAATTGAATGAATTATCATGGATAAAATTTGTTTTTATTTGATAGTAGTTATGTTTTCTAATGGAAATTGGTTATCTTGTTTGTACATTCTTTACTAAAACTTATGAACTGATTATCCATTTGGGATTTGATCTCTTTATATATATACCAATATAATAAATTAGTCATAATTTTCAGATTACTGAATCTTCGGTTTTTAATGTTATATTTTGGGAATTTTTTGTACAATGCATTGAAACTATATTAAGTAGAACATTGATAAGGGTACATAGTGCTATGATAGACATTGAGGATATATATAAATAATTATTCTAATTTTTTTGTAAGGAATAAATTGAGTAGTTTTCCCTTGAAATACATCACTATCATCATATTATAAGTAACAATGGTTATATCATAGATATATATATACATATATATATATATATAACAGTAATAAATATGAAAAGGTTGCATTGTCTTTAACAGAATCATAACATGATGATTTTTAATTTTAATAAATGAACATAAAGTATAAAAATCTTGGGTGATATTCCATGGATAATTCAAATTTTCTGTTAATATTACTATGAGGGATTTGAAAATAATGATATCAAGAACGAAACCAAGTCTGCAATTATGATAATAATAATGAATAAATAGTTTACATGTGTTATGTGTACAAAAATATTGGGATTTAAACATTCTGATTTAATATTCATAATTATATGGTCTAATCTAGTATATTACACTATTTATATAATGATCAATGATTGAATATGTGTATCAATATAGAATGTTGGGATTTCCCTACTAAGGAATCATATATATCTAGTATTTGAACTAATAAAATAATGGATATATTATTGAATCTTTATTAGGTTGTGAAATATATTAATGATATAATAGATAAACTTGTTATATATCACTATTCTCCTATATTGGAAAAGATTATGTGATATTATCAAAAATAATTTCTTCATACAACTAATCAAATGGATTATAAGAAATAGATTATGTCACTAGATAACATATTTATTGATAAAGGATATTATAAAATATAAAATCTTACAAATGAAATTTATTTTCACTAATTATATATAGATGAATGGTGGTTTTTGATCCATAATACTCAGAAGGAAAAATAAATATAACACATTTAATGGAATTTTTTAATTTATAACTTCATTAATCTATATTTCCATCATGACTAATAAAATTACGTCGAGATAAAATTACATTAGATAGAAAAAATGGAATAATAAATTATTGATGGGTGAGAGGATAAATTTACAATGTTATATAGGTAAGATACAGATTACAAACACAATAAAGCAATAATTATTGGACATTTATTTTATGTGTATAAACCAAATCACTAAATGATTCTGATCTCTCAATCATTTTCTTTATATGATGAAAAAAAATTTGCACCCAAAAAATTAGAAGAAAGGTTATAATGTAGATATATCCAATGAAAATAATGAGATGAAAATATTTCTCAAACAATAGGAAAACATGAACTCATCAAAAATATTAGAATAATCATTTAATTTCTTCCATGTTAAAATTAGGGAAATAATCATCCTAGTGAATTATTAAAAGACATGGCAGTTAGTATTATGTTCTAAAACAGGTTCATATAGATTATTATTGAAAAGGGTGAAAACAATTAGTAATTTATAATGATTTAATTATTTATAAATGGTGTATTCTTTAGGACAATGTCTGACGGTTCATTGTAATCTATAATAAAAGGCTAAAGTGGGAGATGTTCAAGCATACATGGAAACTACAATTAAAGAGGATATTCAAAATGATGAGGCTCTAGGTATGTTAATAATATATTCAAATGTAGATAATTTTTTGTTTGATTATGGATCCTGAAACTTTATTACACCTACATAATTTTCTAGAAAAATAAAATAGTTTCATTTTTTCATAAGAAATATATTTTCATTCATAAAAATTAGTGCAAGTATCACTATAATAATGATGTGTCTTGTAGTTCACATTATAAAAAATTGAATTATCTATTTATATAAAATATTATTATATATGGTTCACTTATGACTTTATATCACCTGTTCTTATGTAAATCCATGTTAAAGAAGCGTTTTGGGTAAATTCGTTTCATTTATCGTACGTGTTTTGACTTGTAATTATTAATATGATTAAAAAGAACATGATAATATAATTCCAGTATATAAAATATTATTTATATATAATATATATTCATAATATACATATATATAATATATCGATAATTGGAAAGAAATACATTGTTCATGGAGACGGTAGGTCGTACATACGCATGGATGTTGTTTTTTTAGCTATTGAATTGAATGGAATTAAATAGATGACATAAATATATATATATACATAAATCTAGTAGCATTATTACGTCATATATTTCATTATTATTCATTATATAAAATTTATAGTAATTCATGAAAGGTTAACACGAAGAATAAATCTTATCGCCTTCGTGGAGACGGTAGTCCGTATGTACGTACGAGCAATGATATCGTTCCCATGATCGTGGAATTGTATTGAAGTGTATGAATACTTTTTCAGAATAAATATAAAATTAAAATAATCACATATAGTTATTCTTTACACCATTATACTCATCCATGTATGGTGGTGGTGGATAACTGATTAAACCACAGCATGGAGACGGTATTCTTTACGTACGCACGTGCGGTGATTTCGTTTTCCATATGATGGATAGAAGGTGGAATAGGGTTGTTTCATATTTATAATAACATATCAGTATATTAGTGATAATGATGTTATTACTACATAATGAAAAAACTAAAGAAGAGGATGTAGAAGAAGAAATAAATTTGAAAGAATCGGTAATAGATTTTACCATTTCTTTGACACACCTCTTTGAAACCTCCTCTTTGGGCACTAAAATTGGTCTTTGAAAAATACCAGGACCTGTATACTATTTATATGGAATTTGAGAAGGGAAATGGGCAGGGTTTGGCCAAGCATGAAGGCTCAATGATGTGTAATGATGAGATGGAGGAGGTTCCCTTTTATAAGGGAGGAAAGGGGCACATTTGGAATCCTCAAAAATATTAGTTTAATATAAATCCCAAACCATCAAAAAAATCTCCAAAATTGACTCAATTTGAAGATTATATAATATAGGGTTGTAATATATTCATCCAATAAAATGTAGATATGTTTTGATCTTATTTTAAACCTTATCATTATGATTTATCCTTATTTAATCTATGTAATTTTATTTGTGGTAATAATATTATAAATTTTAAATGATTATAAATAATCACATATGTGTGTTAATTTTCCATAATTGGATACATAATGACATTTTAGACTAAATAAATTTCAATTTATAATTTTTAAATATTTTTGTGATTTTTAAAAATTTTAATAATATGTAATTTTTATAAAATAACAATAGTGTCAATTTTGACACTATTCATTTACATGAATTTAAATAATATCCACACAGAGGATATATTCAAACTAGAATATTTATAAGGTTCCTAACATGTCATATTCATCTATAAAATTAGTGGCGCACATTAAAGAGTTCATATAGTAATTATATAATATTTGTTAAACCATTTATTTGATACTCCTATTAATAAAATAATTTCTACAACATTTTTGTATTAATATTAAATATAGTTATTTGTTGCATAAAAATTAAAAATAAAATACAAGGATGAATTTAAATCTTCTAGATTTCATAATAATACTTTAATTAGGATATATATTCTAAAACACCCATCTTTTAAAATGTTATATTTTTTAGATTATGAAGGTGAAATCTTTGACATCATTTAAAAAATAATAATATAAGTGTCATAATTAAATTTAAAGACTCCAAATGGTCATATATTCGGTCATTGGATGCTTATGGTGTATATATACACTACCAATATGTTTTGTTCAGGTTTTTGAGCCTTTTAATGGGTATTATTATTTCAATGAAAACTATATTACATATTTTTCAATAAATAAATAATTTCTGCATCATTAATGTATTAGCTATTAAGGTAATTAAATATCTCTTAAAATTTATAAATAAATTTCCATCAAAAAGAAAAACATTTTATGTTTAAAATTTTTATTGATAACTGAATTGGTATTCTGCATAAACTTATATTAAAATTACATTAATTATTAATGTTGACTGAGACATATTTCACTTTCCTTTAAATAAAATAATCTAAAAAGGTCGTAATCACCACCAATTGTGTCTCAATGGATTTAAATTCGACCCAAATATGCCATAGGACGAAATATAAGCATCTAATTGTATTAATAAAAGTATTAGGTTATTTTTACAATATTATATTTACCCTTAATTACTCAATTTTACTTCTACTATGGTAAAACAATTTTACCGTAGTAACTATTTATAATGCCCAAAAATAAAAAGTAGCCTATTAAAATAATTCAGACCCACTGATTCCAATTATGGAATCCATTTTTCTAAATTTAATACAGAAAAGTTTCAGAAATTAATTTAAAATTAATCCTGTTGTTAAGAAAACGAGTTTTAAAAGTTAAAACATTGTAAATGATTGAAATGATTTTACCAATGAATTCAATGTAAAATCAAAGCTAATGTCATAAATTATATTAAATGGTAAAAATATATTCTATTTATAATTTAAAACCAATCAATATTTTAATTTAACCATATAAATTATTACGATGAAAAAAGATGTTTTTAATTAAAATATAGCGTGTTTTACTATTCATTAAAATATGAATGTTATCAGAATAATATGAAAATTTTATCCAAAGTAAATTTTTATATCCTGATTCCAATAAAGAATTTTATTTTGTTAAATTGAACTTATCAACATGTAAAAACCTAGATTTAATGTGTGTACGCCATCAAAAGGCGGTAAAACTACATTTTTTGGAAAATAATTTTTTTACCTGAAAAATTTATCTTATTCTCATACCATGTTCTGGAAAATGTTTATAATCAATAATAATGTTATAAAATTTAAATTTTAGTTAATATTATTTATAATGGCTCGTCCATAATAATATTATAACTATATATCATTGTTTAGTGAAACTCTGTATTGCGTAAAACGCACGCTATCTAGGAAGATCATGATTGCGTGTAATGAAAGCCAAGTAAGAGTTTCTTGTAGTGCAAGGCTCCTTTGCTGGTGCATATAACAAAATCTAACCATATTTCATTTATATATTTAATATATATGAATATATACATTGAATGTTTCATTGAATAATTACTATAAAAAAAACTTGAATTTTTTTTACACGATCCAAGATTTGTGTTGCATATACTGCAAGCTAATATGGTGTTGCATATAGTGAATGATAATCTTGGTGTAGCGTACAACATAATATATCAATGAAATTAAAAAGAATATATCTCTTAAATTCTAAGGGTGTTACATTCTACCCCCCTTAAAATGAATTTCTCCCTTGAAATTCATCGTGGTTATAAATGGTTTACTATTTGTAATTTTTTTTAATAGAAACCTACATCGTAAAAAGGAATACCAAAATTTATCTTTAAAAACTAATGTATGAAATGTAACAGTTACCCAAATTAACTCATCACTGGGTTTCCACCAAGGAGAACATAGATAAAAATAAGGATATGGAAGAGAAATCTAACCATCTTGTTCTGGTGGAGAATGGTAGAGAACATGGCAATGAAAAAGGCAACAATCACAAAGCCATAAATTTGTGATGATTTATGGTACCATCTAATTCATCGGGTATGAGGGTTCAAGGACAACATTTTTTTCTCATGATCATTTCCCTAATGTTGAAAAAAATATGAATAATTACTTGATTTGCGTACAGTCTCACCGTTGTTCGAGCCTTGAACAATTTCAACTTCATATCTTAAAGAAATGATGTGGAATTTGTCAATTATGAAGTGTTAGCAGATCATGCGATAGAATTATAGGTCATTACATCTATTTCTATCGCAAAAAGTTTAGCGCAATTTATTAGATATATAAATAAGTCCATATATGCTGAGATTAATCGTATATGATTCCAAAAATGGACTTATACTTCTTCTATAATACCGCATAATAAAATAAAACTTGTTTCTACTAAATAGTGACTTCCTGTATACCAGTGGTAGGCGATAAAGGCATGTCGCACTTCTGTTGTGGGTTTGATTCAAGCATCCTTTTCTGATGTGACAGGTTGTCACCCATCCTTCAAGTTATCCCTTTTTCTAAAACTACATTATTATAACATTCCTGCAATAATATCGAAAAAAGTTCTAGCCATAAACAATACTATCTTATGTCTAACATAATTAATTCCAATCTTTAGGCTTATCAAAAATACATTATTCTAAGCTCATAGTATAAAAAAATGATTACTAGAAAAGTCATCTCCCAAGGATGATAATACCATCATTTATCTCCCATTTATAATAAGTTATATATTATTGGTCACATTCCAAATATTTGAATTCCATAATCATTTATTCTCTTGAAACATAAATTATCATAGAACCATAGTGAAATCATGAATGTTTTCAAAAGGTAACTCTTTCCACATACCAAATTCCCAAAAATTCTATATACTCAAACCATGATATCACTTTGTCCTTATATCAGTTATGAGCTCATTAATACTATCAATCATTTCATTATATCCTTATCCCTTCTTTATGGACATATCATCTACCTTCCAAAAATATCTGAATAACTTTTCATGGTTACCGGTACCATTCAACATATACTTTGAAAAACATAATTAAAAACAATAGTGTAACAATCCTTAGATGTCTCATTATTCTATAGTACAATGAGATTACATATACCACATTAATCTAGAGAAACATGTAGTCATTCTACTACCATGATAAACCATTGACTGATCTTGAAAAATTATTTCGTCTCACATATCATTTTTATTCTCTTCATCATCATCAACATAAATAATACCCATATGACCATGCAGATTTTCTTCATGAGACTTTCCTTTAGGGAATTGGTTTGCATAATGCCTTCACATTCCACATTTAAAACATTTAACCGTTGTTGATGTCTTAGAAATACCATTATCATTGTCCATGGTGTTACTGAACCTTTTTCTTTACAATTACTAGATTTGTGTCCTTCTTTTCCACATCCAAAGAATCTTCAAGTTCCTTTGAAAAACTCTCCCTGATTCCTCTTACCACATGATTTACATGATGGAAATTGAACATTCTTTCCTCTATGATCATCACGAAACTCCCTCTTTCTCTTATTAGCTGAGTCAGGAAACATAAAAAAGTTTAAGTTATTGATCGTATTATGAGATTGAAGATTAGGAATAATAACGATATGTGGACTTCCAGATCCAATTTTATTTGGTTTCTCATAAATAATATCATGCTATTGTCCATCATATCATCCATTATCGTGAAGCATCCTGCTTCCAACCATTTTATAAAACCCAAAATGAATAGTGTGATAGGAAAAGATCATAATCAAGGGGGGGTAATTTCAATATCTAAAATCTTAGGTTTAATTCTAATATACTTTCCGTAATTCTAGGACTATAACCTATACTTATACATATCCTTAGGGATATCCCTAGACATTCATTAGAAATTTCTCTAGGGATCTCACTAAAGAATCCGCATCCTACTTTTCAAAGGTTAACAAAACCATTCCTTTTATACCAACTATAGAGACCCAAATCTAGACGTACATATACATTTAATTAATTTTTCGAAATATATAATACATAAAAAAAACAAGCACCAAATGACCGTAATAGTTTAGTATCTTTGGAAACTTGGAATATAATCTTCTAATCTTGGTAAAACATCTTCAACATCTCCCATAAATATCATACAATTTTTTCAAACCTAAAGCCTTTATTTATATCCTGGGGAAAAGAAACATATAAAGGGTGAGCTAAAATGCTCAGTAAGGGTAATCATGAAAGAAATAAAATAAACCATTTATATCTGAACTTAGAAACATGAACATAATGTTTAAACATCAAGATCTTGACAAATGACATAAAACATGGTAGTATGTAAGGCATAAATCATAATGGAACATTAATAATGATAAAATATAATTTTAATAAAACATGTAATTGTGGAAAAAAATTAAGCACATGATATGATTTATATAGTAGCCAAGGCATTGCTTCCAAGACAATCTTAGTGGACAAATTCCCTTACTGAACCGAGTTTACTTGCCGTTCCAGCCCTGTATTACTGAACAAGATTTACTTTCCCTTTCATTCATGTCTATCTAATGAGATATAAATCTTTACCCAATTCATTGGAAGGAGATATAGGTCCCACCAATCTCATAATGAAATCACTCTTACGTGTACCACAATATAAACATAAATCATTCATCATAACCCAAAGAATAAAAATGGGTATTATAAACATCATCCAATCATATCATAATCCATATAAAAAAATGAATATCATTTCATCATAAGAAAAGTTAAACCATTTAAATCATGGAGACATTATACTTGAAACATATATATATTAAATAATGTCATCTTAGATGGAAAATGGTTTTGATAAAACACTTGAAATGAATTCTTGAGGAAAATATCTTTTCTTATTAAAAAAAATTTTCTTTTCACAAAATTCCTTGTAGTTTTAATAGAAAATGATTTTTTTGAAATTATTCATGAAAATTTGTAGAGTAATCTTCATTTACGTAAGTATTTATTAATCCCTAAAAATCCATTCATGCCATATAAGTTTAGGATAAAAAAATTATCGTACTTTTTCCAAAAAAAGTCAAAAAGTGCCTCGAATGGTAAAAAAAGAATGATTCCTTACATACCATCTAGTAAAAGTGAAATATGGGAGAAAAGGACTTTAAAAATAAATGAAAACATTTTTAGAAAACATGTACATTGATGATAATAATAACCCCAGTAAAGACGTACGAATAAACATTCTCAGATTAAAACGATATTGGAAAAGTTATCCCTTACCTTAGGTCTGATATGCTCCATATATATCTGAACATCCTGTATACTATTATAAATAAAGTCATTGACTTATTACATAATCATATTCATTGTTATGATATCATATAAGGTTCACATTTGACTTTATATTACCTGTTCTTTTGTAAATCCATGTTAAAGCAGTGTTTTGGGTAAAATCGTTTCATTTACCGTACGTGTTTCGACTTGTAATTTTTAATCTGATTACTTAGATCATGATTTCTTAATTCCAGAATATAAAACATGATTAATATCTAATATATATTCTGAATGTACATATATATATTATATCGATAAATGAAACGAAATACACCGTTCATGGACACGGTAGGTCATATGTACGCATGAACGCTGTTTTCGTTTCCTTATTGAATTGAATGGAATTATGTAGATGACATACATATATATATACATAAATATAATATCATTATTATGTCATATATTTCATTATTATTCATTATATATACTTTATTGTCATTCTTGAAGGGTTAATAAGAAGAATGAATCTTATCGCGTTCTTGGAGATAGTTGTCCGTACTTATGCGTGGGAAATGATTCATTCCCATGATCGTGGAATTGTTTTGAATTTTATGTATAATATTTCAGAATAAATATCACAATACAATAATCACATATTTTTATTATTTACACCATTATACCCTTCCAATTAAGGTGGTTGTGGAATACACCACGGCGTGGAGATGGTATTCCGTACGTATGCACGTGCAGTGATTTAATTTTTTGTAGGATGGATAGAAGGTTGAATAGGTTTTTTTCATATTTATAATATAATACAATTATAAGAGTTATACTGATGTTGTTACTTCATAATGAATCAACTAAAGAAGATAATGTAGAAGAAGAATGAAATTTGAAAGAATCGGTAAAAGATATTACCTCTTCTTCGACACGCCTCTTTGAAACCTCCTCTTAGGGAAATAAAATTGATCTTTGAAGAATACCAGGACCTCTATATTATTTTCAGAAAAGTTGAGAAGGGAAATGGGAAGGGGTTTTTCAAGATTTAAGGCTCATAGTTGTTTAATTATTAGAGGGGGGAGGTTCCCTTTTATAAGGGAGGATTGCGGCACCTTTGGAATCCTAAAAAATATTAGTTTAATATAAATTCAAACCCCACATAAAAACCTCCAAAAATGACTCAATTCGAATATTAGATGATATAGGATTTTAATCTCATCAACCAAAAAAATTTAGACATGTTTTGATCTAATTTTAAACCTTATCATTTTGATTTATCATTATTTAATCTATTTAATTTTATTTGTGGTAATAAAATTCTAAATTGTAAATGGTTATAAATAATCACATATGTGTTGTTAATATCACATAATTGGATAAGTGATGAAATTTTAGACTATATAAATGTTAATTTATAATTTTTAAATATATTTGTGATTTTTAACGAATTTAATAATATGTTATTTTTATAAAATAACAATACTGTCAATTTTGACACTATTCATTTATTTGAATTTAAATAAAATCCAAACAGAGGATATATTCGAACTAAAATATTTAATATTTTCCTAAAATTTCATATTAATCTTGAAAATTAGTGTAGAACATTAAATTGTTCATATAATATGTATTTAACTATTTTGAAAACCATTTATTTTGATACTTCTCTTAATAAAATAATTTCTACAACATATTTGTTAAATTACTAAATATACTTATTTTTTTCATAAAATTTAAAAATAAAATAATAGGATGAATATAAATCTTATATATTTAATAAGAATACTTTTAGTCAGATTTATATTCTATAACACCCAACTTTTAAAATGTTATATTTATTACATTATGAACGTGACAAATTTGACATCATTTAAAATAAAATAATATAAGTGTAATAATATCTTTTATAAGAATCCATACGGTCATATATTATGTCATTGAACGCTTATGGTGTATATATACACTACCAATAAGTTTTGGTCAGGTTTGTGTTCCTTTTAATGGGTATTATTATTTCAATAAAAAAAAATTTACTTATTGTTCACTAAATAAATAATTTTTTCATTATTAATGAATAAGATATTAAGGTAATTAAATATCTCTTAAAAATTATAAATAAATTACCATTGTAAGGAATAAAATTTTAGCTTTCAAATGGGTATTTATAACCGAATTTATATTCTATATAAACTTATATTAGAAATACTTTAATTATTGATGTTGAGTGAGACATTTTTCCCTTTCCATTAAATAAAATAAACTAAAGGTCTTATTCTCCTCTAAGTGGGTTCCAATGGATTCCCATTTGACAAAAATATGCCTTAGGACGAAATATAAGCATCCAATTATATTAATACAAGTGTTAGGGTAATTTTATAATATTATATTTACCCTTATTTACCCGATTTACCTTTTACTATGTTAATTAAAATGTATCGTAGTTACTATTCATAATGCCCAAAAATAAAAAGTATCCTATTAAAATAATTTGGACACACTAATTTAAAATATGGAATCCATTTTTCTAAATTCAATACACAAAAGTTGCAGAAATTAATTTAAAATTAATCATGTTTTTAAGAAAACAAGTTATAAAAGTTAAAACATTGCAAAAGATTGAAATGTGTTTACCTATGAGTTCAATGTAAAATTGATGATAATGAAATAAATTATAGAAAATGGTAAAAATATATTGTATTTATACTTTAAAACCAATAAATATTATAATTTATCCATATAAATTATTAGGACAAAAAAAGATGTTTTTAATTAAGATATAGCGTGTTTTTACTATTAATTAAAATATGAAAGTTATCAGAATAATATTAAAATTATTTCCAAAGTAAAATTTTAAATCATGATACCAAAGAAGAATATTATTTTGTCAAATTGAACTTATAAAAATGTCAAAAACTAGATTTAATGTTGGTGTTCCACCAAAAGGCGGCAAAACTACATTTTCTTAAAAATACTTATTTTACCTGAAAAATATATCTTATTCTCATACCATGTTCTAGAAAATGTGTAAGATGAATAATAATGTTATAAATTTAAAAATGTAGTTAATAATATTAATAAAGTCTAGTCCATATTAATATTATAACAAGATATCGTTGTTTGGTGAAACTTGGTATTGCGTACAACACACACAATCGAGGAAGGTCGTGATCGCGTGTAATGGAAGCCAAGTCAGGGTTGCATGTCGTGAAAGACTACTTTGTTGTTGCGTATAACAAAATCAAATAATATTTCACTTATACATTAAATATATATGTATATATACACTCAATGTTTCGTTTAATATCAAACAAACTTGAAATTGTGTTCTACACGATCCAAGATTAGTGTTTGGTATATTTCAAGCTAATACGGTGTTGCGTATAGCACAACATAATCTTGATGTACCTACAACCGAAGATATGAAAGAAATTAAAAATAATTTATCTCCTAAAATCTTGTGTTGTTACAATCAATTTCACCTCAAGATTTACTAAAATCTATTTGATCAATTTCTATATCAAACTAGAGGTATCATTGAGAGAAGGGAGGGGTAAAATAGTGAATATAAAGACCCAAAATTTTCATATTTGTCTAGTATATAAATTTAAATAAAAATAAAAAAAAATATTAAATATAATAGGATTCATAGGGTTCATATCATTGTAAAATTAATATAATACATCACTTATGAATTATAAGACATAAAAAATTGTATATAATATTTTTCTTTATCATTATCAAGCTCACAATCTACTTAGTAAATGTAGTCACCTTAATATATAGATTAATGAATCATTGGGGATAAATTTCTAAAAATATGATAGATGATAACATTATTCAATATTTTAGGGGTGAGAATAATAATAATCATCATAAGATAATTATAGGATCCTCTTCATCATCTTGAAAAGAAGAATTATAAAAAGTAATGGAATTTGGAAAATCATAAGAATGATGTAGTTGGAATAGTGGTCAAAAAATCAAAATAGGATTAAAGAATCTAATGTCATTTCCACAAAAATTCTAACTCCATAATTAGAAAATTAGAATTGTGAAAAGATATATCATCTTTTTCACTCATATTTCACTTTATCTTATGAGATACACAACTTACCGTGGTCATTAGAGCAGTATATATTTCTCGTCACAACTGTCACACCATAACATTTACATAATCATGCATTCAACATATAACATATATCCATCAAAGTCATGGATTGACCCTTGTAAAAGAATTTATTTCATAAAAATTTAATCAAACATAAATAATTAGGGGGTTCCTCATTAAATATGAAATATATATATTATAATATTCAACATTCTTGAGATATGAAGAAAACAAAACGAAAGGTGTCAAAATGTGTGTTGAAAAATGAGTTCTATAAGATACTCATAATATTTGTAATTAAATAATATTGGAATCATGTATATCCATGAATATAATGTGTGGTGATTGATATATTATTATAGGAATATTAAAATAAAATTCATAGAGAAATTTTCTTTAAATAGTAATAATCTAATAAGAACGAGTTGGGTTTGAGAATCCCCTACCATATTTCTAAATTATTTTATCATTTTAATAACCAGTATAATCAAATTAAATTCATTAGTTACTAAATATAATACTATTTATACAGTTAGTTTATTTTTTATAATTTTATGAAGTTAATTTATGGAAAATATTATGTGTTATAGAGTTTAATTCATCATTATTGTTGTGTTCTTTATTTGGGTTTTCGTGATCGATTACCTTGTATAAATGTTTTGGAGGGAATGTAGATTGATAATAATCATCCAGAATTAAAATAATATGTCATTAATCAACATCTATAAGTTGAAATTATTTTATATACCATTTTTAATGTTTTATAATGAATATTCATTATAGAATACATTAATGAAGATCATTTAAATTATTTTGAGGGATTTAATGACCATCAAAATCTTATATAATTTTATTTAATATCATGTTCATATATTTCATAATGAACTCTATATAAAATATAATATTTATTTTAAAATTTTATTTAATAATTTTATTAGTACTATAACTAGCCTAAAATGAGTAAATGTATTCTAAAAAAACATCATCCACAATGGTGTTAAATAAACCCATCACAAATTCTATTTTCATTTCTAGAATAAAATGGTGAAGAGTATAGTTTTGATGATAGACATCACAGTAACATAATAAAATTAAATTATATGTAAGATAGTTGATTTATCTTATGACGTGGGTAACATGGTTAGATTGTGGCATTATAGTAGAAAATAAATTGAAATGAAATTCAATGAAAACTAAGGGGATTTTACTGCTTGAATTAATTATCTATGACAAAACCCTTATGAAATACATTTTTGGAATTTTATTCATCCCATGAAATCATTAAAATAGTTTAGATTATTGAGAAGATTATTGGGCAGAATATTCAAATGATTCATGGTATTTTAGTAGTGAGGAGAAGAGGTGGTGATATTTGGTATTTATAGTGCAAGAGATATGCGTTTTTTAATTATTATATTCATTATTTTCTTTATTTTGACTCATTATTATCAATAATAATGTTCTATATCATATAATATTTAAAAAATTTAATTATAGTTCATTATTATGGTCTTATATATAATATACATCAGTCATCACTCAAAATTGCATGTATTTTCCTTATATAATAAATTAATGTATTTCACTATTACCGAAATAGTAAACTATTTTATAGAAATATTAAAAACTAAATCAAAACCATTTAAAAACATGTATAACTCATTAATAGGACCCATTTAATGAAAATAATTTTCTAAATATGAGAAAATTAATTTCTTAATAAAATAAATATTTAATCAAAATAAAAGAATTTGTATATTATATTTGAATTTTTGGATCGTTAAAAAATTAATTATGACATCATAAAATTATCATAAAATAAAAATACAACCTAGTATTGTTTTATGAATGTATTTTTTTAAAATAAAGTTTCTTTTATACCATTTTATTAATTATTAATTTTTAAAAAACATTTGGTTTTTACTAAAATACCAACAGTTAATTTGTCAATTTAGAAATATTTATTTTATTATGCTAGGATATAATTATACCGTATTACAATTTATAATATGAATAAAATTTATTAATTCTTTTATAGGAGAGGTTGATATTTTATTGGCTTTATTACAATTCCTAACAGTGATATTATTATTCCTAATGACATGACACAATTTCAATGCTGTTTTCTCTTCAATTTTTATAATATTAACTTATATCATTCACTATTTATGAGAAAATGTTTTCATTGGAATATATATGATAATTTAGTGTTTTATAACATATATCACATTTCAAATAACTGAATTTTTTCTGTTGATTAAATATTTTGTTTTTTCATTCCTCCACATTTTGAATATTCCTTTTCAGATTTTTTTTATATATTATGGCGAAAACATGGGATGGTACATCACCTACATTACCACCACTAGTACCCATGATGCATATTAATACTTATGATTCCTCCATAATAGTTTCAAAAGTTGAGTTATCTTTTTGAATTTTATTTTTTTCTTCGGATGAATATCTTTACTGGCTTCTCATTGAACGAGAGGTATTTTTCCAATTGAAAAACATCTTGTTTTATTTTATTTGAGGGGTAATGTATATACTTACTCAAGAGTGATACCTGGTACATGTTATTAACATGATCCATATTTGGTATAATTAGAATTCTATATTCCACTACTCTAATGTGATCAGAATATCACAAGGTACAATATACCTTAGGCTTTTATTCCCTTGGTTTCCAAAACACATGATGTTGTGCCATGGTGAAATTTGAATGAAGGCTTTATCTCCAATGTTGAACCCCAAGACCATTCAACAGTTGTTAGCATTTCTCTTTTCAGAGTTTGAGAAGATTTTAGGTATTGTTTTATATGGTGAAACATATCTATAATCTCTTGAACAATATCATTACCATGTACATTTTTCCACCAACTTCATTCCAATAAGTTGGAGTTTTACATATCTACCCACATTGAGCTTTGTATGGAGCCATCAAAACACCTTAACAGAATTTATTGTTATATGGGAACTCAAAAAACATTATATTTTATGTCAATAAACAGTTCAATTCTATTGAGTAGGCTCTTAGAAATAAATTCAGTGCCTGAATAGTCAATTCAGATTGAACATTGATTTGGGGCTTATAGGCCATGTATAAATTCAATTCAGCACTAATAACATTTTCAAAAAATCTAAATAATTTAGATATGAACCTTGGATCAATTACAAAGACGATCAAATGGAAAACCATGCAGCCTCACCACATCCTTCATAAATATCTTGGTCTGTAGTTTTAATGAGATATCACCCTTAATAGAAATAAAGTGGGAAATCTTGCTGAGTCAATCCAGTACAACCATTATTGTATTATTTCCTTTATATTTTTTCTGGGGACTAGTGTCAAACTCTATAGTGACATTCTCCCATATCGATAATGTTATATGCAATGGTTTTAAAATTTATTATAACTATTTTCATTACTCATAAACATTATAACATAACCGTCTCATTGTGGAATATTACTCAATAGCATGCTTCATGTTTCCCCACCAGATATGTTATCGTAGAACATGGAACATCTTATTTCTTCCTAGTTGGGTATATAATGGTGATCTATGGGTATTATCCAATATATACTACATTATATAAGGTTATTAAGGCACATAAATCCTCATTAAAAATTTATTCAAACCACCATCATCAATGTGGATGAATTTTTTAAACCCATTCATTACAACATTAACCATCTTATAAATCTCTCGATCATCCCATTTTGCTTCCAGGAACTTTGATTTTATACATTGTTGGAAAATAATTTTGGTCAAGTAAGGATTTATTTTGTGCAATTATGATTTCAAGATCCATTCTTTGCATAACCATTATGACTGGGACTTTCTTATTCCAAACCAATATAGAGTAAAATAATTATTTTTTCTAAAATAATTAGGTACCATGTTTTCCTTCTCGAATTAATGTGAATAAGTCAATCATAGTATATTAATTGTTCTAACCATATACTTTAAATCATTTTCAGTTTCGTATATTTGAATATATACATTATGATTTTTTGAATAGTATATATATAACAACGTTTACCATAGAGGTAGTGTTTCCAACATTATAAGACCAAAATACTAACAGATATTTCTCGATAATGTGTCAGGTAGTTCATAATATGAATCATAAATTACAATTTTGAATAGGGTATCGCATTATTGTTTTTCAAGAGTAAAAAACACAATCCATTATTTGAATAATTGATATATATCAAAAAATCATTCTCACCTGTTGACAATTTGTGTATAGTTATAATGATCAAATTTTTCTTTACTCCCATGAATATATCGTACCATTCTTCCATCCATACATAATTTACCCCAATCCATGTTATCATTGTTAGTGAGATGGAATATCATTAGATATTTCTCACAAAATATCGATAGTACCCTTATAATACATGAAATCTACAGATTTTCTAAACAATAGCAGGTTTAGGAAAAAACTGAGTTTCTATTGATTATGAATGGCCAATATAAATTCCATCAATTTTGATACCATGTCTTATAAAGGGGGAAATATTTATCCAAAACTCACACTTGATGAACTTTTTATACAGTTTATCCTTTTTTATTATCTCTAAAAATTCATTATATGTCTTTAAAATTACAAATTACCCTTTGTGTATATGATAATATCATCCAATCTAGTTTTTATCATATGTAAATGTAATTTAAACCCATTAACATAATAGTGTAACTAGTATGTCAAAAAGTTATCCCTATAAGTTAAAATTTTTATACCATGTCCAAAAAGTTGTATTCAAAATATCTTCCCACATAAAATTAGATAAATATATTTATAATGACAATCAGACATTGAGAAGTGTTGAGATCATCATAGTTGATCAAAAAAGTCACCAATAATATGAATAGGATACATGTTCATAATGGTAATATTTATTAGTTCCCAATAATTGATACACAATTTCATTGAGCCAACTATTTTATTTACAAAGAGCACTTGAACACACCAATGAAATGCACTATATAGAAAGAACCATTTGTAAAAAAATCACTTTAAAATGATTTATTAACTCCTCTAATTGATAAAATCCATCATATATATAAATATTGATATAAGAGTATCATTGGGTACGAGTTCTATTGAGATATCTACTTCATGATCCTAGGGGAAGTTTTGGTAACACATTATGAAATACATCACCATATTCCCTCAAAATAAAAAATTCCTCTTGGTTGATACTTTCATTTGTGTCAATAAAATGTGGGAATTATATTTCATAAAGGGGATATACACCATCTTAATAGAGTAATTTTTCAAAAAGAGATTCATCATCTTCATTTCATATGATGAGGAGTATGGTATGGCTCCAAATTTTCAAAGATATTTTCATCTCCTGATAGTTGATATGTTATGTATATTACTATAGACAATCAATACCATGTATAAAAAAAATACACCAAGGGTATTATCAAAATATTCACTGGAGAATTAATCCCACGTACACCTATAAGAAAATTGTTAATCACATAATGTGTAATGATCGCACCACTAGGTGTCTTTCCAGATATTTATACATCAAAGTATGAGGGCTACGAATAAATATTTATATCAAAATTTTAAGATATAATGAACTATGTAGAACTAGAATAATATAATAATTCGTTAATTATTAGGTGAGAAGGAATTTTAACTTGTATGACATCATTTTATTTCTCTATTTTAGTAGTAATGATGGAATAATTTATCCCATGCTCTTTTAGATTTGGTGACTACTGACAATAATTATCCTTGTGGTATCTAGGTTTAGTAATCTAGATTACGTAGATCCATTTTCCACTATAGTTGAATCATTGAGATGTGGTAGGTTGTTTTTTCCCTTCATCACATTGTCTAAATTCTTTATGTCTATTTGAAATTCATGATAAAAAACATGTAGAATTTTTCCATCCCGTTAATCTAGTACATATGCTTATTCTTCCCAAATTCATGACCTGTGAGCTGTTGATATTTCTTTCCACTATTTTTATTAGAACCCACTACTTGAAACAACACTATTCATATCATATCTCCACCATAATGAAATCATTCCCCAAACTATATGTCCAAATTTAGAACTCATTGAACAATTTATTCAAAACACTAAATGTCATGAATAGATAGATCCTCTACAACATGTAGATTTGAACCACCAAATAATATATCTATTTTTCTATCATTTTTTATAATAAAACCGGAGGCATACCATGAAATTATTATGGAGTTTTCTCAATAAGACGTGATAAGTACACCAACCTTCTAATTTATATTCATAAATTCTCATAGCATCATTTTTCGAAGATATCATGGGAAATAATTATTATGAAATAATTTATTACTGTCTTCCATGTTATTTATTACATTTAATCCATTGAAATTTTTTTATTAATAAACACCTATCAATTTTTGACCTCTGTATTTATATGCTATATTTATAGAGTCATATCCTAATTCTTAGAATAGTGAATTGCAGAAAATATCTTCCCCATTAAGTTACCCCACTAGTCAAAACAAATAGATTGAAATATCTACTAAATCAAAGTGGTCATTACAACATAAAATATTTGATATCTTGTTAATTCCTATCATGTTAAACCATGTATTCAAAATTCTTATGTCAATATTCATATCCTGAGAGATCTGGTTAAGCTTCACCATGAAATTTTTAAATCCATCTCCCAAGGAATTGGGGATGACATTGGTAAAATGTCGTATTGCCTATAATGACCCAAATATTTATCAATTCAATTTATATTCATATAATATTTATATATGTTAAAAACACATATATAGAAAATAAATCTCAATAATAACCCTACTTTCAATAATAAATAATTAAATAAAGAATATTTAATGATATTTAGTACCCTATATCGATGGAAAATTAACTTGACCTTTGGAAATGTTACATGACCCATAGGAATAGTTATCCATCCTATAAAATAGTAACATCCCCATTGAATACATAAATAAAACATGGGAATATTATTAAATAAAATATAATATATTTATATCATTAAATAAGTAAATAAATATTTTTAAAATGAAAAATTAAGTATTAGTAATTTTATAAGTAAAAAATAATTAATTACAATTTTATAATAAATTTAAGGATTTAATATAATATTTATTTTTCTTAAAATAAACTAATAAATTAATATTTTCCATGATTTTGATATAATTTTATGAGACCTTATAGTTTCTTGTAAAGTTTTAAATAATAAGTTATCATTTTCAAATTGGTATTTTTTTAAAAAATGATCATTTTAAATTGAAAAATAATGTTATCAAATATATAGTAATTTATTATCATAAAATGGATTTTATTACATGAATTTTGTTAATCGAAAAATAATTAGGGTGATTTTTCTATGATTTTTCTTGAAATACATGTATTTTTGGTGAATATAAAAATAATAGACTTTAAAATATATATTCATTATATGTTAAAAAATTATTCCATGAGTCATGGATGGTATAAGAAACATAATATATAGTTATCATTCTTCATTTACTATATTTATTCATGAAATTATCAATATTTCTTATCTTGATGAATAATAATATTCTAATTAAAAATATAATGTAAACACCCTGATCCTATCCATTATAAATTCCCCCCCTCGGCACCTATTTTCTAAACACATCTCAAGCTTCAAGCCCTGCCGAAATTCTATCCTAAACTCTTCTCAATACCCTTCCACACTTCCATGAGGTTTGGTTCTCAAAATTACATAATCTATTTTCCTTAAAAAGTTTCTAATAGAGGATAATTCAAGGGGGAAGTCCTCTTTATTTTTAATTTAATTTCCTTTAATAAATTTTCTTATTTTTTTTATTCTATCATCACCTCCTCTATCCAAATATGCTTGATATGTAATGTATATTTTTTATTATGTAATTAAATCTTTTTAATGGAATATATATCATCAAATTCTTTTATATGCCTCTCTTTATTATTCTAAAAATAAAATAATCACCTTTGATGTATAAATTTAATGACATCATGGATGATGAATTCTCATTGGTGATTAACAACTTCAATGTTATTCATAAAACCAGAAATGTTTGGTAAATATATTAATACATATTTAAGAACCATTATTTATGTTATGAAAATAACTTAATACACAATAATAAATAATGGAAGAAAACTAATTTCATAAGTAAGAAAATACACCAAAATATATAAATGATTATCACTAACATTTTATCTATTCATTCATCATCTTATCATTTCAAAAGATGATATATGTAACCATTTAAAAATGTATATGCATACTAGTAACATATAATTATGGAAAATTATTACAATTTTACATGATCCTCCTTACTTATAAAAAAAGAACTGATTAAGAAATCCTTGAAAATGAACACTCCCAAATAGTAGAATTTGTCACTATAAATAAATGAAAATGTTGAACATGAGATTATTAAATTAATAAAATATCAAAATAAATGTATATAATATTATATAATATTTAATTGATGAATTTAATTTTATTATAGAGGATATTAATGTGATGAAACCATTTTGACAAATGTATGGGGATTCTAGTTCCCAACTCCATTTCATTGGAGATTTTAATGTTTCACATAATTTTTTATATTAATGGTCTTTACATGTTTTGTAAATATAATTAAACTAACCATTCATTTTCATTTCTAGGATATAAATTCTTCCAATATGATTTTATAAGAAATTAAATGAATGTTTTCCCAAAATAACTCTTCAATAAAAAAATATTTTACTCATACAATTGTTTCCTCTTCACTAAAGATTTACAATTCTAATACCAAGTATGGTATTTCCTCTTTATTCTACGAACCCCAAATTTATTCATGAAATATGTATTAGTAAAATGACAAACAATCTATTTAATGGTTTATTTTATGTACCAGATTATTATAAAATAATTATGAAATGAATGATAATGTAAATGTTTTGGTGTGACAGGTGAATTAGGAATTATAATTTGCATTAAAATGTCATGATTTTATGGGTGTAATAAGAATTATATAAAACTATAAGGTATTGGGTAATGTGTTTATTCTCATGAGACAAAGAAAAATTTAAGTGAAAAATATTCTATATTTGTTCACAATTATATGAGGATGTTTAACACTATGACATGTATTTATATTTTTATGCATTGAAACATTCCATAAATTTCTTTATTTTATCCTCTCATGATTACACTAATGATACAATTCTTATTAAATGATTATGATTATAATTACAACCCACAGTTTTATTGATTCAGTTTCTTATCTATCCTGTTCGTGGGATTTTCTGTACCCCTTTTTGATATACATCCTTAAGTGATTACCTGTACTATGGATAATGAGAATACCACTAAGAATCTATATTATAATGATGTAAAAATGTCTATGTTTTATTCTATAAAATTTAATATGGTCTTAAATTTAATATGCCACTAAAACATTAAATCCTAGTTGTGTAATGATTTTATGTTTTTTATCATTAAAATGATGTAATGATCATTTAATAAAATTAATGTCACAATATTTAGTATCATATCATGGTGTAGTTAATTTTGTAATTATGATTAAAGGGCATTATAGACAACACATAGTATGATACTATGTAAGAGTAATCACACAATATTATTTCTCATAGAAATATGATAAATTTTTTTGTCCCTTATGATATTCTTTTAGAGTTAATTCCATAATGGTATAACTTATTCGTGAACTATTGACAAATTTTCTATTCAAACCATCTCTTTTTACAAAAAATTTCGGAACTCCAGGAAACCATGCCAACAACCCATTTGAGGTAAAATGTATTGATTTACCGAATCGCATAACGCATGGCTTGGGGTGGAGTTCAATATTCCATGTTGTTTTATACCTAGTTGTCATTTGTTTTGAATAATAACCTAATAAATTTGTATTGTACTCATTAACCTTAGAGGGAGTAACTGGATATCAAATATGTTATGCAGAAAAAACCTCTCATGTATAGTAGATATTTTGATAGTCATCATAGAATAGTGGGTCAACAAAATTGATAAGGTATTTAATATTATTATGTATTATTAGATAGAAAAGGTTAATTTTTATATTTATGATCAAGATGGAGAGGCCAAAAATGGTGAGTATTGATTAAGAACACCAATTTAATGGTTGAAATTGAACAGATGGAGTCAGAAGACATTAAAATAATCCATTTCAACAAGTATTTTTATATAACTTTTGGTACAAAAATGATGATAACAATCAAATAGTTGAAGAAAAATGAGGCAGAATATATCATGACCTATGAAGAAATTTTTACAAGTCTTGAAACGGAATGCATTAGGTTTTTTATCATGAGCAATAGAATAATTGATAGATTACATATTTATTTAAAACCAAACTATAGAAAGGATATATAAATTAAATAATTTTGGAGTAATGAAGATGATAATTGATCTATTTTCAATGAGGATATTGAGTTTTGATAATGGTACAATTTCTATAGTGATACAAAATGAATGATCAAGATTCATGATTTTGGATCTCATGACAATAGTGGAAAGATATATCAACAACTCACATAAAAAATATTGATGAAATAAGCCTCATGAGGACTATTTCAAATGGATGATGAAGTTTTATATGTGTGGGACATAAGAACTCTAATATGAATAATGTTGAAGAGATATAATGATATCGACTGATCTAATAGTAGAAATTAGAGCAAAACTTATGGTCTAATGATACAACTGTGGGGAGAATTGGCACTATATAAGTAACTGCACTAGAACTTGTGCCCTTGAGGGAAATCAGCATCACCATAATTAAAATAAAATTTTTAAAGTATGGATTATTCAATCACTTCTAATAGAGTATAGTAATAAAATGAAGTCATATAATATTCTCTTCCTATTCAATCAAGCATGTAAAAAATATTATATGATTGTAGTTCCACATATTACATTATATCATTGATGTTTTCTATAAGTACTAAATCAAAAAACAATAACCATGAAGTAGGTATATATATAAAAACACTTTTTTGTTTAAATCATTGCAACCCATGTGTAGGATTATTATCCCTTTGGTATGCGTGAGAAGATACTTCAATTTAATTTTGTGATACTTAAATTGGTGTAAATTGACAATGTACAGGGGATGAAGTGGATGTCATTATATGAAGAATAAATCAACTCTCCAGAAAAGGAAATATATTATTATATTCTAAACCATCCCATTCTTGTTTATCAAGGAAAATTATGGATCTCTTTGGAAAAATCCTTAAATGGTGTTGCTATTGATTCCTTATAATGATGTATACATCACACAAATGGACGAGTCAAAGGAATGTGTCAAACTATTGGAAATTCCGAATGTAAGGGAATACAATGATCTATTTCTTGAAGAGTCACTCAGACTTCTCCAATTCATGAGGTAATGTTATCTATATAAATCATACCAGAGATACTAATATCTCACGTTTCCCCTATAGGATTGACCCAACATAACTAGGGGAGTTAAAAAAGAAGATGTAAGAGAATTTGAAAAATGGGTACATACAATAGTATAGCACATTATGATTTTCCAGTGATATTTGTTAGGGTGAAGGATTGAACGATGTAATAGTGTATTTATAATCATTAACTGAAAAGAATCATAATAAATAAAAAGTATCATCTATCAAGTATTAATGACTTTTTTAATCAAATACAATGAGCTCAACACTTCTAAATGCTAGATCATCATTGTAGATATCATCAGCTAATGGTGGATAAGGGAGGTATTTTTACATATTCCTTCTATAAAAGGCATGTGCACTATAAGTTTCGGGTAATTACCTTAAAACCTACTAATTCATCTGAAATCTTCATAGATTTTATAAATATAATCGTTATACATTACCGTGACCATTTTTTGGTTTTTTTACAATTAAATTCTTATTTACCCAAATGTTAACGATGGACATGAGAAAAACTTATAGAATGTATTAGAGATGTTGAAAAATGATAAATTTTAATCCATGTTAAGATAGTGTGCCTTCTGGATACAGAAATTCACAATCATATAAAACATTATAACAATTGAGGGAATTTCATGGGACCCTAAAAAAACACTGGAAATTAAGGAATGTCCAAGAGCCTCTAGTGTGATACAAATCCATAGTTTTAATAGATTAGTAGGGAACAATGGAATTTTTATGAGAAAATTATAACAATTATATATCCCAATAACTATGTTAATAAGGAAATGGGTAATGTATATATGGACATAATAATGTAATTAAATCATCATTGATCTAATGATAAGGCTTATCACTACACATGTACAGATGTTTCTTAAATGTGGAGATTTTTTTTGTGGTATATACTGATTATTTAATGAAATTATTTTTTTGTATACTAGATAAAATCATAAAGTGGTAGTACATGCCTCATGATTGTTGATGATACATGAGAAGTACTCACCGGACATAATATCTTTTGTTAGTAGATTTGATTCTTTCAATGTAAAATATGGTGACACAACCACTATAGTGAGAAGTGTGACATATATACTACAAAAAAAATATCCTAATATATATAATAACAAAAAAAATCTCAATATGAATTAAATTGTATGGTTATATATAAACCAATAATATGATTTTTCTATTCACTATCAACCATGGAAGGAAAATAGTGTATCCCCTGCTCTTAGTAGAAAATAATCTTCTAGTCTCTCCACGATGTTGATTGAGAAAGACCTAATCTAAGTTTATATTCAAATAATGTATTTGGAAATCATAAACTCATGGAATATATCATACATTTCCAAAATTATTTCTCACCCATATATCTAATAGAAGATAAAGGTGTCACAAATGGATGATTTGAATCATCAAAAGAAATTGAATGTATTATATGAAGGGAATATGTAAAAAATCCAAATCTATGATGATGATGTGATTCAATTTGGAATAAGTTTTAGTGTTCCTTCATCCAGAGAGATAAAAAATGATATATTGGATAATTCACATTACACAATTTTCTTCATCTATCCTAGTAGCACTAATATGTATTATGATATCAAAAAAACTTTTTTCAGGACAACATGATGAAAGCGATTGCAGAGTATATCCTAAGGTGCCTGATATTTCATCACATAAAAGTAGAGAGAAATAAGTCCAATGGGATTATTCAAAAATTTCTTATGGACAAGTGGATATGGATGAATGTCATTATGGAAATTCTCAGAGTCCTCTAAATGATATCCCAATGAAAGAATGTGATATGTTTTGTGGTTGAACAACTCACCATGATTACCCAATTTATTGATATTCAAGAATTTCACATTCATGGACATATTAATTTTATATATGTGAATGAATTGATGATATTGCATGGTGATTCACTATAAATTTTCTCTGATCACCATAAAATAATCACATCTAAATTTTGTAGGACTATTCAATATTATTTGACTACTGATTTTAATTTTAGTATGAAATATTACACCCAAATTATTAAAAATTAATAAAGGACTATTTGAACACTTGAAATCAGGATATAATAATTTTCATTGGAATTAAAATGTGGACATGTTCTGGATATCCCATTGGTTTAGTTCACAATAAAAAAATATTAAACTCGAATATTTTGATGGCTCCAAATGAAGCTTTGTATTCAATGTGATATAGATATCCAACCTTTTGGGTTGAAGATGGCGAACTAAAGCCACGTTAAATTTATCATGTGAATGAAATGATATATAATGTTCTAGATATCCATCAACATATAAAATCTTCTTATAGTTGAAAAATTGATATGATGATAATCATTGTACGGACTTGATGTTCAACATAGGATAAAAAGTAGTCCATCGAATATCACCATGGAAGAGATCCATGTAGTTTGTAAATAAAGGAATGATATACCCAATTTACAATAGAACATAGGAAAACCTTGAATGAATATGTGTTATGTCCATTTAGATCAAACTTAAAATTAATATGATTGATTTTCATGATTTCTTTAACTTAAAAATCTTGATAAAGTATATACGTTACCCCTCCCATGTACAGATCCTAGAGGTGGTACAACTGAAGAACAACTTATAATATTAGGACCAACATGTAAATATTTTAGACCGGAGAGATAAGGTTATACACAAAACGAAAACCTCCCTTGTCAACATTTCATGGAGGAACCATAAGTAAAAAAAATAAACATGGGAACCATGGGAGGAGTTAAGGGATATGTACCATCACTAGTTTATGTAAATTGAAATTTTGAGGGAGAAATTTCCAAAGGTGTAAAGAGTGTAGTGACCCAAACATTTATCAATAGTGGTTCATTTTTATAATTATAATTCATGGTATAAAAAATCAAAACATAAAATATAAATCCCTATAAAAACATTAACAACATAAATATTTTATGAAAATAATAATATTTATAAAAAATTAAGAATAATTTACCAATGGAATAGTAACTTGTCCATTGGAATTGTAAGATGCCTATGAAGAATATTAATACATGTTATAGAATAGTAACATCACCATTGAAATTATAAATAAAATTTGGTATCTATTGAATGATAATATAATAAATTTTCATCATGAAATAAGTAAATAAGTATTTTAAAAATGATAAATTATGTATGGGTATTTTAATAAGTCATTAATATTTATTTAAAATTTAATAATTAATCAAAACATTTAAAATAATAATTATTTCCATTAAATACACTAATAAATTGATATTTTTTTGACTTATTATAATATGATGATTTTATTATACTGTAGTAAATTTTTTAAAGTGTTATAAAATAGGATATAATATTAAAATCATTATTTTTTTTAATAAATGGTTATTATTATAAAAAATTAAAATCATATATATAGAATATTATTTTCATAAAATAGTATTAAATTTGGAATTCTATATTTTGATTAATGGTTATGGTCAATTATTGATGTTTTTCTAAAATACATAGATTTTTGTGAATAGTAAAAGACTTAAATTTAAGGCATATATTTATTATAAGTCAAATACACTATTCCATGAGTCATGGATGATCTAATAACAACAATATCTAATTATTATTCTCTATTTAATTTATTTATCTAGGTAATCATCACTATTTCTTGTCATGAGGCAACAACGAAAACTAATGATTAGAATGAGGTTAAAACACCCTTATCCACCACTATAAAGACCACTCATCAACACCTATTTTCCTCAGACATATAAATATTCAATCATTATCCAAATTATTCAAGAAATAGTTCCCAATAACATTCTTTAATTATATGTGATTTTTTTCTCAACCAAAATCAAAACATATGTTCAATAAGTTGGTTCACAAAGTGTATAATTCAATGTGTAAAATCGCTTTTCTTTTTATTTAAATTTCTTGTATTTTTTTATTATTATATGATCACCTCCTCTCTAAAAATATTATTGACAACACAATTAAATTTATATACAAGAATTATGTCGTGTTAATTGAGGATCTATCATTAAAATCCTTTCTCATTCCCTTTTATTATAAAAATGTAATCATAGCCTGTGATGTGTCAATTTACCATCATTGGGGATAATATAGTTTAATTTTCCTGTAACACCATCCAAACATTTCATAAATCCAATATAATGGTCAGTTAAAAAGATACATGTAATTTAAAACCCTTTTTTATGGTATGTAACTAAATATATACACAATAAGAAATAAATGGTACAAAACTAGTTTTTGATGTTCAAAAAATTATGAAAAATCTAAATATTTATAAATTTCATTTTATAAACTGATTCATCCTCATACCATTATTAAAATGATATATATAACCATTTAAACCACTGCATTTCCATTAATAATGTCATGACCCCCTCCCCACAAAGTGTACCACTCTTGGACCGACATATGGGAAGGGAGATAATGACCCCCGAGTCCCGCCTCAAGTAGGCCCCAGGTTGGCGACTAGCACCGAGGGTATAGTAAACACACAAATTGGAGGCATTCCCCTCTAGGAGAAAACATGCAGAAGAGAAAGATAAGATAGAAACCAAAAAAATCCACATCAAAACTACAATATAAAAGATACCCAATTACATATATGAAATGCCATGAAAAAGTACAGCAACTAAAAGGGGAAAACTACAAGTACCCAAATGAAAAATAAAATAGCAGCAACCACAAGACCGAATAGCTCCTACAACCACAAGCTAGTAGTAACCCGCATGATCTCCAACATGCTACAAGTGACCTGAAAAAGGCATTTCATATATACATAGGGTGAGTTAAATAGTACACTCATTAGGATCCACCATGAAGCATCTTGTGAAAAAAGTAAAGAAAGCATGATAAATTATAGTGAACAACATGTAAAACTTACTCGTCACCTAAACAGGTAAACTAAGTTTCCAACACCACCATAGATACTCTCAACAACTAACGCATACAAAAATATAACATATAGGAAATAATATCAAGGGTACCCCACTACTACTTCCTCACTAGTTTTCCACTTTGCCCCAGCGACATACGTCTTGTGCATCTCTCTCCGAAAGGCTTGCCTGTATAAACTTGGGCTAAGCCCCGCAATCTACACCACGTGCACCACAAAGGATTTACTGCAAACACCTGGGCTTAGAGCCACACCATCCTCAAAACCAAAAGTAACCATGTAGTTTCCGGGAGCCACCACTGCTCGCATAACGTGTATCATACGTAGGGTATTGTACCTAAATCCATCTCACCCCATACGCCGAGTAAGGATCCTTAAGCCATCACAGCCTATACATGTTACACCTATAGTTGTCCATAGGATACTATATCCAGAATATATGTGTGTGAAATAACCACAATCCATTACCTCCCTCTACACACATATATGGGAAAAACTAACCGTTGTGCCAAAGGCACTAGTATCTACCAATAGAAGATAGCGGTGCTAAAGGGGGTAGTCAGCCATTACCCCCCCAAGGCTCAGAATCCCCAAGCATCAGTTTCCCTCACTGACAGGGTGGAGTAGCATATAGAAACATAAATATTACAGTATATATATAACTCACAACCACACTATGGGAATTACCTTGTCTTAGACACAACTGCGGCTAAAGTCTATCAGACTCCGGGCTACAACTTCTAAGACAATGTATCCTATAAGCACACAACCATTTTAAGAGCATTATTAGATTACATCATTCCCTTTTTATCAGTTCCAATGTATGATAATTAATTCATTAAATATTAATTATCCATGAACAATTCCACAATAAACTGAATTAGCATTACACCCAAAGTCAATTGTTCCTTCAAAAGATCACAACCTCATCATTAAATTCAAGCATCTCCATCCCCATAGATTTTCACCATTTGATCAATCTTTCTTTATAGAATTACCTTACCATGATCCCAGGCATTCTAGAAAACAATATTATGCTACTAAAAAGAAGGGGGATGAACACAGTGATTAGATATACTACCCATCAATTATTTTCCGCCTATAGCAAGTGTGTAGACCCATTCTCCCTCGAGAGGCTAAACCCGGAAATCACGGGGCATACCCCACACGTCTTCGCATCTTTTGGAATGTGGGTAAGCAAGACGAGCTTCCTTGAGCATTGGGGAAAAGTAAAGAAGATAAACAACCAATCCAACCACTAAACATTCAGCCATCACATCCATCCCATAACATCATCTGTGGTGTCCTCCCCGACACCCACATACATAAACCGATGCATCTCACCACTCTAGGCGTCATCTGCTGCGACTACCACAAGGGCTCCCTGCCTCCACATATCACAAAACCCCTCCAGGGGCACATCAAAACACAAGCAGCAGGAAATAAAACATCATATCAAATGGTCTCTTGGACCTTTAACAAGGCATCTAGCCTTCAAACAAAATGAGCACTCACTGCTCCAAACCACAAGGCATTCGGCCTTACAAGAAAGAGGGTAACTCAGAACCTTATAAGGCATTATCATTTATCAACCACATGTTCTTTTATCCATATTGAGTAAACCAGTTCACTTTTGTTAGGATACAACTACAGGAAACATAACCATAATGATATCATAGATATCACAATTTAATTAAAAAATTAACATGACATGCCTTTAAACAACAAGAACCACCAACAACAACAATCCAATTCATTCACATGCCTCTATATCTTTATTCAATTAATTATCAATTAATTCCGGAATTACATTCTTGATCAATGTCCATCAATAACGAACAACTAATCACAGTAAGCATAGATATCACAATATCTAGCAAATCCAGAGGCAAACCTTTATCACGGTACAAAACAACACAGGCGATCAAACCAATCTGTAAAACCGATCTGTGAAACTGATCAGTGAAACCGATTTGTGAGACCGATCTGTGAGAACGATCTCTAAGACCAATATGTGAGGCGAATCTGTGAGACCGATCTCTGAGACCGATCGGTGAGACCGATCTGTGAGACTGATCCGTGAGACCGATCAGTGAGACTGATCTGTGAGACCGATCTGTGAGACCGATCTGTGAGACCGATATTTGAGACTGATACGTGAGACCGATCTCTGAGACCGATCTCTGAGAATGATCTGTGAGACCGATCTCTGATACCAATCTGTGAGACCGATCTATGAGACCGATCTCTGACACCGAACTGTGAGACAGATCTGTGAGACCGATATATGAGACCGATCTGTGAGAAAGATCTATGAGACCAATCTGTGAGACTAATCTGTGAGATCGATCTGTGAGACGATATGTGAGACCGATCTGTGAGACCAATTTGTGAGACCGATCTGTGAGACCACTCTATGAGGCCGATCTGTGAGACCGATCTATGAGCCCGATCTGTGAGACCGATCTGTGAGAACGATCTGTGAGACTGATCTTTGGAACTGATCTATTACTATTCATAGAACTAAAAAATTTGCAAAGTGTTGGGGATAAGTCACCTTGACCTCTCGGAACACCACCAACGCCACATTTTCAAAAATGAATGGATCAGAGAGGTCTGGGCCATTACATCAGAGACCTCTCAAAACATTCTTTTCCTCGAGAATTTAAAACCATCCTAAAAAAAGGGGTCCGAACAACCACCCCATTACATACCTCTTAGGGAAAAACCATATATATGTTGTTCTAAAGCTGGAAAAAACCCATGAAATTCGAGAGCAAGGGAACAAACAATCCATATCCAAACAATTCAAGAATAAAATCACATAAATGGTATATAAATGAAATGATCAAATAAAGCTCATCACAACAACTTAAAATAGCTCTGGGCACTAGACACACATCATTGACTCTCATTCCGAGGTACTCTCTTCGATGCCACCATGTCTCCACATGACATGAACCAAGAGAATAGATCGCCCGTGCAATACCTTATCCTTGATGTCTTGGATAACCACAGGTCACTCCTCAAAGGTTGCATCATCATCAACATTGATCTCTCCAAAATCGATGATGTAAAAGTCATCATGAAGATAACGACAGAGCTATGATACATGGAAAACATCATGTATCAGACTCATCTATGGTGGAAGTGCTACTCGATATGCCACAGCTCCAACACGAGCTAACACCTCAAAAGTCCCAACAAATAGGGGAAAAATCTTACTTCTATGACCAAACCTTCGTTGTCGATGATGTGGAGTCACCTTAAAAAACACATGATCTCCAAAATAAAACTGTAAGGGTCTCCTTCTTTGATCATCATATGATTTCTGAAAATTTTGTGCTATCCTCACCCTCTAACGAATCACCGGAACCATCTCTATTGCATTCTGCACTAGTTCCGGTCCGAGAATTGTTGACTCTCCGGCCCTGGACCAGCACAATGGAGAATGGCAAGGCCGACCTTACTAGGCATCAAACGGTTCCATACCGATGGTAGAGTGAAAACTATTATTTTAAGAGAACTCTAACAAGGGTGAGTGCCTCATCCATGAACCTCCAAAATCATGAACACAAGAGCACAACATGTCCTGAAGAGATTGGATGGTTCGTTCAGTTTGACCATCTCTTTGAGGATGAAAAGAAGTGCTAAGGAGTAGCTGAGAGCCAAAATCATGCTGGAGACCACTCCACACCCTGGAGGTATAATGTGTATCTCTATCAGAAATGATCGTCCTAGGGAATCCATGAAGTCTCTCCACCTCCTCTAGATATTGCCTCGAAAAAACATCCATTGAGCTCGACATTTGGATCACTTTGAAGTGGTCCAATTTTGTTAAACGGTCTACTACCACCCAAATAGCATCATGTCCTCCCGGTGCTCATTCTAAACCTATAACAAAGTGCATTGAGATGTACTCCCACTTCCACTGATAAATCCCTAATGGCTGGAGAAGACCACCAGGAACACGGTGTTCGACCTTCCCCTTCTGCCAGACTAAACATCGAGACACAAAATCTGCTACTGCACGCTTCAGCCCAGGCCACCAAAACTGAGTCCTCAAGGATTGGTACATCATTGTCATGCCAGGATGTACTACTAAGGGTGATCTATAGAACTCTAGGAGAAACATATCGCGCATCTAAAAGAGAACAAAAAGCCTTCCATGATACAACACTCAGTGTTGTTCATCCTCCGACCAAGCATCTGGGGCCTCACCACAAACAACTCTATCTCCCCAAACTTCCACATCTGGATCACCCAACTGGGACTCTTCCACCTTCTTCATTAGCGATGACAGCACCATCATCTGTAATAGACAAAGACTACCTCCAACCTCTTCCATATCAAGATGCAAAGCTGACAGTTCCTCCATTACTCTCCAGAAATCACTGGATTCACGCACAGCAGCACTACGTGACTTTGGGCTCAGCGCATCATCTACAGCACTCCCTTTTCCAGGTGTATACGATATTTCTAAGTTGTATTACTGCAAGAACTCCATCCACTGATGCTACTGTAAGTTCAAGTCATGCTAGGATTAAAAATACCTCAAACTCTTATGATCGGTGACAACCACAATGCACTCACCAATGAGGTAATGTCTCCACAACATCAGAGAAAACACCAAGGATGCAAACTCAAGATCTTGAGTGGAATAGTTGCGTTCATGGGGACACAACTACCGAGACCCATAAGAAACAACTGACTTTTGCTGCATGAGAACACAACCTAACCACAGATGTGAAGCATCACAGAACACATCAAACTGAACTCCCTCAGTTGGAAGACAAAGAACTAGAGCACTCAGTAACAGATTCTTGAGATACTCGAAAGCTTCCTAGCACTAATCAGTCCATATGAACACATAATAATTCCTAGTCCAAGATGTCAGTGGAGTTAAAAATCTATTGAAATTGGATACGAACCTCTTGTAACAGCCTGCAAGACCAAGGAAACTTTTCACCGCTGACACTGTCTTGGGGGCTTACCAAGACACGACAGCTTCTATATTTGAATCATCAACAACTAATCCATGCTAAGACAAAACATGCCCCCGGATATGGACTTCTCGATCCCAAAACTCGCACTTCGAAAAAATTCTGAAGAGCTGATGTGGACGAAGAACTCCCCAAACAGCTTGTAGATGTTCTGCATGCTCCACTTCAGATGGGGAGTACACAATGTTATCGTCCATGTAAACTACAAAAAACCTATCCAGGAACTCACAGAACACATCGTTCATCAACCACATGAAAACAGCTAGAGCAATTGTCACACCGAACAACATTACACTGAACTCATAATTCCCATAAAGACAAGAGAAAGATGTCTTCAGAATATCCTCATCCTTTACCCATATTTGATGTTATCCTGACCGCAAGTTGATCTTTGAGAACCAGCTCGCACCATTTAGTTGATCAAATAAATCATCAATCTGTGGAATATGATAGATATTATTTATTGTCACATTGTTTAAGAGAAGATAATCGACACACAACTGCAAGATATCATTGGCCTTCTTTACAAACAACACTGGTGCACCCCACGGTGACACACTTGGCCTAAAACAATCGCACTGCAATAGACCATCAAGTTGTATGCGTAGGTCTCATAACTCAAAAGGGTCCATCATATATGGAGACATAGAGATTGGATAATATCTTGACTATAGCTCGATCTCAAACTCGATCTCTCGTCGAGGGGGTAATGCTACAACCTCTTCTAGAAAGACATCAGGGTACTCCTCTACAACCCTAGGTAATTCCAACTTATGAACCTCTGAAGAACATAACATAATCTCATACCTCATGGATGTTAAGGAAGAAACTCATCTCTGACCCATCCGAGGATCTCTCTCAGCAACAAACACAAATTTCTCTCCATCTTCACCAATGAAAATGACCTTCATCCTATTGAAATCTACAATAGCCTGGACCGAATACAACCGATCCATTCTGAGGAAGAAATCATATGGTTGTATCCATAAACATAGGAAATATCCCCAAGAGCGGTGTTGCCCCAACACTAGCTCACAGTCTCTACATACATAAAACAAGCTAGCTCGACCTCCAACTGGGTGACCTGGACAAAGTCCTCTCAACAACCTCTGCCCTGGCCAGCACCTTAAGATATGTCTTTAGCATAAATAGGGTGACCTAGCGCTGGATATCTGGACACAAATCCCCCTTTAAATACCTCGACCTGGCCTCCTCATTGGGCAGTAGGTATGAAGAATACCGTAGATGGTTCTTGAAATGGATTCCAAACTCTCGAACAATGGATCTCCCCTGTCAAAGTGTAAGAATCTCCTGACGACTATACACCTTCGCAGTTGAGAAAAGGAACTCAACTCTAAACCTTTCTCGAAACTCCTCCCATGTGATCATTGACTTATCACGATCCCTGAGGAACAAAATCCACCATTTCCTTGCTGCTCCACACACCATCGTCACAACCAAGGACACCTAGTGATCCTTCTGAGCACAGATTGAACTAAAGCCTATCTCGACCTCCTCCAACTAGTCTTCTGTGACTGCATCTGAAGCAGATCCCTCGAACATCAGCAGACTCTGGAGATGAATCTCTATGAGTGTCTTCCTCCAAGTGTCTTCATCGTCGACCTCTACCCAGCAGCGATCTACTGGAACAACATGCTGGACTTCTTCTACGCAAACCTGACGAGGACGTCGAACTAGAGCCATACCTATAAAATAAAAAACCATTAAAGCTCTTAATCCTTGAATATGGATACTCAAGATTAATTATTTGTTTTCTTTCATTCATTATAGGTTAACCTATCCCAAGGTTTACCCATTAAAACGATGTAACAATGAAGAATGATGCAAGATCCTTTCCCAGTTCTCTTCCCTGCAACTAGTATAACCTTGTTTAGTAGCCATTGTAAAGATAAAGGCTCGTACATCATATCATTGGGGTCCCTAAACTCTTATGTCTCAGCCGGTTTCCGGTGTTTTCCCCACTTTCTAAACAATAATGGCACTGTTTCCCTACCAACCCATGCAACCTCACCTGTGCCTATCTCCAATCTCCATCCTATCCCTCAACAAGACCTATGATACCACTCTTTCACGACCCCCTCGCCAGAAAGTGTACCCCTCCTGGGCCGAAAATTTGAAAATGGAGATAATGACCCTCGAGTCCTGCCTCTAGTAGGCCCTAGGTTGGCGACTAGCACCGAGGGAATAGTAAACACACTAATGGGAGGCATTTCCCTCTAATAGAACACGTCTGGAAGAGAGAGATAAGATAGACACCAAATAAATCCAAATCAGAACTAGAATAAAAAAGAAACCTAAGTACATATATGAAATTCCATGAAAATGTACAAAAACTGAATGGGGAAAACTACAAGTACCCAAAAGAAAAATAAAATAGCACCAACCACAAGCCCGAACAGCTCCTGCTACCGCAAACTAGTAGTAACCCGCCTGATCTCCAACCCAATCCAAGTGAGCTGAAAAAAAAGATTATCTATACATAGGGTGAGTATAATAGTATACTCAGTAGGATCCTCCCCGAATGATCTCATGCAAAAGTATAGAAAGAATTCTAAAGCCTATTGAACAACAAGTGAAACTAACTCGTCACCTAAATAGGCATACTAAGTTCCCAACCTCAACAGATCTACTCTAAAAAAGTAACGCATAGAAAAATATAGCATATAGGAAATACTATAAAGGGTACCCCAGTACAACATTCCCAATTGTTGCCGCTTTGTCCCAACAACATACTTCTTATGCATCTCTCTCCAATGGCTTGCCCGTACAAACATGGTCTAAGCTCCACAATCTGTACCACGTGCACCACAATGTCTTGCCTGCAAACACCTTGGCTAAGTACCACACCATCCTCACAACCAAAAGTAACCAGGTAGTTTCCGTGAGCGACCACAGCTCGCATAACATGTATCATCTGTCGGGTATTGTACCTCAAGACATCACAGACCATACGCCAAGTAAGGATCCTCAAGCCATCACAACCTATACATGTTACACCTATAGTAGTCGATAGGATACATATACAGAATATATGTGTGTGAAATAACCACAAGCCATTACATCCCTCTACACAAATATATGGGGAAAACTAACCACTATTCCAAAGGCACTTTTACCTAACAAGATAACAGAGCAGGGCTAAAGGGGGTAGTCAACCATTCAACCTCCCAACAGAATGTTGGGGAAAACACCCCCCGTGGCTCAAAATCATCGGGGCATCTATTTCCCTTACCGACAGGGTGGAGTAGAATATTGAAAGAAAAAAAGTACAGAAAATATATTACTCAAAAACACACTGTGGGCATTACCTTGTCTTAGTCACAACTGTAGCTAACGTCTCTCAGACTCTAGGATGCTACTTCTAAGACTAGGTATCCTATAAGCACACAACCATTTTCGAGAGATTTTTTTGATTAATTCATTCCATTTTTATCAGTTACAATGCAGGTTAATTGTTTCTTTAAACATTAATTAACCATGAACAATTCCACATTAAATTGAATTAGCATTACACCCAAATTCATTTGTTCCTTCAAAATATCACAACATCATCCTTAAATTCTAGCATCTCCATCCCCATGTATTATCACCATTTAATAAGTCTTTCATTACAGAATTACCTTCCCATATTCCCAGGAATTCTAGAAAAGCGTCCTATGTTACTAAACACAAGGGTGGCTCAACACGGTGAGTAGATATACTACCCGTCAAGTATTTTCCGCCTATATCAAGAGCGTAGACCCATTCTCCCTCTAGAGGCTAAACACGGAAAGCACGTGGCATACCTCGCGCACCATCGCCTCTTTTGCAAGGAGGGTAAGAAAGACCAGCTTCCTTGAGAAGTGGGGAAAATTAAATTAGATAAACAACCAATCAAGCTACCAAACATTCATCCATCACATCCATCCCATACCATCATCCTTGTTGTCCTCCCTGACACCCACATGCATAAACTGATGCATCTCGCAACTCTAGGCATCATCCGCTGCCACAACTACAAGGCCTCCATACCTCCACATATCACAACACTCCTCCAGGGTCACATTACAGCACAAGCAGCAGGAAATAAAAGTTCACATAAAATGGGCTCTTGGCCCTTAAACAAGGCATCCAGCCTTCATACAAAATGAGAACTCATGGCTCGAATCCACAAGGCATTCGGCCTTATAAGCAGGAGGGTAACTCAGAACCCTATTAGGCGTTATATTTTATCAAAAACATGTTCTTTAATCCATCTTGAGTTAACCAGTTCACTATTGGCATGTTCCAACTATGAGAAACTTAACCATAATGCTATCATAGATATCACAATTTAATTAAACAATTAACATGACATGCCTTTAAACAACAAGCACCAACAACACTACCGGATTCTTTCACATGCCTCTTTATCTTTAGTCAATTAATTATAACTTAATTATATATTTACATTGTTGATCAATTTCCATCAATAATGATCAACTAATAACAACAAGCATAGATATCACACTATCTCAAAAATCAAGAGAAAAATTGTTATCACGGTACAAAGAAATACATGCGATCAAACCAATTCTTTTAATCTAGATCAATTATTTTATTAGGTCAATTTATTTGTGGTCCAAAGGGATAAATCATGATAAATCTATGATTCCACATAAACAAAATAGAATCCCTGATTCCCCTACCTCAAACAGTTCCTCGCATTCTTTATCCACACAATGGGTCACAATCCTCCTCTCTGGACAACTACATCCACCCGAGGATGCCACAGTATGACAACACCATCCAAACCCCAAGAAAAACCAATTAGAATCTTGGAGATTACATGGTATAATATGGAAGGGAGAAAAAAAGCAGATTATCCCCAAAGGAATGATGTTAAAACATACCTTATATCGAAGACTGATCGACACAACGTGGTTGTATAAAAATAGAGCAGAACCAATTAGAGGAGTAGGGTTTGATTGTGAAACTCCTATGGAAAGGATTGAATGGTTCTAGAATCTCATATCCTAGAACAAAGAGGAAGAACATGGTAGGATGATATGTTTTCCCTTTTGAAAATTTACGGGGGTGACTATTTAAGATCCGCTTAATTCTCCATTAAAAACATATCGCATTAAACCACGAGGTTTGACCATGTAAAAACATCCAGACCTTAGGAGTAATTAATATAGGATTTATGGCCTTCGAAACGGCCTTAAGAGCCCTTAAAATAGGGATTTAAATTTATTTTACGTCAAAGTAAACGTCATAAGGGAAAAAATAGTATGAATTTGGAAACAATTTTCACCTACCGTTACTGTACGGCAAACCGATCTGTTAAACCGATCTGTGAAACCGATTTGTGAAACCGATCTTTGAAATCGCTCTATGAATCCGATCTGTGAAACCAATCTATGAGACTGATCTGTGAGGCCGATTTGTGAAACTGATCTATGAGACCGATCTATGAGACCGCTCTGTGAGACCACTCTGTGAGACTGATCTGTGAGACCGATTTGTGAGACCGATCTGTGAGACCTATCTGTGATACCGATATGTGAGACCTATCTATGAGACCGTTCTGTGAGACCGATATGTGAGACCGATCTGTGAGACCGATCTGTGAGATTGATATGTCAGACTGATCTGTGAGACTGATCTCTAACACCGATCTGTGAGACAGATCTGTGAGACCGATCTTTGAGACCGATCTGTGAGACCGATCTGTGAGGCCGATCTGTGAGACCGATCTGTTTCTGTTCATAAAACTGGAAAATTGGAAAAGTGTTTGGGATAAGTCACCTTGAATTACCAGAACACATTCAACACCACATTTCTCAATGTAATGGACCAAAGAAGTCCGGGCCATTACAAATGACATATTATTATAGATATTTAAAAAAATTCATGAAATTCATTACTAATAAACAAGGGAACAAATCCCGAAAACAAAGAAAATGAACACTCCTAAAAGATAGAATGGAACTCTATAACATATCATAATGTTTATAAATGAACATAAATTTTTTATTTAAAAACATGATACCTATTAGTTAAATGTATGGGATAAAAGGTTTTGGTTTATTAATTAATAATTTTTATTTTAATATCATGGATCTCGATTTTAATAAAAAAGTGAGATAATTGTACTAGGATTCTTAAACCCAACTCCATTTACATGTGTTATTGCTTCTTTCACTTCATTTTTAGTGTGAAATTTATTTCAATGTTCCTTAAATATAATTTCATAATACATCCTTTTCATTTTATTGGATATTAAAGCTTCAAATTTTATTTTATGAAAAATGAAATGGCTTTTTTTCCCAAATAACTATTCCTTATATAATCACATCCTTTAGTCCTCATGAGATCTTTCTTCTTCTATCATGTTTAATGATTCTTATAGCGTTTATTTTATTCCATATTTATTTGGGGAACCGTAAAGTTTTTAATTAATTTTTTATATATGAAATTGATTCCATTATATTCTATGGGGTATTTTATGTCCAAGATTTTTATACGTTCTATGTGGAATGCATAATAATGTAAATGTTATGTTGTTATGGGTGCACCTATATTTATAAAACATATTAAAGTGTTATGATGTGATGTCTGAACCTATAATTATATATAACTCAAATTAATTTGGTTTTGTGATGAATCTTGTGAGATAAAGTGAAATATTTGTGAACATAAAGCTATCATTGTTCAAAATTATTTTTTGTAGTGGACAAATAATAAATTAAATTAAATTTTAATGAATTTCCAAATTCCATGCCTTTATTTAATGAATCCTATAATTCTTATAATGATGATACCATTCATATGATATAGAAATGATTATTACGATCACCCCATGTTAAGTTTAATCATTTTATTTTCTATAATCTTACTGGGATTTTAGCTCAGTATTTTTTGATGTACATACTCAGGTGATTACCTTTACTAATGATAATGTGAAGGCCACTAATAAGTGAGAGATGAATTAATTAAAAAAAATTATGTATTATTATTTAAATTTTATAAATTGACCTAATTTTAATAAGACACAAGTCATTTAAATATTGGTTGTATAATTCTTTAATGTTGTTTATCATTATAATGATTTAATAACTAAATAATAAAAAAGGGCCACTAAATTATCCATCATAGGGGTTGATTTAATGGGTTCTCCTGGTTCCCACCATTTTCTAAATTATTATAGATTTGAACAAAATAGTACTCAACATGTACTGAATAAATAGTTTATTCCATTATTTAATTATCTATAAAGGAATACATTTTAGGGTCCTCATTATCAGAATTTTTCTAAAACCAATATTATTGGATTATTACATTTACTTAGTGTCATACAAGGGATTTCACTAATTTTCTCTAATATACATTAAAAAATTATCTAAACTACAATTAAATACAAACTATATAGACCGAAATTTTTATTACATGACGGTTACATAATTTTTAAAATTAAAAATATAGAAACATTTAATAATGAGGATGTAATGGTTTATTATTTTGGGACAATGTTTACAATACATCACATATGAATAATAAAATAGGAAAATATGTTGAAAATATTATTCTTTATCACAATTATACTCATCATCTTTTTAGTACATGTACTCGCATGAGAATATACATAAAAAAAAGTGGTGAGCTAAAATCCTAGTAAGAGGAAAGATAAGGACATGAATCAACATAACAGGAGTGTGAATAGATTTCTTCTGCTTAACATAAACATAGGACCATATACATAAAAATAGTATTAAGAATTAGATAATTTCATTAAATTTTAAATCAGTAAAAATGAATTTTCATGCTTACAACCCAAAATTGTGAACATAGATAACATCATCACTAAACATGATATATGTTTATAACAAAAAACCATCAATTTAAACAAATATATAATCATTTTTAAGCCTATTTCACATTATCTCAAGTGATACATCACATTACCCAATGTATTGGAGTTCTATATAATATAAGGATCACCCGCTACATCAAAATATTTATATAATCATGCATTCCACATTGATCATATATAAATAAAATTAATTATTTAGCCCATCTAAATTAACGGATTTGATAAATATTTAATCAATGATGAATAACCCAGGAGTTCATGAATTAAAATCTATAAAAATATTTTATATACGTGTCATCATTCTTTATGAAAGTCCAAACTATTAAATATGATTCAGAATGTGTTTTTGAAAGACGAGTTATTTTGGAATAAATCATTGAATTTTTCAAAAAACAGACTGGAAACATGTATATACCATAATGTAAAATTTATGTTCAATGAAAAATTATTGGAGGAATATTTAACAAACACTAATATTTAAATTTTTCATGAAATATGGATTTCCAATGAAAAGGCGCTGGGTTCGAGAATCCCCTTAACTTATTTCCATTTGCATTCTTCACATTAATATCTTACATAAAAAAATTAGATTCATTATTTGAAAAATATATAAACAATTACGAATATATTTTATTCATTATAATATTTTTATGTTCATTTTTTCCATTATGGTGATTTATGGAGTTCTTTTCCATCGTTCTAGGAGTTTTCTTTTTCGTGGTTTTCAGGATCGATTTGATTGTATAAAAGTATCAATGTTCATGTATAATGTGAATAATTCTAAAAAATAGAAATACTAAGTTATTCATTTAATTTAATAAGTTGAAATTATCATATATATCATTTTTATATGTAATAAATATTATTTATTAGATAAAATATTAATGAAAATGATTTAATTTATTTTCATGTTTTTATGACCATCATGATCGTATATAATTTAATGTACTATCATGTTAATATATTAGATTCAGAGAATTATATTAATTATAATATTAAAAATAAAATATTATTTAACCATAATAATGGTTTTATAACCATACATGATTCCGTTAATGGAAAATAAAAATGCATCATTCACGAGGGTCGTAAATTGGCACATGAAGCCCAATGACTCCATTTTTAGAATAAAAGGGAGATGATAATTGGATCCATGATGGATATTCCATTAATATAATATAATTACATTAGATATACGACACTATAGTTTTCATTAATATTGTAAATTGTTAGGTTTTAGAGATAATAAGAAAAGAAAATAAATTGAAATTAAATAAAAATAATGAATGTGGATTTTACATCTTGAATTCCTTCTCCTTGAGATCCTACTTAGAGGAATTGTAATTGGTTTTTTGTTGATATAAGATTCTTTTATGCATAGAGAGGAATAATAATAAGAATTTATATAATTTTTACAATATTTAAGGATTTATAGTTTTGAGGAGAAGAGGTAGTGAGGGGTGGTATTTATTAAGGAGTTGAGTGGTGTTTTTTATTATATTTAGTAATTTTTTATTTTGGATCACGAATTTTAATTGTGTTGAACCATATCACTGATTATATTAAATAATTATGGATAGATCAATATTATGTTATTAAACCATTCATACATCATCCATGACTCAAATGTTCATGTATTTATCTTACATCATAAATTGGAGTATTCTATTATTCACAAAAAATTCAAATATTTTAGAAAAATCCCAAAAACAAACCCTATCAAATAAAAAATAAGTAGAACTCAAAAAAGGACTCTATTTTATCATGATAATTTTACGAAAATAATTTTTTATAAAATAAGCATTTATTTTAAAAATAACTATTTAAAATTATAATCAATTTAATAAATCATTCAAAAAAATTAAATCTCTCATTAAATTATATTATAATTATAAGAAAAAAATTTAATATAAGATTATAATTTATGAAAATAAAATTTCATTTAAATTATTATAGATATTTTTTAAAATACTTTTTATAAAAATACCAATATTTAATTTATCATTTTTAAAACATTTATTTATGTGAAATATGATATAATTATATCATATATTAATATATAAGATGAAAAAAATTATTTAAACATTCATTAGATATGTTACTATTATATGGGATTGATAACTATTCTTAATGGTCATGGTACAATTCCAATGGTAATGTTATTATTCCATCGGTATTAGTTCATTAAATTAAATGAATATCAGATTCTTTATTTTCCATTTTTGTGAATCATGTTTTTATTAAGATATATTTTTTATGAATTTGTATTATTCTATATATCTTATGAATAACAAGGGAAAAATCGATTGAAAATATTTTGTGTCGTTACTCTAGAGGTATTCAAAATAAGGGCATCATATTTAAATAGAAAAACATGGGAGATAAAACGATGTAGAAAAAATTGATCAGGAGTCCATTATTTTATCTATAACACTTTTTTTGAATGAATAATGAGGTCACTGAGGGTTTCCCACATAAAAAATCCATATATGGAATCCCAACACATTATTATCCAATTTCATTACTGATAATGCTTCATGTCAGCAACATGGTTGGAAACTAGATGACACTATACTACAAGCCAACATGGGATGTAACACACATGGTACATGGGATTTATGGGATTCAAGCCCAACCTATGTAAGGCCTTGGTCATTCACTCTTTGGTGCATAAAAATGGTTCTTTATAAACCAAATCCTGCATATGTTGGCCTATTTCATGCCAAAATGGTATCCTATAACTGGGATGTCCCCCATATGTGTTTGTGATTTCTCCAAATATATTTGGTTGAGTTGGCCTCCTTAGGTGGATTTGGGTGGAATTTTTTTTCACTGGCACATAGAATAAAATCTTAGAGAAGTATTCCATAAACATCAAACCAAAATATGATTTTTCATGGCTTATTATAAATACATGAATAGAAAAAATCATTCCATAGACACAATAAAACATTAAATTGAATTATATAAAATTAAATAAAATCATCTTCATATAAATAAATATTTTCATTATCATATTAAATTAAAATTATTCCTCTTATTTGGGAATATAAATACCAAATAACTATTAAATCTTCTAATCAATGATGGTAACATCATAATCAATATTATAAACTATTTTTATACCCTGAAAAATGTTATTTGTTGGAAGAACCAAATAAATTGTTTTCAATGATTTTGGGAAAACTATTCACCCATGAAATCAATACTCATATATAGAATCCCTAAAAGTTCTCTATCAACAATGATAAAACTCAAAATCTTCATAAATGTTTCTTGAAAAATCAATACGTGAGGTCTTTTAAAAGATATGTTAAATTTTAAACATCTAAATCATAATTAAATAAATGAAATAATCAAATCTGATTGATCACCATTGTCATACAATGAAAATAATTGAAAATAAATACATCTCATAATCAAGGATGGATCTTTAATTTATCACTTTTTTATTATTTTTAAATACTATCAATTTTCATTCCAAATTATTATTTTTCATTATATAGTATAATTTTCTTATCTCTACCCATTATATTTCAAGAATATATTTCCAAATATATCCCACATATTGAAAAGAAGTACAATATTCTTCAGAATAGGGTATCAGTTCGTACTTAATAAATGTTCCATCAATAATTTCAATCTAAGTCTTCTAGTTCTATGCTCTGTGTAAAAAACACAATGTTTTTATATAGAATAAATTTTTCCCCTACCAACAAATCATGATACCACCTAAAATGAGAACATATAGAATTTTCTTCATGTTTTATTCAACACCATTCAATGATAAAAAAATAATTGTTATTTGAAAACATTTGTGATCAATAAAACTAAAAAACCAGGAATCACATAAAAAATATATCATAATCATTAACATGGAGAAAGAAAGATAATTTTCATTAGGGACCATCGAAATTTCTTATTATATTTATATATTAAATTTTACCCCCATTGTAAAAAGATTTTTATTATATTTGATAACCAAGGATGAGATTTCAAGAGAGACATTCTTTTTCCAATAATTTTTTTTCAAGACATTTCTATATTAATCATGTTTTATACCAATTGAAATAATGACTCTTGAAGTTTCATCATAATTATTCATTTGTATCCCCCATCAATGGATACATTTTTCAACAACTTGATAATGTTTGATCTATTAAATAATTGATATAATGATTTTTAATTCGGATAAAAATCCCAAACCGATCTTTAATTTATGATTTGGAAGATTGCTAATTTTCTCAATATCACCAAGGGAGGTTTAATACTATATTAAAATCATAAAATACACCTCATATAATCATCATTCATACTTTTATTATATTATAAAATATGAAATCATTCAAAGAAGGTTACTTATTCAATTTATTTATCAACAATTGATAGTACTCACTAATCTCAGGTTATCCCCCCTAGGAACTTTATTAACATTCAATTAACTTCATTATAAGCACAAATAAAAGACATCAGAATAATTGAATAATGTGGATCATGTTTTCTTTATAACTATTTACTAAAAGGTTGTTATTTTTGTCTCAAATTTGATTCTTGAATTAATATAGTTCTCATGACTGCATTTCTGACCATATATTCATATTTATATTGAGGAATCCTGGATCTCAACACGTCCTCTTATTCATTGTGTGAATAAATTTCTTCTTAACATCCTCAAAATATAATGCCTTTTAAATCCTATGAATTTATAATTATTTTTTAGTAAGACAGGATAAACAACCATTAATAATGTGAACAACTTTATTGAGTAATAAACATAGATATTCTTTAACAAAAGAGTTATTTTTGTTTTAAAATGGTTGTAAACATTTTATTTATCATGTAGGATCGTTAGATTCCTTTTTCATTATCCCTATAATATGCATCTAAAATTCATCCTTTATTTTCAAATATTATGAAAATATAAATGCTATCTTATTTTGAACAATATAATTTAGTTTAGATCATCCTCTTGGCTTATTCTGAGTGTCATCAATTTTATTTGTTTTTCTTTAGAAAGAAAAACTTTTCATCAATTTCAATGACTTGTAATCCATGATCTTTCAATAATTACATCAGGGATAATTCATTTTATAATTTTTTATAATTTTTTATATAATATTCCTATGTTAGATTATTAATTCATATTCCTCCTCCATGATCTTGTTTTCTTATGTAATTTTGTTAAATTTTTATATGATCATATACTATACATGTTACCATTAGAATTACATACCTCAGGGAAATTATCAAGATTTTAAAATCTGTTTGTAGAATAGAAATTCATCAGCCCCTATAAATTTTTCCTCTTTATCACCAACATTAGCCCCCATTATGTAGAATTCTTTTTTATCATATATTTTGAGGATTGTCCACCCAATTGAATGACAAATGATCATATATATTGAAATACAGTCATTAATCCAAAAATCACGATTTCATGGTGCATTTTATATGTGTTTTATGTGTCTTCTAAGTTGCATGTTATTTTCTTTGTGAGGACACATATTCCACATTTTTTATATCTATGGTAGACATGTTAGTTAGTTTCTTATCACCTTTTGTTTTCTGTAGTTGTTCATAATTGTTTTTCCCAATTATTTATTTCATGAAAATTTAATAAGAAACATTTTTAGAAGATGATATGGATGGTGAATATTTCCTAAAAGAATTATGTGATAGATCATTAAATGAGGTCATGAAATTCTTTTCACATGTTGTAAGTAATTATAACTTTTAATTATATGATGAGAAATAATTTCTAGTAGAAGCTTTTTTATTATTTTGTGAAGTCTCATAATATGTCTTTTTGAGATTTTCCAACTTATCTTCTCAACATACTAATTTCAAGTTGATAATGACTTTTTTCGTCATAATAATATTCCAATTCACTTAAAAACATCTTCATCTTATTATCATAATATTATTGTATATTAAAATTGTTATAAACTAAAGATTCATGTTCTTTTGTCTTCTTAGATATTTCATAATAATTTCATATCCTGAAATCAGATCTACATTTTGATTTATATTTAAGAAAATGGAAAAATATTTTTATATGCTTTTTCAACCCTATATTTTTATAATAAATAATTAAGTGAGTTTGAGTAACTTTTTAAGGTTTATATTTTTTCATTAATTATTCAAACCTACCTGGACAGATTTAAAAATTCTATAATTTTTTCTTGTAATCTATTATCCAAAATCTCTTCATCCCCATCAATCTGGGTAATCAATTCTTACATACGTTGAATTAATTCATAAAAAATAGGATGATCATTATTTGGGAAAAAATTTAGATAAACTATTAATATATTAATTGATAATTCATTGAGAGGTTGTAAATATATTATCACCACCACCTGTTAAAGAATAATTAACACGAGGAAGTTTTTCAAATGTAATAATAGATATTCCCAAATAAATAGATACATGAATAATGTCTATATTATTTGTGTAAGAATAAACCACCTACATTCTACATTTTAATTTTGATATGTATTAATTTTTTCCAATTAGTGGAGAATAATATTCATTATCTTCATCAAATTATTACATCTTTTCATAAAAATTAGCATCCATTTCTTTTTAATGTTTATCCTAGTTCTAGTAGACATAAACTTATACTCATTTAAATATAAATATTAACAAAAACTACCCTTAATTTTTATCTCATTAATGAAACTCAAATATTTAAAGTAGAGTAGATTCAAGGTAGAGAATGGAATAAAGTTAAATATGTCCTCTAATAACACGTGATATAAATGTTTGGGATATGACTAAAATTTAGTGGGGGTTGAATTAGTTTTGGGGAATTATTAATCAAATTAGTATTTATACCATTATATAAATTTTCTATAATGATGTTTATTATCTTATTATATTCCTTCTATTTCATGAAATTATATTAATATAGTAAAATATATAAATCAATATTTTATCATAATTCAATACTCAATAAGAGTATCATGTTTTATAATGGACATGAAATTATACCAACCACATTACAAATTATAAAAAATTCATTTATACATTGTGACAATAGTAGGATAAACCATTTAATTTGTAATAAACTATAGTGAATTTATATATTATGTTGTAAAACACTTTTATTATTCATTATACTTCCTATGAATATAGCATTCACCTGGTTATTGTTCTTTGTATGACCAATAATGTCTTCAACATATTGATACTATTTTTCGATGGCACGGTGCTACATTGTTCTTCAATGAACTCTTATTTAGTTCCTTAAATGCAAGAAGGTTGGCCTAAAACAATCATATTATACATAATATTAAATATATTGAATCACTTTTTTGAATTATAACATCATTCATCATAATAACAATAAACGTGTTGCAGAGTGACAAAATGAATTTCTCTTGACCAAAATGATAATCAACAGTTTCCAACTTTTCCAGACACATACTTTTCTCCCATTGATCTATGCCACAATAATATATTATATAGTGTATATTAGTGACTTAATATGTAAATTAGAAAATAAACATCAACGGGTGTTTATCTCCCTATTCAAGATGTAATCAAACTATATTTGGTGATCATTGAAACACTAAAATATGATCCCATATGGTCATAATCTCAATTAAATAAATCTTATTTGATAAATAATATAAATGGTTTTTATTTTATATAATCCTCACTCTTCTTCTTATGGAGTAATATATTAGATAAAAAAATTTACCCATAACTTCAATGTTAATTAATGAATGAATAATCTTTCAAAAAATCATAGATTATTATTTTATTGAAATTCTATTATTATAATATCATATATATATTTCATTAATTTTATACATGGTTCATTTCACATGAATCCAAATGGCATGTATCAATTTGTATTGTTGATTTTATGTACCTTTTTATTAGTTTTATGTATTACTAAAAAGTATCCAATTTTTTCTGTATCATCAATTAAACATTCATGAAATCGTGCATGCACTCTTTTAATAAACCCTTTGTTTATTTCTGAATACACATATATGAACACACACTATTTATTGTTTTCTTATTTTATTACATAGTTACACTAACTGTTTAAAACACATACATGGGTATCTAGATTCTTTTACATGAGTTCATGTGATTCGTGAATGAATGCATTACCCCACCTTCATGTGTATGTATCCTTCGTGTAATCCACTAAAACAAATTAATAGTGTCTTTTGTTCATTACATCATGAAATAAATATGGTATATACATTAATCATATCCTCTTAAAGAATATTTGAAATTATATAATAATGTACAAGATCGTGAATCCAATATCCTTCACTAATCATGTTGAGGTTGTGAATACCGTTCCTCAATCTACAAAACATTTCTATAAAAACCTTGAATGAATATTGTGCCTCTTCTTCATTGTGTTTCATTAATGGAACACATTTCTTATTTCACTTTCACATAATAAAAAGAAAAAAGTGGCTCTGTTTGGGGAATGAGGCTACCCAATATAATACATGAAGAGTGGAAAATTCCATTGTATAGATGTATATCCATTTATTTGGGCAGGTTAAAGACATTAACTTAACATTCACCATTATAAAATATGAAAATTAAATACATGTTAATAGATACATTTACTATACAAATAAATTGGTTTTAAATTCAACAAATTTGAGAAAAATTATCTAGAAAATTTTTAATATTTCATTCCAAATCCGGATTGTACATAGAAAATTTTTACTCTCATTAATGAGATAAAAATTTTCAAAAATCATTTCCCAAAACCATGTTGTCTATCTACTAAAATCGACTAATCAAATAGCCTTCTCCAACATCATTTTATTTTCAGTCAAGTGATATCCATATTATTAATAAAAACAAAGTTTCACCATTCTTAGATCATGTTTATCTCATTTTTTGACCTCATATGTTACATACTGGCCTTGAGTTAGATATATTGTAGTTCAAACAACATAACCAATATTTAAGGCATTTTTGTAAAACATATTTCATCATGTGAATGAAATGGATTCTCTATGTAATGAAGGATTTATCTTTAAAAAATAGACATTGTTTGAAACCATGATTATTCCTTTATGGGTTATAAATGGACATAATGCCTTCCTAAGAGTATTACTATATCCATTGAAATTATTATATTGAGTGGGTGTATGTAATATAAATTTCCTCATTTTCCATAGGAATAATTGGTGTAACCATTTGAAATAAGACTTCATAGTTTTAAAAATCAATGAAATCTAAATTAATCATTTCAAAAAAAAATGGTGTAGATTTTCCAATGATAAATTTGAACAATTGTCTTTTACAAATCTACATTTTCTTTTAGGCTCAAATATCGAAATTTCAGTTATATGGACCCCTCTATTATTTCTACTATAAAATCTAATTTTTCTAATACAGAATCTCATTCACATTGATTAGTTATACTAACATCAGTGAAAAATTTTAATATGTATAATTGGATAAGTAATCCTATCTTTAATAGCTTTAATTATTATTAAAATGTATTTAATATTATTTTGTAGATTACTATCCAAATAGAAAATCCCATAGAATATTATTCCATATAGCATCGAATTAGAGGTCTCTAGTAAAAAATTTATAACATAGAATGACATTTTTTATGTAAACCGGCATATTATAAGAACCAAAAATTTAGGACACATATTGCAAAAGAATTACCATGACACTCCAGAATCATGATAGTAATGATAAATAAAAAATTGATTTCATTCTCTAGATTAATCCTAATATAAATGATGGTTCTCTCCAATATCCTATTAGAAACATGCCTATAATATTTTGGTATCTCTATATTCTCAATGTCTATTATTCTAAATCTATATATGAATGATATCAATCATTTTTTCTCATGTTTTAATACAAATAAATTTTTATGGTATGTCATTGCTAAAATTTTTGTGTAATAGATTCCAAGGATGTCCAATATCAAGGATCATCATAATGTTTTCACAAATATTTATCATTATCAGTACCGTATCAACCTGTTTCATTTTTACACTGTGTATGTGGATGAAGAAATATTTTAAATAAAAAAATAATTGATTCATGATCAATTTTAATTCAATCAATAATATGTACATGTTCTAATATGGGTTGTAGTGAAAAATGATAACCATTTATAAAACTACCATTATAATATATTTTTTCAGGATTATGATATCCTGAATAACATATTAATTTCATATAATTCCTAGAATACTTATATATCAAATTATCTAAGGTGGATTACTCTATTATTTGTATTGATTAAATGAAAAACAGATGTCAAATCTATGGGTAATCTAAGACCTTCTACCCTTTGATGAATCATTATATGTCACAATGTCATTATGATTGTATATATTTACAATCCATGTGGAACCTTTAAATAAATTTATTATAAAAATATTATTATGATAAATGTGTTTTAATTGGATAGACAATGAGGTTTGTTAAACATCGTGTTAGAATGTGAAACTTTAACTATTTTTCATGCTATCATAATTGTTACCATTAATCATTAATGGAAGTTAATGAATAGATTGGAAAAATATATTTCAATTATTTCATCCCTGATATATATGGTATAACAACCATTTAATAGATTTGGAACAATGACCCACCAAATGTGTTTTAAACCATGTTTATAAGATATATTAGTAATTTAACGTACTCCTGACTCTTGAATTTTTTATTACTTTTAATAAATTATTTTCTCCTATTAGGATAAGTTCTCATTCCCCCATAAATGTTATAGTTCCATTTTTTAAAAAATTCAGTGTATATTTTTTGTGAGTTGGTATGATTAATGTTTGATTAGTTTATTATAATGAGGTTATATTCAATGAAATTTAGGTTAAGATGGTTATGTTTTATTTAAAGAATTATGATTTTACTCCATATAGTTTGGTTGATATGACCTTAAAAAAAATATTCATGGTCATTTAAATATATTTAACACCAAATTATTTTGGTTCAATGTTCCTTAGAATTATTTGTTTAATGAAATTCATTTTTTTAGAAAATTATCATTCAATTTTTTCAGAATATATTATTTGATGAATCATATTTTTTTCATTTTGAATCAATTGGGATATAATTTTAAAATATTTATTTGGTGTGTTTTCATTGGTTTGGGTTCAATTTGGATTAATTTAATACAAGTATTTTTAGATTTATGTGATTATATATATCATGGATTTGTTGATTCATTTATGTTTTAGTAAAATCAAGTCCCCTAATTTTGATTGAATTTTTTGATTTGGTTTTGTTAATGGAATTTCTATTCAATGGATTTAGATTCATTTTGTTTGATTTATGTTTGGTAGGATTAGATCAACTATATTTTATTTAATTTTGTAAACTATATATCAATAAATTTTAGTTATATTGTTTTATTTAATGTTTGTTATACAATATTTGTATCGAAATTGCTCATTTTCTTTTAAAAATTGTCTAGAAATACTTTGTTTAGTTCATGTTCATTTAATTCCTTTAATTTTTATTAAAATTAATTTTATATCACATCATGTTATTTCAATTCTAGGAGATTCATGTCTTGTATATATGATTTAGTCCTAATTAATAATTTATATTGAGTTTGGTTCAGCTCATTTAAAATTATAACAGTTTCTAAAAAATTTCCTATAATAAATTTTTAATGACTCATTTAAATTTAGTTTTGTAACATTGAATTCAATTCACTTTGTCTAGATAGAGTTCACATAAATTTAAGTTTGATATAAGTTACATCAGTTCAAACACGTATATTTAATTAATTTAATTTATATCTATTTTGTATCGGGTTGTTATGTGTTATTTTTTTAATTCACTTAGTTTGAGTCACTTTATTTTTTTAAATTAAATATATGGAAGATTTGATCAACTATGTTTGTTTCATATGTGTTTTCATCAATCGTATTTTAGATGTTTTTCCTATTCATGCATAATTTAATAAGGTTGGTCATAATTTGTATAATTTTGTTTAATGATGATAAAGTCCTATCAAATTTTTATTTTTGTGTTCATTTTAGTTTTCATCAACATCACCCCATTTAATTTAAATTTATATTCATCCATTCAGTTCATTATAGTATGAATTTTTTTGTTTTATTATATTACTATCAGTTTATGGATGATTGGTTCAGTTTGGACCATACTGGGGTATGACATTTAATCTATATAGATTTTTGTTAATTTCAATTTTTTCGACTTACAAGATTTACTATTATTTTTTTTACATTTATTAGGATTTTTTGGTTTGATTCTATTTAGTATGATTTTGTTCATCTTTATTTGGTGAAACATGTTCACATAGGAATGATAAACATGATTTTTTGTTAATTTTATTAAGTTTATAAACATTCATGATAGTTTGGATTATTATTTATAAATTTGGATATTCTAGAATCTACAATTTTTAATTCTATTTTATTTTAATTCATTTATTTTTAAGGTAGTTATATTTAATTAGTTATAGATAATATTATTATGTATTTTTTGGTTAGGTTGAGTTTATATTGTTATGGTTCTATCTTATTCAAATAATTTATTAGATATTTATATGAATTTGGTCTAGGTGTGGAGTTTTATTCATGTAATTTCATTTTAGTATGATGTGAATCTGAGTGTGTGTTCTTATTATATTCATTCTCAGTTAAGGAAAAAAAATTTGAATTAGTTTTATTTATTTTTTTAGTTTTAGTTCAAGTTATATCATTAGATTTTGTTTAATTTTCAGAGAATTAGTACTATATTGGTTATTTATTATATAATATGCATATCCCGATTCTATTATATTGAGAATAATTTATTTTTTTCGGTTATTATTTTTTTGATAATGTATAATTATTTAAATTTTTGTTTTTCACAATTTAATTGGGGTTGTGTTGAGTTATTTTAGTTCAATTGGTTTTTGAATAGATACATTGAGTTATTTTTGTTTTCATTTTTTGAGATTAATTTATTTTCATATAATTATAATTTGTTTTTTAACATTCAACAAGATAATGTTTTCTTAGTTTTATTTAGTTTTATTTATTTATGTTTATCTTTATTTGTATAGTTTTTGGATTGACTTGAATATGGATATTTCAGATTATAATTATTTAGTTTTATTCAACTCAATTAATTTTGGATCATTTCATGATATTAATCATCCATTAAATTATATTTAGTACTTTTTTATTTTATAATACTCTATTCATTTATGATTTATTAGGTTCATTTCATATCGAATTAAATTAATTTTGTTTGGTTCATTTAATTTTTATCTAATGTGATCTAATTGAGATTACATCAAATCAGTTATATTCAATTCATGAATGTCTATATTAATATTTTCAATTCCATTAAACAATAATATTTAAATTTTGGTTTTATTTGGGTTGTTTTAGTATCATTCATATATTTTAGGTTTCATTCATAATAGATTCATTCATTTCTGTCAAATTCATAAGTATTTATTTTAGTTCAATTAAATATTTTTCTTCTCAATTTGACAATATTTGAGATTGGGTAATATAATATGGTTATCTACATCTTTATTTTATTATTATTATTATCTAGTTTTTGATTATTACAATGGGGTCACTCTATGTTAGTTCATGTTAGCTGAGTTTAGTTGAATTTGATTTAATTTCATTTAGATAGAGTTTTGATTGAGTCTATATAAGACTCAACAATTTACTTTTTGTATTAAATTTAAATCAATTAGGTTAAATTTATGTTAAATGGAATTTTACCAGTTCACATTATTTTTTATGGTATGGAAACATTTATTATAGTTTTGATGTTTTTCATTATGTTTATTTTCCGTTTTACCTTTCTAGGTTAGTTTTTATAATCTGATTCGTTTTAATTTGTTTCTATACAACTGATATTTTTATTATTACATTATCCAAATATAAATTATTTATTTATATGTGGTGGTTTTATTTATTTTGTACTATTTTAATATTTTATATATGGGATTATTTTGGGATAATTTATTTTATTTTGGTTTAATTTGATTCAGATATGGAATGGTTTATTTCTATTTTTTAGATCAAGAGTATTCAATTGGGATCATTTCAAAATTTATAGGTTCAAGATGATGCAGTTCAGGTTTTTTTAGTTTTATTCATATTGGTTCAATTCAATTTGATATAGATTGTTCACATAATCTATTGGATTTTATATTTTGTCAATTAAAATTCCTTTGATTTATTATAGTATTAATATTTAAGGTCATGATTATTAGAATTTAAATATTTTTCAATGATTTAATTCTATTAAATATATTTTATTATAATCATGTCAAATGGTATCAATTCGAATATATTTTATTTTATTTTATTTATTTCAATTCTAATCGATTTTAGTTTTTCACTTTACATAGATTTTAATTTTTTATATCTAAAATGAATATTTTTTTTAGTTTCATGTTAGATTCGATTATTTTATATATATTAAAATTGGAATAGAATATTTGATTATGGATCTAGTCTATTTCAGACTATGAATCCAAAATCATAGGGTAGGTGGTATTAATATTGCAATTGTTGTGAATACATTTATCATAATCCATAAGATCCAACGATTTACTAGAAATAAGATATATGATATAACCACTATCAATACATTAAATTATAAATTAAAAGTTTATTTTGATAATAAATACACTATAATATATTTAACATTATAACCTTATGTCATATATATTATTCATAATTGATGTTTTTGGTAAAGGTAAAAAATATAATGGTGTGATCTCAGAATCTATATAAAGGGAAAATACAGTTATGCTATCATGGATAAATATGTAATAAGTATTATGGATAGAATTAATTTTTCAATAATTATCCATGAATGATGAATTTAGAATATCATATTCATCAGTAATATATCTTGGGAAATAAATAATCACACATATATTAATTAAAAATCTCATTATGATTTATTTAACAATTCCAAATATCAAAACCATACCATCAAGGACTCAACCATTACATCATAAATAAATTGGTATCCATACAACAAACACCTTATCTATGTTGTCTCATGATACCTCTTTATAGGTTGAGGGGTCATATATTTCTATGCTAAACCTAACACATATTATTTCTAATGTATGAAAATACAATTTGAATCAATAAATAATACATGTCATAATATTCCCTGAATACCATCATATATAATAATGTATATTTAGTCAATATTAATATATATAGAAATAATAGACATGTTTAATATCATTATTTATACATTAAATAGAATAATAATTCTATCTAGATGAATACAAAACAGTCAGCATAAAAAATATTAGATAATCATTAATCAATTGATAACCCAATATACATTGAATTATAATTATTTAATGGTAATTGCTATATTTCTATTTTAAGGATATCTCAATGAAATAAAAATTGAATATAATAGTTTTCAATAGTAAGATACCAAACCAATAATATAAAAATAATCTCGTAAAAATTGTTTTATGGGTCTAATATTTATTATATGAATTAGGGATACACAACTTCTTGTAGGAAATACATCTGAGTCAGTAAGCCTGGATGGAATTGTCTAACATGTTAAAAAATTGAGTTTAATAATCTTATGATATAATAGTGTCTCGAATAGATATCTCACTAATATCCTTTGAAGCATCACAAGTATTAAAAATATTATATCTATAATAACACAAATACATATAATAAATTATTATTTTGTCATTTGAGGTTATTTATAAGAGAATGGGAACACATAATTGTTGTATATGATAACTGTATTACATGAGGTAATATTAATTTATCATTAAAATCGCTATAATTGATTTCCTGAAAAAATGATAAAAACATTGGAAATTGAAATGTGTTGAAATGAAAATGATTGAAAATATGAATTGATGATAGGATTATACGTACTATTTTATTACAATATAGCTTAAAAAATATTAAAAAAATAACAACATAGGTTATTAAATACACCTTGATGGGAATATAGAGTTGTAAAGTTAGAGGAGAAAAATGTTAATTGATTTTTTATTGAATATGAATTGGAATATGGATGGTTATTTAAATAAAATTGGGGTTAATTGTTTACTAATATTGTTATTTAGGATTTCAAAATCTATGTTATGGAAAATTTTATACCATGGGATTTCATAGTTTTAGTTCATCATTTTAATATTTAAAGATTTTTATTACAAAACATCATATTTTATAATAAAAATCACAATTTTAATATAAATTAAGGCATTGAATATAGTTTTTTCAAAAAATATGTTTTTGAAAACTTTTTTTCCATCTAGTGATTTGAAAAGGCCATAATAATTATTTCAAGTACTGATAATATGTTAAATTACATTACAATTATATATTTTTATAATTTTTTTAGGAATCACTCAGATTAATTATGAAATTATTTTAACATCATATTAAATTAATAATATTATCATATATTGATACTAAATTTAAATAATAATGATAAAAATCAATTGTCCCTATAAATTATTAAAAATACATTATTAGAAAATTCCATTATAAATATTCCAAATTAATTTTTTTTGAAATATAATTTTATATAATCGATAAATAATTTATTAAATAAAATTATTTGAGAATTTCAAAATCAGGTCTTGGGTACTTGAATATTTTTCTCCTTTTAAATAAATTATATTTTATGAAATGGAATATGGGAATGGTTATACTAATATTCATCAATCAATATACCTAATGAAAAATTATTTAATAATATATTACTTAATTAATATATATATTTTATTTGCATAGTTCTTTATATAATAGTTAAACTATAATTCAAATAGACAACTTATGAAGTTACAATTCCAATGGTGACCTTACTCGTCCAATTTTCCTATTTCTATTAATATATTGACCTCATTATACCACCCAAAATTCGTCATATTATTTTAATAGTTCATGTGCCTTAATTTTTCCATTTCTTATTATTTTGTTTATATGATTATTTTTAATTTATATTTTCCACTCACGGTGAATATATTTCCCCATAATTAATGATTATTGTGTTTTCATATGATATTATGTGAACAGTAGCACTACAATTGGCTATTAAATTGAATGTAATTTTTTATTTTTATTGTTTGGGATGTTTTTATGTAATCAAATGGATTATGCTATGTGATCGTCATTGCTAAAAAATCCTTATTTTCTTATAGAATTTTTTCCAATAATTACGTTTTACCCAGCATTAAATAATAAAGTAGTTGAAGTTTTTGGTTTCCATCAGTCCAAAAAATATTTTTGGTAGTCATCCCCATTCATTCCTCAAACTCCCATGTAACATTTTTTATCATGTAATTCTTCCAAAGTATAACCACTAGATTTTTTTCTAATTGTATAATGTATTCGCAATATATTGAAGTCTATATATATCCTCTTTATTATTCTACAATTTAGGATCCAAATCTATATAGTTGGTGATGAGAATGTGTATTGAGTCTTGGATATACATTCAAAATCATGAAATTAGGATGTCATCATATGGTTTAGTGAGGCTAGGTCTCATATCCAATTGTTAAGACACTCCTCTAATTTTTTCCAAAATACCAAAAGCTCTAATGTACCATTGACAAAGATTCCATATCTTATAAAACCAAATTAAAGAATTTATTCATAATTCATTCTCAAATAATAAATTCCCCACTACAAATTCCAAGTCTTTTATCAGATTACAAGTATTTTTTTCATATTTACTTCTACCACTCTGTTAATATTTGAGATTAAATTCATGTTTTTTATATATTTCCTCAACATGTTATGATCTTATATGATTTAGTCACCCACCACAATTCACTCTTGTTGGAATACAATATATTTTCTTATAAAATGAATCATATGGTGTAATTCTTGAGATTGTGTGACATTTATTTTGTATATGAATTATAAAAAATATAATTACAATTAAATGTTTCTAAATTTATTACTGAAAAAGATACTAAATTAATCTAATTTACAATTTTTACTTTCATATAAACCATTAAAATGAGGATTATATGTGCTGCTCAATTGTTTGTAAGTGATCAACATCTTTAGTGATTACATCCAAAAAAATTTTGTGGGATGAGCATATTTTTTTGGCTAAAATTTTATAGAAGTTCACAATGAACCCTCATAACATAGTTAATATAGATTTTATAATGAAAATCTTACACTAGTTTTTTAAGTTTTTCATGGAATTTTCATTACATTGTAATGTGGTCAACAATAACCCATATTGTAACATTATCCAATATATCTTAAAAATATAAGGAATAATTATTGTTGTGAAATTATTAGATTTACACATTCGTATTTGGATAGAATTTATGAAACCCATTATATTTTTTTATGATTCATTACATGTTATTAACCTATGAATAATGAAACATGATCAGAAATTTTGATAAATCATATTTACAAGGAAAAATTATTTTCTTAAATAATGATGCATATTTCTGATACTAGAGTATATAGAGTAATTTATTATAATGGATTCATATATAAATTAATTATCCCATTAAACAAATAAGGATACAAATAGTATCTTTTTATCATAAATACACCATCTTCATAGGTAAATTGAACCATTTTCAAATATTCTATGTATTTAGTCTTCTATTATAACCCATTTTCTTCTTGACGACAATTATTTATCATCAATATTAGATATGGTTGGGTTGTTTCTTGAAAATTAATTAAATTTTCCCAACCCTAAAAATTAAAATTTACAACATTACTAAATCCATTAACATTTCTTTCTTATCTATTTTCCTGATGTAAAATAATCTATGATAATTCATAGAAAAAAATTCTACCATGATTTTTTCTACCAAGTGTTTTACATATAATTGTAATTAACAATGAGTAGTTTCATCAATATCATTTGTTTTATATTGTGTTTTTTATAAATGAACAAGTGCATCAATCATTTTTTTTCATTATAAATTTTATAACATTCAACATAATGATAGAGTATTTATTTATTATGGGAAAACAATATAGCCGACATTCACTATTATATGTCATATTGTTATGCTCTTGGGACATTAATTTAACTTATGAATATATAATAACAAATAAATTTTTTGTGAAAAAAACTATACCATTATATTACAAATCATTATTAAAAAAATCCATCCATTATATATATTAAATTTATTAATTTTGAATCGACTGGTCTATGATTTATTTCCTCATCTAATTCTTCACATTAATTTGACCTTGCGAATTTGAAAAATATTGCTATTAATATGGTTTATAGACTAGGAAATTTAAAAAAAAATCACTAGTAGTAACTTACAATGACACAGAAACAATGGATTCCATCAATAGTAATTGATGTTGGATATTCATTAACCACATTTAAAATTTTAAGGTTAATATATAGTAATTTTTGGAGAAAATAATCCAATGTGAACAATATTTTTAAAAACCAAATTCACTAATAACTGTTGAGAATTAGTAACTCCTTTCTCTATCATTTCACTCTTCCTGATATGAATTCCTAGTAGGTAAAACCCCTCCTCTTTACTTATTTGATCACCATTTATAATGTATATATTTTGGGGTAATTAATTAAAAATTCATGGATTAGTCATTCATTTTTTTTCCGTTGTTATCATGTTCCTTTATTTCAAATATTTTTATTCTAATAATTTTAATTATAATGAGGATATACATTGGAACATAATGGAAATTGACCTTCTCCTTCAAGGATTCAGGTGTGGATTTTAATTGATGTCTGATAAGCTATAATGAAAGATAAAAATATTAATTTTCATTAAGGTATGTTTCATAGTGAATTGACTTCACTTTTTATATAAAATTAATGTTAATTTTTTTATAAAATATACTTTTTTTGTCACATGGTTAGTCTATAACTGTGTAGAAATAGTGTCACATGACCCTATTATAAATGATTTATCAAATTAGACCACATATTTTCTGTTTATAATAAATTATCCATATACCATTGATAAACCCTTCCAAAACATAGAAAATTTAACCTTAAGATATTGATAATATAAAAAACGTTGTACAACCTCTCATCCCTTATCATATATAAAAATGAATCACCACTTTATTTTCCATCTATCAAAATTCAAATTATAATCTTGATTCTCCAAATGAATTTGACTCCAAAAATAAAAAAAATCATATTTTCTAGAGATATTAATAACTCATAAAATAGTGGGGTTTTATAACCTCCTATAACTAACAAATATCATCCCCAAGATGGCTTATAAAAATTAATCATCAGTCTTGACCATTCCCAATCACCTAACCAAATCATCATGTTCAAACTGGGAATGTCCAATGTTATTTTATTGTTATTCTCTAACCACATAGCCCAATAATTGGATTATACATATATTCACGGTCTGGTAATTTAAGCACCTCATTTATTGCAAATAATACACGTCATTCGAGGAATTTTTTTCAATGCATTCAATTCTGTTGGACCATGTGTCGGTCCACCTTTGGCCAAATTTTTTATTAAATAATTTCTTTTATTTATGGATGCATTTTTTATCCCTAAGATGAGTCCCATCCCAATTGTAAAAATGATAGGGGTAATGTATTGGTATCTTTTTACGAATACTAATTATTTTCAGTTAAATATATTGAATGAGTTAAATTTCCCCATATGATCAACTATTTATCAAAGAATCACCTTCATGTGCAGTAACAGATTAGAATATCACACTATATATACAATGTTTGGAATAAAATACTACTCATTTCCGCATTAATTAGAACCCACATCCATTAATTATAGAATCATAATTTTCATGTATATGATTATATCCATATAAACACCTAGTCTCATCAACACTAATTCCCACTATTTTCCCCCACATTCAAAATTAAATAGAAGATATAATTATCATATTTTTCATTAGGATAAAATACACAATATCATTCCAGTTCTTATTTATTGATTATAAATCACATTGAAATACAATATTTCTCAATTTGAAAATGGATCCATATGTATACATGGGAACCACATCAAGAATTTTATTAGAATATGTCTTTATGAACTAATATTAATATGGTACTATTTTACGGTTTCTCAATATCCTCAAATACTCATGTCTATCAACTTTTGTAAATTTTATAATTAAAACTTTTTAAATTTAAATAATATAAATATTTTATAACTCGTAAATATTTTTAGGTTTTCATGTATGGAACACTTAACGTCTATAAAAACTTTATGAATATACATGAATATGTATAAATGAATTTATTATCAATATCGAAAAATCATAGTGAATCACTTATAATATTTTCCAATTGAACCTATAAAATATGGATCATGAATACCATTATTTTTGGATATTAACTAAATTTTATGATTAATTCATAAAGTATCATGTTATTTCATCATATTAATTATATATAATCAATAGTAATTACAACCTGTTTAAATTTATTCAATGTAAACCAATTATTAATTATAAAATTCATTGATACTAAATGATGATTAATATTCTAGAATTATCCCTCACAAATATAGTATGAATATCAATTCATGTGTTGTGATATTATATAATTGAAGAATAAATTAATTTCATCAACACACATTAATTGATCATGTGCTCAATTAAATAACACAAGGAATATTTTATACCTTTCATTAATAAACAATACATTGGGTTAATAAATATTTAATGAAAACCTCACATTTAAATAAATATCTTAAATATCATATATCATTCATGGTAGTTAATTAATGTGGAATACAACTAGTTTCCCATAAGATAATCTATGAAATAATGGACATCAATTTTGTTCGCATTAGTTTAAATAATTATATACATTGAGGGGATACATTCTTGTATCAGATATTGTAAATAATCCAATCATAGTTTCTCAATTCAGAATTAAATAGATACATCTCATAGTAGAACAACAATGGTCACCCCACAATAGATGTATCTCACTATAGAAATGCAATGGTATCATCTCAGAGTAGCACATCTGTGATATATAAAAAATACTATAACCCTAATGTTTTCACTCCAATGGTATTGATTATGGATATAAACTAAAGGAAACACTTGGTTCATAAAAATAATGATAACACACTAATGTATTAATGTTTCATTATCCATGTTCAATTGAATATCCCCACTTTAATTCTTCATGTTGTATCCCCACATAGTTTATCTTAAATATATCAAGGTAGTAACTAATTTAACATAATAATCAGTATAGATGTATTATCAATAATGGATTCATATTCCTTTTATAAAACCATAGCAATCATATATGTATACCCACATACTTCTCACTCATCCCCGCATATAGACTCATTGAACATAAACGAAACACTTGAGATAATTACATTGGATAAATGTTTCCCCCTATTATATTTTATAATAAAAATCATTAAAATCAATATGTTTACATGGATTCATTATTTCTCACCCATATTGATGATAATATTCAATGTAAATGTGATATTCTTCTCATCCATTCACATTCCAATCAAGGAACTATCATCTTGTTCCCCCACCCATTATAATAGAAAATGATTATAATGCATGTTTACCATATCTTATAGACATTTATTGGTCTACTCTATGTCTATCTAGGTAAACCTATTTTATACATGAAGAGTGAAAACCATGGTTTTCATTAATATCCATATATATCAGTGAATATGACATCATTCTCGTATCTTCTTATTTCTCAAATAAGAATTATTTAAATATATACTCATTCAATAGAAACATTTAACCTACAAAAATCCCCATAAGCTCTTAAAAAAATTCTTATAAATTTTATATATATCCCTCTATCTTTTACTCGTTTATGATAACCAACACATCCCCTTAATAATTGAATTTAAAAATGTAATATAAAAGGGTTATTACTGTAATTTTCATACCTTGATCCTCTATCTAATAAATGTATATATAGTTTTTAGATTTACTAGATTTTAATAATGATATATAATTTTAATGGATTCACCCACTAAAGAGATTCAATCCTCTATTTCTTGGTTGTTATTCGAATCCACGAAGGAAAATATTTTTACATTGAACATTTTTCATAGCCTCAGTCTTTTCTCATTTTGTGAACAATGTATGTTAAACTAATTTATTTACATAAATTATTACTATGTAATAAAAAATATATGAAAAAATAAAGGAACTATTAATTAATTTTCATTATGTATAGAAATATATATCATGATAAATTCAGCCAATCCCCCTTGGTAATTTTATTCATCCCATCTATCAGAGAGAGTTTTATTGGGAATCTAATTTTTGTTATGTGTCACATATAATGGAAAAAATCACTCTTTCATTATACGTATATTTTTATAGAATATATACTTCACATTTTTTCAATATTTATTTTTCTAGATATGGATAACATATCATACCTTCTTACCTCACTTCATGGAGACACATTTTTTCCTTTATCGTCAACATGTATTTTTCTTCCTTTAATTTTTAGGATATTTTATTTGATTTTCATAAATAACGTGGAATAGTCTAATAAAACTATTTTTTTATTAAAATCTAGATATGAATTTTCATTTGTTGTATTTTAAAATTTATTCCATTTCATAGAATAGGGAGCCTATCCTTATAACCTTCCCATACGCACTTAGGCCCTATGATTTTCTTAAACTAAATCAAGTAAAAAAATCATCCAAAATATAAAGTTTTATTCTATATATTTTTTAGTGAAAATATGATTATATGTTTTTTCCCAGAGATTTTGCCTATAGATTCTGATTAAACCAACCCTTGGTTAACTAATTATTCTTAGTAATAGAATATTAAATTTGTAAGAATACGTTTTATATCCATTATAACTGTAACATCAGAAAAAACAATGAAACATAGTTCTTCGAATTTTATTCCATTTATATCCATATTATTGATTTTTATCATGTAACAAATAGAGCCTTATTTTTTATTTTCCGTTATAGAAAACATTTTGTATTCCTCGCATCCATTGATGTCTAGAATTTAATCTCAAATTTAATGGCCCATGAACTCTCTTATTTTTTCACATCAAAACATTAAAATAAAATAGCTTTATCATTAAACTACTATATAAATTTTTACATTGTTCATGTGTTATCCTCATCACATTGGAGTTCGATGATTCTACATTTAACTAAATTACCATTATTATTTATTTGTTTCCTATTTTCATATCATTTTGAAAAGTGACACATGTTTCTTATTTCTCAACAAACTATTTTTCTTTTTCAGCCATATATTCATCAGGATAACTCAATATATTTTCCATTTTGTTTTGTAGAAAGTTTTATTACTGAACCCACAAATATATTCTATTAATTTCTTCAATTCTATTTTCTATAAAAATCCATCAATTTATTTTCTATATATTGAGTTTTTATCCATGATGAGGTGTTTTATTATTCCCAAAAAAAATAAAATTTTCTTTCTGATCAAAAAAATGATTTTTCATTTATTCTTTATTATCACTAATACATTATGAATCAAATACTATCATTAGATGAGAAAATTACACATATTTAATTTCTAATTAAAAAATATATGACGAATATTTCCATATGTTTTTATTATAATTTCAATTCATTCTATAATTTTTTTTACTTAATCTTACCCCTTATTCATCCATGACACATCTCATCATGTAACGTTTCACCCGATTTTGATTCATCAATCATCTTCAATGGAAATTTTATTGAAAAAAATCCAAATTCAGTACAATAGAGAAAACTTCCTGAATCGTTAATCTTTCTTTTCCATTTTCACCTTTGGAATAATTTTTGTTATAAGGGGAAATTTTTAATTTAATGTATCATAACCTATGTTTTGAAACCCCAATAGCTTTCATTACTTTGCTTATAGAAAAAAATATATTTTTTTGTTGGAATGATTTATACAAACTATTAATCTTAAATGACATACAACACTTAATTAACTTATGTTACACGCATGATCGATTGTTACAACATTTTAAGGGAGATTTTATTAAAAAACAAAATTTTGACAATATTATGAATTTTAATTTTAAAAATAAACATCATTTTTGAATTCATAATGTCACATTTAGTTTAGGGTTAATTTTTGTGATTTTTATGAGGAACATCATTTTTTGATAAATACTGAAAATTATTGTTACTTAGTTTTAACCAGCCTTTTCATTTAAATAATTAAATATTATAAATCAAAATTTATACTCTTTTTAGGTCACATTAGATCAAATATAAAGTAATTTATAAAACTAATATCTTTAGAATCAATTTTACATGTAAATTTAATATAAATACATAACAACCTTTTGAATGTTTTTCTCCATTAAAACCCCATTATTTCACCTTTTTTAAGATATTAGAGTTAATATTAAATGTCCCAATATTTTTATTTGAATTTTTAAAATTTAAAATAATTGGATGTAATTAATATGATATTTTTTGTCGAATAATATCAAAATATTTTTTTTGACCAAAATAATGAGTGAATGTGATTACGTTATGATTATGTTTAATAAGGGGGTAAAACATAATATTATGTACCAAAATGTCTTGGAACCATGTCCAAAAAAATTTTATTCAAATAATTTAACTATTTCCCCATATGGTGTAAAAATATGGGTTATTCAGTATTATTAAATGGATGTGACCTATATAAAAGTATAAGGAAAAATTAAAAAAAGAACATTCATTACGTATAACATTTATAATACACTAAGTTATGTAAAAATATCATATTTTCATTTATTGACATTCTTTTGATATATATATATTTGTTATTTATATCATAATAAATTAAAAAAACAATATTTATAGATGGTTTAGTAACATAAAATACTTTTGATACGTCAAAATTGTGATTATTTAGTTTATAATTAACTAAAATTATTGATATTGTAAACATTAATAATGAAATTAATGAAATTAATTATTGCAATTAATTAATAATTATATAATTTTATCATTTAAAACACTATTAAACCTAATATATATGAATCATAATAGATTATATAATTTTTAAAATTATTAGTATATATAAAATGTCAAAATAGATATTATTGTTATTTTATAATAAATGAATGGTATTATATGAATTAAATTTAATTAAAATGAAATATACTTCCAAGTTATTTATAAGTGTTAATAATTATTTACAATGTATATTAATGGACCGATTTTTTTAATATTTACATATCTACACGTAAACTATTAAAACATTGCTGACATGGTCTAGGTTCAAGTTGCGTTTTATCGGTTCACATGTGATTTTTTTAAAATTAATTGTTGAAAAAAATTGGAATTTATTTTTAGAAATTAAATATAAAATTATTAATTCAGTGTATATATATTTTATACGAAATATATTTTTAATTTAGTATTGATGGTAAATTTAATTAAATTAGATAACCAGATTCACTAATAAAAACTAAATTGATAAAATTGGGGATTTGTAAAGGTTATTGAACCAAATTATTAAAAAAAAATTTGTTGAAATTATTTTTATTGACCATTATTATCATTTAATCCATTATTCATCCACTTTTTAGGATCTTTTTGTTATTTATACCACTAATTATTTAATTTCGTTTGATATTTACGAATGTGTCACTCCCCTCTACTATAAAAAAGGAAACCACTCTTCCACTTCCTCACACCTCTAAAGCCACATTGGATCATCCAAAATTAGTCAAAATAGTCTCCAAAAATACCTCCCATATACCTAGTAACCTCCCTAAGGTAATAAAATCATCCAATGAAGCTTTGATAGTGCTAATATTTCCACTATTTTTAATGTCTATTTTAATGATTTAAACCTCACCAATTTACCAATTTGATCTTATTTTTAACAATTTGATATTATTTGTATCAATTTTGGATTTAATGTCTATTTAAATGATTTAAACCTCAACTATCTGATCTTATTACTATGGTAAGGTCAATAATGTTGTTTAACATCCCACAAACCCATCCTAAACCTGAAGCGGCTTTCCAACTACGTGTCCACTATGGGATTTGTTCATCGAATGAACTTTTTAGTGACCAATGCCCGCAAATGCAAGAGCCTCTTGAGAAATGCAATGCAGTTTTTTCTAGAAGACCATTTCAATCAAACCGGCAAAGAACATTTCAAAATAACCAAAATTTCAATCAAGGATGTAACAACAACTCAAATGAAAGATTTCGTCAACATGAACAACTGAGAGGATTTTTCCAAGGACAATCAATTAGTTCTCAACCTTGATATTTCAATGAGCAAGCCAATGCTCATTCTGGAAGAAATTTTCACTCTGCCCCTCTTACACAAATCCCTGATAGGAACCTTGAAGAATAAATGATTAAACAACAAGAGAAAATGAGGGAACTAAAAGAATACTCAAAACATCAAGATAACAAAATGAATACCTTGATGACTCAAATAGGTCTACTTGCCTCTGGTAATAATTGCATAACAAATCAAATGAGTAGTGGATTACCCTCATATACACAAGTAAATATGATGAATAATGGGAAGGAAATTTTCAGTGCAATTTAACTTAGGAGTGGAACAAAATTGAACAACCATGATATTTAGAACATCTAGTCTGTTGCTGATACAGTAGATGAAAATCATACCCTTGATAAAAATGTTGAAAAATTTGAAGTTTATAGAAACTCAAAGTCAAGAGAAGAAATATTGTTTGAAATAACAAATAATGATTTGAAGAGGATATCTGGTTTTTATGTTCCTCCAAAAAATTCTTAGAATACCCCAAAAACATTCAAACCTCTACTTCCTTATCCAAGGTTTGAACCACCACTAATGTTAAGTGGTGAAAAAGAATTGGATAAGGAGTTTTTGGAAACATTCAAGAATGTCAATGTCAATATTCCATTACTAGATGCTGGGAAACAAATTATGATGTATGCTAAGTTTCTGAAAGACATGTGTACCATCAAGAGAAAGTTCTAAGGAGGTGAAAAAGTAAAATTAGGAAGGAATGTTTCATCGATGATTCAACATGCCCTTCCTGTCATGTGTAAAGACCCAGGGACATTTACCATTCCTTAAACCATTGGGACATTTGCATTCAAAGTTGTGATGCTTGATCATGGGGCCTCCATCATTGTCATGCCACATTCTGTCTACTCATCTCTTAAGGGTGGAGACTTTAAACCCTCTGGAATTATCATTCAACTTGAAAACCGAAGTTCCACCAAACCTACTTGAGTTATAGAGGATGTTCTCGTTCAAGTGAGAGACATAATTTTTCATGTTGACTTCTATGTTTTGGATATGGGAGATTTCCGGTTGAGCACCCATGCTCCCCTCATCCTAGAAAGGCAATTTCTAAAAATGGAGAAAGCGATCATCAATATTCACAAGGGAACACTTTCTATAGAATTTGGAAGAGATGTTGTTCATTTAAACAATTTTCATTCAATGGAACACCTAGTTGAGGATATTTCAACTCCCCGTGTAAACATGATTGATTGGTTTTCCTCTGGCATGTTACCTGATTTTTTCTAAGATGAAATACCAACTGATGTGGAAAAAAGAGTAAAATTTTTATGATACTGAATCAGATAAAAATTAGGATTAAATTGGAGACTATGAAGAGTCGTGGTATGTTGAGACTAGAAATCTAAGCAATGATGAAGATGAATTTCTAGAAACCACTGAATCTATTAGTGGTATTCCAGGAGAGGTATCCAATTTTTCACATGAAACAAGTCTTCAGATTATAAAAAGAGATCACCATGATGAACATGGAGCTTCACTAAATAATATAACTTCTGAAGAGTTCCTAGTTATCAATGAAACCAACCCACATGTGGTAGAATTGAAACCCCTTCTAGATAACCTCAATTATTCCTTCTTAGGGAATAATTAACGATTCCCTGTAATCATCTCAAAACATTTGTCAGATGTCTAGTAAAACCAATTTTTGTAAGTTCACAAGTCCCACTAGGAAGCCATAGGATGGAAACTCTCTGATCTAACATGAATCGTCCCCTCGGTTGGCATGCATATAATTTTACTGGAGGAGAATGCTAGACCGGTATGACAATTTCAAAGAAGATGGAACCCAACACTTCTGGATTTTGTGAAGAAAGAAGTCACTGCCTTGCTGGATGCTAGAATTATTTTTCCCATATCTGATAGTCAATGGGTATTTCCATTCCATGTTATTCATAAAAAAAAAGTGGATTTACAATATCAAGGAATGAATTTTGTGATATTGTCCCCATAAGGCTTCTAAATAAATTGAGACTGTGCATTGATTACATGAAACTCAATTATGGTACATGGAAAGACCACTTCCAGTTACCATTACATGATAAAGTCCTTGAAAGACTAGCTAGGAAAACCCACTACTGTTTTCTTGATGGATTCTCTGGATATTTTCATATTCACCTTTTACATGAGGATCAAGAGAAAACTACCTTCTCATTCCCATGTGGAACTTTCACATACAGATGAATGTCCTTCGGTTTATGTAATGCTGCGAGAACATTTCAAAGGTGAATGATAAGCATCTTCTCTGGTTTTTTGGAAAATTGCATGGATGTTTTTATGGATGACTTCACAGTGTATGGATCATCTTTCTAATGTTTTTTTAAAAGCTTGGAACATGTCCTTAAAACATGAATTGAAAAGATCCTTTTTCTAAATTATGAAAAATTCCATTTTATGGTTGCTAAAGGGATCGTTCTTAGACATTTTGTGTCCCATGATTGAATTCAAGTTGATCATTCCAAAGATAAGGTTATTTCTTCATTACCATACCCAAAAACTGTGAGAGATGTGAGATCCTTCCTTGGGCATGCTGTATTTTATAGTAGATTCATTAATGATTTCAGTATGATTGCACTTCCATTGTCCAGATTACTCCAAAAAGATGTCCCATTTGTCTTTGATGAGAATTGTATAAATTTGTATCATGATCTTAAACAAATATTGATAACCCCTCCCATTTTTCAACCTCTTAGATGGGACATTCCCTTTGAAAAAATGACAGATGCATCTGATTTTTCTCTTGGAGAAATATTGAGTCAACTGACAAAAAATAAATCTCATGTGATTGTCTATGTATCCCAAACTATTGATCAGGCCCAATAACTCTACACAACAAAGGAGAAAGAACAACTGGTTGTTGTATTTGCTCTAGACAAATTTAGAAGTTATCTACTGGGCTCCAAGGTGATTGTTTTTATTGATCATTCTGCAATCAGATTCTTGATGAAGAAACATGATTCAAAACCAAGACTTCTGAGATGGATTTTTATTTTACATGAGTTTGATGATGAAATAAAATATAATAATGGATGTGAGAAAGTTTTTTCTGATCATTTGAGTAGGATACCATCTATTAAGAATATAAAATTTTAGATGTGTTCCCCAATTAAGGAAACCTTTCCAGATGAGGATTTATTTTCTGATCAAAGTGAAATACCATTGTTTTCTAATCTTGCAAACTGTTTGGCTTTTGATGAACATATGCACTAGTTTTCCAAAAATCAAATTGATAAACTTGTGAGTGATTCAAAGAAATACATTTTGGATGATCCTTATTTATGGGACATTGGTAGTGATCAAATGATACGAAGATGCATTCCGAACTCTAAATTTCAATCCATAATACATTTATACCACACATTAAACTGTGGAGGACACTTTGGACCACAGAGAATATCAATAAAATTTCTTGATTTTGGATTGTATTGGCCCACCATTTTTAATGATGCTTTCTAATTCAGCAGAACCAGTAAAAATTGTCAATTCCAGGGAAACATTTCCAAGAAGAATGAGATGGCACAAAACCCACTTTTGTTTTGTAATGTTTTTGATGTATGGGGAATGGATTTCATGGGGCCTTTTTTCCTAATTAATTTGGATATCTCTATATCATTCTGGTTGTTGATTATGTGTCCAAGTGGGTAGAGGCTATCCCCACCCGAACTGATGAAGCAAAATTTGTGTCCAAATTTTTGAAAGGAATTTTTTTTTCAAGTTTTGGATTTCCAAAGATTCTAATTACAGATCAAGGTACCCATTTCTGTAATAGGACTTTCAAATCTCTTTTTAATAAATACGGTGTTAATAATTGGTTATATATGTTGTATAATCCTAATAAAAACAGAATGGATGAGTTGTGTAATAGGGAGATCAAACAAATCCTTGAAAAAATAGTGAACCCAAATATAAAGCAATAGAGTTTGAGACATGATGATGCTCTTTAGGCCCATATAACTTCTTTAAAACCCCCCATTGGAATGTCCCTATTTAGATTGGACTATGGAAAATCTAGTCATCTACCAGTTGTGTTAGAACAAAAATCCTTTTGGGCAATAAAAACAACTAACATGAAACATTATTTTGCTGGTAAAGAATGAAAATATTGTTTACAGGAGTTGGCGGAGATCAGGAATAATGCATATAAAAGCTCCAGGTTATACAAAGAGAGAATAAAATCATTTCATGATGAGAGGATTCGCAACAAAAACATCAAGGATGGAGACACTGTTCTGATGTTTGATGCCAGATTAAAACTCTTCCCAGGTAAATTTTGTTCCAAATGGTCTTGAATATTCATTGTTACTCATGTTTTTCCTTTTGGTGTAACACAGATTAATGATCTGGACAATGAGACATCATTCATTATCAATGGTCATAGGTTGATGCTATTTTGAGAAATATTCAAGATCCTTTAGGGGAGGAGATTCAACTTCATGACGCGGAATATAATTGATGTCAGGTGGTGTCATTCCTTAACATTTATTTCTGCTATGTCTTTGATTTCCTGAATATCATGCTAAAAAAATACACAATGAGTAAATTTCTTAGAATTTGTGCGGGGGAAACAATGCTGGGTAGATTAGATTTTTACGAACATCAGTTTGAAATTTTTTGTTTTCAAAAATTCTTTACATATTTTTTTCTCGTGTTTCTTTTTCAAATAAAAAAAATATTTTCGAAAATCTTGAATTTCATTTGAAACTCATGCAAAGGAGTAAACCACCTGATTCATTGATACTGAACATAAATGAATTCAGAAAATGACATTGTATCATGTTCAAAATTTTGGAACATTCTTGAAATGACCAATGATTATTAAATATCATGTCACATATCACTTACATTGTGATTGAAATTATCATTCATGTGAGGCCTTTGGACACAATTTTACAACTTCTTCAAATTCACCTCTTTCTTGAGAGAACTAATTCGTGTTTGTTTAAACTAGAACTTGACTTATTTCTATCAAAACATGAGGGATGAGATACTTGTGATTATAATTATTGAGGAAATTTTTTGAATATTGGAGCCTCCTTTTCATGATTATCCTTTTTATTTCGGCCTTCCTTGAACATTTTATCTTTCTTGAGCCCTTAGTAGCCATGTACATACTGTTAGGTTAGCCGTATTACAAGCCAAATTTCCCTTGAAACCTGCTCTGGAAGTATAAATGCATGATATAGTTGAACATAAGTGTAGAGGGAAGATGACTCATGATGTGAAACCTAATTTGGTGTTGATTTGGTAGAACATTTAATCTTTTAAGGCATATTTGTGATGCTTGAATATATTATTCAGAGAGTTGTGCCTATCTGGAGCTCTCAAATGAAATGGAGTTGTGCCCAATCTGGAGATTTTTAAAAAATTCATATTTGCAACTGAAATATTGATGGAATGGGGTGGAAAATAGAAGATCAGAGTTGACAATTTTTTATGAGAATACGGAGGATACCATACATGAGTAAAAATTAGAATCATGCATTTTTGTTTCAAAAAAAGCCAAACCCTCCTTATACAGAAAAAAAAATCACATTTGAATCCTAACAACCCCATGCCACAGAAAAACCATTAAAGTCTTCATGATAATCACATCTTCATGGAACACATCGGGTGGAGATGTAGAAATTTATCAAGCCTATGGTAATTCTTGCATGAGTTGGATGAGAAAAGCCTTGTGGCAAATCTATCTTGTGCGCTGAGATAAAATGAATGTGAGGTATGTTTTTTGTGTCCATGAGATGAAAAAAGAAGTGGAAATGGATTTAATGATTTTAATTAAGAATTTTAAATATTTTTCTTTAATGAGGCATGATATCTTTTTAATTCATTGTGTTAAATTGGTAAACTCTATTGGTATGTCTTTTATTTTTCTTGATTTCGTGCTCACCTATCCAGGAGTCCAAGAGTCATGTGTGGGGGAATTGATAGAGATAATACATCCACTATATTTAATGTCTATTTAAATGATTTAAACCTCAATAATTTACCAATTTGATCTTGTTTGTAACAACTATGGATATAGAGTGTGTTTTGGGATAAAAATTTTAAATTTCATAATTCTGTATTTTTAACAGATTTTTATAATATGGGTATTTTGGTCATTTCTCATAAAATTCATTTCTAAATTTTTTTATTATAAATTTTTTGAACCCTTATTTTATTTCCATCATCTTTGTCTTCAAGACCATGAAAACATTCATGCATCTAGATGCCCCAAAAAATCAATGAAGTTGACAATTTTTCCCGGCGGACTACATGGACCCCACCACCATAATGGAAGTATAATGTAGACTAAACTCTTCCAAATGATTCGATTCCACTTGAATATTAAAAAGAACATACAAATGGGTCGACACAAGTTATTTAAATCCGTTTTGAATTCTTTTATGATGGCTATTGATTGATAGATTTTTGAAAGAAGCTTCTAGGAAACTTCATCCAGAAAAGAGATTTAAAATAAAAAATCATACTTCCTTCGATACGATTCTAATGAATCTAACATTTGGAGGGTGGATGGCCAAAACAATTATGAAATATAGTTATGAAGAGGTCCATGCGTGAATCGGTCAATTAATGGGTCGAAAATGCGACAACATTGTTTTGATGAAATCTGCCTGTAAAAGGACAGGAGCTCCTACATCTAAATCACATTCCATTCATTGCAACCCCATCCTTCACAAAGGTAGTTGGATCGAGATAGCTAAGGGGATGTTTGAAATTGATATCCTTATGAATATGAATACCTTTTAAGATTCAATAGAGATGATTAAGGCTTCTCATGTGATTGAAGGCTAACCGGCAAGTGGTTACAGACGGCGACACCCGACGGACACTCTCTTCAGAGTTTTGATTTTAATTTGTAATCTCTTTTTGAATCTCTCTTGAACATATATTTTTTAATGAATCTGGTTGTTCTCTTTCTTAAATATATTTTCAACTTATTTGTTTTGAATGTTCTTCCACCTATAAAGTAGAACAATTGAATTATCTATTTAAAATTCATTGGTGATGTTTTCCATTGAGCATAGTGAATTCAATTAGGTTCATTTACATGGATGTCGTTAATTAATTGATTCACTTATATAGGTAGGGACAAAAATAATATTTCAGTCTTAAATATGATGTATTTTCAAATTTGAGTGTACACTTGGGTGTCCTTGTGGGTACATTTAGGAATTTAAATTAAGATATATTTTTTATATTCAAGGAAGAGGGGAGTGTCCGAGAGGGTGAAGTTTGTCTGTGACTTCTGTTTTTATTTTTGATTTCAAACCCACATTATCTTTCCTTTAAAATTATTTCACTTTAGTATATAATTTAAAAAAAAAATTTGAAAATTTTTAATCAAATCCCCATTTTTATTTCTGCTAAAAATTAATAACAAAAGTGACAGTTTTGATACTCAAACTGCAAACTCCTTGAAAGACAACCCTATAGTCACCACAATGCTACATTAAAAGGGAAAATATTTATTGAGGTTTTTACCACACTAAAACCCTTATATAATTCTTTTTGTATTATGAAAATGAAGATTCCTGATTAAAAGGTAAATCAATCTCTCATTCATTAAAATTTCATTTCCATTCTACGGTACCTATACCCTTCTTAATATACAGTTAAAGAAAAAATGCAGTACCATAAATATACTAGTTTGTTGTTATGAAAATGTTTATACCTACACTTACACACACCTCCATCTATTGTTTAATGAACATACTCTTTCTGCGTATGATGAACTACTGATTGGTCCATTTTCCCCAACCATGTCTCATGGTAGAAATTGTGATGCACACTGTATTCTTATATGATATATATTATATTTATATTGCCTATAATATTTTGAAATTTTTATTTAGAACATAATTTTATGATTTCCATGTTGTGTAAATCTGATAATTTCGTTTGAGGAAGTGTGGACTGCCGCCCTTTCAAAGCGATATGACTAGTTCATTTCATACACAGAACATATAAAAGAGGGTGTTAATAAACGTATGTAACTTAAATACAACATATATATGATAGTTAAATATATAGATATATATATATCTATTATGTTAAATTATTTAAATAAAAAAATTAAATGAATGTAGCATTCATGTGTACATAAAACCTACCTTTTCCTTAAATAGTGAACTTCATTTCTAATCTCCAAATATTATAGATTTTTAAAAATACTTATACACTAAGTATATAAGATAATTTAGTCATTTTTTAAATTCATGATACGATGAAAAAATTATATACTTAATATGATAATCAAATTAAATGTCAAACACCTACTGAAGAAAACATGGAAATTAACCCCCGAAATAGTGAAACTAATAAAACTTTGTCAAAAAAAATTGGAAAAAAAAAGATTATAATAAGTCAATATATGTTATGATAAACATGATAATGGTCATGGTATAATTTAGTAACACAATGTAAAAAAATATAGAGGGTGATAAATAACTCACATCAAATGTAATGTTAAGTTAAAGATTTACATCTCAAGTTTTAAAATTGTGATCTTAATGTAATATTCACTACATAAATATTTTCTATGCCATATCTATTTCACATTTTCATATATTATATCTCGAATCCTATTAATCTATTTATTTTATAATATTTATTTAATTTAATTCCTTTCTATTGATTGTTATTTAAATGTTTCAATGTGGTATCTCACACTTTGGAATGTTTAAATATTGTTCTCCTCATGAGTGTTCTTAATATCATTTCCTTTTGTGATTTTTAACTTTACCTTGATGAAATAAATTTATTTTAATCATTTTTAATTGGAAATTTAATTAAATTTCCATATTATTGTACAATGTATATTATTGTTGCCTAAAAAATTTAAAATTTTTCATAAAGTGGTTTATTTGTAAAATATTTGATTATTTGGGGAATTATTTTTAAATGCATATTTCTCAATAAATACAGTATTTTGATAAATTTTTTTAGTTATATTGATTATTCAATATGAGATATTATTTGGAATAGAAATGTAGTGTGGATCATGAATCTTATATAGCTCATTGATGCATTGAAAGGTTCTCTTGAGATGAATAAGTTGTCGAAATCGGTTTCCACTGTATTTTTTAAACCATTTTGTGAAAGGTATTAATGATAATAGGTTGTAATGTTCCAATGACATTTTTTCTATTAATAATTTATTACCCGCATTTAGTTTCTTGTTATTCATATTCCAAAAAAAATTGAATCAAATTATCGATTTAGTTCATTCTCAGCTAATTGATTTTTGGCATGTGTTTCAATTTCTCAATTGCGATATTTATTTTTTATATCGAGTTATATATATTGAAGGTGTGATAAGTTATTTAAATTTCGATATATATTGATTCAATATTTATTCTATTATACATAATTGTACTGAGCATTTGAGATCACCGTTGTTATGTATTTTTCCCTAGGTTAGGATAAATAGAAAATTTAATAAGAAATCAATGATGGATTTTATTTAACTTTATTGTGTAGAATGTCATGTTTTATTTTATAAATCTATTACTAGTATTATATATGTAATGTGTCATTCCAGGAATGTTATAATAAATAGCCATTTGGGATTTGAATCCATGAAATTATCTCAATTTGGTGTAATAATGCTCCTTTTCTAGGATTTTTCGGGCTGCTATATAAATCATCCATGTTTTTAGATTTTTTGGTCTCTTATTATTGATTATTTTGGTTCTCGTGAATTCAAAATATATTTTATAATTTTAATTTTATTATAAATAAGTTTAATTGTCCACTTATAAACTCTATGTATATTATGCATCTAATAAATTCACAATCCATCTATTTTTTAAATATACTATATGTTTGAATCAAATCAATTAATAAAAGTAATTTTCAATTTTTAATAATGAACTTTTCCGTTGGCTTTTAACCAAATACTTGAATCATTCTCATAGTTTCAACTTCCCTAATAAGTAGTCATTGATAGTAATATCCAAATATATATTTATTTTTTCAAATTAACTGATCTATAAATGGTTTTTGGATTCCATTATACTTATATTAATGTTATATCTTCATATCAAATTTTCCAAGATTTTCCAGGTATTTTAGATTCATGTGAGTATGGTATAAAAATTTTCTAAAATAGATATCCGAATATAATTGTTTTTATTACTATCAAATTCCACATTTCCATAGTTAGATTGATGCATCAGATCTCCTTCAATAATTGTTGTAAAATTTACTATCGTAGTATCTCTCACTTCTCGGCTATGTAAACTGGGATACAGTAGATTCTTATTTCCCCCATTTTGATAAATCAAACCATCCAATTTGGGAACACCATTGTAATAATAGTTTATAGATTATCAATCTCTTAAACTTCTCTAGAAGATATTTAGGTGTAAACTCCTCTAAAACGTCTTGAAGTTTCCCAAATCCAATGGACCACTAATATGGAGGGATATTAAGTAATCACTATTTATGAATTATTTTTCTTTATAATTATTCATCATGATCCTATTAAAATTCATGATACACTCAATTGTTTCTCATAGACTCACCTGCATGAGTAATAATAATGATGACGAAGACAGAGTATTTATAATGTTTTCCACAAAATGTTTTCCTTTTTCAACGGTTATTCACCAAAATAAAAATACATCATTGCCAACCATGTTATTACATCCATAGAGTAACATATTCTTATTAAGTTACACTATATTCATCCACATAAAATAACAATTTTATGATATATTTCATTTATTTTTTATTCATTATCTAGTATATCATGATCTTCTTCTTCTCCTTGGGCGCCTATGTACCACGTGGATGTAGAATCTTCCTCTATGAGTAGATTCATTAACTTTTCTAAAGGACTAACTCTTAAAAAATGTTATAATTTATAGTCATTAATCTCTTATCAAGGTATGTCTAATTTTAATTCCCCTCAAATTCATCAATACTCGTATCTTTCACATTAGGGGTCCCTTATCATTGAAAGGTAACTTATTTCAATTTTGGAAATTCTCAAACTATAAAAAATCATAGTATGTTTTCATTTATATAAATCATAAATTATTCTCCAACATAAGGTATATAAAATTCATCATTTATATAGAGGTAATTTTTTATTTTAATGTTAAATGAAATGGTTTTACATGTAATCGTTATAACCGTGAATATTTAGATCAATAAACACTTGATTTCTTGACCGAAATCGATGTTTTCAATGATTTCATGAAGAATCTCGTGATTTTTCATCATAAATGCCTACAATTATAGAAATAATATTTATTTAAAATTGATTTATTGAAAGAGAGTTATTTCTACATTAATTCATCAAATTAAATGTGGTTTAATACCTCATAATTAGTCACCATAAATGAAAATATCTATCAAAATACATGTATCTTGAAATTATTCATTTAAATAAAATCATAATAACATTTTCATACATTAAAAAATAAAACCCTCTATAAATATCGCAAAAAACATGAAATTTATCTTCACATTACATAAATACACTTGATTTATCTAGAAACTTGTAGAGAAATCATATTTACGGATTCATTATATATCACAGATCAAAAATGAGAGTTAAATTTAGAATAATGAAACATGTTTCCCATAAATTATATAGTGAATGAATAGATACAATATGTTTCCTTCTCAATATAAATAAATTCTTAAAAGATGAGGCTATATAAACACATAAAAATAATTGTTACTCAAATATAGTTTTCATGTTCTTCATTATGTGATTACTTTTCATTGTAGTCCCATCACGACCCCACCCCTATAGTACAATCTCATTGTTTCACCCCAAATGTATCCCATCATTATATCACACAAATATTACATTCTCAATGTATCACACCAATGTGATCACATAAATGGTTGAACACTATCCTTACCATAGAAATTGTTTCATATAGTGGTAGCACCTGACAATAGAACCATATAGTAGAATCATGATAATGGCACTCAGAGTGTATAACTACAATTTATTCAGATTTACTTTTCTATATTTTAATTAACATATCCAATTTAGTTTTTCAAGATGTATCCTCTCATATTTTTCTCTCATATATCATGGATGTAACTCAAGAATAATATGAACATATATCGATGAATTATAAATAACCAAAATAATACCTTTCATGAATCCATAAAAAACATCCCAACAACACCACTTACACGTCACTCAATAAAAAATATTAACTCATTATCAATAAATGATGATATTTGGATCAAAACACACTTCTTACATACCACGATACCATCATTACTGAATGCATTGATGAACTATATAGAATCCCACATTGATTATCAGACATAACTCTTAGTAAGAATACATGGTTGGATCCTCATCCAACTATATGCATTATAAAATATAACTATAATAACTAAAAGGCCAAAAGACCAATTTATTATCACATGATAACATTTCCATCCCATTATTAACATAAACCTATGGACTCTATCAAATACCACATTGGAATTCTGATAAATTCGAACTGATCAAAATTATACATCTAATATCAAAACCATCCGCTTAATTTTTTTACTATAGTAGTGACCCTACCAACATGATAATCATATATCCCTAGACAAAAAAATTCACCCCAACATATTCCTGAAATTATTATTGAGTCTCATAAATGAATATTCTTATCACTAAACTCTATGATAGTGCTCAACCATACTCATAGATTCAAAAATACTATATTTTAAAATATCAATTTATTTTAAGGATTTCAATTCATGTAAAATTTTGTTTCCACTACTAATTCTTAGTATTATCTAATAATAGTTATCACATTTGGAAACACATATCTAAAATACACACCAATTTTTCATGCTTATAAAACAATAATGATGTATGATAAATAGAAAAAAATTTAAACCAACCCATTTACATCTAGCAACTCATGTTTATCAAATTTAATTTTCCTCACATGGTTTTTCCCTGTGATGATTTAAAATTAATCAAAATGAATTTAATAGGAATTTTATTTTATTTATGAACCATTTCAACCTATGAAAATACACCTACCAACATCATATGGTGGAATTGAAAAAACACATCATACAAACCAAGGAATCAATTTAAGCATCTAGTTCACTGCAAAACAAGGACAAAAAACCATATACAATTAATTTACATAGTTACTAGTTTATTTTTTTCTCAAAAATCATTGATTTTATTTCAAATAAATAACTTTTTTACCGAACGATTCAATTGATTAATTTTTTTTATCAAAATAGAAATATTTTAAATCCCTGACCATGGTGATCACTTTTTAAAAACGAATAACATTTACTAGCCAATAATGAAATGAAATTTAAAAATAATTTACCCTAATATTCTAAGAAAAATATATACTTCCAAACCATTTACATTGTCTTGAGCTCTATGATTTACATAATGAAATTATAAATAATGAAAATCATAAGCGCACACCTCATCCATCCAAAATGTTTCCATTTCAAAAATACTTTTCCCTCTCTAAAAACCAAAATTTGATAAAATTAATTTTCATAATGATTCTAAATAATATCAGTCATAATCAATCCAACTATCCCCTTGAATTCATACTATTAAAATTAACCCATATGATTTATTGAAAATTTAGATTATATAAATTTTTTCATTAATTACTAATAAATTAATGTGATGAAATATATAAAAGCACACCAACCATATGCATGTTTATCATTCCATAATAATGTCACTAACTTGATCTTTTAAAAGCCAAAAGAAATTGGTTGGACTTATTAATGAGCCTAAGTATCATCCATCCTACATTGGAATCTTATTCAGGTTCAACACCACACTAATCAAGGAGTTCGTATTTAAAAAACTGGGCTTCATATAAAAATATATGTTTCATTATATTTTATTTACCTAGAAATTCACATGGTATATATTCCATGTCCCGAAAACTAATTTACACATATATGAAAAACAATAACATCCCCAAAAATAGATTTAATACAAGTTTTTTATTCCGAATCCCAGATCACCAAAATTTCACCCATGAAATGACATTACAAGACATTAGAGATTCCACGCATTATGTTATAATATTACTACTATAGGTGAGGGTATGAAATTAGGACGAGGATACTATTCTATCAAATATATTGCATGGGGGTCGTGCATGATTCTTCTAATAAATAACCATGATCAATCAACAATACTGACATTCCAAAATCTTGTTAAAATAATAATGAGTGAGTTGTGGGCCCTAATTGTTCATAAAAAAATTAATTAAATAAATATATTTTTTATATTAGTTAGTAAATAAAAATATATCAATATTAGTTGATATGTATTATATAATAGCAAACATGAATAATTATTGTCACATAGGCTAGTACACATGGTAAACATGACTACAATATAAATAGGAACCCAACAAAAATTAGAATTATCATTCTCCAGAATACTCATCCTTCATAGCTCACTAAAGAAATATTATTTGAAAAATTCATATTTTAACCAATACTCTGATAGAAAACATGAATGTAGGCCCACATAAATTACAACTCATTTCATAATTGGGGGTAAATGTTGTGTTCAATTATCCAATAGTAATCCCCAATACTACAGTGATATTGGTTGTTATTATCATTATGTGTAACAAAATGAGATAAATTTATTTTTAAATGTTAATGGAATTCTCATGAAACACACCCACCTAAAAATATATCATTAAAGTAACATCAATAGTACATGTTAGGTAATTATATTTCTTTCATATCACTTCAAACCCCATCCATGGAATCTTCTTCTAGTGATATAATTTCTCTAAACATGTCCTACAAAGCAGATTGGTGGACAATGTACCCTCATTGTACCAATAAGAGAATCCCAAATATAATATAATCAATTTAGGTAAGCCTCTAAAATAATTTCGCAGTCATGGGAACTATACTCATCCCATGAATTTATTAATCACTTGAGGTAAATATATAGACCCATAAAATCTATGAGCCTCTAGGGAGAAATGTACCCATACCAGTAATGTATGACCAATAAAGAAATATATAACCATCCCTATAATAAGTGATACTATATATGGAATACCATGGCTATCCACCTAACCATGTAATATTATACATTGGGCCTTACATTCACTACCTATAAAATCATGCGTGGTCATCATTATCATTGTTTCAGGCCCCACCATGATGTCGGAACCCCCATTATCAATTCACATAAACAATGAAATATTTTACATATACATGAGGAATATCCCACACACATGGATTATGTTTTGTATACAGCTAGATAATTCTACCCTGGAACCAAAATGAATCACATATATATATATATATAGTGTTTATCTATGCCCTCTTATTTTATTCATTCATTTCAAACCTCTATGGATTGATAAATATGCATCCCATCTCACATTATCATGGTCAACATCTTTTGTTCATAATAAATCATTTCCACTATATCAAGATATACCTGGAACAAAAAAATAATATTCAATGGTGACACATACATTAATCACTCCTCATAGAACAGAAAAAATATTTCAAATGATAAAATTATATTGAATAATCCCCAACGGTTCCCTAAATAAAATTCTAGAATAAACATCCTTCTTGGGATCCTTAATCGCACTGCTATCACATGGCCCCAACCTATAATTTTGTGAATAAAAACTCTTTATTTCCATTATATTCTTCTAGATTCACATCAACCATATTTGGGGTATATCACATTCATATGATCCACCCACCCATTTAATATGAATAACATCCCTCTTCATCCAACATGCATAATTATTAATCAACATGGAAAATAAATTCATCATAAAATCACCACAATGATCACATTAATGCCCTCACTAAAAAGGGCCCATAAAAATCATTCAATCCATAAAAAATATGTCATAGACCACATGGGGCCAGATTAAATTAAATACATCAACCATGATGTTTTCAATTTCCTTACATATTATTTCATACAATCTTGTATAATCCCAATACAAAAGACACTACATTTCATCATACTCAAGTAATGTCCTTTTCCACAAACTATTTAGAAACTCATTTTCCAAAACTCCAATTTTTCATTAAAATTACATTTGAAATAAAATAATTTCATAAATAACATTTTAAAATAAATATGAAATACAATTTATATTTTAAATATCACTTATAATAAAAAAAATATTGAAAGTGATTTTAGAATGACATAAACCCCATGTCTAATTTTTGGTCTGTAATATCCTATAATTTTTTGGTGCTTTGTGTCTCATTTTTGGATTCCTTTCTCTAAGTGAAATTGTGTATTTTTAGAAAAGGAATTAAATTTTCCAGAATGATATCTAATTTTTAATGATGTATTTTTACTTTATTGAAAAGAGTCGGAGAATAAATTTCTCAATGTATTTATAAGATGAACAACAGGTATGGTTATATTTGGAAGACTTGTTGTTATATAGGGTCTGCTATTCTAAAATGGATATGAATGGAATTGACACTATAAAATAGTGTTTTCTGTGGAACATTGTTTGTTGCAAGAAAGTATTGAAATTTTTTATAGAAAAAGAAAATACAAACACCTAACATGATATTTTACTATTCTCTTTTATACTGTAAAATAATTGATTGGGTTAATTAACACATGGAGACATGTTTTTCAAAATATATATGTAATGGGAAATTTAATACATAAATGTTTTATTTATAGTCACACATATTTGGACTAACATCCATTAATCAAATTTAATGTCCAATTCTTCTCATAATTGAAAGGTGATTTTCTTGAATCAATCCATACCCCAGATTGAGGTGGGATTGGCCTCTCTTCCACTTTTAGATCATATTGTATGATGTGGATGATCTTCATTATTGTGGGATTCCTTCATTTAGTTATATGTGATCTGTAAATACTTATTTAGGGTTTTTTATCTTTTTTTGATATTTTCATGTTCTTAACGTTTTGAGTGCTGAATATTGGGATGTGATATAGATTTATATTTTCATTTTTTTCAATCAATACTTGTCTTTTTGAGCCCTATCATATAGTTACCAAACATAGTTGTCTAAGGGTATTAGATATCTAATTTTCATGAGTTTGGTGTCACAATACAAGGGACTAATTCTTGAATTTAATTATATTCTTAGATTTTTTTATCTTGTTAATGGAAATGAATTGTTTTTCATTGGAATGTTTTTTGGATGAGATAGATATTTTATGGTGTTTTATTTAAAATCATATTTGAGAACACAACGTGTTTGGTTACAAACAGTAAATGTTTTTCAATCTCAAAATAGGTCTTCAAAATATTTTTCGATATGTATTTTATTTTAAAATATTACACTAAATGTGATCATTATATTTTATTTTTATTTTGATAACATAGAACAATTAGTATGTTTGGGAAAATCGATAATATACATGTCATTATTTATGATTGTAGTGCTAGAATATGGTTATGATTAGATTAGTGTGTGTTATACCACTGAAGGCTATATTGATATGATCTAGGATAGGATTGTATTGGTAATTCTATATCATGTCATATAGAGACCTTTATTGCAATTTATAAGTATTATAAATATTTCTATAAATATTTAATTGTCTATTATTGGATATGGAATGTGTTTTTGAGGCCTGGTGTTCACAGAAATAATATTATAAAAATAATAATAAAAATTATATTTTGCAAATAAGTTTTTTTAATGAAAATGAGTAACACATAAAAGGAATTCTTGATCTGATATCTATGACCATGGTTGAGCTCAAAACATATTTTTTACCCTGGGAGAAAAATAATATTGGTTGGAGAGGTTTGTACAAACACCTGAATAATTGTAAGTACGTTCAATGGATTGATTAATTAATAATTTATGTAATTAAATAATTTCATCTTAAATGAAAATCCAATATGAATTATTATATGGTTAATCCTCTAGGGTTATCCATATAAAACAAATTTGGAATCCAGAGTTTCTTTTTCCTATGTCATTGGTGAATCTACTTGGATGATGATGAAACTCCAAACTGGACAAGATAAGGATGTAGTTAACATAATGGCTATCTTTAATTGATGGTGAGCACATTTTTTTATTCTGAATGATAAATTTTCTATATCGGACTCATGAATTTTTGATTTTTCCCACATTGACTAAATAGATTGCACATATTAATCTGTGTTCCTGGATCAGGGCCAATTGTGAATTGTTCATATGCTTATATTTTGAAATATCAATTGATTATTCTTCTTATCTAACAGCGGATGCCCCATTGATAATTTTTTTGGAACACATGGAAATTATTATTTGAATAATTTCTTCATTTACTTTCCAACTTATTATTACTCCATTAAATAGTAGTATGACCTTGTGGTCTCGATTCAACATTTTTTGTATGTTATGAACTCGATTGAACCCTCATAATCATGACAACTAGACAAAGAAGGCATCGATTGATGACATGACAATATTTATACGACCGTTTTAAGGAATGAGAAATTTTTTTTGAAAACACAAATTGAATATATGGCTATTGGATTAATTGAAGTTTGTGTTTCATATGTGGTGAACAATGAAATGACTGAGGAACATTGAAATATGATTTTTTGAAAAAGATGGTAAAAGATGATAGAGCTGACATAGATCAAAATTTTATGGGTGGAAATTAAAATTACATCGAATGGATAGATAATATTCAAAGAATTGTCAAAATATCTTGAATTTTGAGAAAAACCCAACTACACACCTTTTACATAGATGAAAAAATGGAATGTATCTCCATAATGTGACAGATAGGTTTTCATAAATTCATTAGGATGCAATTACATGTATCCCTCCTATACACTATGCACTTTATCACTAGGTGGATGAGCTATGTGATGGGCCACATGGGTGGGAGACCATGAGGGATTACACTACTAGTAACACGACCTTGTAGCAGAGTAGACAAACAAGGTCAGACCACATAGGTGGTAACCCATGTGAAGAAACACATCATGTAATAATTTACATGGAAATACAAGGAGAACACGACATGTTCATAGTTAGCATGGACATGCTGTGTACTCAAACTGCACAGTGTATAACACTAAATGTATAGGGATCCGTAAACTATCCAGGGACCTAGATAGGAAGCAGAGTGAGACCAAACACCATAGTTGTCCCCTCACACATGATGTATCCATTTTTTCATTTTCGGACACATTGAGGTTTTATATATCATATGTATGAACATGAATTTTATCCCTCGAATAGGAAATACTATGATTTTTAAAATGTAGCATGCGATGATAGACCTTATTTCTTTTAAATTGAGATATTATGTGAAACGGTTTTGGAGGGAAGCTCAGTCAAGATAATCTCGATGATATTACTGATCTTGAAGGATCACAAGTGACTATGAAGTTATAACATTCAGTAGAGTTGGGTCGTGGAGTCCTCACTGAAATCATAGTTGTACCCTCTATTAGATCTTGGAAGTGGATTCCATGATGACCATCGAGTTATACCCTCTAGTAGATCTTGGAATTTGTGTCCTCGATGACTACCAAGTTGTGTATACTTATAGATCATGGTAGAGGACTCTTAAATGAATACTAATTAGTTCCCTCTTATTTATCTTAGATGTGGAGTCCATAACATAAACTGAGTTGTACCCTCCAATTGAGATAGGAAGTGGAGTCATATGCCACTACCATTTAGAACACATGTACAGTTGGGTAGTGGAGTCATCGACTACTACTAAGATTCACCCTCAATTAGAACATTACAGTGGAGTCCTCAAAGACTACTGAGTTGTACCCACCTATTGATATGGGTTGTTGGTCCACAATATATTATAAATTAGATCCCTATTTTTATACAAGGTCATGTATCATATAACTAAACTGTGTGGACACTTGACTATGATGCACAGTGATGTGGCATGGTTATAATTTCACTGTTACTTTTAGTAATATGCATGAGATAATGGTAATCATTGATATGATTTTCGGACTTCTTCGTAATCCTTTTCTTAGGTTGATAATTGATATGGATAGACCCTTAAACTATCTCTTAGGATTTTGTGACTGAATATATATATATATATATATATATTTATTTATATATATATATTATGTATCCACACCTTGGATTCTGTTACTCTCCATCTATGGGAGGAGAAGATGCACGAGGTATGCCAAATGATTTCTATGTTTAGTTTAATGTTGTTAGATTTTCCTATTATCCTTCTATATGCGGTGAATAATCAACCTATCCTTCATATACATAATGTGTGGATCCCATTATGCTTCGAAGTAGATACTTAAACTATTTGATTGGGTTTATTTGTCCTCTAATGCTATATCATTCATATACTATCATTATAATCCTATTTAATCTCTTAATCCCCCACATCATATTTAAATGTGTCCTACTAGGTATGTACATAATTACCCCTACATTACCTTCTTTACATGTGTTGTGTTTTATGCATACAACTGATTGGTTAGTGGTGACTTCATTGTATCTTACAGATACTACGTACATTTGACTGCATATGATTGTAACATAATTGGATTAAGGAGAAAACCTCTCTCAATAGTTTACATTTAAATTTTTTTAGGTTGGGATGTATTTGTATTTCGGTTTGTATTTCTCCCATTAACTGTCTGTTTTCATTGGCATACTCTTGTAAAAACAAGAGGTTATGAATTATTGGTTTATTTAGTAAATCTTTTAATCATTCACTCTTTCCCTCTTTAGTTTTTCAACAATATGGTTGTATGTGTGAATACCGGTAGATAAAAAATTTAGTCATCATATTAGATATGACTTAGATTATGATCATTTATCCTAGAATATAAATGATGTATTGTGGTAGTAAAAGCATGATCCCTATCTTATTTTAGGTCTCAAGAGATTGGTATCACTGGTTGTAAGATTTATAGAATATTTTTTGGAGTGGTCCCCTTCTGAGAATTTGGAAGGGTTTATTGATTCAATTTAAATGTGTATTTATTTTTGTTCATATGCATGGGAGTTCGGTGATGGTTTGAGTGGTGAACATTTCCATTAACAGTGACCTTTATAACATAGTTGTGGACTCATCATACCGAGACATAGGTTTCTAAGTTAAATTGTACATGCTTCATATATGATTGAGTCTTTTATTGTCCTTCATGACTAATCTACATATTATATATATATATATATATGTTTGATAATATGACTAATTTATGTCATCATAAATCATAGTAGACAGCTAGGAAACTAGTTCTATACTATTAAGGAAAATGATGATAACCAATACATCAGTTTAGGGTCCATATTATTTACTTCATACTATAGGTTTAAAAGTAGTATCATCTTATACTATCAATTAGAATATCCAACTGGAATTGTAGTATGAGGATTCAAACATGTTTCACAAGATATGATATTCCTAGAACTAGAGGACACTATGGATTTATAGTGAGCCAGATCCTCAAGAAGGTGAGGGATGGACTGAGTCAGTGGTTGTTATCTTCAGGATCATTATGACCCCAAAGGATGAGGTGGTTCCACTTAAATATAAACATTTTTTTGTATTGGATGCTCAATATTGTATCCTTAATATGCATACACAATATGATTCAACAATCCCTTTTCCCAACTTTGAGAAGATTTTCTATGCGGATTTATACCCCTCTTCATTTTTTTTAGTTTAGATTAAAGTTCTTAAGGAGTAGTGGTAGGTAGGATGACAATGTCTAAGTAGACATGGTGGTTCATAAACCTTACTCTCTACTCCCTAGACATTATCTATGATGAAAAAAAACCGAGAACAAAAGTGTGACCATAGATTTCGGATAGAGATATGTGCTACTATGGTGCCCTTGTGAACTACCGCCTACGATGGGGTATAGAAGTAGGAAGTGGTGGAAGATATTTTTTTTTCTTTTAGATAGATCCTATAATTTTTGATATGATAGTAGGATTCACAATGATGTGTCATTTGTAGCTACTAGAAAGCACAAGTCATCAGGATCTTTGTAGAATAAGTCCTTTTGCAATCAGTGTCAGTCGTGAGGATTTGGTTTCTAGCGATAACACAAAGTATCATGGAATCCTAGAGAAATTATGTTATATATATTTTTGATTATATTGTTCCTATAGAATGTGAATTCCTTACTATATTTTTTGAAGAGGGAAATAAGGTATCTGATGGTCCTCCACGGTAGAGGCAACACAGTTATCTGGGTCCTCCCAAGAAAGGATAGGGTGGTCACCAGGGATGAAATATTGGTAGAAAAGTTAGATGAGCTATGGGTGGTGGATGAAATTATGATATCCTACCACCACCACTACCAGGTGACCCAAAAATGGAATAGGGAGCTAGCATTCAGTGTCATGGATAGCTATAGTATTTACAGTCATATTCCCCCTCAATGAATGAGATGGTCAGTGGCATTTTCATTTTTTATTATACTCTTGATTTATACAAGTAGAAACATGTGTAATTCATATCTCCAAATTTATACTAATGGTTTGAAAGCTATAGATATCACTAGTGGCTCTAACCCATCAGTTTCTTCTTAAGGATCATATATGTAATGCTAGTTACAGATCTTTTATCTTTTAAAAATAATAGATTCTTATTATTGTATAGAGTTTCACGTGAGACTATTTTTTTATTAATATTAAATCCTATGAAATAATCATGTGTATGGATTGGTTTTCCGAGGTACAAGGATATATTTATATCATTATATATGAGTCATATACTTTTGAACTAACGGCACACAATTTATCTTTTTTGGAAAAGAGACATCTCATGGCTTGGAAAGTGGGTTCTATGAGTAGCATGTTGCTACCCCAATTAGTTATATAGTTTATCCCTCTATGAATAAGTCTCTTCATGCATCCGGATTCTTATAGTAAGGGAGTATTATTTGTATGTATTCCCTAGGGATGTTATGAGACCTTTATGGTGGGGTGATGTTTTTCATCGACTTGGATCATTGAACTTCTCCAAAAGTTTCTACGGTATATCAGATGGTCCCTAATAATATCGGGGTGATGTAGTTATAGTTAGAAAACTTTTTAGAGTATGGTTTCATCCAGAGAAATGTTTCCCCTTTGGAATCCAAGTGTTTTTCATGAGTATGGAATAAGTGATCTTGTGGATTTGAGTTGATTATTGATGCATGAACAATAGAATAATAGTGAAAATCTTCCCACTGTCAATAATTGATAAAATCATTGACCAGTTTCATAAAAAAATGATGGATCTCAATGATCGACCACTGTTCTGGATACCCTCATTTGAGGTTTCGTGAGGCTCATATTCTAGATTTTAAATTCTGTTGTTGCTATGGATGTAATGAGTTACTAGTGATTCACATTTTCGGGATGAATTCCACCACTATGTCAATGGTATTGATGAACTATGTGTTTTATCATTACCTGAGCGTCTTTTTTGAATTATTAATTGACAAAATGCTCATCAAATATTCATTTGTGGAGGAGAATATCAATCACTTGAGGAAAATTATTGATTATCTTCCATATGACTATCTTTATGGGAAACTATCGAATTTATAACTATTTATATATGAAGTTAAATATCCATAGATCATTTTTTCTAAGTATGATTTATCCATGGGCCTAGTAAATAATGTTTCAGTGGTCACTAGAGATCCACCCAATATCATTTTTTTGGTGTAGGTAATTATTAATTTAGAGGCATACTATATGAGGTTTGTGGTAGACTTCTACATAATAGTATCCCATTTTACCACCCTAATGAGGAAAAAGAATCTTTTTTACATTGTCTAAGCTATGCCATAGGGCCTTAGAGCAATTGTGAATCATGATTACATGTTCTCTTATATTGAGACTTATTGAGTAATGAATGGAGTTCATAATTTATTAAGAAGAATGAATATATTGTCTCAAATATTTAATGATTGAGATACATTGAGTTATATTATATAGGTTGAGGGAGTTGATACACTATGAGAAGAACTATAAAAATCATGACCTTGAGATAGCAAAAATAGTCTTCAACATTGGGATGTGAAGTCAATATATTAAAGGGGAGTTTATTGTGGTATATACAGACCATTAGAGTCTGAGGTATAGATTCACATAGCGATACTTGAACAAGACACAATAATGATGGATTGGGTTCCTATATGACATTTTAATTGATAGAATATATACATGTAACGCCCCGACCCCAGTTACCCAGAGTCGGTGCATTACTTCGTAACATTGGCATGATCACAAAAGATCAAGTCTCGAAAGACCGATTAGTTTAGTAGCCTTGGAAACACTAGATACATTCATAAATGTTACATTACATCATAAAGTGAAAATATACAATAACAAAGTCTCCATAGTCAACACTCATATCCTCTTATGACTATCCCTGCAGGTCATTCATAAAATACTTCTTCACATCCAGGAAAATATTAAAACATTGAATGGGGTGAGCTCAGATGCTCAGTAAGGATAACAATATTGCGGAAGCTTTCATAAATAAACATTAACATTTAAGGCAATGTATAACTAAAACAAAAGCCTTTTAAACATGAACTTCAACATAATATAGAAAAAGTAAAATAAGATAATGCCATTTACTTATTCACATGGATATTCTACTGGTCGAATAATCACATGCAATATCAATAACCACTTTCATAATGATAGAATGCATAATGCCAGACTATCATAACCACGTAGCCAAGGCCTCGTTCCAAGACCAAAAATAAGATTTTGTCAAGGCCTCGTGCCAAGACACTAGTTTGTCTCATGAGACCTGCCGATGCATTGAGGAGCTATAGCAAGCTCCACCCATCACTTATTAAGTCCAATGCATTCCTCATATTAATAGGATTAAACATATCATAAACCATAACATAATCGTATCACATAAAACATGCATAAAGGAAACATAACATTTCCACATTTTAATCACAATATTTCAATACAACACATTGTTATAATAAAAATTCTTTCAAAACCATTTTCAATACCAAAATAAAAGAAAGATAAAACTTTGTATTTATTTTTCAATAAAAAAAATGATGGCTTGTAGAGAAAGCCGAAACTCAAATAATGGTCATGGCGGCGGAGAAGTCATTGTCGCTGCATATGTACGGAAAGAAAAACATTCCCTTTTTGTCGTTTAGTAAAACACTTTGTATAAAAAAATTCCTTTTAAATAAACGTAAATGTAAAAGGGGTTTATACACCGTATAAAAGAAAGTTGTGTATAAAACCAAATATGCCTCAATGAAAGGAGATTGAGACGAAGTCCTTAAAAAGATCATTTTTAAAATAAGATAGATCTATTATGTGTATTCACTATAGGTACACATAAAGAAAGTAAAGATACAAAATAAGACATAATAATATCATGAAATAATTTGAAAGTAGGAGATTAACCCAAATAATGGAAGTTGGGTTAAGAAATTCCCTTACCTTGTGTCCGACTTGATTCGACCATTATTTAACCTCCTGAATAATAAACTAGAGTTAATATAAACTTTATTAAGAACCATTTTCAATTTCATTATCCTTTTTATATCACTTATTACAATTTTATGAACATTATGTAATTATTTAAGTTAATAACGGTCGTTTTGTCGATCTTTGGTACTTGAGTCAACAATAAACTTCTTATAATTACAAGTTGTTTATGTGGTAGAATATCCATTATCTCCAAAATTATATTCATGATTTATATGTCATATATATCATATATATCCAGTATATAAATTCATTCATAATATTACGTAACATTTGGAGGTAAGAAATGAAATGCACCGTTCATGGAGACGGTAAGTTGTATGTACGCATGGACACTACTTTCATTTCTATTTCGTATTTAATGGAATGAAATCCTAATTATATAAAGGTATAATATAGTTCCAGTATAATATCATATATAATATCATTTACTCCATCCTTTATACATTCCATATATGGCATTAACGATTCACATCACTTTGAGGGGGTGGTAGTCCGCACTTCCTAAAATGAAATTATCGCGTTTACCCATAATGGAAATCATAAAGAATGACATAAATGAGAAATACAGAAGTATAAGGAAAACATAAACATATTATATATAATATATAAATATAGTTACATCTTAATGGCCACCTTTCAAGGTGTTATATGAGTGTTGAACAATCATCGTTTAGTGAGGCAGAAATTCGTCATCCACAGAAACAGTATGTTCTTTAACAATTAGATGTAGGTGTGTGTAAGTGTAGCTCTAATACTTCTTATAAAAAATCCTAGTATATTTAGGATACTGGTTTTGTTACAAATTAAATGAATAAAGAGAGGTTATGGGGTTGGAGAAGCAAAATAAAACAAAATAACATAAGAGAAGACATTACCTTAAAATCAGGTAACTCTTTTGATTTGAGCCAAAGGATTCCTTGGGAAGAATTATTTCCAAAGTGAGTTTCTAGGAGTAAGGGAGGGAAGTTGAAAAGGTATTTGGGCAGAGGTTGGCCGAGCCAAAAGGCTTTGAAAGTGTGAGTAAGGTGGTAGAGTTGGGGGCCTTTTATAAGTGGAGAGGAGGGGCACTCTTGGAAAGTAAACAAAGTCACTTTATTTTAAAATGGTATTCGGATTTGAGAGGTCCCACATTGATATAATTAGAGGATAAGGTGATAAGGGTTCGAAATATACCCATCCAATAGGTTTTGGACATGTTTAGGGCTTATATATTACATTATCCGTCCATTTTATTTAAATCATTAAATAATGAGGTCATCGCTGCATCATCATGATGTGATAAATAATTTAATTTATTTAATGTCTAAAAATTATAAAAAAAATACTATGATGTAGGAAATATTTTTGGCTTTCCAATTACTATTTATAGTCAAATATATGACTTCTATAACGCCATGTAAAAATTGTTTTAGTAAAACATTTCATGTTTGTGTCATTTTTTACTTTAACATTAAATAAAAGGTATTTATGTCATTTTCCAACTAAAGTGGCTCCATGGGGTCCCCAAGATGACCCATGGATTTTCTTGGTCGGCCATGGAACATCCAATGAGGTTAGGACATGTGTCAAGCTAATCTCATATTATTAAAACATTATTTTTACCTTAAACTACACTAATTACCTCTAATCGCGATTAAGAACTTAAAACTTACTATTCACAAAAAAAAATATTTTAATCTCATTGAACCACATTTTACTTCTTAATGACAACCATGTATGTCGGATTTTTGAAATTCAAAACACAGAAGTGGTAAAATTTCATTTAAATGAAAAATCAGTTTTTATAAGTACCACTTAGTGGTTTCACTATTCATCAAAAATTGAAGTTTTTCAGAAAAATCCCAAAAATTCACCCTAAGCTATATTTGATATTCTGATTTCAAAAATGATGTCTATTTTACAAAATTAAAAACATATAACTTGAATTAATTAATTTTATAATTAATTCCCGATGTCACAACAAATAGCGTCTTTTTAAGAAACAATTTATATCAAAAGATTGACAATTGTTCATGCCCAATTTCAATGTTAAATTAATTCTAATGACCACCATTGGATAAAATGGTAAAAATATATTCTAATTATACTTTAAAACCACTAAATAGTATAATTTATCATAATAAATTATTTTTATTAAAAAAGTTGTTTTAAGTATTTTTCACTATTCATAAAAAAAATTGGAAGTTCTCAGAAAGTTACAAAAAATTCAAATTAGGATAATTTTGATATTACAAATACAAAAACGAAGTCTATTTGGAAAAATAAAATTTCTATAATTTTAAAAAGTTGTTATTACTATTCATAACGGCTACTTTGATTAGTCGCGGTGTGTTAGAACTCGAACTTGCGTACAATGCAAGCTATTGCATTATTGAAAGATATGCGTATCATGGAAGCTCGGGGTGTTACATTCTCCCCTCCTTAAATAAATTGCATACTCGCAATTTGAAATTTTTCTTTGAAAATAAAAGGTTGAAAATAGAAAATACCTTTGTGGAAAACCCACATCGGAGATAACGTTAATAAAATTTAGCCTTAATAAGAGTGAAATGGAAATGAAAAAGTCACCACCAAATTATGATCTTGATAAGAAGATTATTGGTGGAAATTAGAGACATATAATTGGAGGAAAAACTTAAATATTTGTAGGGAGTGATTGAGGTAATCAATCACAAACAAGTGCCAAATTGAGGGCCTCAAAGCCTTCCATCTATGTTGATTTAAAACATCATCAGTTCAACAAGACATAAGGAATTAGGATAACACATTTTTTTTGTTTTAATATCCCTTTAATAAAGTTTAAGAATTAATTTATTCATAGAATAAGATATAGGTATATATATATATACTTATTCTTGACAAGTAGAGTTTCAACCTTCAACTAATTTCTACCACAAACTCATCTTTCACTCAAAAAGATAATTGAATTCAAAAATAGTATATTTATCCTAACCGTACAAGGTTCAAAATATTAGAACATACCGTTTAGATTACAAAAACTATTTTGTAATAACTAGGGACTTCCTGTGGGATAGTGGTAGGTAATAAAGGCATGTCGCACTATGGTTGTGGGTTCCATTCCTACAGCTTTGTCCGACGCGACGGGTTATGCCCCACCCTGAAGGTTGTCCTTTTCCTAAAACTATAGTATTATAATATTCCAAAAATAACCTTCAGAAATGCTTTAACCTTAAACAATACTATCCAAAGATCAACTTAATCCATTCCAACCTTTATAGTTATCCAAAATACTTCTGTCCAACTCACAGTCCAAATTTTATAAGGATTGTAAACATAATGAAGATCCTTTTTTCCACGTAACAACATGTGAACACCTTCATCATGTATTATTTTTAAACATACTGAATTACCATGATCCCTTATTCCTTATAGAATACTAGATATACTCCTTCTATCCAAAAATGTATACAAATCATCAATCAGTTTCAAGGAAGTTAAGAATATCTAATATAATTTATCCAAATCAATCACGTCTTATTCCAAAATCACAATCTCAGTATCAGAACCATATTATGGTTTATCTTTCTCTCAACCATATATTTTCCAAAAATTTAACCAACTTTGGAGTCACATTTCCTGGTTCCACACAATATCAAGTCCTTGATGAAATAGTACTACAGTACAATCCTTATATACTCCATAATTATAATAACCAGTACATCATTGATACAACACTCAAATTACAAAATTATTTAATAACAACATAAGAACTCTAATCATTACTCCTCATCTATGGTAGTATCATAACTTGATTATTATCCAATAACATCATTTGGGGTATACTCTGATGATTTGGACATTGGTTTGCGTAGTGTCCCCAATCCTTGCAGAAGAAGCATTGTACATTTGAAACCATTTTCTTACCCTTGAAGTCACACACTTTGTGTCCTTTTTCTCTACACTTATAACAAACTCACATTCCCTTTAGGCAAGTTCCATGATGTTTCTTCCCACAATTACCACATATTAGAAAATTCTTCTTTCACATAATCCCTTTATCCATCATTCTCTCTTCCATTCCTTTCTTCTATTGCTTCGCTTCAAAGCCATAGGAATCAGAGAATTCTTTACTTATCTTATTAACACATGATACTATTTCTTCATTTGTTGAGAACACATAGGAGACAATTTCCCTCCGAAATGTTGGCTTAACACCGTGAAAGATATGATCCTTCTTACTCTTTGGATCATACGTATTGCTGGAGTTCACATTCCTTCTACTGGGCGCCATTTCTATACATTGGCATAAATTAGGTTAGTTTATGAATTACAATGAATAATTCCAAACATTTAAAATACCAAATGTAAATTGAACGGTTTATGGATATAATCCATAATCATAAGAATGTTTTCTTTGAAGAAGCATATACTCATAAACCATACATAATGGTTTGTAAAGAAAATGAGAATTATCCTAAGAAAATCCCTCGGGAGTGTCATAACCAAGAGTGCAGCAAGGCCCATTGTCGTGCACCAGTTCCCGTTAGAGTCTATCTCAAAGAGGTGTTTTTGGGTTTTACCCCTTGGTACATCTGTGCCAGAGCCGCCTCTACCTGCTCGTATCCAGACAGGGATGTATTGCTCAGAAAACTCACAACATCTCTATAATACCAAAATTATAGGAAGCTCTTCTATACTAATCTTCAAAGTATATCTTTGGTCTATGTGCTCTAATCAGAGTTTATCTAAATCTAGCATCCAAGGTTAGTACTAAACTGTCTCTGATACCAACTGTAATGCCCTGACCCCAGTTACCCAGAGTCAGTTCATTACTTCGTAACATTGGCATGATCACAAAAGATCAAGTCTCGAAAGACCGATTAGTTTAGTAGCCTTGGAAACACTAGATACATTCGTAAATGTTACATTAAATAATAATGTGAAAATCTATAATAACAAAGTCTCCATAGTCCACACTCATATCCTCTTCTGACTATTCATGCTGGTCATTCATAAAATACTTCTTCATATCCTGGAAAATATTAAAACATTGAAAGGGGTGAGCTCAGATTCTCAGTAAGGATAACAATACTGCGGAAGATTTCATAAATAAACATTAACATTTACGGAAATCTATTAATAAAACAAAATACTTTTAAACATGAACATCAACATAATATCGCAAAAGTAAAATGAGATAATGCCATTTACTTATTCACATGGATATTCTACTGGTCGAATAATCAAATGCAATATCAATAAACACTTTCATAATGATGGAATGCATAATGCCAGACTATCATAACCACGTATCCAAGGCCTCGTGCCAAGACCACAAATAAGATTTTGTCAAGGCCTCGTGCCAAGACACTAGTTTGTCTCATGAGACCTGCCGATGCATCGAGGAGCTATAGCGGGCTCCACCCATCACTTATTAAGTCCAATTCATTCCTCATATGAATAGGTTTAAACATATCATAAACCATAACATAATCGTATCACATAAAACATGCATAAAGGAAACATAACATTTCCACATTTTAATCACAAGATTTCAATACAATACATTGATATAATAAAAACGCTTTCAAAACCATTTTCAATACCAAAATAAAAGAAATTTGAAACTTTGTATTTATTTTTCATTAAAAAAAAGTGATGGCTTGTAGAGGAAGCCGAAACTCAAATAATGGTCACGGCGGCGGATAAGTAATTGTTGCTACATATGTACGGAAAGAAAAACATTCCCTTTTTGTTTTTTAGTAAAACACTTCGTATAAAAAAATTCCTTTTGAATAAATGTAAAAGTCAAAGGGGTTTATACACCGTATAAAAGAAAGTTGTGTATAAAACCAAATATGCCCAAATGAAAGGAGATTGAGACAAAGTCCTTAAAAAGATCATTTTTAAAATAAAATAGATCTATTATGTGTATTAACTATAGTTACACATAAAGAAAGTTAAAATAAAAAATAAGACATAATAATATCATGACATAATTTGAAAGTTGGAGATTAAGCCAAAGAATGGAAGTTGGGTTAAGAAATTCCCTTACATTGTGTCCGACTTGATTCAACCGTTCTTTAACCTCCTGAATAATAAACTATAGTAAATATCTACTTTATTAAGAACCATATTCAATTTCATTATCCTTTTTATATCACTTATTACAATGTTATGAACATTATGTAATTATTTAAGATAATAACGGTCGTTTTGTCGATCTTTGGTACTTAAGTCAACAATAAACTTCTTATAATTGCAAGTTGTTTATGTGGTAGAATATCCATTATGTCCAGAATTAAATTCATTATTTAGATGTCATATATATCATATATATCCAGTATATACATTCATTCATAATATTATGTAACATTTGGAGATAAGAAATGAAATGCACCGTTCATGGAGACGGTAAGCCGTACGTACGCATGAACGCTACTTTCATTTCTATTTCATATTTAATGGAATGAAATCATAATTATATAAAGGTATAATATAGTTCCAGTATAATATCATATATAATATCATTTACTCCATCCTTTATACATTCCACATATGGCATTAACGATTCACATCACTTTGAGGGGGCGGTAGTCCGCACTTCCTAAAATGAAATTATCGCGTTTACCCATAATGGAAATCATAAAGAATGCCATAAATGAGAAATACAGAAGAATAAGGAAAACATAAACATATTATATATCATATATAAATATAGTTACATCTTAATGTCCACCTTTGAAGGTGTTATATGAGTGTTGAACAATCATCGTTTCGTGAGGCAGAAATTCGCTATCCACAGAAACAGTAAGTTTTTTAACCATTAGATGTAGGTGTGTGTAAGTGTAGCTCTAATACTTATTATAACAACTTCCTAGTATATTGAGGATACTGGTTTTGTTACAAGTTAAATGAATAAAAAGAGTTTATGGGGTTGGAGAAGCAAAATAAAACAAAATAACATAAGAGAAGACATGACCTTAAAATCGGGTAACTCTTTTGATTTGAGCCAAAGCCTTCCTTGGGAAGAATTATTTCCAAAGTGAGGCTTCTAGGAGTAAGGGAGGGTAGTTGGGAAGTTATTTCGGCATAGTTTGGCTGAGCCAAAAGGATTTGAAAGTGTGAGTAAGGTGGTAGAGTTGGGGGCCTTTTATAAGTGGAGAGGAGGGGCACTCTTGGAATGTAAAGAAAAGTCACTTTATTTTAAACTGGTATTCGGATTTAAGAGGTCCCACATTGATATAATTCGAGGATAAGGTGATAAGGGTTTGAAATCTACCCATAAAATAGGTTTTGGACATGTGTAGGGCTTATATATTACATTATCCTTCAATTTTATTTAAATCGTTAAATAATGAGGTCATCGCTGCATCATCATGATGTCATAAATAATTTAATTTATTTAATGTCTAAAGATTATAAAACAAATACTATGATGTAGGAAATATTTTTAGCTATACAATGCCTATTTATAGTAAAAAATATGACTTTTATAACCCCATGTAAAAATTGTTTTAGTAAAACATTTCATGTTTGTGTCATTTTTTACTTTAACATTAAATAAAAGGTATTTATGTCATTTTCCAACTAAAGTGGATCCATTGGGTCCCTAAGTTGACCCATGTATTGTCTTGGTCGGCTAGGGCACATCCAATGAGGGTAGAACATGTGTCTAGCTCATCTCATATTATTAAAACATTATTTTTACCTTAAACTACACTAATTACCTCTAATCGCGATTAAGAACTTAAAAGTTACTATTCACAAAAAAATTATTTTAATCACATTGTACCACATTTTACTTTTTAATGACAACCATATATGTCGGATTTTTGAAATTCAAAACACAGAAGTGGTAAAATTTCATTTAAACGTAAAATCAGTTTTTATAAGTACCACTTAGTGGTTTCACTATTCATCAAAAATTGAAGTTTTTCATAAAACTCTCAAAAATTCACCCTAAGATATATTTGATATTCTGATATAAAAAATGATGTCTATTTTACAAAATTCCAAACATATAAGTTTCAATAATTAATTTTATAATTAATTCCCGATGTCACAACAAATAGTGTGTTTTTAAGAAACAATTTATATCAAAAGATTGACAATTGTTCATGCCCAATTTCAATGTTAAATTAATTCTAATGACCACCATTGGATAAAATGGTAAAAATATATTCTAATTATACTTTAAAACCACTAAATAGTATAATTTATCACAATAAATTATTTTGATTAAAAAAGTTGTTTAAAGTATTTTTCACTAATCATAAAAAAATTGGAAGTTCTCAGAAAGTTACAAAAAATTCAACTTAGGATAATTTTGATATTACGAATACAAAAACGAAGTCTATTTAGAAAAATAAAATTTCTATAATTTTAAAAAGTGGTTATTACTATTCATAACGGCTACTTTGATTAGTCGCGGTGTGTTAGAACTCGAACTTGCGTACAATGCAAGCTATTGCATTATTGAAAGAGAGGCATATCATGGAAGCTCGGGGTGTTACATTCTCCCCTCCTTTAATAAATTGTGTCCTCGCAATTTGAAATTTTTCTTTGAAAATAAAAGGTTGAAAATAGAAAATACCTTTGTGGAAAACCCATATCGGAGATAAGGTTAATAAAATTTAGCCTTAATAAGAGGGAAATGGGAATGAAAAAGTCACCACCAAATTATGATCATGATAAGGAGAACATTGGTGGCAATTAAAGACATATAATTGGAGAAAAAACGTAAATATTTTTAGGGAGTGATTGAGGACATCAATCACAAACAAGTGTCAAATTGAGGGCCTCAAAGCCTTCAATCTATGATTATTTAAAACATCATCAGTTCAACAAGACATAAGGTATTAGGATAACACATTTTTTTTGTTTTAATATCCCTTCAATAAAGTTTATGAATTAATTTATTCATAGAATAAGATATAGGTATATATATATACTTATGCTTGACAAGTAGAGTTTCAACCTTCAACTAATTTCTACCACAAACTCATCTTTCACTCAAAAAGATAATAGAACTCAAAAATAATATATTTATCCTAACCGTACAAGGTTAAAAATATTAGATCATACCGTTTATATTACAAAAACTATTTTTTAATAACCAGTGACTTCCTGTAGGCTAGTGGTAGGTAATAAAGGCCTGTCACACTACGGTTGTGGGTTCGACTCCTGCAGCTTCGTCTAACGCGACGGGTTATGCCCCACCATGCAGGTTGTCCTTTTCCTAAAACTATATATTATAATATTCCAAAAATAATATTCATAAATTATTTAACCTTAAACAATACTATCCAAAGTTCAACTTAATCCATTCCAACCTTTATAGTTATCCAAAATACTTCTGTCCAACTCACAGTCCAAATTTTATAAGGAAGGTAAACATAATGAAGATCCTTTTTTCCACGTAACAACATGTGAACACCTTCATCATGTATTCTTTTTAAACATACTGAATTACCATGATCCCTTATTCCTTATAGAATACTAGATATACTCCTTCTATCCAAAAATGTATACAAATCATCAATCAATTTCAAGGAAGTTAAGAATATCTAATATAATTTATCCAAATCAATCACGTCTTATTCCAAAATCACAATCTCGGTATCAGAATCATATTATGGTTTATCTTTCTCTCAACCATATATTTTCCAAAAATTTAACCAACTGTGGAGTCACTTTTCTTGGTTCCACACAATCTCAAGTCCTTGATGAAATAGTACTACAGTACAATCCTTATATACTCCATAATTATTATAACCAGTACATCATTAATACAACACTCAAATTACAAAATTCTTTAATAACAACATAATAACTCTAATCATTACTCCTCATCTATGGAAGTATAATAACTTGATTATTATCCAATTACATCATTTGGGGCATACTCTGATGATTTGGACATTGGTTTGCGTAGTGTCCCCAATCCTTGCAGAAGAAGAATTGTACATTTGAAACCATTTTCTTAACCTTGTAGTCACGCACTTTGTGTCCATTTTATCTACACTTATAACGACCTCACATTCCCTTTAGGCAAGTTCAATGATGTTTCTTCCCACAATTTCCACATATTGGAAAATTCTTCTTTCCCATCATCCCTTTATCCATCATTCTCTCTTCCATCCCTTTCATCTCTTGCTTCGCTTCAAAGTCATAGGACTCAGAGAAATCTTTACTTATCTTATTAACACATGATACTATGTCTTAATTTGTTGAGAACACATGGGAGACTATTTCCCTTTGAAATGTTGGCTTAATACCGTGAAAGATACGATCCTTCTTACTCATTGGATCATACGTATTGTTGGAGTTCACATTCCTTCTACTGGGTGCCATTTCTATACAATGGCATAAACTAGGTTAGTTTATGAATTACAATGAATAATTCCAGACATTTAAAATACTTAATGTAAATTGAACGGTTTATGGATATAATCCATAATCATAAGATTGTTTTCTTTGAAGAAGTATATACTCATAAACCCTACATAATGGTTTGTAAAGAAAATGAGAATTATCCTATGCAAATCCCCCAGGAGTGTCATAACCAAGAGTTCAGCAAGGCCCGTTGTCGTGCACCAGTCCCCATTTGAGTCTTGCTCAAAGCGGTGTTTTGGGTTTTACCCCTAGGTACATCTGTTCCAGAGTCTCCTCTTCCTTCTCGTATCCAGACAGGGATGTATTGCTCGGAAAACTCACAACATCTCTATAATACCAAAATTCTAGGAAGCTCTTCTATACTAATACTCAAAGTCTATCTTTGGTCTATGTGATCTAAACAGAGTTTATCTAAATCTATCTTCCAAGGTTACTAATAAAATACCTCTGATACTAACTGTAACGCCCCAAACCCAGTTACCCAGATTCGGTGCATTACTTCGTAACATTGGAATGATCACAAAAGATCAAGTCTCGAAATACAGATTAGTTTAGTAGCCTTGGAAACACTAGATACATTCATAAATGTTACATTACATAATAATGTGAAAATATATAATAACAAAGTCTCCATAGTCCACACTCATATCCTCTTCTGACTATCCCTGCAGGTCATTCATAAAATACTTCTTCACATCCTGGAAAATATTAAAACATTGAAAGGGGTGAGCTCAGATGCTCAGTAAGGATAACAATATTGTGGAAGATTTCATAAATAAACATTAACATTTAATGAAATGTATAACTAAAACAAAAGCCTTTTAAACATGAACTTCAACATAATATGGCAAAAGTAAAATGAGATAATGCCATTTACATATTCACATGGATATTCTACTGGTCAAATAATCACATGCAATATCAATAACAACTTTCATAACGATGGAATGCATAATACCAGACTATCATAACCATGTAGCTAAGGCCTCATGCCAAGACCACAAATAAGATTTTGTCAAGGCCTGGTGCCACGACCTTAGTTTGTCTCATGAGACCTGTCGATGCATCGAGGAGCTATAGAGGGCTCTACTCGTCACTTATTAAGTCCAATGCATCCCTCATATGAATACATTTAAACATATCATAAATCATAACATAATCGTATCACATAAAACATGCATAAATAAAACATAACATTTCCACATTTTAATCACAAGATTTCAATAAAACACATTGATATAATAAAAACGCTTTCAAAACCATTTTCAATACCAAAATAAAAGAAAGTTGAAACATTGTATTTATATTTCATTAAAAAAAGTGATGTCTTGTAGAGGAAGCCGAAACTCAAATAATGGTCACGGCGTCGGAGAATTAGTTGTCGTTGCATATGTATGGAAAGAAAAACATTCCCTTTTTGTCGTTTAGTAAAACACTTCGTATAAAAAAATTCCTTTTGAATAAACGTAAATGTCAAAGGGGTTTATACACCGTATAAAAGAAAGTTGTGTATAAAACCAAATATGCCTCAATGAAAGGAGATTGAGACAAAGTCCTTAAAAAGATCATTTTTAAAATAAAATAGATCTATTATGTGTATTCACTATAGTTACACATAAAGAAAGAAAAAATACAAAATAAGACATAATAATATCATGACATAATTTGAAAGTTGGAGATTAACCCAAAGAATGGAAGTTGGGTTAAGAAATTCCCTTACCTTGTGTCCGACTTGATTAGACCATTCTTTAACCTCATGAATAATAAACTAGAGTAAATATCTACTTTATTAAGAACCATTTTCAATTTCATTATCCTTTTTATATCACTTATTACAATGTTATGAACATTATGTAATTATTTAAGTTAATAACGGTCGTTTTGTCGATCTTTGGTACTTGAGTCAACAATAAACTTCCTATAATTAGAAGTTGTTTATGTGGAAGAATATGAATTATCTACAGAATTATATTCATGATTTAGATTTCATATATATCATATATATCCAGTATATACATTCATTCATAATATTACGTAACATTTGGAAGTAAGAAATGAAATGCACCGTTCATGGAGACGGTAATCCGTACATACGCATAAACGCTACTTTCATTTCTATTTCATATTTAATGGAATGAAATAATAATTATATAAAGGTATAATATAGTTCCAGTATAATATCATATATAATATCATTTACTCCATCCTTTATACATTCCACATATGGCATTAACGATTCACATCACTTTGAGGGGGTGGTAGTCCGCACTTCCTAAAATGAAATTATCGTGTTTACCCATAATGGAAATCATAAAGAATGCCATAAATGAGAAATACAGAAGCATAAGGAAAACATAAAAATATTATATATCATATATAAATATAGTGACATCTTAATGGCCACATTTGAAGGTGTTATGTGAGTGTTGAACAATCATCTTTTCGTGAGGCAGAAATTCGCCATCCATAGAAACAGTATGTTATTTAACCATTAGATGTAGGTGTGTGTAATTGTAGCTCTAATAATTCTTATAAAAACATCCTAGTATATTGAGGATACTGTTTTTGTTACAAATTAAATGAATAAAAAGTGTTTATGGGGTTGGAGAAGCAAAATAAAACAAAATAACATAAGAGAAGACATTACCTTAAAATCGGGTAACTCTTTTAATTTGATCCAAAGGCTTCCTTGGGAAGAATTAATTCCAATGTGAGGCTTCTAGGAGTAATTGAGGGAAGTTGGGAAGGTATTTGGGCAGAGTTTGGCCGAGCCAAAAGGCTTTTAAAGTGTGAGTAAGGTGGTAGAGGTGGGGGCCTTTTATAAGTGGAGAGGAGGGGCACTCTTGGAAAGTAAAGAAAAGTCACTTTATATTAAAATGGTATTCGGATTTAAGAGGTCCCACATTGATATAATTCGATTATAAGGTGATAAGGGTTCTAAATATACCCATCCAATAAGTTTTGGACATGTGTAGGGCTTATATATTACATTATCCTTCCATTTTATTTAAATCGTTAAATAATGAGGTCATCGCTGCATCATCATGATGTCATAAATAATTTAATTTATTTAATGTCTAAAATTTATAAAAAAAATAATATGATGTAGGAAATCTTTTTAGCTTTCTAATGACTATTTATAGTCAAAACTATGACTTGTATAACCCCAAGTAAAAATTGTTTTGGTAAAACATTTCATGTTTGTGTCATTTTTTACTTTAACATTAAATAAAAGGTATTTATGTCATTTTCCAACTAAAGTGGCTCCATGGGGTCCCCAAGTTGTCCCATAGATTTTATTGGTCGGCCTTGGAACATCAAATGAGTGTAGGACATGGGTCAAGCTCATCTCTTTTTATTAAAACATTATTTTTACCTTAAACTACACTAATTACCTCTAATCGCGATTAAGAACTTAAAAGTTACTATTCACAAAAAAATTATTTTAATCTCATTGAACCACATTTTACTTATTAATGAAAACCATGTATGTCGGATTTTTGAAATTCAAAACACAGAAGTGGTAAAATTTCATTTAAACGAAAAATCAGTTTTTATAAGTACCACTTAGTGGTTTCACTATTCATCAAAAATTGAAGTTTTTCAGAAAAATCCCAAAAATTCACCCTAAGCTATATTTGATATTCTGATTTCAAAAATGATGACTATTTTACAAAATTCCAAACATATAAGTTTCATTAATTAATTTTATAATTAATTCCCGATGTCACAATAAATAGAGTGTTTTTAAGAAACAATTTATATCAAAATATTGACAATTGTTCATGCCGAATTTCAATGTTAAATGAATTCTAATGACCACCATTAGATAAAATGGTAAAAATATATTCTAATTATACTTTAAAACCACTAAATAGTATAATTTATCATAATAAATTATTTTTATTAAAAAATTTGTTTTAAGTATTTTTCACTATTCATAAACAAATTGGAAGTTCTCAGAATGTTACAAAAAATTCAACTTAGGATAATTTTGATATTACGAATACAAAAACAAAGTCTATTTGAAAAAATAAAATTTCTATAATTTTAAAAACTGGTTATTACTAATCATGACGGCTACTTTGATTAGTCGTGGTGTGTTAGAACTCGAACTTGCGTACAATGCAAGCTATTGCATTATTGAAAGAGAGGTGTATCATGGAAGCTCAAGGTGTTACATTCTCCCCTCCTTCAATAAATTGCGTCCTGGCAATTTGAAATTTTTCATTGAAAATAAAAGGTTGAAAATAGAAAATACATTTGTGGAAAACCCACATCGGAGATAAGGTTAATAAAATTTAGCCTTAATAAGAGGGAAATGGAAATGAAAAAGTCACCACCAAATTATGATATGGATAAGGAGAACATTGGTGGAAATTAGAGACATATAATTGGAGGAAAAACGTAAATATTTGTAGGGAGTTATTGAGGTCATCAATCACAAACAAGTGTCAAAATGAGGGCCTCAAAGCCTTCAATCTATGTTGATTTAAAACATCATCAGTTCAACAAGACATAAGGTATTAGGATAACACATTTTTTTTGTTTTAATATCCCTTTAATAAAGTTTAAGAATTAATTTATTCATAGAATAAGATATAGGTATATATATATACTTATACTTGACAAGTAGAGTTTCAACCTTCAACTAATTTCTACCACAAACTCATCTTTCACTCAAAAAGATAATAGAACTCAGAAATAATATATTTATCCTAACCGTACAACGTTCAAAATATTAGAACATACCATTTAGATTACAAAAACTATTTTGTAATAACCAGGGACTTCCTGTAGGCTAGTGGTAGGTAATAAAGGCATGTTGCACTATGGTTGTGGGTTCGATTCCTGCATCTTTGTCCGACGCGACCGGTAATGCCCCACACTGCAGGTTGTCCTTTTCCTAAAACTATAGTATTATAATATTCCAAAAATAATCTTCAGAAATGCTTTAACCTTAAACAATACTATCCAAAGATCAACTTAATCCATTCCAACCTTTATAGTTATCCAAAATACTTCTGTCCAACTCACAGTCCAAATTTTATAAGGAAGGTGAACATAATGAAGATCCTTTTTTCCACGTAACAACATGTGAACACCTTCATCGTGTATTCTTTTTAAACATACTGAATTACCATGATCCCTTATTCCTTATAGAATACTAGATATACTCCTTCTATCCAAAAATGTATACAAATCATCAATCAGTTTCAAGGAAGTTAAGAATATCTAATATAATTTATCCAAATCAATCACGTCTTATTCCAAAATGACAATCTCGGTATCAGAACCATATTATGGTTTATCTTTCTCTCAACCATATATTTTCCAAAAAATTAACCTACTGTGGAGTCACTTTTCCTGGTTCCATACAATCTAAAGTCCTTGATGAAATAGTACTGCAGTACAATCCTTATATACTCCATAATTATTATAACTAGTACATCATTGATACAACACACAAATTATAAAATTCTTTAATAACAACATAAGAACTCTAATCATTACTCCTCATCTATGGTAGTATCATAACTTGATTATTATCCAATAACATCATTTGGGCATACTCTGATGATTTGGACATTGGTTTGCGTAGTGTCCCCAATCCTTGTAGAAGAAGCATTATACATTTGAAACCATTTTCTTACCCTTGCAGTCACACACTTTGTGTCCTTTTTATCTACACTTATAACAAACTCCCATTCCCTTTAGGAAAGTTCCATGATGTTTCTTCCCACAATTACCACATATTGGAAAATTCTTCTTTCACATCATCCCTTTATCCATCATTCTCTCTTCCATCCCTTTCGTCTCTTACTTCGCTTCAAAGCAATAGGACTCAGAGAATTCTTTACTTATCTTATTAACACATGATACTATTTCTTCATTTTTTGAGAACACATGGGAGACTATTTCCTTTCAAAATGTTGGCTTAATACCGTGAAAGATACAATCATTCTTACTCTTTGGATCATACGTATTGCCGGAGTTAACATTCCTTCCACTGGGCGCCATTTCTATAAAATTTCATAAACTAGGTTAGTTTATGAATTACAATGAATAATTCCAAACATTTAAAATAATTAATGTAAATTGAACGGTTTATGGATATAATCCATAATCATAAGAATGTTTTCTTTGAAGAAGTATATACTGATAAACCCTACATAATAGTTTGTAAAGAAAATGAGAATTATCCTATGAAAATCCCCCGGGAGTGTCGTAACCAAGAGTGCAGCAAGGCCCGTTATTGTGTACCAGTTCCCGTTTGAGTCTAGCTCAAAGCGGTGTTTTCGGGTTTTACCCCTAGGTACATCTATGCTAGAGCCGCCTCGACCTGCTCATATCCAGATAGGGATGTATTGCTCGGAAAACTCACAACATCTCTATAATACCAAAATTCTAGGAAGCTCTTCTATACTAATCCTCAAAGTCTATCTTTGGTCTATGTGCTCTAATTAGAATTTATATAAATATAGCTTCCAAGGTTAGTATTAAACTACCTCTGATACCAACTATAACGCCCCGACCCTAGTTACCCAGAGTCGGTGCATTACTTCGTAACATTGGCATGATCACAAAATATCAAGTCTCGAAAGACCGATTAGTTTAGTAGCCTTGGAAACACTAGATACATTCATAAATGTAACATTACATAATAATGTGAAAATATAAAATAACAAAGTCTCTATACTCTACACTCATATCCTCTTCTGACTATCCCTGCAGGTCATTCATAAAATACTTCTTCACATCCTGGAAAATATTAATACATTGAAAGGGGTGAGCTCAGATGCTCAGTAAGGATAACAATATTGCGGAAGCTTTCATAAATAAACATTAACATTTAAGGAAATGTATAACTAAAACAAAATCCTTTTAAACATGAACTTCAACATAATATGGCAAAAGTAAAATGAGATAATTCCATTTACTGATTCACATGAATATTCTACTGGTCGAATAATCACATGCAATATCAATAACCACTTTCATAATGATGTAATGCATAATTCCAGACTATCATAACCACGTAGCCAAGGCCTCGTGCCAAGACACTAGTTTGTGTCATGAGACCTGACGATGCATCGAGGAGCTATAGCGGGCTCCACCTGTCACATATTAAGTCCAATGCATTCCTCATATTAATAGGTTTAAATATATCATAAACCACAACATAATCGTATCACATAAAACATGCATAAAGGAAACATAACATTTCCACATTTTAATCACAATATTTCAATGAAACACATTGATATAATAAAAACGCTTTCAAACCCATTTTCAATACCAAAATAAAAGAAAGTTAAAACTCTGTATTTATTTTTCATTAAAAAAAAGTGATGGCTTGTAGAGGAAGCCAAAACTCAAATAATGGTCACGGCGGCGGAGAAGTCGTTGTCGCTGAATATGTATGGAAAGAAAAACATTCCCTTTTTGTCGTTTAGTAAAACACTTCGTATAAAAAAATTCCTTTTGAATAAACGTAAAATTCAAAGGGCTTTATACACCGTATAAAAGAAAGTTGTGTATAAAACTAAATATGCCTCAATGAAACGAGATTGAGACAAAGTCCTTAAAAAGATCATTTTTAAAATAAAATAGATCTATTATGTGTATTCACTATAGGTACACATAAATAAAGTGAAAATAAAAAATAAGACATAATAATATCATGACATAATTTGAAAGTTGGAGATTAACCCAAAGAATGGAAGTTGGGTTAAGAAATTCCCTTACCTTGTGTCTGACTTGATTCGACCATTCATTAACCTCCGGAATAATAAACTAGAGTAAATATCTACTTTATTAAGAACCATTTTCAATTTCATTATCCTTTTTATATCACTTATTACAATGTTATTAACATTATGTAATTATTTAAGTTAATAACGGTTGTTTTGTCGATCTTTGGTACTTGAGTCAACAATAAACTTCTTATAATTACAAGTTGTTTATGTGGTAGAATATCCATTATCTCCAGAATTATATTCATGATTTATATGTCATATATATCATATATATCCAGTATATACATTCATTCATAATACTACGTAACATTTGGAGGTAAGAAATGAAATGCACCATTCATGGAGACGGTAAGCCGTACGTACGCATGAACGCTACTTTCATTTCTATTTCATATTTAATGTAATGAAATCATAATTATATAAAGGTATAATATATTTCCAGTATAATATCATATATAATATAATTTAATCCATCCTTTATACATTCCACATATGGCATTAACGATTCACATCACTTTGAGGGGGAGGTAGTCTGCACTTCCTAAAATGAAATTATCGCGTTTACCCATAATGGAAATCATAAAGAATGCCATAAATGAGAAATACAGAAGCATAAGGAAAACATAAACATATTATTTATCATATATAAATATAGTTACATCTTAATGTCCACCTTTGAAGGTGTTATATGAGTGTTGAACAATCATCGTTTCATGAGGCAGAAATTCGCCATCCACAGAAACAGTATGTTCTTTAACCATTAGATGTAGGTGTGTGTATGTGTAGCTCTAATACTTCTTATAACAACATCCTAGTATATTGAGGATACTTTTTGGGTTACAAATTAAATGAATAAAAATATTTTATGGGTTTGGAGAAGCAAAATAAAACCAAATAACATAAGAGAAGACATTACCTTAAAATCGGGTAACTCTTTTGATTTGAGCCAAGGGATTCCTTGGAAAGAATTATTTCCAAAGTGATGCTTCTAGGAGTAAGGGTGGGAAGTTGGGAAGGTATTTGGGCAGAGGTTGGACGAGCCAAAAGGCTTTGAAAGTGTGAGTAAGGTGGTAGAGGTGGGGGCCTTTTATAAGTGGAGAGGAGGGGCACTCTTGGAAAGTAAAGAAAAGTCACTTTATTTTAAACTTGTATTCGGATTTAAGGGGTCCCACATTGATATAATTATAGGATAAAGTGATAAGGGTTCTAAATCTACCCATCTAATAGTTTTTGGACATGTGTAGGGCTTATATATTACATTATCCTTCCATTTTATTTAAATCGTTAAATAATGAGGTCATCGCTGCATCATCATGATGTCATAAATAATTTAATTTATTTAATGTCTAAAAATTATAAAAAAATACTATGATGTAGGAAATCTTTTTAGCTTTAAAATTCCTATTTATAGTCAAAAATATGACTTGTATAACCCCATGTAAAAATTGTTTTAGTAAAACATTTCATGTTTGTGTCATTTTTTACTTTAACATTAAATAAAAGGTATTTATGCCATTTTCCAACTAAAGTGGCTCCATGGGGTCCCCAAGTTGACCCATGGATTTTCGTGGTCAGACATGGCACATCCAATGAGGGTAGGACATGTTTCAAGCTCATCTCATATTATTAAAACATTATTTTTACCTTAAACTACACTAATTACCTCTAATCACGATTAAGAACTTAAAAGTTACTATTCACAAAAAAATTATTTTAATCTCATTGAACCACATTTTACTTATTAATGAAAACCATTTATGTTGGATTTTTGAAATTCAAAACACAGAAGTGGTAAAATTTCATTTAAACGAAAAATCGGTTTTTTTAAGTACCACTTAGTGGTTTTACTATTCATCAAAAATTGAAGTTTTTCAGAAAAATCCCAAAAATTCACCCTAAGCTATATTTGATATTCTGATTTCAAAAATGATTTCTATTTTACAAAATTCCAAACTAATAAGTTTCATTAATTAATTTTATAATTAATTCCCGATGTCACAACAAATAGCGTGTTTTTAAGAAACAATTTATATCAAAAGATTGACAATTGTTCATGCCCAATTTCAATGTTAAATTAATTCTAATGACCACCATTGGATAAAATGGTAAAAATATATTCTACTTATACTTTAAAACCACTAAATATTATAATTTATCACAATAAATTATTTTGATTAAAAAAGTTGTTTTCAGTATTTTTCACTAATCATAAAAAAATTGGAAGTTCTCAGAAAGTTACAAAAAATTCAACTTACAATAATTTTGATATTACGAATACAAAAAAGAAGTCTATTTGGAAAAATAAAATTTCTATAATTTTAAAAAAGTGTTTATTACTATTCATAACGACTACTTTGATTAGTCTCGGTGTGTTAGAACTCGAACTTGCGTACAATGCAAGCTATTGCATTATTGAAAGAGAGGAATATCATGGAAGCTCGGGGTGTTACATTCTCCCCTCTTTTAAAAATTGCGTCCTTGCAATTTGAAATTTTTATTTGAAAATAAAAGGTTGAAAATAGAAAATACCTTTGTGGAAAACCCACATCGGAGATAAGGTAAATAAAATTTAGCCTTAATAAGAGGGAAATGGAAATGAAAAAGTCACCACCAAATTATGATCTTGATAAGGAGAACATTGGTGGCAATTAAAGACATATAATTAGAGGAAAACGTAAATATTTGTAGGGAGTGATTGAGTTCATCAATCATGAACAAGTGTCAAATTGAGGGCCTCAAAGCCTTCAATCTATGTTGATTTAAAACATAATCTATTCAACAAGACATAAGATATTAGGATAACACATTTTGTTTTGTTTTAATATCCCTTTAATAAAGTATAAGAATTAATTTATTCATAGAATAAGATATAGGTATATATATATACTTATTCTTGACAAGTAGAGTTTCAACCTTCAACTAATTTCTACCACAAACTCATCTTTCACTCAAAAAGATAATAGAACTCAAAAATAATATATTTATCCTAACCGTACAAGGTTCAAAATATTAGAACATACCTTTTATATTACAAAAACTATTTTGTAATAACCAGTGACTTCCTGTAGGCTAGTGGTAGGTAATAAAGGCATGTCGCACTATGGTTGTGGGTTCGATTCCTGCAGCTTTGTCTGATGCGACGGGTTATGCCCCACCGTGCAGGTTGTCCTTTTCCTAAAACTATAGTATTATAATATTCCAAAAATAATATTCAGAAATGCTTTAACCTTAAACAATACTATCCAAAGATGAACTTAATCCATTCCAACCTTTATAGTTATCCAAAATACTTCTGTCCAACTCACAGTCCAAATTTTATAAGGAAGGTAAACATAATGAAGATCCTTTTTTCCACGTAACAACATGTGAACACCTTCATCATGTATTCTTTTTAAACATACTGAATTACCATGATCCCTTATTCCTTATAGAATACTAGATATACTCCTTATATCCAAAAATGTATACAAATCATCAATCAGTTTCAAGGAAGTTATGAATATCTAATATAATTTATCCAAATCAATCACGTCTTATTCCAAAATCACAATCTCGGTATCAGAACCATATTATGGTTTATCTTTCTCTCAACCATATATTTTCCAAAAAATTAACCTACTGTGGAGTCACTTTTATTGGTTCCACACAATCTCAAGTCCTTGATGAAATAGTACTACAGTACAATCCTTATATACTCCATAATTATTATAACCAGTACATCATTGATACAACACTCAAATTACGAAATTCTTTAATAATAACATAAGAACTCTAATCATTACTCCTCATCTATGGTAGTATAATAACTTGATTATTATCCAATAACATCATTTGGGGCATACTCTGATGATTTGGACAATGGTTTGCGTAGTGTCCCCACTCATTGCAGAAGAAGCACCGTACATTTGAAATCATTTTCTTACCCTTGTAGTCACGCAATTTGTGTCCTTTTTCTCTACACTTAAAACAAACTCCCATTCCCTTTAAGAAAATTCCATGATGTTTCTTCCCACAATTACCACATATTGGAAAATTCTTATTTCCCATCATCCCTTTATCCATCATTCTCTCTTCTATCCCTTTCATCTCTTGTTTCGCTTCAAAGCCATAGGACTCAGAGAATTCTTTACTTATCTTATTGACACATGATACTATTTCTTCATTTGTTGATAACACATGGGAGACTATTTCCCTTCGAAATGTTGGCTTAATAACGTGAAATATACGATCCTTCTTACTCTTTGGATCATACGTATTGCTGGAGTTCACATTCCTTCAACTGGGCGCCATTTCTACAAAATGGAATAAACTAGGTTAGTTTATGAATTACAATGAATAATTCCAAACATTTAAAATAATTAATGTAAATTGAATGGTTTATGGATATAATCCATAATCATAAGAATGTTTTCTTTTAAGAATTATATACTCATAAACCATACATAATGGTTTGTAAAGAAAATGAGAATTATCCTATGCAAATCCCCCGGGAGTGTCGTAACCAAGAGTGCAGCAAGGCCCGTTTTCGTGCACCAGTTCCCGTTTGAGTCTAGCTCAAAGCGGTGTTTTAGGATTTTACCTCTAGGTACATCTGTGCCAGAGCCGCCTATACCTGCTCGTATCCAGACAGGGATGTATTGCTCAGAAAACTCACAACATCTCTATAATACCAAAATTCTAGGAAGCTCTTCTATACTAATCCTCAAAGTCTATCTTTGGTCTATGTGCTCTAATCAGAGTTTATCTAAATCTAGCATCCAAGGTTAGTACTAAACTTCCTCTGATACCAACTGTAATGCCCCGACCCCAGTTACCCAGAGTCGGTGCATTACTTCATAACATTGGCATGATCACAAAAGATCAAGTCTCGAAAGACCGATTAGTTTAGTATCCTTGGAAACACTAGATACATTCATAAATGTTACATTACATAATAATGTAAAAATATACAATAACAAAGTCTCTATAGTCCACACTCATATCCTCTTCTGACTATCCCTGCAGGTCATTCATAAAATACTTCTTCACATCCTGGAAAATATTAAAACATTGAAAGGGGTGGGCTCAGATGCTCAGTAAGGATAACAATTTTGTGGTAGCTTTCATAAATAAACATTAACATTTTAGGAAATGTATAACTAAAACAAAATCCTTTTAAACATGAACTTCAACATAATATGGAAAAAGTAAAATGAGATAATGCCATTTACTTATTCACATGGATATTCTACTGGTCGAATAATCACATGAAATATCAATAACCACTTTCATAATGATGGAATGCATCATACCAGACTATCATAACCACGTAGCCAAGGCCTCGTGCCAAGAACACAAATAAGATTTTGTCAAGGCCTCGTGCCAAGACACTAGTTTGTCTCATGAGACCTTCCGACGCATTGAGGAGCTATAGCGGGCTCCACCCATCACTTATTAAGTCCAATTCATTCCTCATATGAATAGGTTTAAACATATCATAAACCATAACATAATCGTATCACAAAAAACATGAATAAAGGAAACATAACATTTCCACATTTCAATCACAAGATTTCAATACAACACATTGATATAATAAAAACGCTTCCAAAACCATTTTCAATACCAAAATCAAAGAAAGTTAAAACTTTGTATTTATTTTTCATTAAAAAAAGTGATGGCTTGTAGAGGAAGCTGAAACTCAAATAATGGTCATGGTGGCGGAGAAGACATTGTCTCCGCATATGTATGGAAAGAAAAACATTCCCTTTTTTTCGTTTAGTAAAACAATTCGTATAAAAAAGATTCCTTTTGAATAAACGTAAAAGTCAAAGGGGTTTATACACCATATAAAAGAAAGTTATGTATAAAACAAAATATGCCTCAATGAAAGGAGATTGAGACGAAGTCCTTAAAAAGATCATTTTAAAATAAAATAGATCTATTATGTGTATTCACTATAGGAACACATAAAGAAAGTAAAAATACAAAATAAGACATAATAATATCATGACATAATTTGAAAGTAGAAGATTAACCCAATGAATGGAAGTTGGGTTAAGAAATTCCCTTACCTTGTGTCCGAATTGATTCAACCATTCTTTAACCTCCTGAATAATAAACTAGAGTAAATATATACTTTATTAAGAACAATTTTCAATTTCATTATCCTTTTTATATCACTTATTACCATTTTATGAACATTATGTAATTATTTAAATTAATAACGGTCGTTTTGTCGATCTTTGGTACTTGAGTCAACAATAAACTTCTTATAATTACAAGTTTTTTATGTGGTAGAATATCCATTATATACAGAATTATATTCATGATTTAGATTTCATATATATCATATATATCCAGTATATACATTCATTCATAATATTACGTAACATTTGGAGGTAAGAAATGAAATGCACCATTCGTGGAGACGGTAAGCCGTACGTACGCATGAACGCTACTTTCATTTCTATTTCATATTTAATGGAATGAAATCATAATTATATAATGATATAATACAGTTCCAGTATAATATCATATATAATATCATTTACTCCATCCTTTATACATTCCTCATATGGCATTAATGATTCACATCACTTTGAGGGGGCGGTAGTCCGCACTTCCTAAAATGAAATTATCGCGTTTACCCATAATGGAAATCATAAATTATGCCATAAATTAGAAATACAGAAGCATAAGGAAAAAATAAACATATTATATATCATATATAAATATAGTGACATCTTAATGGCCACCTTTGAAGGTGTTATATGAGTGTTGAACAATCATCGTTTCGTGAGGCAGAAATTCGCCATCCACAGAAACAGTATGTTCTTTAACCATTAGATGTAGGTGTGTGTAAGTGTAGCTAGAATAATTCTTATAACAATATCCTAGTATATTTATTATACTGTTGTTGTTTAAAATTAAATGAATAAAAAGTGTTTATGGGGTTGGAGAAGCAAAATAAAACAAAATAACATAAGAGAAGACATTAGCTTAAATTCAGGTAACTCTTTTGATTTGAGCCAAAGGCTTCCTTGGGAAGAATTCTTTCCAAAGTGAGGCTTCTAGGAGTAAGGTATGGAAGTTGGGAGAGTATTTGGGAAGAGGTTGGACGATCTAAAAGGCTTTGAATGTGTGAGTAAGGTGGTAGAGGTGGGGGCCTTTTATAAGTGGAGAGGAGGGGCACTCTTGGAAAGTAAAGAAAAGTCACTTTATTTTAAAATGGTATTCGTATTTAAGAGGTCCCACATTGATATAATTTGAGGATAAGGTGATAAGGGTTCTAAATCTACCCATCCAATAGGTTTTGGACATGTTTAGGTCTTATATATTACATTATCCTTCCATTTTATTTAAATCGTTAAATAATGAGGTCATCGCTGCATCATCATGATGTCATAAATAATTTAATTTATATAATGTCTTAAAATTATAAAAAAAAATCTATTATGTAGGAAATATTTTTATATTTCCAATTACTATTTATAGTCAAATATATGACTTGTATAACACCATGTAAAAATTGTTTTAGCAAAACATTTCATGTTTGTGTCATTTTTTACTTTAACATTAAATAAAAGGTATTTATGTGATTTTCCAACCAAAGTGGCTCCATGGGGTCCCCAAGTTGGCCCATGGATTTTCTTGGTCATCCATGGCACATACAATGAGGTTAGGACATGTTTCAATCTCATCTCATATTATTAAAACATTATTTTTACCTTAAACTACACTAATTACCTCTAATCGCGATTAAGAACTTAAAAGTTACTATTCACCAAAAAATTATTTTAATCTCATTGAAACACATTTTACTTCGTAATGACAACCATTTATGTCAGATTTTTGAAATTTAAAACACAGAAGTGGTAAAATTTCATTTAAACGAAAAATCAGTTTTTATAAGTACCACTTAATGGTTTCACTATTCATCAAAAATTGAAGTTTTTCAGAAAAATCCCAAAAATTCACCCTAAGCTATATTTGATATTCTGATTTCAAAAATGATTTCTATTTTACAAAATTCCAAAAATATAAGTTTCATTAATTAATTTTATTATTAATTCCCGCTGTCACAACAAATAGCGTGTTTTTATGTAACAATTTATATCAAAAGATTGACAATTGTTCTTTCCCAATTTGAATGTTAAATTAATTCTAATGAACACTATTGGATAAAATGGTAAAAATATATTCTAATTATACTTTAAAACCACTAAATAGTATTATTTATCACAATAAATTATTTTTATTAAAAAAGTTGTTTTAAGTATTTTTCACTATTCATAAAAAAATTGGAAGTTCTCAGAAAGTTACAAAAAATTCAACTTAGGATAATTTTGATATTATGAATACAAAAACGAAGTCCATTTGGAAAAATAAAATTTCTATAATTTTAAAAAGTGGTTATTACTATTCATAACGACTACTTTGATTAGTCGCGGTGTGTTAGAACTCGAACTTGCGTACAATGCAAGCTATTTCATTATTGAAAGAGAGGCGTATCATGGAAGCTCGGGGTGTTACATACACATGTGAGGGTTAGTTTGGTAGAAAAATTCCTTTGATGTATATCTCAAGCTCACTTACTACATGAATCTTATGAGGAGTTGGTGTCCCTATATCTTACCCTTGTTAAGATGGTTGTTGCATCATTCCCTCACTCCATGGTGTTAAATCCTTATCTTATCGAGTATGTGATAGAGTATTTACTAGGAGAGAGTGAATGTGAGGCCTTACATGACCATATATCCATAATCAATTCAATGGATGGATATTATGAGGTATGTAATGCCATTATCTTTTTCTAGGATGGATTGTGGTTCTACTAATGAATGGAATGGTGGTGATGATAGATTTCCACACATTTTCTTTATAGGTAAATAATAGTGTAGGGGAGATGTACAGGTACCCTCACCACATTTATTGGTGGTCTAGCATGAGGCAATGTTTAGATGAGTTCATCTCTTGTTTTCCTCACTTGTTAGTAGGTGAAGGTATAACATCATTTTTTAGGTTTTCAAAACCCATTGAGATCTGATAGAAGAAGTGGAATAAGATATCTATGGATATTATGATAGGGATTCCACACATAGAAAAATGCCTTGAGTCCTTTTAGATGATATTTTATTGAATAAAAAAGTTGGAACCCTTACATTTTATCAACGATTAGATTTTTGGGGTATATTAAGAATGTTTTATGTTTTGTGGAGCCTTATCTTTTATATGGTTCCCCTAATGATTATATCCATTAGTGATGTTTAGTTTATGACACGATTGTAGAGAAGACTATATGAAGAATTTTAGATGCAAATGGGGAGGAGTAAAGCCTTTCAAATGCATCATGATGGGAAAACTGGGATAACTACATGTTTTATGAATATATACAGAGGTATTACTTATTAGACTTCTGTCAATTATGGGTGGATATTTTTTCTTTTGTATAGATTTAACATAAAAATATCTACCACACTAAAATTGGAACTACAACTTTTGAGGCCCTATGTGGGAGACCCATTAGGTAATACTTTTTATTTATAGATATAATGGTGATATCCATTTTTGTCCCATAGATAGTTCATGTGACACTATAATGTCCAGATTAGCTTTTAGAAAACGGGGACAAAGCACACCAGACATGAATCTTACATAGATCACCATTATAGGACCATGGTGTTTGACCAGAGATACAACAATTTACTAAGAATTTCCACATTATTAGGATTATATAGTTTCATATGAGGTGGAAATCTATCCTTGGGTTTCATGGGGTTGTTTGAGATCGTGTAGATAGTTTTTGAGATTTCATACTAGCTCACCCTACCCCCACAAATGGAGAGGGTGCATGACATCTTTTCTAGGTCATAGCTGATGAAAAATGATCATGATCCCACTCAAATCAACAATTGTAGTGACATGAACATTGAGGATTGAGATAAGTTTTCTCATAACCAAGTGGCCATCAATGATCGAAGAGATATTACCCTGTATATAACGACTATCCATTTGGTTAGTGTGTTATGGCTGCTCAAAAAAAGGTGTCAAAGAGTTCCTAAGAGAATTAGAGAAATATGTGGGATAATGATCCCAATATTTTTTTTAGTTTTACTTTTTTTAGAAGAAATTATTGAAGGATTGTGTCATGTAGAGACATGGTGGATTCCATGTAAAACGTAGAAATATTTCTATATACATTTTTTGAGCTTGGATCCGAGACAAGATGTGATTTTGAGGCACATTGGGCATGAAATTAATTTTATAAAATAATTAAAATTATTTTATATATTAAAATAATGATTCATAAATAAAGTGGGATAGAATATACAATGAGATATACAAGGCCATAGTTGAATCCATAACATGATGTTTATCCAGAGAATAAAATAAAATTGTTCAGCATGGGATGTTCAGTCTCGTCACGGATTGGAAGTACATTCATATTATTAATTAATTATTAAATCAAATCATTCATTAATTTATTCCTAATTGAAAAACATATAATAATTCCACCATACATAATCTTCATGGATTAGTTTCATAATCCATGTGAGTATTCCATAGTGTCTCCTTCTACCATCCAAGGATATCCAACTCGGACGATGAAAAAGTGTCTTATCTGATCTTATCAGGCTGCAACAAACCCAATAACATCCTTCAATAATAGGAATGAATGTTATTAAATCTAAATCAATAAATTATTTATCTATAAATTTTTAATATGTGGCATACATCCTCTTTTACTAAATAATTGTGTAGATTGATCACTTTTAATTGATCTACACCAATTGGGAATTGAGCATTCACTACCATAATAAAATCACAATTGATTATTCTTTTTTTCTCACACTGAATTCACCATTCTTGATCTTTGTCCTAGAATTCATCGAAATAATCGACTAAAAAGTTTTCATTATGCATTTACCCTTTTTTTACTTCTCATTTATCAGGAGAATGATCCCACGGTACTAGTTCAACACTATCGAGATGTACCGAGCCCGATCAGATACCAAGAATAATGATTGATCAACAAAAAAGGCATGGATCCATGAAATGTATACACATCTAGGATTTTAACGGGGAATGATAATTTTTAAAAAAAATTATTAAAACAATGGTGATAGGGTTTATCGAGTCAAGGAATGCACATATGTTGAACTTTAGAAGAACCTATTACCACTAGAATCCTTTTTCTAGAATATGAATACCTGAAAGGAGAGATTAAACCTTGATATGATGTTTCATGGGAAGAAATAATGATGAAATATAAGGAATGGATTATATTCAAATCCTAGTAAGTAGATCTATATTTTTGAAAAAAAACATTACTACACACTATGTATATGGATGAACATATGGTGAGTATCCCATTAAGTGTTATGAATTTGGTTTTGAGAAATTATATTGTCTAAACTATGTGTATATCTCATATGTGTTGTGTACCTCAACCCTATGAGGATGAGTCATGTGATAGACCACATGAATGAGACTACATGTGGGAGTACAAGGCTAGAAACACTACCATGTTCTAGAGTACACAGGTATGGATAGACCTCTATGGTGGGACCCCATGTGATGCAACAAGCTGTGTAATAATATCAGTCAAAAAATTAAAACTACTTAAACATGGACATATGGACATGCACTAGTCCCTGTAATCATAATATCACAATGTAGTCCACCTTCATGTAATTTAGTACTATATTGTCATGGAGGCATGTACTATCTATATACACTACTAGTAAGTGGAGAGAAACCACAAATAATTTTGGTTACCTCAAAGTATTTGTATCCAATGGTTCTTCTTAAGGAAAAATTAAGGCTATATATCTCCTATTATTGAACTAAAATTTTAGATCATTAGTATATTATCCTGATTTTATTCCATGTAGAATTAAATGGTGACTCTGGTTGTGGAAAAAATAATATGATGTAAAATGTTCTAAACATGGATCATGGTTATGTGGTACATGGTGTCAGTAGTGATCCCACTAGATCACCAGTGAAAACTATGTTGTGCCCTCAAATAGAGCAGTGAAGTGGATTCCTTATCAATTACATGTTTTTATCATCTATTGTAGATTAACAGTGAGATCCATGATAAATACTGATTTGTACCATCCAGTAGATTTGAGTAGTGGGGACTTGGATGACTAACAAGTTGTACCCTCCAGTATGGCTGGGCAGTGGAGTCTTCAAATAATACCTAGTAGTACCCTCTAGTAATAAAGGGATGTGGTATCCCTGATGGTCTCAGAGATATAACCTCTAGTAGAGTTGGGATGTGGAGTCCTCAATTACTATGGATTAGTAGCATCTACTAGAGTTTGGACGTGTAGTACATGATTTCTATCGAGTTATACCCTTTAGTAGAGTTGGTTAGTGGTGTCATCAATGTCTATCAAGTTGTATCATATATTAAAAATCAATAATGCTTCATTGAAGAATTATATAGTGGATCGATCAAATTGTACGTGGGAATGGTTCCTCAACCTCGTGTACATGTCCCCTCTACTATGTGAAATAGATATGATGCATGGTTTAACGTGAAAAATTATTTCTGGGTAGACACAATAGATTTTAGAAATCATTGAATGTCTTTTGGGACTACTGGATACTCTACTTATTAGGATGTTCTATGATAATTACATCACCATACTCCATGGTTTGGTGTTCATTTAATTATCTAATATACATTCTTATATATCCAAACCATGTTTTCAAATCTCTTTCCATGGGTGGAAAATATGTACGGGGTGTGCCATTTGATTTTGGTGTTTAGATTACCTGGTCTGGAGGATCCTACACACATACTATATGTTTAAAAGACATAAAGTGAAATTCGTATATCAATTTACCAAGCCCCTTGTTCTTGTATGAGGTAAAATATACTCTTGGGTTGGGTTTAGTTATTGTCTATGATTGTATCTTGTATCTACTATCACTCTATAACTATTGTATCACATACTCCTCCCCCAAAATATGTTGGGGCGTCCTTCTAGGTATGTACATACTATCCTATTATTTTTATTTTCCCACAAATTTCATTACTTATAGTGATAAAATATATCTCGATGGTGAATTCATAAGGTCATAGGGGTTCTTATACCATTGGAACTTATATGGATTGTATATCATGGGATGTAGGATGTGGGAACTTTTAGTACATTACATTTATAGTTTTTTAAGGTTGCATTATTTTCTCGTTGGTCATTGATTTTCCCACATTACAATTTATATTTCATTTCCATACTCTTGTACACTCTAGAGGTTATCCACTATTGGTTTACTTTCTAAATGTGTGGAATCTTTTACACATTCACCATGAACTTCTTCATTAAGATGGTTGTTTGTTTTCATACAATTTCAATAGTTAATTCATCCCCATGATTTATATTCTATCAGTGATGGTTTCCACCACTTAAATATGGAGGTTATTTTGTGGATGTTTTTGTTTTTTCAACAAATTTTGTTCGGTCATAACATATCTATCATATATAACAATTTTTAAGATCCTAAATGTGTTTCATTGTCATATATTATTCATTTATCACATGATTATATATTTCAATGTTATTTTCTCAAATGGTTATCAAATAGTCAATCCATGTATTAATTCATGTTTTCATTCATACATGACATTCTAAGATTTGGAGAATATTGTGTTATTTTTTGAAAATCATATAATTGATTTATAAAATGATTTAACATTATGATAAATCATTTTAAATTATATATATTTTAATGTTATAACTAAATAATTATTGATATTATTATTTATATAGATTCTTTGGTGGTATCAGTCTTGGATTTCTGACCACATCTTAAAATTATAATAATGTTGTAATAGATGTTTTTGTTTAAGAATGTTTTAAGAAGAAGAGAATTATATATCATGTAATGTTCCTTTGTTATAATCATATTCATATTGAGATGGTTTTGTATTGAAGAATGATAGAAAAATACATGTCTCATCTTTTTTATTTATGCATCCTAGTTTGGTCTATTTGGGATCAATTTGTTGTCCCATTGATTGATGCACTTTGTTCAGTGTTGTGACCTCTGGTTTTACATAGATTATTTTTATATTGAGATCATTTTTCTTCCTCATTTAGGAACATATCTATGTGGTGAACATTCAAAAATAAATTCATTATCTATACTTGGTCAATTAGTTACAAATTTGTATCAGAGGGAATACCTAGATTGGTGTTTTTTGAAACTACGTATTTTTAATTTGTTTAATTACTAGATTGTATTTCGGATAGTCATAATTTTGATTATAAGTGATAAATATTGCCTAAACAACTCACACTTGGGTCGGAATCAATGTTTTCATGGGTGTTCAATTATTTTTCCTTGCATAATACATGGTGGTTGTGGTCATTTCAATAAAAAATATTGGGGTTTATATGAATTGAATTGTTACATTATAAAAAATTTTATGTTGTTCTTAGAATACTTAATTGATTAAAATAATCATTGTTTTAAATAATTTATAACGATTCTTGTATTTTGTACTTATGAGTTATGAATATGTTCTTAAAATAATTGGTCATTATATTTTTATTAAAAAACTATTACTCCTAGAAGTGTTCTTACAAATCAAAAAAGTAAGATACTTGTTTCATCCTATATAACGATCCTTAAGTCGACCCATAATTAGAAAAAGATAAAATAAACGCTATTCAATCTTTGGGTCAGGAAAGTGTTCAGAAAAAATATTAGTGGTGGAAAATATGCTAAAATTTAATAATAAATAACCATATATTCTTCATTAGTTATAACGTACAATGAGATTCTATAAAATGTATTTTTTTATAAGGAATAATAATTTTCAAAAAAATCTTATTGAATCTAATGTTTGGTTTTCCATGTGTATAAATTAATTACTATGAAGGAGCTGGTGGGTCTCTATTATGAAATCTATGTTTCATAATTATCTAAATATGGATTCTATTAAGAAAAAATTCAATAATTTGTTTTATCTAAGATGTTATTTGTAGAATAGACCATATATTCTTTGACCCTATAAAATGGGTATCATACCGACCTACATAATTCCACGTGTTATACAATGTAGATTAATTTGGCATCGGATCTGGTAACCAATGATTATCAAACTTATTTGAGGTTTGATTTGGGATTGAGGGATGATATTTAGTTAGTATTATTTCTCATTTTCCTTTAAAAAATTATTGGTGTATTCAATAATGATACTTTGTCAAATGTAAATATAATTGTAAAGATATATTTGGGAGGATCATTAGTGGGTTTTTTCTCTCATCTGGGTTGTAAAAACTGCAGTGAAATGTATGATCAATGGTGTCCAGTTTTTCATCTTAACTAGTTTTAAAGGATTCAATAGGAATGTCGAATGTTTTCAACTTTCAACATTGTAGGCTTTGTCTAATCATGAAAAACTGTATAGAGGCCCCCATAAATATTCATTATTTACAAAAATATATTGTCTTGATTAATTGTTTATAAGATTTATAAGGTAATTAAGGCTATATCTATACTCAACATATGTTGATATGATCATATCACTCGTGCGTAGAGTGATGGGTCTTATCCCTAGGATAATGGGGATGTTCATTTGGATAAGAAATCATTTATATGAGTAGATATGGGATATATTTATGTAGAGTAGTTTGTGATAGTAAAATCTATTATATTGAAAACTATTTTAAGATGTATAATGTTTATTTATCCATTTATAGGGTAATAATTATTTGATATAAATGAAACAAACTGTTTTTATTTTTAATTTTATTTTAGGTTTTTATGATTCATTCGAAGACTATTTTATATTTATTGAATCCTTCCATGCTTTTAAAAATATATATGAACAAAATATCATGTATCTTGCATGTCAAGTGATGAGAAATGTCCTTGAGGTCGACTAGGACATCTTTCTTCTTGATCTGGATACCTCTAACCACTTGGATTGTATGGATTGGATGATTATAAGAAATGATAGGGTTGACTGTTATCATCATCACCTTCCATTTTTTCCATAGGGAGTTCCTAATTTTGTCCAACATGTGTGGGATTCTTAGTCAGGGATAGTATGTCTTATTGTTCCATTTGAAGGTGTGATCTTGTATTAGTGTTTACTTATGTTACTAGTGGATTTTTATCACTATATATTCAGAAAAATTAATTTTGATGTATTTATTACCCTTCAAATATTATATATGATTTCCTTGTTTACGACCATATGGATAAGTAGATTTCACTATAGACCTACTACCTAGAATTCTTCACATTTATATAAAATCATATAATTTATCACCAGTTACATTATAGGAACATTAATTTCATCTTGCAAATAAAAATGATATGTTATTTATTTTTATTATTGTTTCTCCTAGGGAATTTGTTTTACACTTTACCAAGAAGGAAGAAAAAATTCTTAAAATTTCAATAGTTAATGAATGTTAAATTAAGTGAAATCCAAGAAGAAATATCTCATCACCATGACTAATGATCTTTTTTGTTATCATAGAGTGATTTGTTGGTTTAATTATTCAAACCTTTAATTAGGGAACCTCAAGATGAGAGCACAATAAGTATATATAACTAATAAAGCATTTCTGACCCGGACAGGAATTTTGAGATTATAATTATTCCATTTGGGCTCCCTAATTATCCTATTTTATGTAGGGCATTGATAATCTAGATGATTCAACTTTTAATGGGATATTTTATTATTATGTTTTTGGATTATATTTTTCATTTAAACAGTCATAAGAGAATAATGTGAAAAATTTGGTTATAATTTGTAAAATATTTGGGGAACATTATATTTTTTGTTTTCCTTCAATGTGATATGTATGAATTTAAAAAGTAATGCATGTGGTTCATGTTATATGTTATAGGGGAATCTCATATGATCATAAAATAATACATGAAGATATGTCGTGGGATGTGATGATAAATATATATGAGGAATAATTCATATTTGGTTTGGATATTTATTACCTAATACATGTTATGGACTACATTAATCATGCATCTATGATGAAATATTTATCCTATAATGGGGTATTATCATTATGGAATATAAAATTTAATTGATATTTTTTTGTACTAAAGGAAATTTTAACTTACTGTTTTTATTTTATAATTCCAGAACTGGGTTTGGGATAAGATGTTTTCTATAATGCATTTAGACCAAGTTTGAATATTGTATTTTTGCTGGGGAATCTCTTTGTGTGCTATGGATCTCACTAATTATTAACTCATAATATTAAATACCTTACCCAGTATATTGAGTTGATATTTTTTATTTATTTTGTAAATACGTGATTTCATGGTCTATTTAGGTTGTTTATTATGGTATATTCTGATCATAAAATCCAAAAAAAATTCACGTAGTGAGATTTGTTCCTATGGTAGAGATCTTGGGTTGAGTATCCTCAGAAAATTAATTTTTATATTGATTATACCGATTTGAAATAGAATGAATCAACTGATGCACATAGATAAAAATTACATATATAGGTAGTTAAGGAAACTATGGAATAATATTATTTGTTTTGTATTTTCTGAGATATTTTTATGAGTTGAAAAAGATACTGGGATGGTGAGAATTGGTTTGATAAATGTTTAATCATAAATATTTTCTTGGGTTCATCTTTATAATGTATATAATGCTATGTTCTAGTGATTTAGTAAAATCCATAATTGTGCGGAGTCCGTGGTTGACTGGTCAGAGTCTCATAGTTGATTTTTTATTGTTTCCAATGTCTGTTGGATGTTCCTTTTAATATGTGGTAGGAGTTTATGTATAATATAATAAATTTTCATAGGACATTGTAAACTTGGACTACCAACATGTATCATGATTTTAATGGATGTAATTGCTGTCTATGGATGAGATAATTGATAAAATAGTTCATATAATGGTTTATAACATGTCTTAGAATTAATAAGAGCAAAAAACAAAAATAATGATATTTCTATAGTGCCAATGGATTATAATACATAGATATTAAATATTTTTTATGAATAATTATTACATTACAAAAAAATATGTGTAAGGAATATAATATTTCTATTCCATTGGATGCATCGAATCATAAAACGCTTGTCATTATGTAAATTACATCATATCCCATAGTGATCATCATTACTACCACCCTTCATAGTCATATATTACATAATAAATTTCTTCTTAACTATTGTAATTGAAACATAAGTCAGAGAATGTTCATATGTATAGTAAAGGTATACAAGGTAGATAAATCTAACATGAACTTTATGTTATTATAACTTGAGTATAACATTTGAAACCCTTTCCCTCCATATCAAATATCATAATATTGAGTCATAGAATAAGGATTAGTAGGTCATATCAAATGAATTAAAAGAGAATCAAATAATATGAGTCATGAGATCATAACAATGAAATATGATGTATATTTTTTGAATAAACATAAGAATATAATATATTATGTCATGTATACCCACCATATCATTCATAACATGTTATTCTTAGGACAACCTCCCATGTAACTTTATTAGGATAGTGAGGGATCCATTATACAATTTTCAGGATACATATAACCTATTTTGTACCCATTGAGATCATATATAATTATTTATTACCCAATGAATTATAAGGATATATAGGTCTCACCCAGCAAACAATAGAAATAATTCATATGATCGTTAAATGATCATAAAACATTTGATCATTTCATAAACCATGAAATTAAATGTGATTTATATACATTCCATGATATCATAAACTATGTAAAATAGATTGGTTTCATATTAATTTCATCATTTCAAGATTTTATAAAATATAGATGATTAATAGGGGTTCAATTTATATTTATCATGGTGTCACCCATCAATGATAAATGGAATTCATTAATTTCATTCTATCATATAAATAAACGACTTAGTTAATGTATAAAAATGATATCGATGGTTCAAATCCCTAGAATATAATATGTCACAACAACTTATGTAATCTTATATGAAGAATGATTTATATTAATAAATAATTTTGGATATTTCTTGGTGATTACTTCATTTCAATGAAAATAAATTTTTAAAAATAAAAAATTCTTAAAATGTTTTTTAAATCATTTTCATTGGAAAAAATATATTAAAAACATATAATGGAGATCTTAAATATAATTTATCAAATTTTTTGAAGAAATTTCCCTTTTAGATTTTAAAAACACTTTTTTAAACATTAATCAAATTTTAAATCCATGTAATTGAAAATATCCTTGAAATAATTTAATGCACGATTGAATGAAAATAATCTTAATTAACATCATATGATTCATTAATACCATACTTGTTAAAATAATTATTCCTTTCACATTTTTGGTTAATAAAACATAAGATTTTATTTTATAATGACATGAATATTCCTTAAAAAACAGAAAAATAGTAAAACAAAGGTAAAAAATTAATTTATAATAAAATAATGGGAATAAAATAAAATAATTTTTTCAATGTTTATGTATAAAAAATATTTATGACATAAGAGAGACTTAATGTCAGATATTTGTGAAAATATGTTCTCAAATATTTTATGACAAAATTAGTTGGAAAATATAACTATTATATGAAAATATCATCATTAACCAGACGATAATGATATTATTGAGTTTTTTGAGATATTAATCCTAATTTTTTTTCATCAGGAATATATTCATAAACAAAATTGTTGAATAATGAGATTGTAACATAAAATAAATACAAATTTATTGTTCTTTAATCACATGCACCATGAATTTATAATATAAATTTAAAGATTAAATATATTTATTATAATTAAATTAATTATATTACTTTTAAAATTGTATGTATACACACCTTACGAGAGAAATATAAGTGTATAACATATCATAAACCTGAAATATGATAAATTGAGACTAAAAACTCATACCACATCGGTATTATATTTATTCATAATCTATAATGAATAATAAAATTAATTAAAACACTAAATATAACTTATAAAACGGCATTGATGATATAACATTTCAAAGGGGATGTATAAACAACGTGAAATTTAAACAAATGATGAATTTGTGAACATCACAAAAAATAAAAATGTGACTAGTAATCATTTACCATATGTTCTGTCATCCTTCATACACCTATAATCCACATGAATAATGAATAATTTTTTTATAAATGAATTAATTGACCATTAATATATATATCATACCATACAATATTTACACATGAGCAATTATTAATAGTTTATTAATTATTCCATTTTAATGTCATGTTTTAGGAAATAATTACATTGTCTTTCATGAAGGGTTTGATCGGTTTTTATTGGTACAATTCCATTGATCATGGTTTCCTCATATTTGGAATGTAAACCATGAAATTTATATAAATTATATTCAATATTAATGCATTTATAGTAATCTATAAATGATATAGATAAAAAATGATATACAATATTCATGTGGATTATAGTTCGTACGCTCACATTAATCTGGTAACATTATTTATAAAATATTAAAAAAAATAAATGTAAAAGATATATTATATTTATAAAATAATTTTTAGGAAATTTAAATAAAATATTTTTGTCAAATATAGACTTATTACCTACCATGTAAATCGTCAATGAATAAAATCGCTTCCCAAGGTTTTAGTCCTAAATACTCATTAGTGACATTATCGTATTTCTACAAAAATAAAATCATGAAGTAAAGATTCAAATAATATTCCCATAAGACTAGAAAAATAATAAATGTAATATATATATTATAAATAAATAATTCTGTCTAATATTGAGATATATAAAAAAATAAAATGAATGAACATACTTCCTAAGAAGGTAGTCCACTTTACACATAAATGATGATTTCATAACCTATTTTATTGGAGTTGATATTACTGTATGTCAAGATATTAACATAAAAATATATCATTATAGGTATTATACATAATTTATCATATCATAATGTAATAATAATAATAAAATTAGGTTGTGGAGAAAAAAAATAAAAAATTAATGTTGATTAACATTACATCTTCTTCGGGTATCCCGAATATATTGGACCCAAAATCATTCTTTAGTTGGATGTATATTCAATACAAGTAATATAAGAATAGATGAAGTAATATGGGAATTAATTTTCTTAGGTATTTACGTAACCAAAAGGGTTATATGGTTTTAATACCAGAAGAAAAGGGAAGGCATTTTATAAGTGAGTTAAGTTTCACCATTGTAATGTTTTGAAAGAAATAACTCCACCCAAATTTGTATCTTTCCACAAGGATATAATATTCTAATTTATTTAGAATATAAGTAATAATGTGTATAATATTTCCATATATTGGTTGTTTTTTTATTTTTGTTTTTTTTTCAATTATCATTCAAGTTTGACCCTTGGTAAACACATTATTACCTTAATTGTAGAAAATGGTTTATATTTTTTTACTATTTATTTTGAAAAAAAAATATTTTGAATATTTTATAAATTATAAAGTTTTGTGATTCAAAATATATAATCTTATTATCTATATTCAATTCAATAAAGTGAAAAATAATAATTTGATATTAATCTATGATAGGTGTTGAAAATGTGTGATTATAAAGGGAGAATATTGAAAAAATTAAAATATTAATATATCAAAATTCAATATAATATTCATTATAATGAACTAAATTTTATGAAAGGATGTATAAGTGAAATAATTTTATATTTAATCCCATTGAAAAAAATTATTTCTATAAATTACTTAAATGAAAATGTATTTTTAAATTAATGTGCCTTCATCTTCTCTATTTATAAATAATGGAACTTTTCAAAAAAATAAAAAAATATTAATCAAATATATACGTGATGATATAAAAAATTATTTTATAATATTTATATTATATAAATGTGATAATTTAATTTCATTCATATCCAATAAATGAAATAAAATGATTTTTAGAGAAAATTGTTTTTTTGAAATATATAATGACAATAAAGAAAAATAAATTATTTTTTATCTAAGTGCTTCAATTTTAAAAAACAATTCTAAATATTATTTATAATTATTTTATTACCATTAATATCACTTGTTTTAATTCATAGTTTATGAAGACAATTTATAAAAAATATTAATAATATATCATGGGTTTTGTTTAAACTTACTTTTCAATTGAATAAATGTTAATCCAGTTATACTTGTAGAGAAATATTTACTTGTATATTAATGTAATGGATGATATAAAATAAATTTAATTTAATTGATAATAAATACATATAATAATTTGTGTCGTAACATTTTACCCCTATTAAAAATAATTTTAGCCTAAAAAATCATCAATATGATTGAAAACAATGATGATACTTATGACTCATCATATCACCATGTTCTAATTTTGATGATTTCAAATCTCCACATGTAGATCTTTTATGGATGATATTGTTCTAAATGTAAGTCCTATGAGTTTAGTTCCTGTGATGTATCCTGTATATACATCATTAAGAGTGATAAATTTAAAACATTTTTAGAATGAGAGATGATCATTAGAAGATTCAAATGCTAATATCATGTCCCGATATGATCTTGTATTTCAATGGTTGTTATATACCAATGGATTTGTTGTTCCATTATTTCTTCCATAGAGAAATTAATTGAACAAAATTATCACCATATTTTTATTCTACATATCATCACTAAAAATCCAATATATATCAATATATTACATCAAAAAAATATTTTAGTAGATATCACAACCCCATGAAATGAAATTAAATATTGTACACTATCTACCCTTACCACTTCCTTAATATATATTCTCGAAAGAATATCATGAAGGAAATTTTCATGGATAGAAATTAAGTCTGATGACTTCACACAGTGATTACCTAAAATCAATTATAAGATAAACCCTATGGTCTACAAGTATCTTTAATTATATTTCCAAAAAAGTGAAAAAAATTCCTCTTTAATTAAAATTTTAAATAAATCATACGTAAACCTAAAGGGTTTTTATTCCATAATTTTCTCTTATAATAAATATAATATTGATAAAATTCAATCTCATAAAATTTAAAAGGGGTTTTAATAAATTATGACACTTTTTAAACTCATAAACCCATGATGGTATCCATACACATTATATTAATAAAATAAGGAGACATTTAAATTTCCTAATGTTATTTCATCAATTATTCCTTGTTTATTCTCTTATCTTCTATATATACATTTTCATTTCATGCATGGGCTCAAATTTGTACTAATAAAATATAAAATGATATTTCATTAATAGATGAATCATATAGAGGGAGATGATGAAATGAAATAACATTAATTTATTAATAATATGAATATGATAGGTATCATCCGTATAAATTCATTCATGAAAACCCAAACCTAGGAGGTCGAATATTTGTACCCTAATTATCATGAATAACATTATAAATTTTTATTACATATGCATTCACATTATCCTTTTTCTATAGATATTTTTGAATATTATCAAACCCATTATCCATTAGTTTGGGGAATCAATTCATATAATCCCCAAAATCTTTGTATTTAAAAAACCATAGTGTTTTTTGTGAAATATTTTGATCCTTCTCACTAATTAAATCATTAATAAAATAATTCTAGTGGCATTAGAATTCAACATTTTGATGACATTCAGTCAAAGAAATTAAAATTTTAGTTCCCTCTAAGAAAATATTGTACATGTTTATTCCCACACATTGTGCATAATGTAAAAGTCATTTTCTAATATCTACAGTTCTTATATTTTCCTTTGAATTCCATTTTTATCATTTTATTGAATCCTTGATATTGAAATAGAAATCCAAAATACAATTCTACCTTCATCGAACATCTAAAAATTTATTCATATATATTGAATTATCTTATCGATAACAACATTATTATAACTATGAGTAATTCCCTTGAAAATATGATAGACCTTAAATTTATGTTCAAGGATAATACTATAATTTTAACAAAATGATTTATAAAATTTCTCTCACAGGTACGAATAGATTAATCATATTTCTTCTTTAGCTCAAGGAACTCCTTCTCTATCCTAATACAGATAATATTACTAATGTAATAATTTTAAAAAAAATTCTGAAATAATATCATTCCTAATATTCTATTACATCATGTTACATTAAATTCTTGATATTATTTAACCAATGATCACAATAACTATCAGAATTGTAGACATCCAAAATTACTTATTTATTTTCCAAAAAAATAGAGTGTAAGATAGTTATTAAGTGGTGATGATGTGTTTTCCACTAACTAAATGATCATAAGGTCCATATAATGAAGGTTTATTTTCTATAATGAAGGACTCAATAATACTTAGTTCCCTAGTTGGTCATTTAGAAGTCCATAATGATTCACATCTTGAGACTATAATGTGATAATTGGAATGTGATTTTTCATTCTATATCCGATAATGACTAGATGATTATGATGGAAGTAATTGTATTTTCCATCACAATTATTAGTTACATGGGTACATCCGATTACATCCATTGAATAAAACAAAATATAATATAATAAGAAATAGTACTAAGTATTTGAAACTACATAATCATCACCAATGTATTATAGGTTGTCAAAATCATGAACACTTCTTTTACATAAGATAAATCAGTTTCCTCCTAAGCTATTCATATTCTGCATTTAATTAAATCCTTCATGATGGTTCGTAATGATTTTTTTAATTTCCAAATATTATCCTCCATGAGTGTCAAGCTAGGTTTTTAGGTAGGCATGTTTTCTTCTACAAGGTGATAAAAAAAGTCCATCTTAATGATCTATTTTCTGAGTAATTACTAATAGGTAACCTTGTTCCATATCTATATCCACATTTTTATCGATAAAGGGATTAAATTTCTTGAATACTAGTCGATCAATTATTTACCAACATTCAAGGAAATTTTCATATATTTTGTACCACCCTAATATTTGATGAAATATTTTGTTCAAATTAATTGATTGTTTATGATATTTTTTCATTTCACTGAACAAAAAGAATAGTTTATTTTACATTAAAATACAATGGTTATATTGTGGTATAGGTAACAATAATAAAAATCATGTAAAAAATTCACCATAAATTCTTTAATTCTTTACACAGAACACTAATGATTTATTATGTTAAACAGATGACTGACTTTCCTCGATGGATGGTGTAACATGCAATATCGGGAGATATAGAAAAATAATTAATTATAAAAATATTATTATTTAATTGCATATAAAGTGGAAATTAAATTTCAGATTATTGTATTAACAAAGTTATTAATATATATAGTTTAATTCATTGGGTGCCTATTAATTACAAAAAAAATATTGAATGCAAATAAATATATAAGTACTAGTTTTATGATTGTTTATTTTTATATGAAGAAGATGATTTATAATAATAAGATTTCAAAATTAAGAATAGTTAGATTTACATATTCTATATTCAAACTAATATTTTTTATAATCATCCAATATATTCGATTTATATAAGATAAGAACAAACCTAATATTATGATTATAAACCAATTTTTTATAAAATTCGTTTAACCACATTTTAATAGAGAAAAAAATTTAAATCCACTTTTGGGATCATTTATATATTCAATATGTCAAAATTATCATCATATTTTAATGAGAATGTGAAAATTAAAAAAACATAAACTTAAGGGACAAAATAATACTACAATCATAAATTTTATTACAACTATTATGAGAAAAATTCGGTTATAAAAGCCCTACAAAACAAACCTAAGGGCCAAAAAATTTTAAAACATCTCCAAAACAAATTTTATGCACATATTTAAAAAAACATATAATTTCATTGATTTGTCTATTGCAAACATTGGTAATAGTTAATACTTAGGGAACAAACAATTCTTTTAAAAAATTCAATGCATTTCCTTTCATAGTATTAAAAAAAGGCATATAATCTCCCACATCAACACAACTATAAAAAAACTTCTGATCTGAAAATATGTGAAAAGTAAAAATTATAGAATTCCTACCTTCCACATATCATCTTCCCTTTGGTCATAAATAAATCCAAGGAATTCTTTGGGCATAAACCAAAAGGAGTTACTCAATTTTGATGAAATGTTGTATCTCAAGCTACTTTATATTATTTTATTTCTCCAATAACCAAATATTATTATTCCATGACTGTCTAAAATAAAAAGTATCATTAATATAATATGATTTTTTTATGATCCGATTTTTACCTACACGTATACACTGATCCATCTCATTAGTAATGAATATAATGTTTTTGTGTTTGGCTAAATACCACTTCCCCAAATGATGATTGCACATTTTTCTATTATCACCTATCATATTGGAAATTATTATGGAAATTCTATTTATATATGTCATATATTATATTTTTTATGTTTTAATTATTATTTATTCATTTTATAATAGATTAATTCTATATTTCCATTTAGTTTAAATGTGATAATTTTGTTTGAGAAAGTTTGTACTACAGTACCCTCAGAGCGATGTGATTCGTTCACTCGCTACATGTAATGTATTAATAATGGGGTTAGTGAACATATATTATATTTATATATGATATAATATTTATCATAACATAATTATATATATTAATATTTATGTTTATTTATATTTATTTAATCTTCTTACTTTCTTTCATTTCGAAAATAAAAACAACAACTACATTCATGATTACATACAAATTGTTATATCGATGAACATTGTATTCCATTTCATACATCAATATAATTTAAATTATTAATATATAATTATTCCTAAATATAAATTAAATTTATATCATGGTATACATTATGGAAATCGTGACATAGGAAGAGTGACCAAATATATAACAAATTAATACACATGCGAATAACATAGAGAATATTACCTAATGCGTAAACATTACATAGAATTTTTAAACAATAATTAATATAAATTCATAATAAAAATAAATATGAAATTATATATAATAATATCGTTTTGATATATTTATAATAAATTTAAATTTATTATATTCGAGTTTTGAATGAGTACGATTAGATTCAAGACATACGTTAAATAGATTTCAGGTCACTTTTTATTTATATGAAATACATGCATTATTCCCCTCCCATTCCTTTCATATGGCCAGTATAATGAATATGGATTAATTCAATGATTATTATTCTTAAATATATTTTTACTTACATATCCATTTTATTATCATTAATTCATGGGGTTTATGTGTTAATGTTTACCAAAATGGAAAAATAAGTTTTTCTTAGTTTTCCATCTTTGAGAGTCTAGAGTCCATATGCAAAAAAAATACTTATTCAAGGTGTATATACCTCCATTTTTCATGTTATATTATAAATATATATATTTTATTTATATTTTTTGATTAATTTTATTTCCTTTTCTTTCATGGAGTTTAAAATCTCAAGATACCAAGTTATAAGAGATTATTGAATAAAACTAATCTCTTTTCGAGATGGTTGACGCTTATACTTCCTTTGATGAAATAATATGTTCCATATCTCAAGAAAACTCATTAGTTTATGTAAACCATAATTATTAAAGTTATAGCCATGTATAATTACCATTTCCAACTCTTTAGTAATTTTTATTATCAATAAAAAATTTTAACAAAAAATCGGACTATATTTTTATCTTTGGTCGGAAATCAGATTTAATAAAATAATCATCCTTAAATAAATGTTTTCCCTTTTTTTAAAAGATCCGTGAAGATTATTTTAAATGAAATTGTATTTTTATTCTTTATTATGGAATTCAAATGATTATTAATCATTTTTTTATATGTTTTCAATGTATTTTTAAATTAATGTGTTTCAAAATGCATTAAAACATTCATATCATGTTATCCAATTATTTTCAATGAAATGGTTTTCATAATGTTTTAATAATTTAATTATATTTTTTCAATGTATTTTTAATTTAATTTGTGTTTTCTAAATAATTTCAATTTGTTTATGTTTTTAATGAAATATATTTTTCAAAAAGTTTTCAATACTACTATTATAAGTTTTCATGGAAAATGATTATCGAAATGAAATAATGATTCATTTATATGTTTGAAAGTTTTTATCAAATAAATGGTTTTAAAAAAATATAAATCCAATTTTATATGTTTTCAAGGAAATTTATATCAAAATGAATACATTATACTTTTATAATTTTTCCTTGAAAGTGGATTTCAAATGGATTCAATCATCTTTTTTATGTCTGAAAATTATTTTACAAGTAAGGGTTATTAAAAAAATTTCTTGCTCCTTAAATAAGTTTTTATGGAAAATTGGTTTCAAAATGTTTTCAATATTCCATTATATTCATTCAATGAAAATATTTTCCAGAATGATTTTTGGGATTTATTTATAAGCATTCAATTCTATTTTCCAAAAAAATATCTTCAATAGAAATTTTTGTTTTAAAGAAAATATATATTCATGAATAATTGATCCCAAAATAACGTTCCAAGTAATTTTCCATATAATATTACATTTTTTTAAGTTACTCATAAACATATTGGAAATTACCCCAAGGTTACATTATTATTATTTCTTGAATGGTTTATGTTTTTAAGAAATGATTATTATGTCCCACATTTATCTTACATGGGTAATATGATTTTAAAAGCCATTTCTTTTCAATGGTTATGCTTTGATGAAATTATTATTAAACCTGTATTTTATCTAAGTTATGATATTGTTTAATGTTTGTGAAATCCATATTATTTCATTGGTTGTGATATTTTTATTTATGATCTTGTTTCGAATGTATGTATGATTTCACTATTATACGGGTGGGACCTATATGTCTCACAAATGCATTGGTTAATGATAAATATTTTATGATCTCAAAGGGTACATTAGAGGGTCTAAAATTATAAATCAAGAGAATACATCATAGGAGATCTCATTCTCCAACAAGGAGGTCACACGAGAAGACACCCCATGCTTGAAACAACAGGATACACAGAAGGAAATCCCAAACCCTAAACAAGAAGGTACGTGAGATGACATCCTATGCTCATAACAATATGGTATATGGGAGGGAATCCCAAACCCGAAGCAGGTACATAGACGATTATCTGAAGCCTAACATGTTGCTATTATCATGGAATGTATCAAGGTGATATTATTTTATATCCTTATGTGCTTTCAACAGTTCCATGTTCTATTCCTTTGTTATGCTTTCGTTTTATATGTTATTTGATTCTTTAGCATTCATTTCTTATAAACATACATGATTTATGTTTACGATGTTCGATATGCAATGTATTATATACATTTTTCAAGATCATGTTCTCATACCCATATTCGCATGATTATGCTTATGTATCTTAATTTGTTAACCTTGTTGAGTATCTCGGCTCACCCCTTTTATGTTTCATTCCCCCAAGATATGAAGATATGTATTATGCTTGATTTTTCTAATAAGGGTTATAGTTAAGAGGTATCTACTGGGAGATGGTGTATCGTATTTTAGTACTCGTGTTTATGAATATACGCTGCTTAAACCACTAGAATAATATGGTCTTTGGGAATTTATTTTTATTTTTTTTATGTATTATTATAATGTTATGTAATGTTAATATATGAAAATCAAGGGTCTCTATAGTTGGTATCAGAGAGAATGTTTAGATAACCTATAGAAAGTAGGTTGATTTAACATTATTTACATCTTTTGGAATATTTCATGGTATATGTCTAGGATTTTCTCTAGGGATAAATATAGTTATAAGTTAAAATTTATGAAAATGCCCTCTAATTTTGGTAAAGTATAGTTTTAGTGGTTTTTAATAAAAAATCAATTTATAGATACTAGAAGTGGACATGGTTGTAGAAAAAATTTAAATAGGGATAAGAAGTCATAAAATATGTCTTAGTCCTCTCTCGAGGAAATCTGGTACCAGATAATGGGAATTTCTGCACAAATACTTTGATGCTCCCACTGGATAACATTTGGAAATTCCAAAACCGTTCATGAAACATCATCGATGAATTAATTAAATGTTGTATATGAATAAAATGGGATAATAAATATTTGTTATATTTTAAGAACTTTGTCATTTTTTAGATTTCCTAAAAGAGGATTTCATGATTATGTGGTTCCTCACTCTAGTAATTATTCCTCACTCAAGGATTTTAATTTTGGTCAATGTATATAACCTTAATGTACCATGTTAATAGTGAGTGCAACAGAAAATGTAGTGATTGTCCTATTGAGAAACCAAATTCTATCAGAGAAGTAATGAAAATAATGGTACTATATTCACCTAAATTACTCAGGCCATGAACAATGATGGACTCCCAAATGATTAATGTAGGGAAAAATATTTGGCTATGTCCATTATCCAGCAATGTCTTCCTTACTTCAGTTCGTCTTCTGATCCATTATTTATTAAACAATGAATCGACACCCTTGGTTTTTTATTTCAATTCTCCAATGTTTGGAATACGAGAATGTCATTCTAGATGTTTATCAAAAATATGGTGAAGTGGAACCATGGTTTTAACTAATCAATAATAAAAGATAGTAGGATTAAATTGAATAAATATTTATGTATGAGTTTAAGAACATATTTTTAAATATGTACATTCATTAAATTCATTGAATGATGATAAAAATGAATTCCTATATCATAAACCTTGGGAAGATTAATCTATTTATTCTTATGCAGAAAATTTTAAATGGCTTACGAGGTACTCTTCATCAGTTAACATTTAACAAAAAATAAAAATTTATCTATTATTTGTTGTTCTAAAACATAGTCATTAATTGTCCTTATTTAGGAGATAAATTATCAACTATGAATAAGTTCTTATATGTTTTATAATGGAGTAAATAGTGGTTGTATTTGAGTATAAATTTCATCATTTTGATATGAATATGACGATGGAGTTAAAAAAATTAAAAAACCATTGAGAAATGAAAAAGAGTTATATGTTATGGAAATATGTTGTGATGAAGAATAAAGGGAATTGTTATAAGGGGACTAAAAAATGTGTTATGTGTGAGAAGGATACTCATCAAGTATATGAATGTTGAATTGATGGGTGGAATTTAGATAATTATTTTTATAATGGGAAATACCAATAGAATTTACCTACCACAATTCAGTGTTCCAATTGCATTGAATTTGTCCATTTCGTTAACATGTTCCCAAATATAAGAACTAATGCGAAAGATAAGACACCAAAAAATCGAAATAAAACATAAAAATGAAAGGAATATTTGATAATAATCGGTGAATTGAACCGGGATAATTAAAAAAATTATCCATCTCTCCTATGAATTTTAATTTGGATTTTTATTTAATAATCCAAATGAATGTTTTATTTTTCATACTATTTTTGATTTTTCATTTTATTTTATTTCAATACTTAGATTATGGGTTAACAAAGTAAAATTTTTTATTCATTCATTACATGGATAGACCGTTTTTTTAAATGTTTTGTGTTAATGATAATATTGTATTGGAGGAGAAAGAATAATTAAATATTTGAAGGGATAAAAGGTTAACTATGTAGGAAATTTTTATGTTAAACATTGGTGGAGTTATTTATTTAATGAATTTTAATTGGAAGACTTAATTTAAAGGTTATTTATTCATTAACCATAATTTAATTATGTACATATTATTCATTTTGAAAATTATATTATTGTTGTGTTAGAAAAGGATATTGTGTATGTCATGTTACAACCAATCATGTATAGCATGGCCTCGAGTCTTCAATCCCTGACCGTTAGACGATAAGGGTTTCTCACCTACCAATGTCCTATGTGATTTCCTTGAAAATGTGTAATTATATATGTTAGATAATTTTTTATGATAAACCAGTAATGTTTCTTTTTATTCATAAATATTAATTTATTAAACTTATTTATTTACATTTATAGACAAATAAGTACACATTTCAATTATATATAGGCCTTCAATTATTCTAAAATTGTATTTTATCACATTAAGAATCCATATTAATATCAAGAAATATTTTTAATGAAGTAGTGGATGAATTAGAAATGAGTAATAGAATAAAAATAGAATGATATATTTTTCATAGAAATGTGTCGGATTAGTATGTTTCATTTATATTTTTGGATCGTAAAATAACTTTCAATGATATGATAATGATCAAAAAAATATTATTCCTAATTCCTTATTTTTTGATTAACCGATGGGATCTTCAATCATCATATATTTTTAAAATTGAGGACATGTATTTTCATGATCATTAACATATATTTTATAGATAACCTCAATCAGAACCTATAAATATTAATGTTTTCCCTCCATTTAAAAAAATTAATTCCAACCTATGTTCATCTATGTGGAATCCATGTAATTTATTACATCAGGTACCTATTAAGGTTTCTTATTTCCCTTTTTATGTGAGGTTTATGTTTTTAATTTTGTGATATGAATTTATATTAATGATAAATTCATGTATTTAACCTTCGATAACCCATAAAATTATAAGGGGAAAATTCATTTCAGAGGGGTAGAATATAACCGAGAGAGAATTTAAGAATTATTATTATTGAGATAATCTAATCTTCTTGATATTATTTATTTCACCCAACACATAAACTAATTTATCTTATATAAAATTAATATTTATATGTTGGAATTGATGAAAAAAATTATTCATAGAATACACACATGATAAATTTTATCATTCTTTATAAATAACTCTAAGGTTTACATTCGTTACACGAATGAGTGAATTTCCTAGATATATTTCATATCATGCCTGATTGAGTGTTACCAAAATAAAATTCATTATAAATATAATAATTTGTAATAGTATATAAAAGGGCCATTAATTTGAATATTATCAGATAAAATAAATATGAATATGTATAGTTGAATATGATGGTTACTTATTAATTATAAAAAAATATAGAAAAAAATATAAAAGGAATGATTTTATAAAAGTAATTTTTTCATTGAAAAAAAATGATTTATAATAATAAGTTAATTTAACTACTATTAATGAAAGACATCGATTACATTTTTATGTTATATATTCAAGGAAATAAATTTCATAATCATCCAATATATTTTATCAAAATATGATAATAACAAACACAATTTAATGCATAAAAACATATATTTTAATAAAGGTAGTTTAATCCCATTTTAATGGTGAACTAATATGGAGTTATTTTTTTTTTAATTTTATATAACTAATATGTTTAAATAATCATCTTATTGGAAATATAAACATAAAAATTATATTTATATAATTTTTTTATTTCTCATTAATCTTTCATTTTTTAAATAATATTTTGACATAATAAATTATAATTACAAAATGGGTTTTCATATAATTCATTAATACTATTAAATTAAATATTTATTTTTTAAAAAATATTATTAGATAATAATTTATTAATTCAATATTATTTTGTTCAGTGGAATTATATTCAATTTCATTTTGGGATAGAAAACTGAACAAACTTTTGGACATTTTTACATTAAAACCTCGATGTGTCATCCCATCAGTGGGATTACTTTTAATTAAATTTATATAATATAGGTGAATGTAATTTGGAAGAATGGATTCCATATTCGTAATAAGAACAATATATGATTTAAAATTTGGCCAACTTTTTTTAAACTAATATTATTTTTGAATGTGATTATGAATATTTACATTAAATTAGAGAAAACATTGGATATCAAAGTGCTCAGCCATAAAAATAAGTTCCAAAATAACATATAATATTATCTAAAACCAGTTTAATGGAAATATATAAACACATACACCTATAAAGTTACATTATTGTCCATTTTAAACTTGGGGAAAATGTAATACCTAGGGAACACGCAATTATTTTCATAAAATACTGATTTTGTCCCTTCCCTTCACTATAAAAATGCATGTTATCCTCCCACTTCCTCATACCTCTAAATCCACATAGGTTTGAGAAATATATTCCCATTAAAATTCCCAAAATCCATCCTTTTATCCTAAAAGAATAAAAGTGGGAAGAATTAAATCCACGTAATCCTTTGGCATAAACCCAAAGGAGTTACCCAATTAAGAGATAACATCTTCTCTCAAGCTATTTTATTTTATATTCAATATCCACTCCCCAACACATAATACTCCATTTTTATATAACAAAACCAGTATCATCAATATACCTGTATGTTTTTATGATATGGTTTCAACCTACACATACACATACATCCATCTAATGGGTAACAAGCATATTGTTTATGTGTACGATAAACTACCACATTACTAAACGATGATGTATCTTTTTTAAGCACATATCATGGTGGATATTAGGGTGAAATATATATATATATAATATTTATTATTTATCTATTATTATTTATTCTTTTAACAATTTATATCTATTTTTAAATTCTGTTTTTGAAAATATGTTAATTTTGTTTCAGCATGTGTGGACTTTTATGTCTAAAAGAGGTGAAATTCATTCAAACACTGCATTGAATGTATTAAAAATGGGATTTTTTAAATTATGATTTTTGAAATTATGTGATACATATTATATAATAATTATACTTTTATATTGATATATTGATGTATATTTCATGTCCTTTCTTTCATTCAATATGAATATATAAACGGAAACAAAATTCATTCATATATGCGGTTAACCATCTCCATGAATGATGTATTCCATTTCATACTTATATATTCTATATATTATTTTAATATTTATATAAATTATATAAATTATGTTTATATCATTTTTAAATTCTGAAAATCACTATATATGTATAAAGACCAAATATATAACAAATTAAGGAACATGTGAATGACAAAGAGAATATTACCCGAAGCTTAAACTTAACATTGAATTTTTAACAAAATAGTATGATGATGTTATAATGAAACCATATATGGTATTATATATGGGAAAAATTTATTTTTCTATATTTACAATAACTTTATATTTATTATAAATTGGGTTTTAACATGTACAGTTAGAGTCATAGCACATGGTAAAGGTATTTCATCTCATATTTTATTTCTGTTAGATACCTATTTTATTCCCCACTGTTTCCTTTTATTTTATGTGTGTACTACCCAAATTTGAATTATATTATTCTTGTAATTATATATATGGGTACATACATATAAATTTTATGATCATTTATTCGTGGGGTTTATGTTTCAAAGGATATAAAATCGGTAAAATTGGTTTGTCTCAATTTCCCTTTTTTGAGACTCCTATTTTGTTGTGCACTTAAATTATATTTCAAGGTGTATATATTTCCATATTATATGGTATATAATTACTTTAATTTTATTAAAGTTATTTTTTTTCTCTATGTAAATTTCTTTATCTTATATGGTTAGTATGATCCCATATAAACCAGTTAAAATTGATTATTGATTCAATATCATTATTTGTCATGATTTTTTATGTTTATGATACCTATGATAAAGTATTATGATATATATGTTAGGAAAACTAAATAATATACTTATACTCTTTATTATTCAAGGTATTTCAATGTATTAGTACCATTTTCCAACTATTTTATACTTTTAATAATCAGAAAAAAAGTTTTTAATGAAATATATGACTATATTTCATTATTTGGTAAGAAATATATTATATTTAAAATACATGTATTGAAAAATGTTTTTAAAAAATTAATAAAATTATCCTTGATTATCATTTGGAATGAAAAAAAATTATTTTGAAAAACATTTTATGGTTCTCAAATGATTTCTAAGACTTATTTATATGTTTTCGAATTATTTCCAATGAAATGGGTTTCAAAACATTTTCCTTATTTATTTATATGTTTTAAATGTGTCTTTTAATTAAAAGGGTTTCTAATCAATTTCATGATATTAAAATATGTTTTCTATTTATTTTTAAAGGAAATTTATTTAAAGGTTTTTTAATATTCTGGTATAAATGTGTATAGAAATTTTATTTTCAAATGCCTTGAAAACATTATTTATAAATATCCAAGGATACTAGTTTTCGAAATTAAGTGACGCATAATTTATATTTTTTGAAAGTATTTTCAAAAAAATGGTTTTCATAATGTCTTGAATTAAATTTTAAAAAATTTAAAGGAATTTGTTTTAAAATATATTAACACTTCTTTTATATATTTTACTGAAAATGGTTTTCAAAATAATATCAATCATTATTTATAGGACTGAAAAGTATTTTCCATGAAAATGACTCCAAAAAATTCTAATGAATCATTTATGAGTTTTCATGTAATCTTTTTAGAAAATCATAAGATCTTTTCATATGATTTCAAATTAAATGGTTTCCAAAAGGTGTTAAAAGTGATATTTGTAATACAATATAATTATTTTAAAGAATATAATTTTCTAATGTGTTTTCTTTAAATATTTTTTTTCATAAATGAAATGATTGTTTCCTTATGAAATTCTTCCAAAATAACTTTCCAATTTATTTTACAAATAAGATGACATCTTTGGATGTTACTCACTACCATCTAGTATATTATAGAAACCATACATTCAGATTCTTTAATAAATGGATTATATTTGGACAGAATTTTTCTTGTGAAACATCTTTCTCATCCACATGTTATATTTTTTTGAAACAGACTTCCATTCATATATTATACTTTAATAAAATGATTATGAAACAAATATTTTCTATTTGGTAAGATATGATTACATATTAATTAAATTATTTTTTATCGAGTGTTTTATAAAAGGATTATTAATGATCTTGTGGAACATGATTTCATTATTTCACTATGAAATGGGTGGGACCTATATCTCCTTCTATTACCTTTGGTAATTAAAAATGATTAATTATATCAAGGGTTACATGGGAGTGAATCCCAATCATAAATCAAAATGGTACACATGAAGACATACCAATCCAAAAATAAGACGGTTAAAGGATGGATATCCGAATACCGAAAAAATAAGTAACATAATAGGACATCCTAATCCCAAAAAAATAGTTTATATGGGAGGACATATGAAGCCTGAAACTTGAGCGTACATAAGATGGAACCCCAAACCCGAAAAAGGGTTATGGTCAATTATACCAATAGTAAAATTTTACTGAGGTCTTGGTAGGATGAATAGTTATATGGTTTTTATCCATATGTGTTATCCATAATTACATGTTTTATTCCTATGTCATTCTATCATGGAATATGTTCCTTATTTCATTTTGTCGAATCCCAGTTACATGTTACATTGGGAACCTTTTTAGGTTATAACATTCTCTTTTAATGTGATGTTTTTGTATTCATGTTTGTGATTTGAGTTTCTATAAATGATATATTCATGTATTTAACCTTTGATAACCCAAAAAATTTATAATGGATAAATTCATTTTGAGAGGGTAGAATAAAACACACCAAGATTTTGTGAATTATTATTATTTAATTAATTTAATCTTCTTGATATTATTTATTTCATGAAAGGCTTAAAAATAATTTATTTTATAATAAAATAATATGTATATGTTTATATAGATGAAAAAAACGTATTCATGCACTACATTCAACACAAATTTTAACATTCTCTTTAAATAACTGTGATGATAACTTATGTTACAAGAAAGAATGACTTTCCTAGATGGATTGCATAACCTGAATGATCGAGTGTTACCTAAAAAAAGTCAATATTAAAATTATATTTTTTTTTAATAGGATATAAAATAAAAATTAAATTGAATATTATTAGTTTAAATAAATTACAAATATTCATAGATTATTTTATTGGTGAACTATTAAATATTAAAAAATATAGAAAAAATATATGAAAGAACTGATTTTATAAAAGACTATATTTATTTGAAAAAGTTGATTTATATTAATATGTTAAATTAAATAATATTAATTACTGATATTAATTAAATTTATATTTCATATATTCGAGGAATATAATTTTATAATCATCCATTAAATTTAATATATTTATGATATTATCAAACCCAATTAAATACTTCAAAACATATATTTTTATAATGGTAGGTTTATCCCAATTTAATGGTGAACTCATTTTATGTACAATATTATGAAGTTTTATATAGTAAATATTTTAAAATAATCATCATATTTGAAATATAAACATAAATATTACATTTATATAATTTTTTGGTATTTTTCTATAAGGTTTTATTTTTTAATTAATAGTTAGAAATACTGAATTTTAATTCCAAAATGGGTTTTCATCTAATTAATTTATAATGTTAAATTAAATATTAATATGTATTAAAATTTTATTATATAATTATTTATTAAATTAATATAATTTATGTCAGTGGAATCACATTCACATTCATGTTGGGATTCAAATCTTATCGAATATTTGTATATTTTTAACTTAAAACTTCATAGTGTCGTCCCTTCATTGGAATTATTTTTATTTTTATTTATATAACACAGGTGCATAGAATTTGGAAAAATGTATTCCATATTTGGAATCAGAATAATTCATAATGTATAATTTTTCCATCTCTTTTTGACTAAAAATATTGGTGAATGTGATTAATATTTATTAAAATGATTAAGATAAAAAATATTTTATAAAAGGGCTAAGGAAAAAAATGGTCCAAAAGAACATACACAATTTTCCAAAAACAATTTAATGTAAATATATAGACAGATACATTATAAGGTTACATTATTGTTCGTTTTACACTTGGGGAACAAGTAATACTTAGGGAACACACACTTTTTTTGAAAAATACCCATTGTGTCCCTTCCCTTCACTATAAAAATTCATCCTCTCCTCCCACTACCTCAATCATCTAAATATACATAGGTTTGAGAAATATATTACCATTAAAATTCTCAAAATCCATTCCTTTATTCCAGAAGAATAAAATTAGGTAGAATAAAATCCAAGGATGATTTTTGGCCCATGACCAAATGAGTTACCGAATTAAGAGAAAACAACTTCTTTCAGGATCATTTCTTTTATGTGTATGATGAACAACCGCCTCACTAAATGGTGATTGCTCATTTTTTCCTTTAGCACCTATCATGGTTGATATTATGATTGAATATATATACATATAATTATTTTATATTTATTATTTCCTTATTATTCATTTTTCCTTTTCCAAATCACATCTTTTCTACGTTCCATTTAGTGTAATTTAGATAATTTTGTTATGGAATGTGTGGACTTTGTCCTCTAACAGAGAAGCAATTCATTCAAACACAACATGGAATGTATTGAGAATGGGTTTTGTGAAATTATATGAAATATATTATATAATATTTATACTATAATAAATATATAAACACATATAATTCATGTTATTCATTTCATTCAATTTGAATATAAAAATAGAAACCGCATTCATTCGTATGTAGGGCTAACCATATCCATGAATGATGTATTCCCTTTCATACATATATATTCTATAGATTATTTTAATATGTATATAAATAATATATATTATATTTTTATCATTTATAAATTCGATAAATCACATTTTAATTATAACGATGAAATATATAACAAATTAAGACACATGTGAAAGACAAAAAAAATATTACATGAAGTGTAAACATAACATTGAATTTTTAACAAAAAAGGTATGGTGATGTTATAATGAAACCATATATGGTATTATAAATATTAATAATTTTATAGTTCTATATTTATAATAAATTTATATATATTATAAAATATATTTTAACATGTACATTTAAAGTCAATACACAAGCTAAGGGGATTACATCTCACTTTTTATTTTCAGGAGATACATGTTTTATTACCCCCCATATTCCTTTTATTATTATGTTTATACTAACCATAAGTGAATGATAAGATTCTTGTAATTATATATATAGATACGTACATATAAATTTAATTATCTTTCATTCATCTGGTTTAGTATTCACAGGACACGAAATCATTGACATTGTTTAGTCCCAATTTCCCTTCTTTGAGACACATGTTTTATTATGTACCTAAATTAATTTTCATGCTGTATATATTTCCATATTATTTGTAATATAATGAATATCATTTTATTAATGATATTTTATACTGGATGTAAATTTATTTTCATATAAGGTTATTATGATCCCATGTTACCTAGTTAAAAGAGTTTTTTGACTCAATCTCATTTTTGTTCATGAATGTCTATGTTTAAGATACCTATGAGGAAATATTATGATAAATATGTCCAGAAAACTAAAGAACATACTTATAAAGTTTTTTATTCAAGGCATATCGATGTATTATTACGTTTTTTAAACTCTATTATACTTATGATAATCTATAATATATTTTTTTTAAAAAATATGTCTATATTTATTTCATTAGTCAGAAATCTATTTTATTCAAAATAAATGTATTGAAAACTATTTTAAAAATTTTATTCAAATGATCTATAAAGATCATTTTGAATTAAATATAAAATTGTGAAAAATATTTTATGGTTCTCAAAATATTTCTACGACTTATTTATATGTTTTAAAATTATTTTCAAATAAATGGGTTTCCAAAAAAAATCTTTCATTATTTATATGTTTTAAATGTTTCATTTAATGAAATTTTATTCAATACATTTTCATTAATTTTCAAGATGTTTTCAATGTATTATACCTGGAAGTTTTTTAAAGTCTTTTTATGATTCTTTTGTAAATGTTTAAAGAAATTTTATTTCAAACTGTTTTCAAAACCTTTTTTATACTTATCCAAGGATAATAGTTTTCAAAATGAGTTGATGACTAATTTATATGTTCTGAAAGTATTTTCAATGAAATAGTTTTCAAAATTTCATGAATTATATTTTTAATAATTTCAAGTTATTTTTTTAAAAATGTCTTCAAAAATATTGTATATATTTTTAATGATAATTGTTTTTAAAATGATTTCATAACTCATTTATAGTATTAATAATAATTATCAAAGAAAAGGAATCGAAAACATTTTCATGCTCCATTTATGAGTTATCATTTAAATTTTTTGAAAAAATGTTCTAAAAATCTGTTTATATGTTTTCAAATATAACGATTTCCAAATGTTTCTAAAAGTGTTATTTATAATATTAAATGATAATTTTCACAAAAATATTATTATAAAATATTTTATTATTTAATGATTATTTTTCATATATGAAATGATAGTTTCCTCAGGTAATGTTTCTAAAATATCATTCAAATTAATTTTCCATATAAGATAACATCTCTTGATGTTATTCATTACCTTTTAGTAAATTTTCCTATGGTTCTATTCATCTTCATCCATGAATGTTTTATGTTTTTATAGAATTATTCTTAAGAAACAAGTTTCTCTACCAATTGAATTGTTGTTTTGAAACCTGCATCCATTCATAGATTATTGTTTAAATAAATTATTGTGAAACCTATATTTTCCTATAGGTATGGTATAATTATATATTAATGAATTGAATTTTATTTTGTGGTTTATAATAGGATTATTTATGATCTTTTGGATCATGTATGCATGATTTCACTATGAGATTGGTGGGACCTACATCTCCCTCCATTAACATTTGTAATTAAAAATAATTTATGGGCTCAAGGGGTAGATGGGAGTGAATCCCAATCATAAATCATTAGGTTATAGATGAATACACACAAATCCCAAAATAAGAGTGTTCATGGGTGGATATCCCAATCCTGAAACAGGAGGTTACATGAGAATAAATCATATTCTGGAAAAAATATAGTGTACATGGGGGGACATATGATGTTTGAAACAGGACTGTACATGAGGGGGAACCTGAAGCCCAAAGAACGTTCATTGTTGATTAGACTAAGCCTAAAATTTTATTATAATATCTGTAGGTAGAATAGATATATGGTTTTATATCCTTATGTTCTTTCCACAATTACATGTTTTACTTTGATGTTATCCTATCATGGAATATGTTCTTTATTTTATTATGATTCATGTATTATAATATTCCATTCATTTTTCCATGATTCATGTTTATGATCATTGATATGCATAGTATGAACCCTAATTTTAATGATCAAGATCACATATCCCTGTACTCGTGATTTTGATTATATATCTATATTTTATACTATTATTGAGCATCGAAGGTTACCCTTTTTTATGTTTCCATCTCCTATGTTATGAAGATCTGTATTCTATTTGATGTGTCTAACAAGGAGGATATTTAAGAAGAACCTAGTGGAAGATGATGTAGCTCATTTATATACAATTTTTTATCTTTCTATATTTCCAAAAAAGCTAGACTATTGTGGTCTTTGGCAGTTGGTTTGTAAAATGTTATATGTATTGCACAAAATTTGTGTAATGTTGATGTATGAAACACATGATATCTATATACCTTGTCTCATCTTTATACTTATATTTTTAGATATCCATATGGATATCAATATTTTTTATGATCCAAAGATCAAATAGTTAACAAAACCTACCCTTATATACCATCTATAGATACCCTGGATAATTATACATTAAAATTATGTTATTTTAGATGAATTTTTATAGTATACAAAAATAAACATTTGGGAAGAATATTATTTTAGTGTCTTTGAAATCACAGAAACAAAAAACTGGTTCTTAAGTAAATTAAACCACCTTTTAAAATCCTATTCATAACAACAACCCTTATACAACATATCATATTTAAAAAAATATTCCTAAACTAGGGAATGAAAAAAAACGGTGTGACAAAATCATCATTAAGGTTAATTAAGTAAAAAATGTAAAACATGAACATAATGGTATGAAAACGTGAGAATTACATATTAAAAATCATAAGATACAATTCAATGTTCATAAAACTGAGTCTTGGAAACAATATTGGTAGTTTATAATTCATGAATCACAATAGATTCAATGAAAATTTTACTAACTTGAATACCAATGGGAGAAGACATATAATTATGGAATTAAAATAATCATATAAAATACTTATGTCATGGATACCAACAGAGACATTTATATCATTTTATAATTAGGAAAACCACATATATATGTACATTTAATTTGGGAAGAGCTCTTTTTTACCCTTTTTTTGATTTCTATAACCTATCATGTACTATTTATGCTCAAAAATAATTAATCATTAATCATTACCCAACGAATTGGAGGGATATATAGGTACCAAATATCTCGTAATGAAATAAAAGACATGTGTGGCACAATATAATGGAGTATTAATCATATCAGAACCTATAAGAATTGGGAATCATAAAAATATCATTATATAATAAATTTTTGGAAAGAGAAATGATTAATAATAATTCCATCATTTCATCATCACATTAATTATGTCAAAATATGGAGTTCTCCTATGTAAATAAATTTTTTTTAAACCATGGAAAAAAATTTGGTTTCATAAATACTATTTTATCATAATTAAAAACCATTCATATAATGAATTGTAATGTTATCCATTATTAATATCCTCATAGAAGAAAAAAGTACATTAAAAGATAAAATTTTAATATACAATGTTATTAGAATATAAATCACATTCATTTTTTATTGATGAAGATAATATTTAAACAAAAAATGTTATAAATCTAAAAATTCATTATTTATTTTTTTATTCCAATTATTTGAACATAACCATAAAAAATTATAATGTATGAATTAAAATTAATTTATAACTTTTCTTGAGAAAAATGGGTTTTCAACATTTAAACAACACATTTTATAACATAAAAAATATTAGAAATCCTTTTATTATTAAATATCCCTCAATAAAGTTAAAATAATAACCACAAAAATAATGTTCATGAGGATGGGAACTTTAGTTCAAGCATAAACATGAAAATAACAATTCCTTTGACAATTTTTCAAATATAAAATTGTACAATGTGTGGAAAAATACAAAAATATACCTTTTAATAATTATTAAATGTAATTCTTTGGTAAAAATGTCTTTTATTAATAAAATCAAGTGAAAATAAGTAATTTTAATTCATTTAGAAAACAATTTTTTTTGACAAAAACAGATTTCAGTCTGATGTTAGAATTAATTTCATATTTGCATAAAAATTTATCAACTATTTTATGTACCACTGAGTAAAAAAATGGTGTATTAGGTGAAAATTTCATAAAGGAAAATAGATGAATAGAATTCATGATTTTATTAAGATATAGAAGAAATATACCGTTATAAATATAATCATAAGCAATGATGATATATAAACTGATTGTAACATAATATAATTACCAAAATAATATATTTGAATAGAAACCCCCATGAATGAATAAAATAACATGAAACATAAAATATTAAGTGTATATAAAAATTCATGATATATTAATTAAAACATTTAAATATCATAAAAATAATAATATTTGGGTTACAATATATCAAATAAATATTATATACAACACAAAAAAAACAAATTTTTATTTTTCTTATGTCTCCCAGAAATAAAAGTTATACTATAATGTCCGTTGGTTTATAACCAAGTTAAAACAAGAATTTTTTTTAACCTTTTTCATTATAATGAATTTTAGGTTTTAAATCCATGATTCGGGATGAATTATCTAAAGTTGGGATCTTTTAAATATGTTTATATCATGCTTGGGTAAATGCACAATTAGTTTCATGAATGGGTGGATGGGTTTCAAGGGCCCAAAGCATGACAGAGGTGTACACACAGGCTGCGCATGGATAGTCAAACTATACAGGGCAGTTGTGAATATTAAAATGGGTGTTCAGTATCAGACCCATGGTCTTCACATGATATGTCATACCATGCCTGTCAAATCTTCCGTGTCACCCAATTTTCTTTTATGGATTTAGTTATTTTATTAAATACAGCATTAAAAAGAAATTTAATTAAATGATGTGAATTGAGGTTTTTATTTAATTTAATTAAAGAATAAGAAGAATTTAATTAATTTATTTGAAATTAGGGATTTATTTAAATAAATAGAGATTGATATAATTTAATTAAAAGATGATAAATTAGATAAATTATATGATTGATTTCTATTGAAAAAGAATTAATTAAATAAAAAAACATGACTTTTATATAATTAAATTAATATGGAGAAAATTTAGTTAACTAATGATGACTTGTTGAATTTATTTAATTAAATAAATTTTAAATTTATTTAATTAAATAATTTAAAATGAGAGTTTAATTTCGTTCAATTAAAGATGACAAAATTTAATTAAATTTGACTGAGCTGGATAACAAAGAATTAATTTAATTAAATAGTGTTGGAATGATTTTAATTAAATGATGTTGAAAAGGGGAATTAATTTATTTTATTTATTTTTAGAGTTTTTAAATAAGTAACACTGAGATAGAGAAGATATTTAATTAAATTATGAATAATATAAAAACATTACTTTTTTTAATGATGATGAGATGGTGTATTTATTAAATAAAATTGATATGAGAGAATTTTAATTAAATTATAGGTAAATAAGGAGTCCAGGGTTATCAAATTATGGGAATATTGAATTTTCAGATTTAAATGTTGTATAATGAGGATAATGAGTTACTTTTAATTAAATTAAAGGTGAATATGAATTTAAATAATTAAGGCGAAATGAATGTTTTTTGTAATTAAAATCAATAATTGGAGGAATTTAATAGGTCATTGAAAAATAATTATTATAATTTAATTAAATTGTGGTTGAGACAACTTAAAAAAACAATGTTGATGAGTTTGAGCTTTTAATTATATTAAATTATATCCATATAATTTAATTAAATAACATTAATTAGATAAATTATTTAATTAATATATGTTAAAACTAATTTAACTAAATAATGATTAATGATATGTTGGGGTTTTATTTATGTAAATTATATTGATATACTTTAATTAAAAAATAATTATATGGAAAAATTATTTAATAAAATTAAATTGGACTGTAATTTAATTAAATGATGTGTTAAATATAGAGTTGGGGTTTCATCTAATTAAATAAAATGTTAAGATGAATTTAATTATTGGTTTAAAATGGGTTTTATTTAATTAAATTATTTTGAGATAAATTAATTATATAATGATGTTTTTGAAAATTTAATTTCTTAAATTATGTTAAACATAGTTTTATTAAATGATGTAAAGTGGGGGTTTTATTTATTTAAAATTAGTGATAAAAATTTAATTTAAGAATAATTAAATGGTGGTTTTTGGGATTTATCAAAGATTGGTTTTATTAATGGATTATAATATTAATGGTTATTGATATTATGGTTCTATTTAATTAAATTTTTGTTGCTGAATTTAATTGAATAATGTGAGAGGGATAATTTTATATAATTAAATTATGTTATGTGTAATTTATGTAAATATTGTTAAATTTACTTTTTTCTATTAAATTCAAGAATAGGTTAAATTTAATGATTTGATGCGAAATAAGGGTTTTATTTTAATTAAAGTTATGGTTGAGATAATTTAATAAATTTTTGTAAAACATGGGTTTTGATTAATTAAATTAGTTTGAAAAAAATTAATTAAATATTGATGAGTTGGAGTTTTATTAAATAAATACATGGAATGGAATTTAATTCAATGATGTTAGATAGTGTTTTTATTTAATTAAATATGTGGGGGGAATTTAATTAAATGGTGTTAAATGTGTTTTAACTAGGGTGTTTGGTATTATCTAATAGGAGAGTAAATTAATATATAATAATAATAATAATATCATGTAGTTTATTATTAATATTATTATATCAATTATTATAATTGAAATAATTGTTTTAATATATTTAAGAGAGAGAAAAAGTGGGAGAGGCACACTACAGGCGTGGTACGAACCCCTCCCCTCTGCTCTCCATATGTGAGGCACACCACCCCTCTCCTCTAGCTCCTTATCCTTTCAATGTCATCACAAATCATGTTCATCTCGGAAAGTTGAGTCTGTCGGCATGAGTTTCGTTTATCTCATGAGCCTTTTCGGCTATCCGTCATCCAAGATATATTCATCTGAAACCCAAACCGAGGATTTGATTTAGTTACCTATTCTCTTTCGATTTTATGTGCTGAAAAAGATGTATTAGGACCTGTTGGTCCATTTTTCGACAAACTTCGCCGAAGTCATGGAGGTTCCTCTCGATTTGGATCACCTCTGGAAATGCTTATAAATCTTTAAACACATTAATTTGATTTTCACTCCTTAAATAAGGTTTTTATGGTTAAAATGTGTTGTTGTTAATTATTTGGGTGACTTTTGGTCTCCACCACACTATTTATGAGTTTTAGTATGTTGTTGATAGGTCAAATGATGAATTCTAAGAGCAAAGATTCTATTGTGTTTGTGTGTGTGTGAAAGAATATGGCAGTTTAAGTAATAATGTGTTCGCTTAGCCAATTCCTTTACTTAGGGTCCTCACATATTCTTAATTAATAAAATTAGGTATTTATTTAATTATTTCTATTGATATGTTTAACTATAAAGGGTAAATGAATAGTTTATTGGTATAAAATGATTTGACAGATTACATAATCATGTTTTTCTAAAAAACCCCTCAAACGGAGGTGCACTTCCTTCAGGTTAAAATCATAATGTTTAGATGGATATGTTCATTTAGATTAATGTTATTTTATTTTTTGTCTCTTCATTATTTATGTTGAACAATATCGGATTATTTTAATTTATGAGTATTTGTTGGGATATGTTGAGATAATTAATCTGCTAACTAATTATGATATTTTAATTATATAAGTTAACATAATAAATTATGGATTATTTACCAATCATTCAATTGAAATATAGATAATTAATGAGGTGATTAATTTTGAATTTTGAGCAGGATATTTTGATATAATTAATTTTAGGAATTAATTAAGTGCTTTGAGATTTGAATATAGATAATTTCTTAGAGGGATAATTATAAGATATTGAATTTGATAATTGAGATAATTAATCATGAATTAATTTTCTGTTAGATATTTGTTTCAATATGTAATTAATTGGTGTATTAATTACAAGGTATTGATTTTCCTAGTCGAGATAAATAATTGGGATATTTATTATGCAATGTCATTTGGGATGAATTGAGAAAATAAATGTTGAATTAGATATGTTCCTTGATGTTGTTAAAGATAATTAATTGTGTGTTTAATTATATTGAGTTGAGATTTTGATTTGATTAATGATTATGGAAAAATTAATTATGAAATCTGATATGTATTGTAGATTAATTAATTTATGGATTAATTAATAGATTCATGTAATTAGTTAATTTTCTGGTTAACTAATAGATATGGTATATTTAACTAATTTATTTTATTAGTATGGTACTAAGGATAATTAAATCTTTGAATTAATTTCATGGTTTCTTTTATAGAATTGGGGTAATTAGTAGATATATTTATCTATTTTACTTGACTTGGGTTGATAATAATTAATTAATGCATATTTATATGTTTAATAGTTAATTAATTATAGGGTTAATTGATGGTAAATTTATGTTGTTAATTTTTTGTCGAACTAATTAATAGGCCAGATTATTTAATTCATGAATAAATTAATGGATGTAATTTAGGGTGTTTGACATGGCATTCTACACCAATGATATAAATAAATGAATGGAAGTTTTTATGTTAGACATAGAATTATTCACCAATGGGAATATGGGGGTTAGACATGGCGATCTACACTTTAATAGATCTGTCTATATTGATATGTTTTTGGGGTGTTAGAAATGGTGTTCTACATAATTGATAAATAATGACAAATGGGATTTTAGGTGTTAGAGATCATGTTCTACATCGATGGAATTTTTGGGAGTTATAAATGGTGTTATACACCAATCAAAAATAAATGATCGGGATTTGGTGCGTTAGACATAGAAATCTACACCGAATAAGAATTGGGGTTTTTGACACAGAATTCAGTATCATATTAATGAAAAAAAATGAATAATGAAATAAATGAGAGAGGTTGGTCAATCCCAAGTTAAATGTGATTAAAAAAAGAAAGGATAAAAATGAATATAATTCTCGCACGAATGAAGTTATTATTTTGGTACGATCAACCATTAGACCACTTGAGATAATAAATGTTAAAATAATGAATAATTTGGTGAAGTTTTGATAAATATGAACTTATGATTCTTTTGCAAACTCCCATTCTAGATACAGGTTGAATAAGGTATCTTCCTTAGGTATACCTCTATAACCTCGATGGGTATTTGGTTATTTATTCAGTTCTATTATTACTTCACTATATCTACACACCGTTTGTTATATTGCATTTTCTAGAATGAGCTGGAAAACTATTGGTCTCGACCAAATGAGATGTATATCTCACACATTATTTGGGACACCATCTCACTAGGGTAACTGGGTTGAATTTCTTCTTTGTAGGATGATAGACTTTTTCATGTCATGGTTACTTATACATGGTAGTAAGGATTAAAAGATAGAGCGGGAGATCAGAATGCTCATTGGGATTTCCCTTGGGGATTTGAGTAATTTCATTATTGTTCTATTGGAATGTAAAACATGTTGGTTTTTTACAGGATTCCAATATGTATCACCATGACATGAAGACATTGTATAAACTAGTGTGGACCATTTTCATTATTTAGTTGATTATATTTTTACATATGATTTTGATGTTGTCTTTGTTTATTATATGTTTCACTACTAGAAAATAGGTTTATACCCAAGTTTTTGAAAAAAACCGTGGGTATAGGGATTGTATGTGATCATATACCCATGGTTGTGCGAAAAACCGTGGGTATAGTTTTCTTTTAATACCTATTCCCCCGGTTTTGGAGAAAACTGTTGGTATAGAGTATTTTATGAAGACATATACCGATGTTTCTTCAAAACTGTGGGTATTGGGGGTTTTTTTGGGGTGCATATACCCACAGTTCTCCAGAACCGTGGGTATAGATTTCCTGCATTATGGTGGGGAAAGAAAATGAGGCGGGACAAGAAATAAATTTGACATGGAAGACATTTTTTCATAATATATATTAATATATTTACTATAATATAAATATATAATTTAAAAAAAATTCAGTTCGGTTGGTAAAGACTTTTTTTTCGGGTGCTGAAGGGCGTGGTTTCGATTCCCTATGGATGTGTTTTTTGAATTTAAACATCGCACCAGATTATATTAATATTTATACCCACATATATGAATATATAGCAATTAAATGTTGCAGATCGATTGGTCAGCTGGTGTGGCGTGTCTCTGAGGTGCTTTGTGAGACGCTGGTTCAATTCCTTCATGTAACTTTTTATGAAATTTAAATACCGAACTATGTTATATCAATATATATATGTGGATATATCATTATATAACAAATAAGAATCGCATCATGGTTGGTCAGTTGATGGGGAGCGGCTGTGAGGTGTAGGTTCAATTCCCCCCAGCACTAGAATTTTTGGATTTAATTACCCCAAAACCGTGGGTATAGGCTAAGACCCCTACACCAACGCCATTACAGCCCACTGTTCCCAAAACCATGGGTATTGTCTATAACCACGGTTTTGGGGGCTATACCCACGGTTTTGAACTATGGGTATAGGTCGTTTTTTCAGTATTTTTTTCGATGTGCACTCTGAATACGATGGTATAGTCTTCCCACTAACTATTTATAGGCTCTTAATGCTCGTTAGCAACCTCTAGAACACGAGGAGATGAATTTGAGGTCATGTGAACACCGGTCTGCCTACCGGTTCTTAGGTTAGCTGGGTTGGGGTGTTTCAAATATGTATCCAAGCTTCAGGTTTTCATTATATTTTTACTTTGTCTTTTTTTGGGTTGGTAGACAAGATACTAGGAAAGTGTCGGTGCTCTGTTTATAGTCTTGCTTGGGATGAATCATCCCATGTATGGGAAATTAACATGTGGTTAGTTATGGTATTTGATGTTTATACAACGAAATATTATTTTAGATATGATTTCATCTTGAGTGAATGTGGTATTTTTTGCAACATATTGTTTTTTAAAATTTTAAAAATTTTCTTTGGCATGATATGGCAAGTAAATTGAATTACATGCATCATCTTTGGTATATAATTATTCAAATTCCATGCATATCACATTCTATGTAGTTCATTAGTAGGATTCCATCTAATTTTGATTCTTTTCCTTGGGTGAAATGTCATGTTTTTATTGGCTTTAACATACCAACATTTACACCATATTTGGATGATTATATTCCCCGATTCTTGTATTATTCGCGTGTTATGTTGTAGTGCCACAATTATAGAATGATTTTCTGTCACCTGTTATTATAACATGCTAGAAATTATTTGATATGTAAATGGATGCTTGAGTGGGATTTGATTGGTTACGATTAGGATGAGTATGAGTTCCGTGGGTATGTGATATCATTATAGGAAAAAGTTGTGGATGGGGTTCTATAATGTATAAGGGTGTGTTGGGAATTTTGGAATGAAATAAGATCACTAAATGAGACTTCATGACCTTGGTTTATTGGTTGATTTTGTAGTAGTTCTTAATGGAGTCTAGGGGAAGATATGTTTTCAAGGTCGGTATATTGTAATATCCCATGTTTTTTTAAACGATTAAAAAGATTAATATTTTTTAACCTTTTTTTTGTAACGACCAGTTGGATTTAAACTATGCTTCTAGATGTTGTTTCCCACATTGGGATCTTTAAAAAATCAATTTATCGGGTTTTGATAGAGGCTTGAGAAGATTCTCGAATTAATAGATATGTTTCGGGAGCATTGAGCCTGACAGGGGTGTATGCACAGGCTACACACAGTTAGTAAAACTGTGCGGGTCATCTGTATGTGTTAAAATGGGTGTCGAGTAGTATATGCATAGTCCTCACAAGATATGTTTGACCGTTCAAGTAAAATAGTGAATCTCACCCAGTTTTTTGGCCTAATTTATTTAATTACATTCAAGATGAAAATGAATTTAATTAAATGATTTGAATTATGAATTTTATTTAATTAATTTCTACTTTAAGATGAATTTAATTTTTTTAACTGAAACATGTGATTTATTTATTTTAATTGAGGTTTAAATAATTTAGTTAAATGATGATGAATTATAGAATTTATTTAATTAAATTTATTGAAACTAAATTAATGAAATAAAGTAAAACTTGGGTTTTATTTAAGTTAATTAATGTTATGAAAATTTAGTTAAATAACGATGAATTTTTGAATTTATTTAATTAAATATATTAAAATGTATTTTAATTAAAAAAATTGAAACCGAGTTTTATTTGTTGAAAATAAATAAGATAGAATTTAATTAAATAAGGTTGATATGGTAATGGATAATTAATAAAATTAAATTTTGATGGAATTAATTTAATTAAATGATGTTGAATTTGGAGAATTATTTTAATTAAATTATTCGAAGAGTTTTTAATTAAATGATATTAATATAGAGAAGTTATTAAATTAAATTAAGATGAAATAATTTAAAATATTAATTTTAATGATGATGAAATGGAGTGTTTTTTTAATTAAATTGAGATGAGTGGTATTTTATTAAATGAATTGTAAATGTGGAGTCAAGGGTTATTAAACAACGAAAATATTTAATGGTAAAATTTAAATGATGTTTAAATGAGGACTTGGGGTTTCTTTTAATTAAATTAATGGTAATGAGGGATTTTATTAACTAATGTGAAATGATGGTTTTATTTAACTAAAATCAAGATTTATAATAATTTAGTTAGTTGTTGAGAAATTTGGATTATTATTTTATTAAACTAAGGTTAAGAAAATTTAACTAAATAATTTTGATGAGTTGGTGTTTTTAATTTAATTAAAAATGCTGATTGAATTTAATTAAATAACATGAATTAAAAAATTATTTAATTTTATCCAGATTGAAATAATTTAATAAAAAAATGAATAATGAGGTTTCATGGTTTTATTTATTTAAATGGTATCATGAGAATATAATTAAATTATAATGATTTGGAATTTTTATTTAATTAAATTCGGTTTGAAAGATATTTAAATAAATAATGAGGTTAATGTGAAGTTGGGGTTTTTTAGAATTTAAATAATGGTTAAGATGAGTTTTATTATTTTATGATAAACGGTGGTTTTATTTAATTAAATTTTATTGCGTGAATGAAATTAAATAATGATATATTGGAGAATTTATTTAATTAAATAATATTAAAAAAAATTAAATTAAATGATGTAAAGTGGATGTTTTATATAATTAAAAATGTTGATAACAATTTATTTAAAAAAGGTTTAAATTAAGAGTTTTGGGAATTATTAAATAATAATTTTATTAAATGATAACAATATTATTGGTTATTTGTATGTCTATTTTAATTAATTAAATTATGGTTGGTGATTTTAATTTAATTTGGAGAGAGGGGTATTTTTATTTAATTAAGTTGAGTTAAATGGAATTTTATTAAATGTAGGGAATTTTTGGTTCTTTAATTTAATTCAAGTTCATGTTGAATTTAATGATTTGATGTGAAAAATGGGTTTTATTTTAATTATATTAAAGGTTGGGAGAATTTAATAAATTATTGTGAAACATGGGTTTCATTTAATTAAATTTGGTTTAGATAAATTAATTAAATAAAAATGAGTTGGAGTGGTATTAATTAAAATTGTTGAAGATAATTTTATTAAATGTGGTAAGAATGAGTTTTTATTTAATTAAATTCATGAGAGATACTTTAATTAAATGGTGTTAAATGATGTGTAAATGGGGAGTTTGGGTTTATCTAAGAGGAGAGTAAATTATTAGATTATAATAATAAAATCAAGGGGTTTATTATTAATATTATTATTATATTAATTCGTATAATTAATATAGGGGTTTTAATTTATATGAGAGTGAGGGAAAATGAGGGAGAGGCGCACAAGAGGTGTGGCGTGATCCCCTCCCATCAGCTCTCCCAATGTGAGGTGCACCACCCACCTCAGATAGATCCCCTATGAGAGATCATATCCTTTCAATGTCTTCACAAATCATGTCAATCTTGGTGAGGTGAGTATGTATGCATATTTTCCTTACTCAAATCGGCCATTTCGGATCTTCATTGCCCAATATCTGTTCGGCTGAAACCCTAAGTGAGGGTTTGATTTATTTTCTTCTTCTCTTCTGATTCTAGGTGGTGGGGAAGCTTTCTCAGGACCCGTTGGTTCGTATTTCGACAACTGCTTCTAAAGGGATGATGGTTCTTCTGGATTCAGGTCACCGTTGTCAGATCCAAGAAATGATCAATACCCATTAAATAATTTTTCACCCAAAAAATACGGTTCTTATGGTTTAAATGTGTTGTGGTTTATTATTTGGGTGTGTGTTGGTCTTCACCTCACTATTTATGAGTGTTGGTTAGTTGTTGTTAGGTGTATCAATGAATACCGAGTACATGTAAACTTTTGTGGAGGTGTATGTGCATGAAAAGATTGCAGTTTAAGTTAGAAAGTGATGTTTCAACCAATTTCTTGAGGAAGGGTTCTCAACAATGCTTATTTAATAAAACACGTAATCTGTTTAATTATTGTTGTTGATAAGTTTCACTATAAATACCAAATTAATGGTTTATTGTTATAAAATGAGTTGTCATATTACAAAATCATGTTTTTATAAAAGTCCCCTCTAATGGAGGAGGGATTCCTTTAAGATAAAAACATAATGTTTAAATGGATATGTTCGTTTATCCTGCTTTTATGTGATTCGATGTTTCTGCACTTTTAATGTTGACACACTTTGGTTAAATGGAATTTATGATTAAGGGGTGGGATATGTTGAGATAATTAATTAGGGAATTAATTATAATATTTTAATGGGATAATTTAATATTATTAATAGTGCTTTAATTACCTGCACGGACATTAAAGTATGGATTTTTAATCAGGTGATTATATATGAATTTTGAATAGGATAACTTGAGATAATTATTTTTTTAAATTAATTATGTTCTTTGATATTGGAATGATGATAATTAATCGGTTGATTGATTATAAGATTGTGAATTGGATAACTGAGATAATTAATCATGAATTAATTGAATGATTTGAGATTTTTTTAAAATATGTTATTAAATGGGGATTATTTACAAGATATTGATTATCCTAGTAGAGATACTTAATTGGAGTAATTTTTGTGATATTTCGTTTGGGTTGAATTAAGATAATTAATGCTGAATTAATTATGTGCGTTGATGTTTTTCAAGATAATTAATTTTGAGATTAATTACGAAGAGTTGGGATTTAGATCAGCTAACTTTTTCTTGATAAATTAAATAAGGAATGTAATTTGTATTGTAGATTAATTATTTTATGGATTAATTAATGGATTCATGTTCTTTATTAATTGTTTGAATAACTTATATATTTGGTATATTTAACTGATTGGTTGTATTTGTAAGAGAATAAGTACAATTAATTTCATGAATTTATTATCATCTTTTCAAACAAAGAATTGGTATAATTAGTTGAGTTAATTATCAAGTTGACTTGATTGGGGGTATGAGGAAATTATTATTACCTATTTATATGTTTAATGGTTAATTAATTATATGATTAATTGAATGGAAATTGATGTTGTTAATTATATGTTGAACTAATCAATGGAATTGATTAATTAAATAATGAATTAATTAACAGATTGAATTAGGGGTGTTAGACATAGCATTATAAACTAGTGATATAAATAAATGAACCAGACTTTGGGCATTAGACAAGGCATTCTTTACCAATGGGATTTTGGATGTTAGACACGGTGAACTAAACTGCTGATAGATCTACCTATATTGTTCTGGATTTTGGTTTTTAGACATATAAATCTACACCAATGATTAATAATGAGAAATGAAATTTTATTTTTTAGTCATTTTGTTCTACATCGATAGGATTTTGGGGTGTTAGGCATGATGTTCTATAACAATGATAAATAAAATTTTTGAATTTGGGGTGTTAGACATGGAGTTCTACACCGAATAAGAATTGAGGTGTTTGAAATGGCATTAAACACCAAATGAATTGCAATAATGAATTATGAAATAAATGAGATATGTGGGTCAAACCTGAGATGAATATTATTAATCAAAGAAAGTATAAGAATGACTAGAATTCTATCACAACTCAAAGATAGTATTGAGGTACAAGAACCAATGGGAACCTTGGAGATAATAAATGATTAAATAGTGAATATTTTGGTAAAATGTTGAAATGTATTTATGGTTGATAAATATGCTTGTATGATTTTTATGAAAACTCTTATTTCAGCTACAAGATGATGCATGTATCTCCATTAGGTGTCCCTTTGAAACCTGGACAGGTTGTTTGTTATTTATTCAGTTCTGTTGTTACTTAATTATTTGTACACACAATTTATTATATGTCATTTTCTAGATTGAGCTACACAACCGGTGGTCCCGGCTTGCTGAGATCTATATCTCACACCCTATTCGGGACTCCATTGCATTGGGGTACCCGAGTTGGCATTATTGTCTGTAGGAATGTGGTCCTTTTCTTGTGGTGGTTACTTATACTTGGGAGTAACGAGAAAAGGACCGAGCCGGAGCTAATGATGCTTGTGGAGATCGCCCATGGGGATTTGAGTCTTTTATTTATTTCTATATTGGAATCTAAAGCATGATATTTTTTTACCTCATTTCTTTATGTATCACCATAACATGCATGCATTTTATAAACTGGCATTTTCTATTTTCATTTTTTAGTTGAATATTATTTTACATCTTCTTCCATTGATGTATGAGTTGATTAACTATTTTCAATGTAAACTCTAAATACGGGGGTGTATTTTCCCCACTGAGTATTTATAGGCCCCCTCTGTTAGTCAACATCCTCTAGAATATGGGTATATGGATGTGAAGTTATGTGACGACTAGTCTGGCTTCCAGTTTGAGGGTATTCTAGATCAGGCTGTTACAAATAAAAATCCATTACCTCAAATATTTACTTCCATCATAAAAGTTTGAAACTCCTGTTAAACAAAATTATATTTATTTTTTATATATTACACATCTATGAATATATATATATATCAAATATTATATGATTTGATTATTTCCTTTTTAATATTTTATTAACAATTCCATGTTAAAGTCATGATTCATTAAATAACAGCTTTGTTTTTCATGTATGTTTTTATTTGTAATTTTTTGTCCAATTAATTTAATCATGGATCTATAATATATTTAATTTTTTCCATGATATAAATATTATTTATATTCAATATATTTATTTATATAATTATCTCAAACTTATTGATATATAAGAAGAAGTAAATTCTTCATTAAGACGGAAGAGCATATGTATGCCTGAATATTGTAACCATTTTTTCAATGCATTGATGGAAATATATTTAAAGGATATATTATTATTACATAATACATTATAAGTCATATAAATTAAATATGTTCAATAATAACTTCATTATTACAATACATTTAATGTTTGAATGAGTCACATTGCTTCTCGAGGCACTACTCTACCGTATAGATAAATGACATTATCATATTCGCATGAAATGGAAAAATAAATAAATGTGTCCTAAAATAATTATAAAGGAGCAATAATATCATAAATATGATATATTAATGTTTAATCAATCATTTCTTAAAAACCGATGAGGTGTTAATGGAAAAATTATGGACTTTGTTTTACGAGGTAGAATTATGCAGGACAGATTAACCATGATTTCATAAACCAATTAATTGAAGTGGTGGTGATTTTATGTAATTACCTGAATCTAAAAAATCCTAGTATATGGTATAAAATAATATCGTTATTTAACAATCTTATAATATGAATTTGTGGAGTTGGAGGATGAAATAAATCAAAAAATCTCATTGATGAATGTTACTTATTCTTTGAGAATCCTCCTTATCTTTTTTAAAAAAACCTGTACTACGGTTGATTTATGTAAAAAATGTATATAGGTTGATAGAAGGTAATTTTTGAAGTTATTTGGCTTTGTATTATCTAGACCTAAGGTATTTAAAGGTATGAATAAGATAGTGTGAGCGGTGACCATTCAAAAGTCTGTTTAGTGGAACAAATGTAATATTCTTGAACTAAACAATTATTCCCATGTTATCTTCATTTAACATAGATCCAATATAGTATTAATGTTCATATAAGGTAAATGGTGGGAGTTATAATAGAAAGTCTGGTTTTACATGTTTTGGGTTATTTATAATCATTATCATTCTAGACTAGTCACCAATAAAAATATTATACATTAACCATTGAATGTAAATTTTTCTACATTTACTTTTCATTTTGGGTAAAAATCAAGAAGGAATTTTAATGATATATAAATAATTATTTTTCCAAATATTGAATAGATTATTCCAAATTCTATTGACATATGTTGAATAAATTAATTATTAATTAATCACACATATATGTTGAGAGTGTAGGTTATTTAAAGTGAAAATGTTCAAATGTTTACAACATTTTTAGATTAATACTCAAAATGAAATTGTTTTCAATAACCTAATTTATTATGTGTAATTGAACTCATATATATTTATAACCAATTAAAAAGTAATTTATATTTATAAATTAAATAAATAAAATTAATGATTTCAGTTTAATTATTATTTTTTATAACCCATCAAGAAATGATTAGTTTCATAAAATATTTAGGAATTGATGCCTAAGAAAATTATCAATGGCTATTTAAAAAATTATGTTTACTTTATTAAAATTATTTTCTAAATGTGTAAAAATTTAATATTATTAATTTTCACAAAGATAAGTAAATATAATTTTTTGAGAAAAAAGTTTTTTTTAAACATAAAACAAGTTTCATAAAAATTTTGTACATTATATATATATGATTAATTTAAATTAATTTTTTATAATTCTAGTTTTATAAGTAGTTATTACAATTTATATCAATTTATTTGATGAATAAGTTCTATCATTCATGTTTAAAAAACAATATTAATAAAATATCATGGTATAATTAAAACATAGTCTTGTGTGTAATACAAACTAACATAGTGTTTCATGTAGTCCAAATTTTTATTTTTCCACTAAATAGGATATATAGATGATATTAAATTTAATTTAATAAAATTAAAATTCATAAAAACTCAAGGTGTTACCATTTGATCCCATAATAATTGTGGTATAGAAGAGGGATTATATTTCCACGGAAATAACTATTGGTTTACCATATACTATTGTGATATGGATATGATTTTGGTTATCATAAATAGAAACCTAGAATCTTTGTATCTAATCCCCATTATGTTGAGGGATAACGTTGAAAATGTGGTAGAATTGTAAGTTTGAGTGGTTGTGAGACATCATGTTTTTTCACTATATGATTTTTCCTAAAAGGGACTACAGGTTCACTTCCTAGTTTGGGACATAATTTTCATAGAGGATGGGAGTAGAAATTTATCTTGCATTATTATCCATAAATGGGTATAAAAAAATTGATGGCTATCCATGGTTTGGAGGTTATTCATCGAGCATGTATAATTGTCTTTTCTAGTTTTGGGATATGAATTTTCCTCTTATTTATTTTGAAATAAGAATATTTATCATGCCTTGATTAGTATAGAACCTTTTGAATAATCTTATGTTACCATGTAGATATCCATTATAATTGGATGTGTAGGGAGAGCGGACTAGGGTTGGGATGAATCTTGTTCATTTGATTATAGAAATGGTGGAATTGATCTAGAATTTCTTTGGAATGGTTATTATAAATCCTATGTGTACCATATCAATAAACCAATATATTTTAATGTTGGTAATTTTCTTTTTTCTATATAGTATCACAACACATGACACACCATCGATTGAGTAGACATGGGAAATTCCCATGAATATATGTTATCCCTATTGAGAGTGTAAAGAATCTTGGAATGTTTGAATTTTTGTCTGACTTATGATATTTTTTAAAAATTATTCATTACATGTTTCATGTTTCATATATGAGAGATTTCCAACTGTATCCTTTACATGTTATAGAATGTGTGGTTGTTGATCTTGAGCCCGAAAAATAAATAATTGAGTTTCTAGAAAATATTATGGACATTAGAGAAAATGTACTACATGATAAAAAAATTCCCTTAATATTTGTATTATAGTACTATGAAATAGAGTTCCATGAGACAAGGGAGAAGAAGTTGATGAATTTATAGTGGTGCAATTCCTTTTTGTGATTTTTGGATAATAGGGAAATTCTATGGATATAAAATTTTATGGTGCGTAAATTGTAACATCATATATCCTTTATTAAGGTCCTACATGAAACTTGTTTGTATTCCTTATTTTTTGGTAGAATTTGTTTTCCTTAAGAGATGAATATATATTTTAGATAATGATATAATGTTTAGGTATGAATATTTCATTAAAACAATGGTGTTTAGTTATAGATGTTCAAAAGGAATTTGATGGTTCACATTTTGTGTAGGAAAAATTGGAAATTTATAGGTAGTTCTATTGGGGTTGATGATAGGCAGTGGCTGTAGAAGGAATTTGCGCTATGAATCTATGACTTATGATGTAAATTTATTATTAGACATAATATATTATTTGTTTTTTCTTTTAACAAGTTTATCACATGAATAAAAGTCATATTTTTTACTTAAGATTATAATTTACAGTATACAATAAATTAATGGGTGTAAACATAATTGGGGGATTTTTTTTGTGTATATGATTTATCATTTATTTGAATTTCTAATTAGGTCTTCAATAAATAAATCTGTCATCACTATAGGTTTTCATTATGCTTAAAATATGATGTTTCTCATTTATGGTTGGAATTATTTCTCTTTGGAACAATATATTTTGTTGAGGAGGTTTGGTTGTCCCTTCCTCATTAGGATTAATTATCTTTTGTAAATTGAATAATAATTTTTTCATTTTTCACCATTCTAGTATGTAAGGTCTTGGACTCAAATTATAGCTATATTGATTATTGATTTATATCAGCGTGTGGTGAGTTTTTTGAAGGTCTATTAGCTAAAATTTTATGATGATTGATCCTTCACATTTTTCCATCATTCCTTATCAAAAAAAGGACTATCATTTAATTTCCAAACACTATTTTTTGTATAAAAGTATATTTAATCATTTATTGAGGTATGATTCTCTAAAATAATGGATAATTATTTATTTTCTATAGTTATTTCAAAACATCACTGTTGAAATCATTATAAATGTATGATTTACATTGGAATGATTTTAGTTGACGTCATTCATTTTCTTAAAGAGTTTTTCTAAAACAAATCACAACATGTTTATGGTTAATAGATTTAAGAATGTTTTTTCTTTTTAAACTGGTTTTTAATCCCATAAGAGGAATGGTTTTGATGATAATTTTTAGGTTAAATGTGTACGTCATTTTTAAATGTATTTTTTATAACATTACACATTTGGTGACCATATGTTCATTAGGAATTGAATCTTCACTCATTTTATTTGTAATTACTCATGATGTTTATTATCACATTAGTATGAGTAATTTCATAAGAGGATATATTGGATGGATACAAATTTTTCTTTGATTGGTGATTTTGTTTGATGTCTAAAATTTATACACACCTGGTAGATCCTAAATTGTGTTCTTTTATGTTTATCATTGGGTTATCACATGGTTGTATATTTCATGTCTATTTCATGATAATATTATAATATGGCGTATCAATTTTTTATTAACAATATTAATTCTTATAGTAAATATTAATTTATTTGGTGAATGAGGTTTTATTTAATGAAAAACAAATGAATTTTTTATAATATGGATTTACATAATGATTGTAATTTAAAAAAATTATTTGTTATAAATCATGAACATTGAAATCTATATATTTGAACATGGGTAGATTATTTGGTGGTATTACACTGGGTTTCGTTTGGAATGAAAAATTTATCCTTTTGGTTGGTTATGATTTTTTTCAATACCCAGTTAAATTAAACTAAATTATGTATCATATCAGGATCTCATACATTAATTATATAAATGGAGGTATTATGTTTTGGAATTTATGGTCCCATAGGGACATGCATATAATATTAATGTGTTTATCATTCTTGTTTGTTTGGTTTTTATTGAAATAGCATGTATCATGGATATGTTTTACTGATCCCATGTAGTACCCTATTGGGTTTCCTTGATCGTGGTTATCAATAAATATATTTCTTCCTCTTTCATGAACTTCAGCATGTAAAAGATCATGTTTTTGTAATTTTCTAGAAATCATTTGATAATTCATTACATTTTCAATATATTTCAATCCCAATTTATGAAAATATATTACAAGTAATAAAAGATGAATGAATGTATAATAATAATGGAGAAAATACGTAAAATCTCAAACTAAATATAATACTTGAAAAAAGAAAATCTATATACCTCAATTTAAATTTATTTTAATACATCACATAAAAATCAATACATACACTCATCTATGATCTATTAGCGACTAGTGATCTTTTACATATCCCAATTATCCTAAATAATTAATCACAATAATTTAAAATCAATTTCCCAATTATTTTTAATTGATGTTAAAAATTATAATTAATATGAAAATTTAAAAGAAATGTTATAATTTTTCATCCACTCACCGGATAGCCTGAGGAAACTAAAATTAAGGCCAAATGCACCTAATGGGTCAATGGAACATTATTTGAAATAAAATTGAAATGATCTCAAATTTATGACACTCATTAAATAGAAATTTTACTTTTTTTCTTAAAAATACAAAAAAAGTCATGGCACAAAATATAAAAACTTTATTGATATTTGGATGATTAATTATGTACATAAAGGACCTTATTTACAAGCCAACATTATAACATCCATAAAGCATAATGATTCACATTAGAATTATGAGTAAATATTCAGAAAAAATATATATTTCCATTACTATTTTCAGCATCCCATGAATTTGAAATAAAACATTATGCTTAATAACATATAAGATACATCACATCGAGCATAAACAAATGAAAAATATTTTTATTTATGTGTGACCGATATAATATAACCATTAATCAAGGGGTAAAACTTTATTAAAACATCATTAATCAAACAAATTATACTCATTGGTAAATTGTTAATTAATTCATCGTAAATAATCACACAAGGATTTAGTTTATTCATTATAAAAACATTTTGTCAAAAAAAAATTTGTGAGAATATTATAATTAATTTTATAGACATTAAAAAACTTATTTTAATAAAATTATCATCTTTTTTTATAAATTATAATATTATGTTTCAATTTTGTTGAAATTTTGGTTAATTATTGGGTTTTAAGTTATTAATTAAAAATACGAATTTTATAAAATGATATTTATTATAAATAAATTAAACAATATAAAAATGACATTATTTTCCAATTTTTTTTCTTGTAATATAATTATTTATTTTTTATTTTTTATTCTAAATCCATTAAATACCTAAAACATACATCCTTAAATAAGTTTTTGATGTGTTTAGAACAATAAAATGGATTTGAAACATTTATTATAATTCAAATTGATTGGAATTAATTCCACCCAAGTGTGGTTGGATTTAAATAAAGAAATAATTATTTAATTAATTAAAACAACCCCATCCCACGTATAAATAAAACACCTCCCCACACAATTTATCCAATTTAGACTTGAATCTATAAAAATATATATACAATCATCTATTGTCGACTCTACCAATGTAAAATACTTATAGTGTCACCCAAAGACCAATTCAATGGTCTTTAAGTGTTCCTTCAATAAGGTAGTATTTAATATGTAATATATTTAACCACCACTCCTAATTTATTTTATTATTCTACTATCTTATAATTTCATTAATCAATACCTACTTAATAACTCCAGAAAAATGAATACACTGTATTTATACATTTTTAATGTAATATATTATATCCATCCATTTTAGTAATTCCTATTATTCAATGGAACAAAACCATTTTCAAAATTAGGGTATCTTATCAACTAAATAGACAATATTTTCTTATTTTCCATTACCTTATTCATGATTAGTCCTGAAAGATTTAATTGTTTTAAATCACATTATAATTTTTATATTATATCCTATTTAATGTTTTCTAAATAATATAATGACATAATATTAAATTAAATGAATGTACTTTTTGATGGCCATAATTCCTTCCTAAATAAACCAAGCTTTTTTTATTAATATGTCATCAAATGATTTATCCTTATTTAAAAAATATAAATGATATATCTTATAAATTATTATTATGACTGTGAATTAATACAATTAAATTTATCTTATATATTTTTATTCCAATTTTACATGAAAATATAAAATTATACACAAATGAACCAGTCATGAATCCATAGAACGAATGTGCTAAAAACAATGAAAATTAAGAAATATTCTTAATGAACACGTGATGAGATGTAATAAAATGATTATATAAGGTATTGAAAATATTTATATTGTTCTTTAATAAATCATTTACATAAAATAAAAAATTATAAATTTGTTTTTATTACATTTAAATGAAATCTATAATGAATAATATGTTTCTTTCTCACTCTTACATTAGGGAGATATTAGACTTATTCACCACTAATTTCATCATTCTGGTGTATACACTGCCAATTGTAATTTAATATCATTAATCAGATTTTATAAATGGTATTGAATGATTCATATGATAATTAATAAATGTATATTTCATATCATTCATCTAATTATAATGTGGTAGAAAATTATGAACCCAAATTCTATTATTTTGGTTTATAAAAAACATCATTGATAATATCTTGTTATGATTATGTGTGAAATTAATTTTTATTTGTTAATGTTTTATTCCCACATTTTTTATGGATTTAAAACCAATATATATAATCTATTGATTTTATACACTATCAAATCCATGATGGGTTATTTTTAAGGATCACCATTATAAAAAACAATCATTTTAATAGATTTAAATTTTTATTTTCAAAATATTTTCAATAATTTAAATATTCAAAATTATTTTTACTTAATATACATATATTTGAATTAAAGTTTTAAAAACATATTTTTCTTTTTTTTTAAATTATTTCAAAAATGGATATTTTCATTTGGTTTTACATAATCATAATTTATTAACTTAAAAAGTATTGTTTGAAATTTTATTTTTATAAAATAAACATGATTGTTTATATATATATTTCTTTAATGGAACTTCCATAAATCATTTAAATTTAATATATTTAATCTTACAAAACAAGTTTATAATGATAAATTCAAAGAAAATGTTTTCATTTGTACATGCATTGTTTTTCAAAATGATTGAATTTAAAGAGAAATGTTTATTTTCATGAATGACTGTTTTTATGATGCAAACATTCATAATTTATTTATATGACATAGATTATGAAAATTTTATATTTTTCAAGGTTATTATATGGTAAATCACTATAGTGTAGTTCCATGATAATCCATGGATGGGTTATCACATTATTAACCAATGATGGATGGTTATATGATAAATCATGGAAGGTTGGTTATGTTACGACCACCAATGCAATGGAAGTTTGGAGTTGGAAGATGACCATATTTGTTACTCCAGTTTTAAGAGTGATAGAGAAAATTATTTCATAAGTTATGTAAATATATATTATATTAATTATTTTTAGTGTTGATTGAAATATATTTATTTTATAATAGAATGATAATGGTTTTTTAATATATGTTTAAATTCTAATTGGGAAATGTATGGTTTATAAAAAAATTGGTTTTTAATGTACTAATATTTTTATTTTATTTATGTCCATTGATGATATTTTTTCTCATCCCAGGTTTAAATTTCATTCACATGGTTTCAGGATGAGTTAGGACAATAATGAGAATAATGGAAATATTATGATGATTTTCCATGAATATGAAACATTAATTATATTTAAGGCCTTTAATATTGCGGAAAAGATGTATACTATGTATAAGTATAAACTTCTAATAAATTTTTTTATTAAATATTTAGTTATTATTATCTAAAACTATAAACTAAAAATATCCTATAGATTTTAATAATTTGAATTCTATTTTGTAGTTACTAAAATATCTACTATTTAATGGTATGTCTTTATAGTCATTATAATATAAGTGTTTTGATAATATTTGATATTAAAATGGTTTATTATGAGTTGAAAATTTCATCATAGGGTTTATATGTTTAAAAATGATTATTTTTTAAATGTATTAGGATCCCCAAATATATTTCAATGAGATATATTTCTAGGAGATTACTAATATTTTTTGAGAATAAATTTAGAAATGTAATAATTTCCAATATACTAGATTAGGTGGTTAAAGTAATATAGAAATTATAATTTTATTATATTTAAAAGAAAATTTTTATCTCATAACCTCATAATTCATTTCATGTTTCAATAGTTTTCTTTTCCGGAGATTAAGGATCATTTCTCAATATGGTATGAAATCGATCGTTCACACCCTTCTTATCCTTTATAGTTGATTTTATTACCACTATTATCTAAAAGAATAGATTAAATTATTAAAAAAATTCATATAATTCCAACAACTTTTAATAATGTTTTTTATGTGTCTAAAAACTTTTCATTTCTCAACAAATTTATATGTTTTATGGTATACTTTTGATTTGATTTAAAAATCATAATTTTCCGAATATTTCATTAATTTAATTTCCACAAAATAAGTGGACATTAATGTTATAAAAGATTGGAATCATGTTAGAAGAGAATGTGGATATCAAATATATTTAGATATCAGGATTTAAGGTGTAAAAGTTTATTATTTTCACATAATATAGCTTTTAGGGATTATATTGACGAATTGTAAGTATATAATTAATATATTTGATTATATTAATAACGTGTGAAGTAATAAGAAACAAAATTGTTAATTGTGTGGGAACTAATTTGAATAATTATTGGGTATATTTGTTAAGGTTTTTTTTATGATATACATGTATTTTTTAAATACTACATGGATCATGGAATTCTTATGGATTTTTCACTTGAAGAGTTATTTTCATAAATTTTTTATCATATGTTATAAGATATAAATTCCATTGATAAATGGAAAAAAGGTGATAAATTTGGTAATTTTTATCACTATTACTATTTTTATAGGAAAATGTTTTTTTGAGGGATTTTATTAAATTTTGGTAGAAATATTTTCAATGGTATTTTATGTATATTTATAATATATGATATGGGAATTCTAGTTAATTATGGGTTCGTTTTTTGGAGGAAAAATGAATGTTATGAGTGAAATTTTTATGTTCAATATGTTATGGTTTAAAAGGATTTTTCTAACATAAATAGAATTTTATAAAGAATTTATTAATATAGTTTTATAAAATTGAAAACAAATAGGATGGGTGAAAAACTGTCAAATCTACCAATACCTTAGGAATGTATCCCATGACAGAAGGGTGATAACGGTTAATCACCTATCACTTATATACATGATATACCAGTTTCTATGATAATTTTATTACTGATAGTAATATTTAATGAATGAAAAGTAATTTCTGTTGGGGACATATTTTTTAGAGATAATCGTGGTATATGGAATATTATATGGTGATTATGTTATTGATGTTATTTCGGTATAGGTTTACTATTTTGGGAACCTTTTATGTTATTGGTAAATATAATACTATGTGGATTTGTTTTATAAATAAGAGATAAAGGAAATTTCAAAAACATATATGATATATTGTGAGTTAAGTTATTTAGGGTAATGATTAGTATATATTTTAGAATATGATATTAACTTTATCTTTGAGAACTATGCTATCAAACCCTAATATATTTGGGTGTCAATTTTATCTAGGAGTTTTCTTTTTGTATTCTTACAGAAAATTATCTATTGAATAATCTATATTGAAATTTTGGTGTTGATGTTGTTTTTGGATAATAAAGTAGTTTTCCATACATAATTTTTTTCTATTTTTGGAATATTATATCTTGTATTAACAATTTTTTTCATTAATTCATAAGGATTGGAGGAATTCATAGAATATTCTCGTTTATTTTGTGATGTTTGTAAATTAATACTAATACATCCTGTTCAAAAAAATTCAACTTGAATACTCTTTATTAGAAGAATATATAACGATAAAACTCTATATATATTTTATGTATATATTATTATAATTTATGTATAGGTATTAAAATTATTCCTCTAATACGTAAATCTAATTTGGAAAAAAACGTTGTACTTTTACATTTATAATCGAGAAATTAATGGCCATTCAACCTATTATAGAATTATAAATTTCAGACTATTAAATTTCCCAGGTCCACATTATCTATTAACCATTATCATTCCTTTAGAATCATATTTTATCTTCCATGTGTTTGTATTCCAACACAAAAACAATTTATGATTTATCTCAAGTGACTATAATAATTTTATGTATAGGTTCTTTTGATCCTTTTCAAGATGTGGTTGTTAAAATAAGAAATTTATAAAATTAAGACACCGTTTTGTCGATCCATAATTAAATATAATAGGAAAAAATTTATTTATGGTGGGTAATGTAACAAAATGATACTTTAAAACTAAGGTTTATGTTAAATATCATTCAAGATACAACACATCGATCATAAAAACCCCATTATTTTTTATTATTAAAATGTGACCAACATAATCTAGCCAACAAATATGGTCGGTATGAAGAACATTAATTAAATCATGAAATATAAAAAGTTCACAATACTTGGTAAAGTATTATTTAATTATTTTTATATACTCACTCATTTTTTTTTGTAAATTTATTTTATTCTATAAAAATACATTTTCTTTAAAAAATGTGTTTTCATTATTTTTATCATTGAATATTATAATTAAATTTTGTAAATATTTAATAATTAAATTCATATCAATTAAAACTATTTTGGAATAATAATATCTTGTTTTATATTTTGTAAAATTTTAGGATTTTTCCAAAAAAAATATTTGGTTTTCATTGGATAGAATTATATAGTAATTTTTCAAAAATGATATTTATTTTTAATAAACAAAAAAAAAATTAAAGTCCCATTATGATATGATTGTGGGTTCATATAAAATAGTTATTTTGTATTTATATTTTTTATACATAAATTATTTTAAATTATGTAATATTATATTTCAGAAGAAATTTATTTTTGGCTTTAGAAACATGATTTTTCTAAAAGCAGTCCAAAAACCATAATTTTTATCCTTTTAAATTTATTAATATAATCCCAAATTGGGAATTGTATAAATTAGTTATATATTTTTTATTTTTTAATAAGTAGTATTAAAAATTCATAAAATTATAATCATTACACACATAGTATATATAAAATCATTTTTTTCGAAAAATACAGTTCTTGAAAAAAAAATCATCATGCCTCTATGTTTTTTTTATTATGATTTCACAAACTAAAATAATTAATTTATTTTAAAATTATTAAATATTTGGAATCATAATTTTAAAATTCATTTTTGAGTTCATTTTCATTTTTATTGAGATAAATTTACAGTGGTAAAAAAAATGATTTACCGTAGTATTGGTCAAATAATGAAAAGATTAAATATTAAAAGGTAAATTAATAAAAAAACATAAAATTTATTGAAACGAGTAAATATTAAAAGGTCAATTAAGGGATCATTCAAGTAAGTGATATTCAATTGGTAATTTTATCTAACCACATATCTTAATTATTTTCAACTATTACATCATCAAAACCAACTTCATAAATAAAATATTAATATCCCCACTATGATTTATATAACATTATTTAATGTTTATAAATGAATATATTATTTTCATACATTTCATTACCTCATATTATTCATAGAAACAAAGCCATTTTCCAAATTATTTAAGTTAATTATCTCCATGGATAATGATTTTTTGTTTTACATTACCATATTCATGTTAAGGAATTATTGTAATATTAAGGATATATAAGATAATTAAATATATATAATATCCAATTTAATCTTATATATTTATTATATAGTCATAATATTAAATAAAATGAAAACAGTTCATGATGGCTTCATACATTGTGAAAATAAACTAATTATTTATCATAAACATTTTATCAAATGAATAATACTCAAGTAAGATATAAAAATGATATATGGATGAACTAATAACTAGGTAATTTAATTATTACTAATTTAATCCACTTATGGAGTATTATTTTCATTTTAAATGAAAATCCAAAATTATAAACAAATGAACCATCCATGAAACCATGAAAAAAATTTATTAAAAGAAATGAAATAATGAAATATTATTAATGGATGGGAGTACAGATGTTATAAAATGATCATATGAGGAATTATATATATTAATATATTTTTATAATAAATCAATAAATTTATGTTAAATATTTAATAGGAGGTTTTATAACTTTTTATGAAATAAGAACATGATACAAGTGTTTCACATCACAGTCTTTCGTCTTTGAGATATATTCATTAATGAACGCTTATTTATTTTTTGGAGGTAATGTAGTTATCATTGATATATAATATCATTAATATAATTTTCTTAATTTTAATCATTTTTTTAATTTGATAGTTATTTCATTTTTGTTGTATATGATTCATCTAATTATAAAGTGTAAGGGAAATATTTAACAAATTTTCATTATATGGATTGAACTTCAACTTCATTGATAATTTCATGATATGATAATGTGTGGAATGAATTTGTAATTTATTGGGTTTTATTTCATCTTGTTTTTTATGGATATATTGCTAATATATATAATTTATACATTTTAGTATCTCTCGCATCTGGGAAATTTTATTTGTAAGGAATTATTATAATAAAAGACTTTATTTTCAATGTTTTTAGGATTTATTTATATATTTTTCTCTATATTTTAAATGTTTGTAAAAATTTTGTAATGAACTTATTTATCTGTAAATAAATTTTATAAAAAGTAAATTTTTGAAATTATAAAAAAAATTAAATCAATCAATCTTTTAAGGGTGTTACGAAGTGTCAAATATTTTAAATATTCTATTTTTTAAAAGTTTCATTTTAAAAAAGTCAAAGATAATGTTTTTTAGTTATATAGAATGAATGTAATTTCAAGATGATAAATAGGTTTAATAATTTGAATATTTCATTACATGTTAGCATGTTTAATTTAAATAAAAAGTTTTTCTAGTTTTCATTTTCTATTTCATAAGATAAGTTAATTATAAATAAAATATTAAATTTTTTGAAATAGTTTTTTATTATGAATATTTTATTATTTATGTTTATTTAATGATATCTGGGTATTTTTTCTATTGATGGATGGTGACTTGATAATACAATTATGATTAGTTAAATTTTTAACCAATGACGGTTGCTTATTTAATTAACCAATGAAGGGTCTATATTTGGTAAACCAATGATATGTGATTATGTTATAAGAGCCAATTCATTGATACATCAATGTTATAGGTTGGAAATATTACTTACTCCATTTATATGAGTGATATGGGAAATGTTATCCCATGTGAACTACATAATATATATATATACACATGTTAATGATTTTTTCATGAAAATAAATTGATTTTAAAACTCTATTATAATGATATTTTTCTACATATAATTCTGTTCTTCGAGTGAAATGGTATGTTTTCATTAATATTGTTTTATCTATTCTCATATTGAATAAATGTTCCTATTATTTATGTCCCTTATAAAGATATTTTTTCTCATCCCATTGGTTAATCATTATTTCATATTTTTTATGGATGTGTAAGGATAAATTTGAGATTTATGAAAAAATAGTAATTATGTTTAATGAATATAAACCATGATTTATTTCTATAGACATTTCTATTGTGTAAAAAATTAATACTATGTATAATTGTACACATATAATGTATTGTTTATTTATAAAATACTTAGTAATAATTCAAAAAAATCCCAAAAGTAAAGGATAACAAAATTTTAATAATCTCATATAATGTTTAAAATATCTTGAATATGAAATGTTTAGGTCTAGGACCTTACAATCACTGTAAATGATAGAAAAGTTAAAGGAATAGTTGTATAGGAAACACCGTAACTTGATTATCCAAATAAATAAGCTATTATTTATAAATTATTAAAGGGGTGTTGACGGATATAAAATGACAGATTTAGAAAACTATGTATAAATGTTAGGGGAAACAAATAAGGGTATATAGGGGTTAGTGATCATAAGATAAAAATGATACTTATTCCCATTTTAAAGATCATTATGGTTTCTGTATAATTTTGAAAACTAAGTTCCAACCAGGTGGTTTCCAATTCCCCTATAAAACAACCATCACTCATTTTTTATAAATATTTTTCCCTAAATAGTACTGACTATAGATAAATAACTTTATAAAGAAATAGAAATAATAATTTTTCATAAAATTATTTTTCAATCTATTTTTCATCCGTGAAGATATTGTCAATATGCATATTTTATATTTCCCATGGGATTTCAGAAAATTTTAGCAAAGCATGTTCCAATCCCCTATTCAAAACCAATAATAATGATTACCCATAGATTTCCCCAATACTATTTTACCACTATACATAGTGGTGGAATAAGTAAGAAAAATAAAAAAAATTAACTTGTGAATGAAAATAAATGAATAATATTCTATGATACCTCTCGATCAAAAATCTGTATCTAAACAATGCATAGATTCTAATACTATGTGAATTTAAAAATTAATCTTGATTCTCACAATCACAACAAATCCATAAATCGGAAAAATAAAATTTACCATGAAAATAACAACTGAGAATATTAAATTGTTTTAGAAAAACACCAATGATTTACAATTTCATGGACAATGTAATGATTTCATGGTCATAGAGAAAAATCAAATACTCATTATGATATAGTATATATATAATGATATTTATTCTTGGGAATATATCAATCATTTATGATAACTTGATAATTATCCTAGGAATATATTGTACAAATAAAATAACATTTTATATAAATATATACTCTAAAAAACTCATTCAGATAGCATATACACTATTTAAAAACGAATACTCCTTATAGAAATAATGGTGTCATAGTATGATTCCAAAATATTAATGAAATGTAAACTTTTATTCTTATATTCGCACAATAAAATTTCACTATAAAGTATCTAATATCATTCATGTTGAAATACAACGCATCAAAAAATAATTTACATAATGAATAGTGAATACAATATTATCCAACTCCCCTTGATTAGTTTAAAAAACAAAATCATAGATTAAATCATTATCACCATTCTATTGAAATTTATAATATATTATTGAATCCCAATATAATAAACCATTCTTCATACAATCTCCCTTGGAATTACCATCATCACACATTAAACTATAACTATCAATGTGATATTTTCCTCTAATATAAATTGTAATGCATTACAAAATTATTGACACATTGATCAAAAAATATCAACTATTCTACATATCAATATGAAATTATTGTTAAAAATTAAATAACATAGTATCCACAATTAACTTGGGATACAAACTAGATTACCCTTTGTAATTATTAAAAACATTTTCACAAATCCAATACCATCCATACACTATGAAAACAAACACATAACTCATAAGATCCACAATATTTCTTAATACTATTATTATAAGGCCCCAATAATAATCATTACCTAATATTGAATTAAGTTAATAATTCACATTGAGGATATTTTCAAGTATTTAGTTTTAGATAACTAGGCCATATGTATAACAATAAATCTCAAATATTACAAAGTAGACACTTCTACTCAGTATCCATTTTTTCATAAAACAAACAAACTTATAAGAAAAAAAGAATTTCATTGTTGATATAAATCTTCTTGAATCCTTCCCTTCTCTTACCATGCCTTATATCCTATGAAAAACATTTCATAAACATGTGATATGCATAAAAAGATTAATAAGGGTTGTAAAACTAGGGAAAAAAGTATTCCCTCAATACATAAAATTCAATTAAATCATAATAATCAATATTTAGAAATACCACACAAGATGAAAATATTTATGAATAACACATGGAAATCGTAAATCATAAAGGTAACGGGTGGCATCTATTACACACTTACGTTATAGCATTCATAGCAACATAGGGAGTTAGATTTGGAATACAAGTCACAGTATATTCCCTAAGAATATTAGGAGAAACCGTAACATTTACCTCAGTCATGTTACCCAATTCACTAGAGAGCTATATCGGTCTCCCCCACCTTAGGATTATCTCTGAACCACCAGCATACGTAAAAAATTCTCAAGAACCATAACATATTTTCTACAAATAAAACAAACATAAAAGAAATATTACATTTCTATATCTAAATCCCAATATATCATTTAAATATTTTGAGATAATGATGCCATTATCAAAACCATTATCAATACCAAAAAAATATGTAAATGTGTATATGGTAATTATTTTTCTTTAAAAAACATTACTATTTTTTAAGGAATCCAAATATCAAATAATGCTCGCAGTGGTGGAAAGGTTATTGTCACTTCGTGCATTAAAAAGAAACATTCTCTTTTTCATTTAGTAATATTTTACATATAGAAGTATTATCTTTGAATGAAATAAAATGTCAAAGGGGTTTATACACTGTATAAAATAAAGTGGTGTATAAATCAAAATATTCCTCAATGAATTGATATTCAGACGATGCCCCTTACCTCATGTCCATAATGACTCTTTCGTTATGTAATGTATTTAATAACAATCTAAAGATAATTTATAAATTATTCATAACCTTTTTCATGTTTATTATTCCGTTTATATCGCATATTACCACATTATAAACATTATATAATAATTTGTGTTAAAAATGATTTTCTTGTGGAAATTTGGTACTGGAGTCAAAAATGAACTTATTATAATTAGAAGATATACATGTGGTCAAGATTACATTATAAAAATAATTATATTCCTGATTTATATATCATATATATCATATATATCTGCTATATTTGAATTTATAATAGTATATAACATTTGGAGATAAGAAATAAAATTCACCGTTAATGGAGAATGTAAGATGTGTGTACTCATGGATGCTACATAAAATTCTATTTCATATTTAATGGAATTAAAAAATAATGATATATAATAACATTATAATTCCATTATAATATAATATATAATTTCATTAACTCTATCATTTATACGTTCCACATATGGCATGAAAAAGTCATATAACTTTGAGAGGGCGGTATTTTGCCCTTCCTCAAATGAAATTATCATCTATACCCATTATGGAAACCATAATGGTATGCTATAAATTAAAAATAAAGATGTATAAAGACAATATAAATATAATATATATCATATATAAATACAATTTCATTATAGTTTCCACCAATAGAGGTGAAGGAGATAATTAAACAATCATCCTTTCGTGAGGCAGGACTTCGTCGTCCACAGAAATAGTATGTTCGTATCCATTGGAATGAGGTGTATGGATATGTAGTTACAATAAATCATATAAAAACATCCTAGTATATTTATTCAAATGTTTTTTTATAAAATAATTTAAAAAATAGAGTTTAGTGGGTTTGATAAAGAAAAATAAATGAAATGAACTTGAGAGAAGAAGTTACCTTTAAATCAGGTAACTACAGTTGGTTTGAACAAATGGGATTTATTGAATTTCCTTATGAAATATTTATGGGTAATAAGAAAAATATAGGGATATTGGGAGATTATTAGAGCAGAGTTTGGAAGAGAAAATGGGCTTTGGATGTGTGAGTAATGAGTTAGAGGTGATGCCCATTTATAAGGGGGAGGGGATCTTTGGGAATGTTTTAAAATATTATGTTATTATATACTTAATTTAACTTAAAAAAGTTTCTCAAATCATATAATTCAAATATTTGATGTGTATTGCTCTAAATACACTCATCTAATGGGTTTTATATGTTCTTAGGGAAAAAACCTTACCTTATCTTCTAGTAATATCATATAGTGATCAAATTACTATATCCTCTTATATATTCATAATATATTGTAAATATATTTAATATAAAATCCAAAGATACCCCAAATTGAATCATTAATTACGTTACTAGAATCATATATTTCAGCTTCCCGAATGTTATATTTTTAGGATTATTTTATTATTTATTTAAATTGTATTCATTTTAAAACACATTTATGTCAATTTATAGACAATTCATATCAAGACGTTTAAAAAATATATATAAAATAGATTATTTTATAAAACCTATATTAATTCAAAAATAACAAGTTATAATCATTCATAAAATTCATGGATGGCATAAAAAGTTTCAAAATAAATTTATTTTAATATTTATAATCTTATTTATTTAAAAAATTCATTAAAGAGGTAATCATTTCCTCATCATTCTGTCATTAATAAATTTATTTTTATGATGTATAATTTTTTTTAATAAAAAACTATGATGTAGGAAATATGGTTATATTTTAATTAAAATTTATAGTTTTAAATATTACTTAGATACAAAATTATAAAAAAAATTATTATTAAGAGATATATATTTTTTCCTTTTCCTTAATTTTTAATTAATTTTTTTAAAATTTCATTTTCAATTAAAAGTGGCTCCATGGGGTCCCATAATTTACTCAAGGATTCCCATGGTCGGACATATATCATCCAACAAGATTAGGACATGTGGTAGAGTATTTAAATATTATTATAATTTTATATGTTTACCCTTATTTACCAGATTTACCTTTTAAGCATGGTAAATAAAATATTTAGTGAAGTAACTATTACTAATCTATAAAAATAAATGTTACCAATTTATATAATTCGGACCTCTTGAATCAAAATATGGAATCCATTTTCCCAAATTAAAAATCAATAAAATTCAAGAATTAAGTTAATGGTAATTTACTTTTTCAAAAACAACAAACATATTTTTAAAAAATAATAACAATTAATATATTAACAACTATATATGTCAAATTTCAAAGTGTAACTTCTTAAAATTACCTGAATTGGATTAAATGGAAAAAAATAATATAATTACCATTTTACAACAATTTAATAAATAATTTCTCCATAAAAATAAATTATATAAATTGGAATTTTTTCTATTAAATGTAGTATTTATTCATTGTTCATTAAAAAATAAACATTATCTAAAAAATACCAATATTTCATTCAAATTAAATTTTGATATCCCTATTAAAAATTTAAATTTTATTTTATGAAATAGAACATATAAAAGGGAAAAAAATAAATTTAAAAGGGGTTTCCTTCAATAGATTGTAAAACATTTTTTGAAAAATATTATATTTTTTCATGCATAAAATTAGATTCTTTGACATTTTAAGCCTGTAAATTTTACGAGATAATGGTAAAGAAATTTAACAAACATGTATAATCATGTTTTAGTTTTGTTCTTTTCATTCCCTCCATTACAACGACTTGGAGTTAACTACCATTTAAAATAATATTATATTATTATTTCTCTGTATGACTGAGCCTTGTGTGCAACATGATATTTCGAAGAAACCCATTATTATGTGTCGAGTAAGTCGTTGAACATATATTAATTTTTAAAACAAAATTAATATTTAATTCACAAATATTAATAAATAGGAAAATATTAGATACATTATTTACATGGGGTGTTACATCCTTCACCCAGGTAGAAATTGATTCCTTGCAATTTTATTCACTTATCAAGAAAGAGGGTGTATTTATTCCTTGTAATATTCTTATATTCCCATGATTCCTCTTCAACCATATATTTTTTTCTCAAAAAAATTTCTTGATTATTTACCTTATTCTGAAACACATTCTCTATTTGTTCAAAAAAATGGACCAGAAGTTTCTCATAAGAGAGATTCACATCCTACTGAACAACCTCTAGACTCAATACATGAGATGGATCTGAAATATACTATCTCAACATTGAAACATTAAAATCATGGTGTAACTGGGATAAACATTGCGGTAAAGCCACACTATAGGCAACCAGTCCAACTTTCTCTAGAATTTTCATAGGGTCCAATCAACCTTGGACTAATCTTTCCCTTCTTACCAAAATGCATGACACTTTTCCATGGATAATAATTGAGAAAGAAATAATCACCATCTCGAAATAAAGTTCCTTCCTAAAGTTATCTATATAACCTTTCTACCTAGTCTAAGGTGTTATCAAGTGCTTCTAGTTAGTCAAACATTTTATTCCATCTCATCTACCAATTATGGTCCCATCAACTTCCTTTCAACTACTTCATCACCAAAAGATAGAGTTCGACGCTGCTTTCCATATAATGACTCCAATGGTGACATCTGTATATAGGAATGAAAACTATTATTATAAGAAAATTTATCAATGAAAGATGTTGTTCCCAACTTCCCCGTTAATCCATTTAGAAAGCATGTAATATATCTTCCAATTTTTGAATTGTTCATTCTGTTTTCTTATCATATTGCGGATGGAAAGATGTACTAAAATTTAATTCACTACCCAATGACTTCTAAAGGACATTCCAGAAGTTAGAATAAAACATGGGATGAAGATCAGATATAATTGAGAGGGGAACTCAATGCAACCAGATTATCTCTTTGAAATACAAATGAGAATGTTGATTTAGAGACACATTATCCCAAATTTTTAGGAAATGTGCAGATGTAGTCCATTGATCAACAATAAACCAGATAGCATTACTACCTTGATATGTGTTTGGTAATCCCACAACGAAGTTGATGGATATATTTTTCCATTTTCCAATCATGAACTGGAAAATGAAGAAGCATCCCTTTTGGAAACTGCCTCTATTATTTAACCTATTGATAAGTCAAACACATCATAGTAAAGTCAAAAATACCAATTTTCATTCAATCCCACTAGTAATACTCCAAAATATTTATGTACATGTTAATTCTGCAAGGATGAACTGAAAACGGAGAACTATTGACTTCACATATGACTCAATCTTCAATTTTCAGTCACAAGGTACACAGAATATCTTCCCAAATCTCAAAATACAATCATTATCAATGTTAAAATCACGAAACGTACAATTATGATCCAACTCTACCTTTTCATGCAAGTCACTGTCTTCCTTCTTTACTTGCATAATTATTTCTAATATAGATGATTTCCCTGACACATGAATCAAAAAAGGGGAATCAATTTCACCAACTGATATTATTCTAAAGATCACCAAATCATTAATCGGTGTACCTTGTTCAAAAAGTAACATGGTTAATGTAGAATAAATTTTTGACTCCATGCATCAGCCACATTAATTGGATTTCTTGGATGGTATTGGAACGTGAAATCATAAAACTTGATTAATTATAGCCATATCCTCTTTACCATGTTTATTTCATTCTGAGTGAAAACATACTTTAATATTTTTGAGATCAATATATAATTCACACATTACACCTTACAAATAATGAAACCAAATTTTTAAAGAAAAATTAACAAAAGTTAATTCCAAATCATATGTATGTTAATTTAACTCATTAGAGTTTCAAATGATGTGATGCATAAGCAATTATCTGATCATTGTATATTAGAAAACCACCTAGTCTTTCTAACAAAAAATCACATTAGATAAAAATTCCACCATTTTTGGAAGGTACTTCCAAAATTGGAGCATTCAACAAATTTTTTATCAATTCTAGAAATCATTCATTACATTATTTTTTCAATATGATTATGACACATTTTTGAGTTATCTTTATCAGTGGGCAAGATAACCGTGAAACATTTTCAACCAATCTCAAGTAATAATCTGCTAAACAAATAAAACTATGGATATCAATTATATTTCTGAATATTTTCCATTATTTGACAACTTTTAATTTAGTATGATCAATAGTTATTCCATTTATTGAAACAATGTTACCATGGAATGAATTTTTTTTAAACAAAACTCACACTTGCTGAATTTTCCAAACAGTTTCATTTTCTTTTAATGTCTGCAAGACAACCCTGAAATGACATTAATGTTCCTATTTACTTTGGTAAGAAAACAAAATATCATCAATGAACCTAACCAAAAACATATCTAAGTAGTCATATAAAATTTTATTAATAAGATCCACGAATACATAAGGTTTATTGGTTAACCCAAAAGGCATAAATAAAAATTGACAATGCCCATATCTAGTACAAAACATGTTATTCATAATTTTTAATTACTTTACATTCAAATTATAATACCTTGACCTCATGTTAATATTTGACAAAAAGTCTACTCCACGAAGATGTTCAATCAAATCATAGATACGAGGAAAATGATACTTGTTCTTAACAATGATGTTTTTCAATACTCTATAATCAATGTAAAGTCTCATTGATCCTTCTTTTTATTACAAAAATGACAGGATCACCCCTTAGTGGTGTTCTAGGTTGAATGAAACCATTATCTAATAACCCATACAATTTATTATATAACTCTTAAAGATCAATTTGAGCGACTTGATAAGGGTGTATTGAAATTGTCTTAGCATCACGTAGTATTTCAACAGTAAATTCATATTCCTGATCAAGATTTTTAACAGGAAACTCATTAGGAAAAAAATCAAGATACACATTTACTACTATCATAACATTAATCTAATCTATTCCTTTTTTTCAAAAATATGTGATTGGAAACATTAATTTCAATCTTTTCTCTAGTTTCTTATGTTTCCGATATGTTATCAAAAAGAAGTATTCATTGTTGTAAAAAAATATAATTATTTATGTAAAGAAAACTCTTTAGATCTACTGACAATATTATCTTAATAAATATAAAGCCAATCAAAACCCAAAATAACATCAAACTCTGCAAGAGGAAAAACAATAATGGTTTCAGGTAGATAATTTCCTCATACATGAACATGAAGGATCTTATAATTTCTTTTTTTCTTAAATTTTCATCTCGTTGATTTTATCATAAGCTTGGTATTCATATAATGAGATGGAATTCCAAATTTACATGAAAATTTCATAGAAATAAAAGAATGTGTGCAACTTAAATCAAACAACACATTGTCATAATCTGAATAAACAAATAATGTATTTGATACTACTTCATTTGATAGCACAACATCTACAAAAGTAGTTGAAAAGGATTTCATCACACCATTCTACTTGTAGTAAAACTTATTTCCCTTATATGAGTTTTTCATTGGACACTAATTTTCATAAGAACCCATTTCATTGAACTAATTACATTTTATTGACTATAGAATAGATTTTGTATTTCTATTAAAAAGATTTTTTTCAAAGAAATTACGAGCCTTATGTCCCATTTTACCACTTCGGAAACACTTTCTGGAATTCAAAATACATTCCCCAGCATCCTTTTTAGCAAAATTTTCACAAACATTAAACATAATTTTCATACCATTAGACTTTTTTTAAAATTTCTAACCATTCAGCTTCCTCCTCATCCACTTATTCGGTTATTTTTCAATGAACAAATGATCATCAGCAAACTCAATTTCCACCATCTCTATTAATCGAACATGTTTCTTATAACTGTTTAACTCACGAGAAGATAAATCCCATCAATACATTTTCTTTAATCCCATGTAAAAATTCTTGATTTTATTATCATGATCTTGTATGAAATTTGGGGTATACATTGTCAGTCGAGTGAATTTTACTTCATAAGCAGCCATTGAGTCATCCTCCTACTTCAATTCCATGATTTATTTCTATCCTAAGACGAACAACTTTATGATAATATTTTTCAATAAACATACAATTAATTTCATCATAATCATGAGCATCCATATCCTCATTATAGTTGATAATTTTCACAATCGACCACCACTGCTCAGATTCACCATAAAAATGGTAAAAAAACAAGACGAACCATTTGATGTTCTGAATACCCCATGACATTGAAAATCTTCTCCAGTTATTTAATACATCCAACAGCTAGCACATGTTTAGGTGTTCTTCAAAATGATAGGAGATGCTTCCTTATAAAATTATCCACTACTAACTTGTTCCTTTGTGGTTGATCTTGATGATATCATGCATTGATACTACCAAAATTTATATTCAAATTCAATTGTGCCATGAATGCAAAAAAATAATCATTTTTGATTCCGAATATCGTAGATTGCGGATTTGGATAATTTTTTTCCTCTTGACATCATCCCATCATAGCTTCCCTTTTTCCACTGTAGAAAAAGATTCTGAACAAAAAAATATCATAGGAAATAAAACATGGTAATCTGTAAATTCTATATAATTTCAATATTAATATAAATTAATTTATGGATATTAATTTAACAATAACCTAACACCTATAGTTTTTTCAAAACTAAACTATAATACAAACTATAAGGCCCCATAATTAAACATTACAAAATATTGAATTAAGTTAATGAATCACAATGATGATCTTTTAATGTTAACAATTTTATAGAATTAGGAAATAAATATTACATTACTTCTCAAATATTACAAAGGAGACATTTCCACTAAGTATTCATTTTTTTTATAAATTAAAAACTCTTAAAAAGTATTCTTTTGATGATGAAAATAATCATGAATTATTCCCTTCTCTTATACTGCCTTATATCCAGAGAAAAACATTTAAAAGATAAATGATGAGCATAAAAAAAATAGTAAGGGTTACAAAAAAAGGAAAGAACAAATTAGTCCATCAATACATACATGTCAATGGAATAATACTTTTCAATCATTCACATACCACAAATAATCAAAAGATTTATGAATAACACATGTATATCATAAGTCATAACGGTAACTTGTGACATCAATAACATACATACATTGTAGCTTTCATAGATACTTATAGAGTTATGTTTGGAATACCCATCATAGTATATTCACTAAATCTCTTATTAGAAAAATTAATGTTTACCTCCGTCATGTCACCCAATACATCAGAGAGCTATATCGGTCTCACCAGACATTATTTTATTACAAACCCACTTGTATTCATAAACACTTCTCATGAACCATAACATACTCACAACACATAAAACAAACATAAAATAATGATAACATTTCCATAATGAAATCCCAATATATCATTTAAATATACTGACATAATAAATTGATTATCAAAATCAATTTCAATACCAAAATTTGTGAAAGTGTATATTGTAATTATTTTCATTTAAAAAACAATTCAACTTTTTGAGGAAGCCAAATATCAAATAATGCTCACGGTGGTGGAAAGGTTGTTCTCATTGTGTACGTTTAAAAAAATATTTCCATTGTCTTTTCATAAAATTATACGTAGAAAAATATTACCCTTGAATGAAATGAAAATTCATATGGTTTTATACACCTTATAAAAGAAATTCGTGTATAAATGAAAACATGCCTCACTGAATGGAGATTGAGATGAAGTCCCTTACCTCCTGTCTTACTTGACTCGTTCATTTTTTAATCTCTAGAATAATAAACTAATGTTAATTTAGACTTGACTCAGAACCTTTTCTATTTTTATTATTCCTCTTATATCACTTATTACCATTTTATTGACATGACAAAATAATTTTTGTTAATAACTGTCATTTTGTCGATATTTTGTACTTAAGTCAAAAACTAACATCTTATAAATACATGTAGTCCATGTGATCATAATTTCATTATCTATAGAATGATATTAATGATTTAAATATAATATTTATCCAGTATATATATATATATAATATTATATAACATTTGCAGATAATAAATGAAATGCACCATTCATTGAGACGGTAAGTAGTACGTACACATGAACATTACTTTAATTTATATTTTATATTTAATGGAATGAAAAAATATTGATAAATATGTATTTTATAATTCTAGTACAATATAATATTAAATTTCATTAAATCCATCATTTATAAGTTCCATGTATGAAATAAATGTGTCATATCACATTGAGGGGGTGGTAGTCTACACTTCCTCAAATGAAATTTTCATTTTTACCCATTATAGAAAAAATTAAGGTATGATATAAATGAAAAATAATCAATTTTAGAGACAATATAAATATAAAATATATCACATATAAATATAGTTCTATCATAACTTCCACCATGAGAGGTGGAAGGATATAATTGAACAATCATCATATCGTGAGGTAGAATTTGGTCGTCCACAAAAAAGTATGTTGGTATCCATTTGATCGAGGTGTGTCGATGTGTAGTTAGAATAAATCACATAAATTCATACTCTAATATTTCAAATATTTGTTTTATAAATTAATTGAATAAATAGAATTTAGGGGGTTTGAGAAGGAAAATTAATGAAAATAACTTGAGAAAAGATGTTTCTCTTAAATCAGGTAACTCCCTTTGGTTTGAAGAAAAATGATTTATTGAATTGCCTTCTGAATAATTTAAGGCTTTATTAGTAATAGAGGATGTTGGTAGATTATTTGAGTAGATTTTATATGTGTCAAAGTACTTTATAGGTGTGAGAAATGGGTTAGAGGTGATGGAATTTTATAAGGGGGGAGTGGATCTTTAGGAGCCTTTGAAAATATTATTTTATTATAAACTAATTATCAATTTAAGAAAGTTCCCAAATTAAATTATTTAAATGATAAGGTGTTTATTGTTTTGAATTCCTCTCAAATAATGGGGTTTATACATGTTTTGGGAATAAAAATAATCAGATCTCTAAGATTTAACCATTAGTTAACTAATTTACTATTTACCATGTCTCCTTGGGTATTCATACTCTATGGATAATATATTTACTATAATACTCTTAGAGGCATAAAAATGGATCATTACTAATATTAGTAACATGATATATTCAATTTTAATGAATATTAAATTTTGAGATTTATTTTATCATTTAATTAATTAGTATTAATTTTAGAAACTCATTTAGGTCAATTTATAAACAACCCAAATCAATACTTTTAAAAAATATATAACAACTTGATTATTACAAAAAAATAAATTAAATCAAATAAAACAAGTTTTATAAATCCATAAAAATTGTTTATGGAATAAAATAATTCAAAAAAATATATTTTAGTATTTATAATAATATTTATTTAAAACATTAATTAATGAGGTAATCATTACATCAACATTGTGTCATAAATATAATTATTTTTATGATTTCTGAAATTTAAAAATAAAATTATATGATGTAAGTTATATTTATATATTTATAATGACTATTTATATTTGAACATATCAGTTATATAACCCATTTTAATTTTTTTTATAAGAGATATATGGTTATGATACATTTTCCAAAACTATAAATATTTTTAATAATGTTTCATTTAAATTTACAGTATGCTCTATGGGGTCCCCAATATATACCGATGATTGCCCATGGTTGGACATGATTTATCCAATATGACTGGGACACGTGTTAGGGTAATTTATTATTATTATAATATTATTTTTACCTATATATAAAAGCTTTACCCTTTAACCATGGTAAATAAAATATTTTTTGTAGTTAAAACCCATAATGTCTAAAAATAAGGATACCTATTTTAAAACATGGACCACCTGACTCCAAATATGGAGTCCATTATTCAAAATTCAAAACAAAAAAGCTGCAATAATTAATTTAAAATTAATTCATGTTGTCAAAACCAAAAAACGTGTTTTTAAGAAATAATAACTATCTAATGATTGACCTTTTAAAGCCCAATTTCAAAGAGAAATTACATCCAATAACAAAAATTTTATTTAATGGTAAAAACATAATATTATAAAACATTTAAACTAAATAAAAAGATAATCTATCCATAAAAAAATTAGATTAAATGTCATTTTTGGATTAAAATGAAGTATTTTTCACTGTTCATTAAAAGATGAACATTATCAGAAAAATATAAAATTTCTACCGAAGTAAATATTGATGTTCCTATTCTAGAAAATAATTAATTTTTTTCAAATTGAACATATAATAGTGACAAAAACTATATTTAAAAGGGGTTCTCTAATAATTGTCAGGAAAACAACCTTTTTAAAATGTTAGTGTTTTTAATGCTTAAAATAAGATTCATTCACATTTTAATCATATAAATTTTATCTGATAAATTGAAATACATTTAACAAACTTGTACAATCATATTTTAGTTAGTTCTATTCATTCCCACTAATAAAATAGTTATCCATTTACTACCATTTAAAATTATATTATATTTTTATTTTTCAGCATGACTCAGCCTTGTGTGCAACATGAGATTTTGGGGAAACACATTGTTGCATGTCGGTAACACCATTATACATAGCATCCTATGTAATGTAATATTAATATTTAATTAAAAAATATTAAATAAAAAATATCATATACATTATTAACATAGAATGTTACAATTATCCTACCAATTTGATTCATGATTTCTTATCACCGATTTCACATAAGATCGAATGAACATCATCTAGAACCTATATATAATAAATAATATTTAAAATACAATACCATAAAAACAATAGAAATATTTTTTTCTATGTATCATCTTTTACCTATCTTTTGATGTCATCTTACTCGATGCCTCAAAGTATTGGATCCCAATGAGACCATACATTTTCTCAATGAACAATTATAAATTAAAAAGGTTAGTACAGAGGGTTATTAAATTGATATATTATTACCTATTCTATATATTCCTTATATATGATATAGAAAATCTAAACCTCGTCTATGATATGAAACTCTAACACATAATCAAACTTGTATTTTTCACAACACTGACTTTCTAAAACATCAAAAAATAGATTCCATCAACAATAAATACATTCCAAAATATTTTTTGGAAATATATTTTATACATGATTAATTAAAAAAACCATTATGAAAAATGAGTCAAAATGTGGTGTCGGTAAAAAAATTCATCTTAATAACATCGATCTTAGGAATGTTAGTCAATTACATCCATATTTTGTATGAATAAATAAAATATTATAATTTTAAATGGAAATATATCTATTAAAATTTATAATTATTTGGAATACTATTAGATAAGATAATTAAAAAAAATTTATTAAAACCTAATAATTTAACATAGAATCATTATTACACACTAATCTCATACCAATTTTTATAATTGATTAATTCTTTCATACATTTGTTTTTTCCATTTTTTATGTGGATAAACAAGGGTACATCCCAAAAATAGAAGAGTATTTTAGTGTCATCGGAAAATATATAATTGATATCAATAAATATTCCTCAATTTATATCATATTTTTATAACATGTGATAAATTTTATGAAATCGGAAATTAGTTCAAAGAAATATCTCTTCAAAAAACATTATTTATTTACTATGACTGATTATTGATTATTAGAACTAATAGATATTATCATGCTCTTATCAATATCATAAAATATGGATCTTGATATATGTTATTATATGATATTGTTTTTATTTCATTCATCATTATAAATGTATGTTTCTACATTTAAACATTCAAAAAAAAGATCACATTTTTTAAGTAAACCACCAATTTCAACATCATATCACATCACATTGTCACTATAATTTTTAATTGAAATACATCCATTGAAAATATATGCCCAAATATATAAAAATAATTTACTATAATCATAAACTTTATATACCAGGGGATATGAGATACAAATATATACTCTTTTTTAGGAATTTGGTTGTTCGTATTAGATTATAACATTATATACAACATGATTCAAAAACATCATAGTTGTTTTGAATATATTGATTCCAATGATAAATTTATCATTTTTGAATTTTTATTTTGAACTTCTTATTTACGGTCATAGAATCTATATCCTTTTAAAAACATATCATAGAATTATAATTATATTCCATAAATGTATTAATGTTTCATTAATAATTTTCATTCCACCAATATCAGAAATATCTACAACTTTGTTTAAATCTCTTAACTTGTAGTGGATTTTATGAAACATTATCTTCATGTTATATGCATGTCCTCTATTAAATACATGAGATCCACCTCATACTTTTTTATCATTGGTGAAACATTCGGTATATAAACCATCATGATTTTCATATCTACATAATATTCATTATTTTTCCTCCAAATATGTTTAATAATTCCATGAGGATAATTTAAAGTAAACATTCATTGGTTCCACTTGAACAGATCATTGAGATTCATTCAATTCATTGAGAGTTATAATATTTTTTTCTATCATAACATATGATCTTTATAGGAAACTATTATTACAAAATTTCATAAGTATAATGGAGTATATTAATAAACCTTTGTTTCCTCTATAGATAAAATTTATAGCCACATCCATGGGTTGGATAAATAAAATTTTACACTTTAAAAACATTCCTCAAATAGTCATGACTTATTTAGGATGCCCTTACAATAGATTTTGTTTCTATAATGATCCCTTGGGATTCTTGAAAAACAACTATCTTTTGACACACTCTTACAAATTTTATTAACATATTTCTAGCATCATGTGACAATCATGACATCCATTTTTAGAAATTGTATTTTACATATTCAAGGAAAAAAGATTACAATTATAAACCCCACTTATATATTCATCTATAGGATTTATATTCATTTATTAATAGTGTTTTAGATATATCTTTATCTTTCATGATAATTTAACCAATATCTACAAAATGGGAAGTATTTTCATATATCATTATACTAACACTATTTCTAGATTTTTTCATATCACTCATTGTTTTATTTAGAGGAATAATGATATCTTTTATCTTCTTCTGTGGGGATATTATTTATTCTTTACAATGTGATATTTTTTAAAAAAATTAAACTTATTACATTAATTTTTATCCCATATTTAATATCACCATTTAAAAACACATCCAACTACTTTATTATTTTCTTATACAAGATGTAATGATCTATGTTTGGACCCATTTCATCATGACTAGTCCTTATTCATTAAAAATTACAAAACTCATGTATATTTTCTAAGGAATAATATTTATGATATTTATTCATTGAGGACATATATTATAATTTATCATCATTATAATAATTATTATCACATATAATATAATCCACTTAGATCTAAATTTCATTCAAAAATTTCAATTTTTCAAGCTTAATTAATAGCACACCAACTAAGACCTCTTTACAAATTATAATATTTTTACTAATGATGATTCTAATTATAACCCTTGTTTTACACCTTATACCGCATCAAATCAACCATAACAATATTTCATAATATATTTTCATTATAATTATATCCATCGTCAATTTGTCAATCAGGATCCTATGATAATACTATGACATGATTTAATGAATTGTCAAATGGATAATTAGATTCATTTATAAATTCATTTTTTTGACAAGTATGATTTATATAAATCTCAAAGTAATAGAGAAAATTACCAACATATTGAACTAAAATAGATTTCACTATTATTATATATAATCCCATTATCCTATCTCAAGATGATTTTATGAAAAAAAAAATCAAAGTAAATAGAAACAAATATGTAGTTAAATATAGAATAGAATAAAAAATACCATATAATAATAATCATAATTCAAAATTTTATACCCAAATGTGTCATTAGTGAGTGATACCTCAATAAAGGTAGAATCAAGTTACGAAAATAATTATAGTTTTTTCACATAATCATCAAACTCATTGTGAAAAAAATGATTTTCACTGGACTATTAGTAGTGCTAAAAAAATTTATCTTCTTATAATATTAATTTTATTAATAAATTTATTCTAAAAGACAAAATTAGTTTTCAATAATAATTAGTTTACCTAAATATATGTATTTATGTATAATAAAAACCAAATAATACACATGAGATAAAATAAATTTACTATGTTCACACACAGTATGATAAATTATGCCCCATACTACATAATAGTGCTAATGTACAAAAATACAATTAATCATTTTAAGAGGAGGGTTTAGTCTATGTCACTATTATTCAAAGGGTTGATAAATTTTCCAAATAGTTATAAATTATACTACATATATAAATTTACTATCATTAAAATTACTTTTGGTTTTGTATCTTCCACCCATAGGCCAATATATCACTTGATGTTTTACTCCCTTTTTATATAATTTTATCACTATTAAATTTATAATAACACTTTGAAAAATATATTAATTACAATTACAGTTTTTCATACATTATGGGGTTTTTATTGTTGATCTAAATATAATTATATTTTATATATGAGTAGTGTAATAATTCATAACCACATCTTCACATCCTTGATAATTATTATTAATTCGTCATTGAAAAAATTATACCATTTTCCACGTCATTAATGAATTCAAAAAATAGTCTTCAATATTTAATTATTTTTCATATATACGTATTAATTTTATGATAAATATTATTCCTTTGTGTAGATAAGTGTAAAATGAGACTCAAGAAACTAATTAACAAATTTCTTTTTAATTATAATATTTCACCACAAAATTTAATGATTTTTGAAAATATTATATATATATATGTTTGTGGTTCAAAAAAATTAGTCATAAAAGACATTGGTTTTTTAATCCTCCTACAAATGTTATCAATTTCACGAAAAAATCATTAAGGTATATAAGAATCTTACGTATCCAATTGCTCTCCTTCGTTTTATTCTCTTGCAATTGGATATTTATAATATAAATGTTAGGATATTGTTCACATAAGTAAAAAACCATAGCAATTAAATAATCATTAGTGTTATTTATGAACATACTTTCATTTACATTGATATCCTTTTAAATTTAAAGTATTAGGCAATATGGACGAAAAACAATATAAAAACCCATAAAATATATTTTGGTCATAATCAATCAGATTCAATTTTTCCAATAATATTAAACTTTTAAAATAAATAATGAATTAATTTAATGGAATGTGTCAATAACATCAAACTCGACTTCTTCCATGCCCATACCCATCCTAAAACACAATGTGAAATTTTTAAAAACATGGGATGTAAAAAAACTCTATATAAGGGCTATAAAAAAAGGGAACAATTAGATAATTAAAAACATGATAACATATATAAACGTTACCATTGTCTTCAATGTTCTTAGAGAACATAAAATAAAATATTTTCATAGTAACAAAATAAACAATTTCATCAATGAAATTCATTAGAAAACATAGAAAAAATTCATACATAACATTGGTAAAAGATATTTTTTTATTCATTATTCCATTTTAAATATAATTTAATTATAATAAGCATATATTAGATTTAAAATCATTTCATTCTTACTTATAGAGTAACCATATAGTCAACTTTTATAACCAATTCATTTTAAGGATATCACAGACTATCCCAACCATTAAGCTATAACATGATAACCCATTTATATATAAGACACACCTTATATATGATATTATGGTCTCTCATAGTTCTATCTACACCACCTGATGTTTATGTTATAACGGGTTTACCAATCGTTATCCAGGTCACCCAAAATATAAGTTGTAATCCGCTCATCTGGTCTTATCTTGTCCACCCATTGTATATGTTATAATATGATCACCCATTTCATATAATTATCATATATAATATAATTAATATAAAACATTCATCATAAATACCTAAAATAATATATTTTTTATCTCATGTGTAAAAAATTCGGATATAAAAACCCCATTATTTTAAAAAATTACATTTTTCTATACCTTATAACCATGTTATTTGAAAACATATTTTCAATAAATAAATAAAAAAACTAAAGTGTAGATTTAATTTATCAAAACATTTATTATTTAAATTTAATAATGAATTAAAACCAATTTAGGATTACATGAATTTTCATTGTCTCCATAAATTTAAAATATCAAATTTAATTTGATATTTAAAAAAAATTCCATTTAAAAAAAGTAAAAAATCATTTTTTGATACTGGTTAATGAAATTTAATAAATAAATAAAAATGATATTATAATAATTTCGTATCCATAAAAATGCACATATAAAATAAAATAATGGATATTTAAATGGAGGAATACATTTTTCTAGTATATGTTTAGGCATTTTAAAAAGTAATTTTTAAATTATTGTGTTCCATACCACATTTGAATTTCAGAATCATAAAACCATGGAAAAATAAAATTTTAAAAAAATTAAACATCTTGAGTTTAATTAAATTCATTATAATAATTTAAATTGGTATATATATATTAACCCCAAAAAATAATTTCGGTTTATAACATGATGATATTCCTCAATGAAAGGAGATTGGGATGAAATATCTCACTATGAGTCTAAATTGTCTAGTGTGTCTTTATATTCAAGGATAATTAATTATTTAAATAATTTAATTCATTCATATCTCTTATAATTTTTTTAATTAATTTTATATCACTTATTACAATGTTTTATACAATTACATAATCAATTATTTCTACATTGGTTGTTTTGACTATATTCATTTTATGTAACAAAATGACTAATGTTGTTTGACTATGGTGAAATGGGAAATTTTTAAAATATATCTAGATTAATAAAAATTAAATAATTTTAGAATTTATATTGAAATTATACTTTCCAACCCTATAAAAAGATATTGTTATGAAAAAATTATCCAACGTTACAATATTGTATATGGTAGGCCATACTTCGCATGAGTAATGTTCTCAATTTTCAATGATCATAATGGAAATAAGGTTACTGACATTTATAATTAAATAATGAAAATTATAAAATAATTAAATTAATATTTTTTTATATATACTTATACAAATCATTCTTATTATGTAACTAATATCACATCAAATTGAATAGTTTGTAGTCCACACATCCAAGAATGATGTTATCACTACTCAAGAGTTTAAAAAGTTTTTATTGAAAAATATATATAATATTTACAGAAATAAAACTATGAGATTAATATCATATATATATATCATGTATTTATAATATTATTAACTACATTAATCATAAATACATTCAGTTAATATTGTAAACATATCATATCAAATTGAGAAAACTGTTGTCAACACATCCACACATGATGTTTTCCTTTTCAAAAAATGGGTATCATGAATGTATGTGTTATATAAAAATTATAAAAATTATTAAATCATATATATTTTATATATAACATCAAAATAGAAGTTTCATTATTATTACCATGCATGATATGTATTAATTGAATAAGTAATCACATCAGTGCAGGAGGAGCTAATCTGATGTACACATGAACAATGATTATGTATCACATTTAATGGAAGTGTGTATAAGTGTTTCTATAAAACATAACTTTAAAAAATATCATAATATTTAGTATAATGAGGTTATTATATAATTATAGACTATAAAAAATTGAAGTGGTATGAGAAATAACGGAATTAATAGTGATTGATTAAGAATTATACATCTTTTTGGGTAACTCCTCATTGTTTACGCCGATATATTTTCAAGGGTTTTTTTCCTAAAAAATGTGTGGATTCTAGGATGAGATGATATATTTAGTGATATTATTTGGGAAGTTGTTTTATTATCCATAATGACTGGATATGTGATAATAATTTTGGGGGTGGGTGCCTTTTTATAGTGGATGGGGTTTGGCATTCTTGAAAATATTAAAAGGTAAACACTTCTGATTAGTCTTCTATACCTAATTTGACATAAATAATGAATAAAGTTAGATAATAGTCAGTATATTATCGAATAGTTCCCAATAAATGGGTTTTTTACATGTGTCTAGGTCATTTCGGCTTTGAAAATAAATGTTTATCCACTATATAGACACATTTTTTCCTCACTCGCTGTAATTAATTTTAATTTTTTTCAGTATTATTTTTCCTTAAAAACCCATGTTTTCCTCATTATACATTATAAATTATTATTATTATTATTAATATATTTTTATATTTTTTAACATATTCCAAATATTGATGTTGTACAAATGTTTTTTAAATCAATCCCGCATACAGGGAAGAAATGTTGGTTTTTGATATCAATATGTTAAAAAATTTGGAAAGTTATTATTTTTAAATTCAATAAAAAAGTACCCCAATTGATTAAATTTTATTAAGAGATAAAAAAAGAACATATTATACCTTAAAAACCATCAAAAATATAATTTTTCTTTAAAAAATTTTACATGAAGAACGAATTTTCAATTTAAATTCAGAATTATTTTTTCATCATCAAAATATGACTCTTCTAAAAAATACACAATATTTAACCAATAAATTCTAATATTACTATTTATAAAATGCCTTATTTTTTAAAATAAAAATTATTTATGTTCCAAAATTTAGTTTTAAATTTGGTTCTCCATTAAAAATAGGTAAAATTTTCTTTTTAAAATATTTAGGCATTGTTATGCTTAAAATTTTATTTCTTCTTATATTCAGAATCTCTAACATTTTGGATGTATTTTGAATTATTTTTTAATTATATAAAATTTAATATTAATTAATATATTTCAATAATAATGATTAATTTATTTATTGTGATAAAACACCATTTTTATCATAAAAATATTATTTTTTGAAAACAATTCATTTAATTTCAATTGCCCTTTATATTCCTTTCTAAGTAATTGGTATGCAATGAATTTTTTGTATAATGATTCTAAAACTATAATTTCCTAATTTAATTAGTATCACTTATTTTCACCATTCAAATTTATAATTGATAACGATAATAATAATTTTAATAGTATATTATTGTCTAGTAAGACTCAGTAATGTTTATAACAGAAGTCATCAACTGATGAAAAAATTGTGCGAAATATAAGATAAATGTGTTGTTGTGGGTGATTAAAGATAAAATAATTATTTATTTTAACACAATATATTAATCTATTTAAATTAACTTGAAAAACATATTTTATTATATTGTTGTATATTATATCTTAACCCACCAAAAAAATGGATCACTCCCTCGAAATTATTATCAGTTAACAAATGATCAAAATATATATTGTTCCATTATAGAAACCAAATTCATAGAAAGGGTTAATAAAACAATCTATTGAGGAAGGGAATTTTGGAAACACAATTCTCACTATAAAATACACAAAAATAGGATTCCTTATATGGATAATATTGGAGGAAAATTAAAAGATAGATTTGGAATGGAAAACTAATTATCGGCCAATAATAGAGTGTGATATAGAATATTTTCCAATGTACGCCAATTATAAAAAAACCAAATTCCAACTATTTGTACAATAATCTAATTTCTATCCTCAAAAGGGATTGTAGTAGGAGAAAGTTTTATTTAATTATCACATCAATAGATTGGAATGATTCTTTCACCCTATATAATTATAGAATAAAAAATATACATGCATGATGAGAACAATTCAATTCGTTAATATATTTCCACCATAGTCTAATATTTTTATTCAAATATTGAGTATCAAAGAAGGCTTTTCATTTTTATTGCACTAAATTCAACAATAAAATGACAACATAATCCCCAAGACAATAACACAATATTCCTATAATAATTTGGTATTACTAAATGATAATATTGTTATAACATTGTAAGACAATTCAAAAAATCATTTTATTAATAATACATTAATCAATAATTTTAAATAGTAATACACAATGTTACAATTAAATAATTATATATTTATATAACCCAAATTGTAACAATAATAATAAAAATTATGGATGCAAAAGTAACGGAATTATTCCACAAAAAAACATTTAATCATACACTTAAGTCATATATAGATACTTAAACAATTTGTCCAAAGGTATTTTAATTATTTAAAACATTAAATTATGGGTTCTTAAGACACTAGTATTATAATCATCCTTTAAATAATACCGAGAACCTTGTATCTATCACCACTTCACTATATTTCACAACATTAACAATATAAGTTGAAAATGTTTTTAAATCCTATATTGGTTCTAATTATGATGATTTATACCATGAGTTTGTTTATTAAGATACTAATTATAATAATTTCCCAAATGAATTTATCTCCGTATACATACTCTGGAATATGTATATATTCTTTCATTCTTTGATATTTTTGAACTCATCACTTTGTAGACTCATTCTTTATGAACATACATTCCACAATGATAAAATCTTCCATATCCGATGATAAATTAAATAAAATGCATTTTACCATATTTCTAAAATGGTTTTTACCATAATTAATATTTGGTTTCTTTTACATATCCTACCAACTTTACTATTTCATACTATAGTCCTCTCATACCACATATGTGCAAACAATATTTATTTTAACATTCTCATCATAAAGATAATATTTTCCATAACATTTAAATTTTTGTGAGGCAAATGTTATTCATAGAGATGGTATCAATCACGAGTAAAATGTACTTGAATTACTATAAATATTTATTATAATGTATGTCTCATAAAAGTCTAATTTATTAATGTTTTTTTCATATTTAAGAACCTAATCGTTATATTTTATCATTAATTCGATGAATATACATTTTAATCAAAAAAACCTTTGGTAAATATTACTCATGGAATATTTCCTTAAACTATTCCTAATTTATGGAATCAAGATCAGTAGTGTCTCTAGTATTCTTAACTGAAAACTAAAATTGATCAGCATGAAGTTCAAAATAATAGATTTAAATGTGTATTTTATAATGTTTCAAGAATACCATGAAATCAAATATCATTCCCAAGGAATTGATACATCCTTTGGATACCACTCGGTTAGAAGATCCATTTAATTATGGGGTATTATATCTCATAATGTGATCAGCTATCAACATGTCCCTCTATTGTGTATTTGGATGCTCTAATCCCTGATCGCCCCACCATTTATTACATGTGAAAATTGATATTTCACTTCAAAAAAAAATTTCTAGTTCCAACCATCCCTGGATGTTGATTTGGAATGACTCGTTTCTCTTGGTTGCATCCCAATTTATTTTTCTTGTTTCCTCAATGGAAACTCGTTCTGAACAAACATTAAATATATTATGTTTTGTGGAATACTTAAAATTCTACCTCATTTCAAATTAACCACAAAGTAAAATATTCTTATGTCATTATATTTATGCAATATTAACCATTAATGTTTTCTAAAACTATCTTATTATAAAATTATTATATCCTTGACCTAAAAAATTACACAATTTTGATTTTTATTAAAGAATATAATCTAATTAAAATTGAATATCTTTTCAGGATTATAATATTATAAAATTTGGTCATAAATCATTCAAATCAAAACCATTAAAATAAATGTAATCAATTCAACTTATTATCCATCTTTTATATAATATAATAAATTTTAAATAATAAATAATTTATTTTTATTTAAAATCTTCATGACATTTAACTTCACTTCTTAATTGACTTTTCCCAACCTTAAACCCTATAATGACATTCTAAAAACTCAAGATGAAAAAAAACTTCATTTTGGGATAAAACAAAAATGAAAATCATTATTTCATTAAAAATAACAAAATACCAATAATTTTAACCTTTATGTTCAATGGTCAATGAGAGTAGAAAATAAAACATTTTCTGAAGAATAAAAAACAATCATTTTTATGAAAGAAAATCATTAGTACCCATTGAAAATAATTGTTACTCCACTAGTTGTATAAGAGAATAATATTCCATAAATCTATTCAACATCTATTTAATTGTGATACATATACATCCTACTTCCAAACATGTCACCCTTATTATTGTAATAACCTTATATTATATTTCAAGCCCCATGCGTTGGAGTGATATCACAGACCCACCCATTCATTAATCTATAATGAGATGAATCATCACTATACGGTCCAATGAATGTATAATATTATATGGTATCACCCTATAATATTTGGTCCACCCCGTATATTACATTTAACAGTATCACATGTCACTACCTAGTCCACCCCATGTATAAGTTTTAATATGATCACTCAAAGTAATCTGGGTTACCTCTTGTACAGCATGTAAAGAGTTATTCCATTTCATATAATTATAAATAATATTAAAAAAAATTATTCATCATAAATACCATCTAAAACATATTTTTAAACACATATAAAAAACACTTTCTGATAAAAATTTGCATCCTTTTTAAAAAAACTCATTTTCAGTACCGAAACTCAATTTTCATTGCAAACCCATTTTCAATACCAAAATAAAAAAAATTAACAATGTTTTATAATCTAAAAATAAATTTAAACCTTAATATTAATATATAAATAAAATATTATTATTAAACATGAATGTTCGGTGTCACAAAACATAAAAAATATGACATTTTATTTTTTGTTTGTCAAAATGATTCATTTAAATATTGTAAAAATATTCATTTTGAAACATTTGAATGAAAATAAAAAATATTTAATTTTCATTAAATTTGTTCAATATATATATAAATATTAATATAAAATAATATTTATCATATTTACATAGAAGAAAGTATATGGAAATGAAATATTTAAATGATTTAAATAATGAGTTTTTAATTATCACATCCAATGACACATTGAAATTTTAGAATCTTAATCCCATTGAAGTAATAAATTTTTAAAAAATGTAACATAATGTGAGAATAAAAAATTTCTTTATATTATGTATCAAATGGTAAGTATATAATCCTCTTCTAATAATGGTGATGTATAACTTTATAATTTTTCTCAATGAAAGGAGATTAATACTAAATCCATTACGTTGAGAGTGACAAGCCATGTGTCACTTTTTATACATGAATAATAAACAAAAGTTAATTTTTTATTTTCATAATATCTTATTCCATGTTTATCATTATTTTTGTTTCAGAGTATAAATTTATTTTAATAAAAACATAAAAAACTATGTCTACATTGGTTATTTTGACAATATTCGGCTTAGGTGACAAAAAAACTAATGATGGTTGGCTATGGTGAAATTTATCATTATTAAAATATATCCATAATATTATTATTGATATAATTATCATATTAATACATCATTGATAGTTTTAAAAATAATCATAAGTTATGATTATTAAAAATAAACTGATGTGACTATCATGGATATAATAGGTCTTAGATAAGAATGAAAAACATTCCTATTATTCAGGGATCATTATGGAATGATGGAAAGTAACATTTATCATTGAATACTTATAATTATTTAATAAATACCATGATATTTAATTATATGTAATTATTTATATCTTTCATGTGATGTTAAAGGGATCACATTGCTCTAAGGAGGTGGTCTTACATACATCCATGAATGACATAATCAATTTTTATTTATATAAAAAGGTGTTAAAGAATATGATTTATTATATTTAAAGAAATTTAATTATGTCATAAATGTAATATAAATATTATTTATTTCAATTTTTTAATTAAACTAATCCCAATAAAATAAATTTGGTGTTTGAACCTATCATAATGTTTTACAGAGGCAGTAGACCAGATGTTCACAAATAAGGATATCGTATTCCCCCAATAATGAAATCATGATTTAATTTGTTATAACAAAACTATAGAGAAACTAAGACATGATAAATATTATATATATCATTTAAAATCATTATTCCCATTATTAATCTAATCCTTGAGTAGTGGAAATGGATGAATTAATGGCATTAGTTTGTGAGGTAGGAGTTTTTCGCCACCATGACTGATTAATGTGTACCCAATATTATGAATTTCTGTGTTTGTGTATGTTAAACCACCCGAACTAAAAAAATATTATATTGAGTATAATGACACTACTATATAATCATATAATAATTATAATTTATTTTTCATGATAAATAAATAAATAATTGTGATTTTGGAGTAATATTGTGTATTTTTTGTGTAAATCCTTTTACATTATAGTAAAGGATGTCTGTGTATTTATTTATGGAAAGAATGTGAAATCTAATATGAGGGCATATATTATGGGAGATGATCGCATTGTCGAGCATGTAAAATTATTTGTTTAATCGTGACTAGAATTTTTGCAGTATAACAGCAAACATATGTGGTGTCTCGATAGAGCCTGAGATCATTAATATAAAAAGAGGGTTTTTATTATGAACGTAGAAGGAGATTTAGGTTTTTTTAAGACTTGGGAGTTTTATTATTAAATATGAACTTAATAAATGAAAGCGATAAAACAATTTAGAGATTAACTGAATTAATTAAGCATGATCAACCCGGTGTACACTCATGATGTTTATTCTTCGTCTCTTCATGATATAGTAATATGATATTTTAATCCCCAGTTTGTAACACCTATAACCAGAATGTTACTGAGTATATACTATGATACCTCCTAGGGTTCAGTCAAAAACACACAATGATTCATCGAACACCGCCGATGGGAGAGGGGGAAGAAAAAGATGTTTGGGTATAACTTACCATAGCCGGAAAAACATTAAGGGATATTGAGAAGACTCCTCGGGGACTCCAAAATGGTAGCACCTTGCCTCCTGGTTGAACTCTCAAATGGGGAGCCCAAGGTAAAATTTTATAGGAAAATTGGAAGGTGGTTTTGGCACATAGATTTCTTCAAACCAATTGTAACACGCATTTCGACCAGTAGATACCTGAATCTCCCTTTTGAGAAAACTGGATAGTTGTATCCCCACTTCCTGAATATATCCACCGAATGTTTGGCATCCATTGTACAAGTGGATCTGGAGATATGGACTGATTACAGAAAAACACATTTGACTTTCTTCCAATTTGATTCCATGGACATATCAGTTCAGATGGGCCCCTTGACAGTCAAATTGGGATTTTCTTCCTTCATATGTGTTGGAGAAAATTATATTTTGTACCCATACACACAATATGAGCCCATTTGGATGCTCATGATTTTCTATACAATCACAATAGTGGATAGGTCTTCATGGATCCATGAAATTTTGTCCCATTTTTCTTCCAATTTATCATGGGCCCTCCAAATCATCTCCTCATACATTGAAATAATAAAAACAAGTAACATTTTCCATTATAATAGTGATTAAAATTATGTCATTGACTAAAAAATAAAGTGAAATTTATTATTTTATTAAGAATATTCATTACAAAAAAAGTTTAAAACAGCAGTTTAAGGGTGGATTTGAATAGTGAATTGATGTGTGATCACACCCCCACACCTAATCATTTTCACACCTGGGAAAAGGCATATAAAAAAACAAATAATCAAAATTATGCATGTATAAAATAATTTAATGTGATCAATGCATGAGCCAGACCATGGTGTTCTTCCTAGTGAAAAGAGAAAATGAAGTCTCATAAATGATATCATAGTGAAATTCCAAAATATTCATGATACCAAATTGGGCAAAGAATTCAGAAGTCAACCATAACACTAACTATCCATGTGTGTTTCTGAAAACCATTCCATGTTATTCATTCCACTTTATATCCAATAAATATAGGTTATTATATCATTTTATAGCTTAAATGTTTTTTTCCACCGAACCTACCCAACATCCTTTTCCATTAAATTTCAAAACCCTGTCACTTATGAATTCCCAGAAGTCAAACCATAAGATCCCTACATAGATATCTCAAAATCTTCTACATTTAATCAATCCCCTCATTTAATTATTTTTTAAAAGTTTTATTTGGAAAAATTATCACACTCATCTCTCAACACTTGTTTGATCTCTTCACGGAACTAATTGAAATAGTTATAACAAGATCAAAGGTTGAGGAAGTGTGGTTTTTTCCCTTCCCGAGACACAAATTTTTTTTTGAAGGAGTGCAGCAGTCGGACATTAGGTACACCTGCATAGGTCAATCTGGTACAGTAACGAAACAGATTGGATAAGAAACAAACGTATATAAATATCATTTAAATATGAAAATATTTGCCTATCAGATATTTACCTTGTATTAAGTTTGAAATATTCACACATTTTGGTTTGGTGAAAAAATATGAGGAGATATTAGTGACAAATATTTTCCAAAAACCACTCACACAAGGGGAATCAATCATCTCAAAGGATTTAAGACCTATAAACTCAACTAGGACAATTGGAAAACACCATCGGTGAACTTAATATGTAAGGTTCTAGAAAACTACCATCTCAACCCATTGCCAATCTGAAGGATAGAGGTAATGTGTTCACAATTACACATTGTAGTAGTAAAGAAGCATCTCCCTCTACTGATTCTACTCAACATGTATGTCCCGCTGTTGAAAACACTCTTTCTCCACCCATAAAATATTCCAATGAAGAAAAAAATAAAAATGACAATAAAATTATCATTAAGGATTCCAATGAAAAATAAATTACTCTTCATTCCCCTCAAAGACTCTTTAAATCTTAAAATTACCCTGATAATGAGGTTGAAAATGAAATAATTGATACATTTAAAAATGTTCATTTTAATATTCTATTGGTGCATGCAGTCAAGAAAATTCCATGTTATGCCAAATTTCTTAAAGAACATTGCACCCATAGACGAAGGCTGAAGGATAATGAGAGAGTCAACATGGGGAGGAATGTCTCGAATTTTATTCAACAACAAATTCCAACCAAATTCAAGGATCTAGGAACAATCAAAATATAGTTTACCATAGCAGGAGATGATTTTTTATAGATGTTGATGGATAAGAAGGTTGTTTACCTTGGCCTTATTGATAAAAATTCTTCTTGGGGTAGCTTGAGTTTCCTCCTTGTCGGACTGGGGTTGTGCTTGCCACCCTGGATTTGGATTTGTATTTAATTGTTCTTTCATGAAGGGAGGTTCTTGTTGGAATGGATTCCATGAGAACACAGCTACATAGGTCTCTGAAGAATCTTGAAGTTGTGGTCACTGGTCAGAAAAATGAGTGTTATCAAAACAAATACCACAATTTAATGTAATATAGGTAAAGTGAAAGTTAACTAGTGATTGATCTAATTTCATTATAATGGTATGAATCTCATCATGTTTAGTATCTACCTTTTGTTCTAGGGAAGAATGACTTACCTCATGAACTCTTTGGGTTGGTGAAATTTCCCATGTACCAAATTATTTTTCATTTTGAGCCATGTTGGATGTTAAGTCACGAGCATCGGAAGGAGATTAATCAACTAGGGACCACCATCTATAACATCAATCATTCCAAAATCCATGGAAATAAGTCCCTCATATAACTATTGGATTAATATTTGTTCCTTAATCTGGTGGTGGGGGCAGCATGAGCAAAGTCTTTTGAATCTCCCCCTGTATTCAAGAATGTTCTCTCCTTGTGATTGCCGAATTCTACAGATTTTTTTCTAAATTGATGAAATTCGAGAGACAAGGATGAACTTCTCTAGAAAGAGTCTTTTTAGGTCATTTCACTCCCACAATTGTGGTAGTAAAATTGTATAGCCAATCTTTGGCTACACCATCAAGGGAGAAAGGGAAGGCCCTAAACTTAATGAGTTCCTCAGACACATTTTTGGGATTCATGGTGGACAAGACTATATAAAATTCCTTGAGATGTTTCTGAGGGTCCTCACTAGGAAGACCATGGAATTTGGGGAGTAGGTGGATGCGGCCTGATCACAGCTCAATGTTGGCTGCTTCCTTGGGATATTTGAGGTATGTAGGTTGGTACTCCAAGTTAGGGGTGGTCAGTTCTTTTGAAGTTCGATTATTTTCAGCCATGTTTTCTTTGGTTTTATTGGGTCTAATTTTGGATTTGATTAAGACCACTTGATGTTCCAAAATGGGTTCCTCAATTTTACTTGATCGACCATCTCTAGATGACTTGATTTGTGTGTGAAGTGAGTTTTCAATTTCGGGGTCAAATTCTAGTAGTGTTTTTTACCAGATCGGGTAACGAAAATAATTTGTGAGAAGTGTTTTTTTAATAAGTATAAAATATCTTAAGAAGGGTTAAATGAGAATATAATGTTATAATACAGATTTATAGATAGATATGGAGAATAAGAGAGATAGAGAGAGATAGAGAGAACCGACACAAAAAAAAACAACAACAAATGAAGCTAAAACCCCAAAATAGAAACCCTCAAATGGGGTGGTGTATTGAAAGGAGTACTAATTAAGAAGTAAAATAAATAAATAAAAATAAATATAGAAAAAAATGAATTGGGTTATTTGGAAATGACACCAAAATTTGATCTCGTTGTCGAGCGCGTCAAATTAGTTGTTTAATTTTTAATAGAATTCATGTAGTATAACAGCAACCCTAGGTCGACTATCGATAGAGACTTAGATCATTAATTTAAAAAGAGGATTAATATTATGAAATTATAATGTGGGTGAGTTTTTTAATACTTTGGGGGTTTTATTATTAAATATTATAATATAATATGAAAGCGATAAAACAATGTAGAGATTAACTGAATTAATTAAGAGTGATCAACCTAAGATACTCTCATGATGTTTATCCTTCATCGCTTCATGATATAGTATTATGATATTTTAATACCCATTATGTAACACCTAAAACCAGAATTTTACTAATATTATACTAGGATACCTGTTAGGGTTCAGTCTAAAACATACAATGATTCACTGTACACCGCCGATGATTGGGTGATTTATGTTTGACTTCATAACCGAAACTCATCTACGAAACACATGAATAACAAAATGTGTTGTCTAGGTATTATATGTTATTTCTTAGTGATACCATGACATATATTTACATGGCCTTGACATTTCTTATGTGAGCTTAATTGACAAATATGAACCACAAAAACACTGCAATTGAAAGGGGAAAGAGGAAGTGGTGAACAGAGTGGAAACATCACATGAATGGGTACCCCCAAACATGATCATATGAGTTGAGAATGACATAACAGTACATAAATCAATAAAATTATAATATATTATGAAGAAAAACAACATAAAACCTGGAATTAAAATGATCATTCAATATAATACAAAATGAAGCTTGGGATTACATCACGTTCCTCCCTAGGTGATCACTAGGGATTTAAAAAGCCATACGAGAGGGAGAAGAGAATGGTGTCGGTGTAGAACTTCTCATAGCCTCCAGAACATCAAGGGATGTTTGTGAGACTCCTTGGGGAATCCAAAATGGTATCACCTTTCCTCCTAGCCTAACTCTTAAATGGGGATCCCAAGGTTCCATTTTATAGGATATTTGGAAGGTAGTTTTCACACAGAGATTTATTAAATCCACATGTATCACGTGTTTCGATTAGTACAGACCGAAATATACCATTTTTCAAAACTATAATGTTGTATCCCCATATCCTTACTATCACTATAGAATATTTAGAATCAATTGTACAAGTGGATTCGATATATGGACAGATTAGAGAACACCACATTTGTCCTTGTACAGGTCTGATTCCTTGAACAGATCAGTTTGGTTGGGCCCCTTGATGGCCGAATTGGGATTTTTATACCTTCATAAGAGCTATAGCCCATTATATTTTAATCCAGTATAGAAAATCTGAGCCAATTCAGAGTCACAAAATTTTTTATACAGGCATAACTGTGGACATGTCTTCAAGGATCAATGCAATTTTGACCCTTTTTTCTTCCACTTCATTAAGATACATCCAAATAATCTACTTCTATATTGAAATAATAAAAATATGTAAAATTTCCCATTATAATAGTTATTAAAACTAATTCATTGATTAAAACATAAATTGCAATTTATTATTATATTTAGATTATTAATTATAAAATCAATTTAAAACAGCAGTTTAAGGGTGGATTTGAATAGTGAATCACTGTGTGATCAGGAGAACATATATTTATGATTTTTATGATACAATATTTATTGATATGTGTGAATAAGTGAGTGTGGTGAGTGCCTTTTTAGATTTGTGGGAAGTGACATTCTATTATGTATAAAACGTTAAACATTGTTAGATGGTCTCCCTTACATAATGTTACTCCAATATTGAAACAATGTCCTGAATAGTGGTGATATGGTCTATTCATAGCCAAAAAATATGTTTCTGACTTATGAATATGTAATTTGGGTTTTTAAGAATAATGTTTAACAAACATGTAAATATATTTTATCCTTAATAACTATAATTAATTTTAATTTATTCCACTAATATTATTGGTTAATAACCGTGTTATAAATATTGTAAAATATATATTATGAAGGATAAAATTATTAAATACATTTTTCCACATTCTGATTAGATAATTTGTATTAATTATTTCAAAATTAATAAAAAATATAGGATGAAATATCTTATTTTCAATGTTATTATGTTCAAATGTTCACTATGTTTTTATACCAAAATTAAATTTAAAAATGATACCAATGACCTGTATTGGATTAATAAATGAAATATTTGACATATAATAAATAAAACCAAATGAAAATATAATTTATTTATATAAATATATAAAATGGAATATAAATTTTCAAATAAAATTCGATATTATTAACAATTAATAAAAATATGAAACAATTCAAAAAAATACAACGAATTTACCCAATGTAAATTTTCGTGTTAATCATTCAAAAATTATGTTTCTTTGTTCAAATAAAATAATAAAACATCAATTTTTTAAAAATAATCTCTCCATAAAAATGCATCATATCTAGCATTTAAAAATATTCAGTTTTTTAATAATTATAATCATATTTTACTTATCATGAACATATAAAAATTATTCAATCTTCTTAAAAAAATGTTTAAATATTTAACATATTATCTTCATCAAAACATATCAATAATATTTTTTCATTTATTTTATAATTATAAAATAGAATTATAACCAAAATTTTAGTTTTTCTTAAAAACCATTATTTATATTCAATTTGTTTTAATTTGCATTTACAAATAATTGGAAAATAATGACTTAATTTTATAAATATCTATATACTATAATTTCACAATTTAGTTTACTTAATTTATTCTCAAAATTATAATGGCTATGTGGAAATTATAATAATGTTATTATTATTTTTTGTCATATAAGACATAGGTTTTTGTGTAACAAAAGACATCATTATAGCATGCCAATTCAAAAAACACATGATAAAGATGGTGACACATGTGATGTAAAATTATCTATGTATTGATTATAATAGAATCTATTAAAAAATTTAGAGTAATTTGAGTGAATATTTTACAAAATATTTCAATGTTACAGTGCATTAAGAATTGATATTTTGAGAAACTCCACTATGTTTAACCATTTTCCATGTGACACTATATTTTTTAGTGCATCACAATATTCATTCATGAATCCCACATTCATGAAACCATTATGTTCAAAAAAGTAAATTTCATGTAACATTAATTAATAAATTAAATTAATTCTATTTCATTCATCTTCATTAGGTATAATTGGATATTTTAGTGAACCTTTGATCATTAATTTTTTATGATACATGAAACTCCTCAATTTCCTGATCTTGCATATCATTGTGGATGATTTTATCCTTTAAATGAAATAAATTTATTAACATATCAAAAAACTATATAAGCATGTAATACCCATAATTTATAAATATATATATGTATTTATTATCATAGAAAACTATAATAGATTTTTCATGGTGTACCTCTTTCATAATTCCCACTAATCATTATTATGTATTCTTCTATTGTTAGAGAAATTCATTTTATCATAGCATTGTCAAACACAGACTAATGAATAATCTATAATATATTATTATATTTTTCATCAATAATGCCTATATATTAACCATTATTGATATATTATTGAACTAATATGTTATATTTTATATCATAAAACCGCCTTTTTTTCTACCATATTTACACCTCAAAATGTCATTATCATTGATCTACTATCTTCTAATTAAAAATACATTTCAACAATAATTTTTTAACTCGAGAAACAAAAAATACCACATGATATAACCGTCCATTTGTATATGGTAGAAAATCCATCACAATGTTACCCTAATGTTATAACACCGTCAATTTTCTATATATATTTCTTATACTGAAATAATGGTGTTTAATGATATATACACTAATAGATGGGTTCAATCATCAGATAAATATCTTTCAAATTTATTCACATTAAATATTAAACTCTCACATTCCCAAATGACATTGACATCAATTTTAGTATTGTTTACAATTATATTATTATTATTTTGATGTTATGAGGAATATATCATATATATTTACCTTAGGTTATTTTGATATGAAATTATTTAATCCACACACACTAATTTATGTCTTATCAAGGTTTTTTATTCATGAACATGTAATAAATTTTGTACTTGGTTCACCAACATTGGAATAATCCTAGTAGATAAAAATAAATATGTTCTGATATACCACAATCTACAAACTATATATTTGTGTTGGGTTAAGGAAATGCCACATCAACAATAGTATTAACCACCATTACATGATTTTGGTTTTATTAACTCATCACTCGAGGTCACATATTGACTTCAGGGGTTAATACCTTCTTCCCACCTTTTCTCCATCGTCATGATAAGATAACTTTTTGGCACACACAACAATTCCAGACCTCAGTAACTATTTATTATTATAATATGGTGAGGTTCTCATTCATATTTTGGAACTTTTTTTCTCACAAGACATGTGAAATCAGTCATAAAATTAGTTTCAGTTTCCCTGATGACACAAAATACACATTTGAAGAATAATTTAAATCTTTTTAGATGGTTTCAATGGATTATACAAGAATTTATATGTTAAAATCATAGTTTTTATTTATGATACAAGCATTCTCATAACATATATAAAACTAATTATATCATTATAATTTCTTAATAAGGAATTTTATAAAGGCAGTTCTTCATAAAATAAATTCATTTAAATAATTGATGGTTAATGAAAATAGTATGATCATGGGACACAATATCACAAACAAGTAATGTGTCAAAAATTTTTATTGAAATTGACTTCACATAACATAACCTTGTAAAATACCAAGGCATTTAAATGTAATAGTTTTTTAATTTAAATTTTTTTTAGTTTAGTAACATTTTGTTTAGACTTATTCCTTCAATATTTCTAGATGTATAGTGGATTCATTACAATATGTTTCTGTTTATTTCGTATTTTTCTATTGGATTTTTGTAGTTATTTTTATTTTATTTAAGAACCTTTTTTATAATGTGGTATATTTTTTTAATTTTTTGATTGAGCATATTTTCAAGTGATGGGGTTTAATTTCCTTCAATTTAGATTTGGTATTTTTGGTTATCATTTCATGGGTTTGGTTCTCTCAAACCTATCTTTTTTGGGTTTGGGTTGATTTATTTAGGTCATTTTAGATACAGTTGGATAACATCAATTAGTATTAATTTAGTTTCTCATGGTTTATTTTGGATATCAAATATATCATTCCAATTGATTCAATTAATATTGGTTATGTTCAATTATTAAATATTCAACATGATTATATTAAATTTGGTTATATTAATCTTAGTTTAATTTAGAAAATTTCAATTAATTTCTGTTTTTTTATGTTTGCGTAAATTTATATTTTTTATGCTTATGTTTGTTTGAATAGGTTAGTTTTTTTAGTTTTGTTCAATTTTTTTTTATTTTATTTTACTTATATATCATCATATTAGTTCTATTCATCCTAAATTCACATATTCTAGTACAATTTTCATCATTTGAGTTAGGTTTGGTTCATATCTTTTCTGGAAAATATGATTTATATGATTTCTATCACATTTAGTTTTATTCTGATTAATTTGGTTTTATTTTGAGTTTTTAATAATTTTTGGGGTTGTTTAAGGACATTCAATACTAATAAAAATTATTCATTTCATTGTGTATGATTTTACAATTTTTGGTTAATGAATTTTTTTAATATGTTTATTTAGTTCATATTTTTTGGGTTTAGATCCATTTATATTAGTTCAATTAGATATTAGATATGTCTGGATTATTTTACTTAATTTAATTTTTAAGTTTAATTAGGTCTTACTAATTTTTATTCAGTTTTGTTCTCCTCAAAATGATTAAAATATTTATACAATATTATATATATTTTCTTTAAAATGACATCAATTTGGGATTTTTATCTATGGTTAGGGTATATTCTATTTTATATCATATGTTTTTATTTTGTCTTTAACTATATAGTATTGTTTGGTTTAAGTCTTGTTCATCTAATATAACACAATGCAAATATTTTATAATCAATCTTAATCAATATAGGTTTATAAAGGTATATTCAATTCAATTAACATCAATTAATATAATGTTGGTTTTGGATTATGTAATGATGGTTATGTAACATTGTTTCCACTTGGGTTATGTTGCTACATTTTAGTTCAGTTTAATTAGTGTTGAGTTTGATCAGATTGGGTAAATTTGGTTCAGATTTATTATTTCCAATATTGTTTTGTTTATTACCAATTATTTCTATTCATATCTTCTAGATTCAATATTAATTGGTTTTATTTGATTCAATTTAGGTATGACTAATCTTGAAAACCAAGAAAACATATGTAAATATAAAATCATCAAAAAAGATAAGATAATAAATTCAATAAATATTCTTTCCCCCACATCCATTATAAATTAGTTTTTTAGGAGACTAAAAATATAATTATCAATTTTCATGATTGATTTTAAATAACCATATAGAATTCTTAATTTTTATTAAATGATTAATGTGGGATATGGATGAAAACAAGTAAAGGTGGTCTAAAATATTTCAAACATAATGAATAATTCTGAACTAGGATAACACACTCAAGAGGGATATAAAAAATACTAGTAAAGATAATACATGTGTAGTCAAGTGAATCCATTGATACCAGTATGTATAAAACTATGTTACCTTATTTTAATGTGTGATAAAAAATTATTCTATAAATAAATTGCCTCTTCCTGTTATGGAGGGAATAAATTATCCTCATGTTTGTCTTATATACCTTCAGTTGATTTGAAGAGAATTATGGATTAAGTTTCCTTGTGTTGGATAATAAATCCCTAAGATCTGCACAAATTCACCACCTTGAGAATGGTTGTAGCTTCCACAATGAGAGAATTTCCCCACCCGAACCATAAACTTATAGTGAAGTCCACTGATCCCTAATGTCATGAACAGTTCCCCCATCCCTCATATTAATAATCCTAGGAGATCCATAAACATTTAATTTATGACTAGGTCTGGGAGAGTGCTAGTGAACCCAATTACCATGAGAAAACACCCATGGGTAGGGTTAGGTTACCCTTCTACTAGAAATTAATAGTTATATATGTGGACAAAGAACTACTAATTTGATCATTGTCATGAGATCAATATCTAGGGATATCTCCCTTACCCTCATGGCTCTCCTAAAGATGAATATCACCCAATGTCCGGCCCTATTCCATGCACTCAATTAAACTCATCCACTAGCTAGAGACAACACTCCTCATTCCTTCTGCTCATGAATAGAGTTCTCCAAACCAAACTATGCCTGGAGAAACCTATTTTTAAATAAAACCATCACAACCCTTCTTGTATTGTCCCTGAAAAAATTTCATATATAGGATACCCAATCATTCTAAATGAATAGTTTAATGGTTGAATCCACGTTGGTTCCACGATAGTAGCATCACTTGGAGGCAATAGACATTCCTTTTCTTCATACATATTCAACCATAGAGAGGTCACAATTACAAATCCTCCATATGTTGACGTTGAACATTATTGGGATGTCTTTTCACTAAAGAACCCCTCCCTATGAATCCATCCAATCATTAGCATCCAATACCCAACATATAAACATCATCGTGAAATATCCAGACTTGGATCATTTGAACACCATCCATTTGGGATCATTAGTTTAGGTAATACTAAGTAACAAGTCTAGTTGAGAATGTGAAATAATAGTATGAATGATATTACAGAAAAATATGGCTTGCTAGAATGGAAAGTCGAGAACTATGAAACTTAGAAAAACAATAGAACTTTTATACCCCTTTTAACTCTAAAAGTTATTTAAAACATTTGTAATGATCCATATTAAATATTACAGGAGAGTAAGTATGTTAAGAGAAACATAATACTAATTCTTTTATAATTTTCTGTATATATCATCAAAATAAGATCCATATTATTTATGAAAATCTATTCCTATAAGGTCCACCCCAAACAACACATCTTATGCAAGCATAGCATGAATTTATGACATTGAGTTAGAGACACTCTTGATATTTATCCCACCCCTCTCATCATTAAAACACATCCTTTTCCATGAGGCCAAATGATATTTCCCATACACTAGAGAATCCAGAATAATATAACCCAAAATTATATTATTGTTTAAGAGAACAATATTGGAAGAAATAGTAGATAACAAGACATGAATGATGATGGATTTTAGCACACTGCAAACAAGGATAATCCTTTCACCATTCAAAAGTGTTCATTTTTTCACATTTATGATATGTTTAGTTATTTTATAAAAAATTCCATCAAAATGATAAAAAATTTCTTACATGGGTAAATTTGGGACCTAATGTAGTCCTTAGTAAATTTTTTCTTAGTGACCCCAAGAAATCCTTAATCCTCTAACCCATCACTCATGAACAATGTATTGGGATAAAAACCGACTCATTCCACGATTGATGACATTATCACTCCAATTATAATAAACATAAAAATATGGTAGTGGGAATGAATATTATTAGTGTAAACATTGAGGAAAATAATAATTTCAATCATAAATAATAGGTGGGTAAGGCGTTGAAGGTTTGTCTTACACCAAAAAGGCCCAATCCACATGTCAGAGAAACTATTTTTTAGGTATCTACTAATGTTTCCATTCAGATGAAAAAAACTACATTGGGGGATAGAGAATCAATGTTTCTTAACCATCGAATGGAGTTAAATACTCCATATCATCTCACTGTGAATGTGATTGAGAACCACATGGACATAATTCATCGAAAAACATATCCACCTCCCATATAAGGAACCCAATACACCTCATGAATCTGATGAGAAAACTCCACTCCACCCTATCATGGGCTTTAACCATTTCAAGAATTTTCACAATGTATGACCCTAATACATTTATTTTTATATCACAAAACATTTCTTGAACCATGGTAATGGAGTATTGAATGAAGCACCCTTTATGGAAACCATGATGTTTATCATAAATCTAATTGTGAAGGTAAAATACAAGTCTCTGGCTGATACCAAGTGTATAAAATTTATAGGATAAATTGCACATGATAATCGGTCTAATTTTCATAAGAGAGAGTGGTTCATTGATGTTGTGAGTGAGAATTAATATAGTGAGACAAGGCACCCGTGGTAAACATCCCATACAGAAATTTTCACCAATGCCTTTAACCTTCCCGTGTATGATGATGCTCAAAGAAGTTATTAAAATTGAACTAGTAAATCAATTATGAGTAAGGGAACTATCTAATATATGTTTTTATAATAGTCTCCACACCTATTTATCAACAAGGGTCCTTTAAAAGGCATCATTAGTGTCATTGGGGAGAAGATGTGGGATGGATTCAAACTGGTATGATTTCCTAGTGGGATATCCATCCTCTATGTATTTGTTAACATCTGCATGAAAAAAGTGGAAATGGGATATATACATACCTCACACAACTTGTGGTTCATAAGTGAAGGATCTATATTCATGATGTATGTTTGGATATTTGGATCTCGTTCACTCTAGGATACATGAGTGAATGAATGATGTATTTTTATCTCCCTCCTTCATCCAAGTCACCATTGATTATTCTATACCACTTACATATTTCACTCGGAGAATGTCTAAAAGCCATATCCTTAATAATATGAGGTTAGATAAATTTGAATCATCCCATTGGGATTAAATCCTTTTCTCATACTTTTCAATGTTATCTTTCTGGGTATCGAGGCCCAGGATGTGGGAAGGTTTGTCATTCTACAATAAATGTACATCCTATGTTAGTCTTCTAATATGGGTGTGAAATCCCACCCAAGAGGTATCATTCAAGGTGTTTTCCCATGATGATCATAAAACAGGGAGTAAATTGTGGTCAATCTCCCTAGATCTGCAGTAAAAAAACGGCCATGATTAATGTTTATACCTAAAATGAAAAGTAGGAGAGGGGAGTTAGTAGAGACCACATGGACCAATTGTTCCACCTTGGCAGTTGGAATGGAATAAATAAATATCATATTATTAATAATCATTCCAATTTACTACACAATCAATGAATACCCATTTTATTACTAAACTATTTATATATTCTACCTAAGAAACAATGTACAAGAAGGTCCTTTTGAGCCCCAATGCCCATGTAGGTTTTTATTCCCATAAAGGTAGGTTCCTCAACCATTCCTTTCATGTGGATCAATGATGCAAATAAAATCTCCATCAATGATCTAGGATTCATCGTTTGTGTTGATGTCACTGGTATATTTCGATAGAAGCTCCCTATCATTCAGGTCACTTTTGGAATAAATGAAGGACATCATGTAAGAGAAATAAAAAAAATAGGATTTAATATATATATGTTTGATATAATAAAAAATTATTTAATACAATAGAGTTATTCCAAAAAATCCAAATGTGTTGGTCGACTATGTCTCCAAGCACCGAATCCTAAAATCCTATATTGATAGAAGAACCATTAATTCTAGACAATTGATTTTTGTGTACAAGGATCAAAACCTAGGATACCTATCTAAATAAATGCTATAAAACTATGAAGTAAACCTTTACCTTCATTCTTGGACCTCATGAATTATATATTATGAATGAGATCAATGGGATTAGAGGCAACATGTTTTAGCCCCTCAGGATCTAGAGCTCCCTGGTATGGAAGAGGTATACGACTATTCTTTTTTTGCATGAAAATAGGTCCAGACACCAAATAAAGAGGTAGAAAACATATTTTTATCCATATATATATCCATATGTGATAATATATTGAAAATCATTTCTAGAGGTATATTACTTTCGGACAAGGGGAAGTGGACTTATATCGTATCTTTCCATTTATATGATCTGGATTTAATTAATCGAATATGATTTCCCATTCCCTAAAAAATGGGTGATCTCATACACTAAATATGTGTAAAAATGAAGGATATCAATCGAAGATCATATAAAATCAGATGATTATAAAATTTTAATAAAATCCTGATCATAATAAAGTTAATTTATTACATAATAGTCATAGACAATTAATCATGGTTCCTAACATTTATCCATCAAATTCCAAAATAATCATGACTCATAAAAGTTATGAATATTCATTATCAATAAAGTATCAACCAAATATATTTTCAGTATAATAATATCTATGTACAATTGTTTCACAGTCATAAAAATATAAAATTATTTCATTTGTCATGGCTCACTCAAAATAACTTCATTATATAGTGGAATAAGTCGCATAATGGATTAGGTTCACTCCCTAACATCATTTTATCCCAATAAGGGATTCACTTCCCATCCTCTATATGCTATCTCTTGTAAAATTAGTAATTACCAAAATAGTTTTATGATTTAATATACCTTTGTAACACATAATAAGAATCATATTTTTCCCCATGATCATAAGAAAAAATTTCATTTAAATAAAGCATAACCCTTGGAAAAAATTATATTTAAAAATATTATAACATCACATAATCATTATATATACTGAAGAAATAAGTTGTTCAATATATTTATATCATAACCACTATAAATCATATATAACAAAAAATAATTTTATTATATATTAAAAATATCATTACGTGAACATTCCAAACTTTTTAATAATAATAACAACAAATACCATTTTTTGTTGATATCATTTTAAATAAAAATTCCTAAAATTTTGAGAATTTTTTTTTTAAAATTGTAACTAGTAATGGAAGGTTCAATGAAAAATTATCATATTGATGGGAAATGATGTTATTATATGAAATTTTAAAATAATGATTCATTAATTGTATTTTCTAAAAGTCATAAATATAATGATTGATGAAACAGTTAAAAGATATGTTTTAATTAATTTAAAATAATTTAATTTATGATGGAAAAATATTTTTGGTTGAAAATATATTATATTATATAACATTAATAAATTTTTTGGACATTAAAATTTTTGTAAATGGTTATATGGAAAATAAGAACGAAGGTAATATTTTATTAAAAACATTTTGCAGCCATTTTTTCTCCCAAAATTTCGATAATGAAAATAAAAACTAAAAAAAAAATAACAATTAGAAAAAAATATATATGAGTATTAAGAGAAAGAAATAATATAATTCTCTAAAATTATATTCAAGCCTATAAAATCCTGATTAAAAAGATATTGAAATATTAATTATCATCTCATGTCCAAAAATTATTCATTTCCAATAATAAAAAATTATATAACAAATTTATATTTATATATGTAACAACTTTCACCTCATCATTAGGTTTTTTCAAGGAATAATTTACACTAGGGATTAAGTGAAATCCCCAACATAAAAAATGTTTGAGCTAAATTCTAAGGGAATCAATACATTTTATGGATTATTTTCTCATTGAACTAAAATAACACAACCATGTATAAAAAAACCAAACAACAACTATATGATTCATGAAAACGATTTAATAAAACAGAATGTAATATTGAATGACAACCATAAATGAATAGACCATTATAAAAATCATAGTACTAAAGTGGAAAGATGACTGAAATACTCAAATATTCCAATAGAAAAAAATCCCAACTCCAAACATTCTCCTAAATCCATTATATCAAGGTGCACTATTAAATAAATGTGATACATTCTCTTTTTCATATGTCTCTAAAAAAATACATTAAATAGCCAACATGCTATAGTTGGGGGAGAGAAATGAAACGTAGATGGTTTTCCCCAATGAACTTCCCTACACATGCCACTACGATAGAAAATTTCATCACATTTATATAAAATAATGCAAAAAAAATCATATCATATTATTAAAAATTTACACAATAAAATTGTTTTCAAAAACCAAATAATATTTATGGTAAGTTATAAAAAAATCATTTTTTGTTTTCTCAAAATTCCATTTTTCAATTAATCAATCCATTTTACATATAAAAACACACACACACAGCCACATAATCATCGTGTTACTATATAACGATTAACTAAATGTCCATAATCAATCCCTCTGAAGGTGGTAATTGATGACCAATTTCCATTCAATTCTACTAACTTTTAACCACTTAATTCAACTACCATACCAACATAATATTATCCGAACTATTTCAATAAAATTATCCTTTTATTGAAAAATCATTTTCATGGATTAAAAACAAACAACTATTTAGTATCATTATTTTAAAACCATTTTACCGCATTCACATTCCATCTATGTACCCAATATTCAAAATATCATAAAACGTCACCAAATAGAGTTACCAGTAAGAATTGAACAACAATTTTATAATATAACTCATTAAAATAAAATAAGTTTTGAATAATTCATTCTTGTTCTAGGTAATGAAATCAAGTGTGAGTCCACTTTCCTTGGAAAGTATGGAAAAAACGAAAAATTATAATAAAACCTCAACAAAACATGGTTGAATCTAAAAATATCATCTTTATATATCTTTCCCTATAATCCAAATAGAAATGTATCATCATGACTGAAAACAAATCATATATATATCACCAAATGAAAATGTCATTAAATATAATTTAGGGAAGAAAAGTATATCTATGAAAAATCCTCAAGAATGGAGAGTTACCCAATAATCTAGTCATCAATGCGGTATGATTTTCCAATGGATATCTTTCGGATAAATGGATAGAGTATTTATAACACCTATGAGAAATAAAAAATATGTTATGGTTGAAAAGGTGAAAAATTATTTGTTTAGAGATAATCATGATAGAGGTACATTTTCTATGATTTAAAATTATACCATACATGGTTCAGTCGAATGGTTAGAAAAACTGTGCAACAAATGTGTGCCAGCCTCTACCCCAAAACATCCATTTTATAGTTGGCTCACATGGTTAGACAATAATCATTTTAACTATGTCTTTTCATATGATATACATTACACAGTTACTCATAGGAAGCCACACAGTTTAAAATAACAATTCACCTAACCGTGCTCCTTCCCAATAGCCTTTTTTTCAAATTTAATGATTTACTACAAAATTTTAATTACATAAAATAACCATTATAAATCATAACAATCATGTTTTTTTCCATAAACAATTTCAAAGTCAACTAAATTCTACCAAACATTAACTGAACTCGTTACATATCTAAAATGAATAATTAAAAGGTTACATACTTGATATAGAGGGTGAAAATTTCTCAATAAAATCGATCATTCCTTCCAAATAAATTAAAAAACATCATCTATCCAGAATGATATTGGGATATTTCTTGAACATTTAATTCTCAGGTTCGAAAGTACCTTTTGGGATTTGAACATGTTTCCACAATCCCATTACATGACTGATGCTTTTCTCATGCAATAAATTCTCTTATATACCCACAATCTTCACTATTATAAGACCCAATGAAGCATGCACATCTAGATTCAAATGATCACATTGATTCACATGGCCATGATCATGATGATACATTTAAAATGATATTCATGAATGAAATTTGGGACATCATCAAATTTTGGCCAATAATCCATCTCATATTCAACATCTCCAACTCATTCAGGATCTCCAAAGGTCCTATGTATATTAGAGACATTTTACCTTCCTGGAAAAATTAAAATTCCAAAGTCTTGGATATATTTTCAAGAACACATCATCACACACCATGAACTAAAAAGGACATCAATGATATTCCACATATGATTTCTAGTTACTCTGAGCCATCTCCATCATTTTCCTAATCAACTGAATATTCTTTATTGTCTCTTTATCAGGGCTCATACCAACAAGTGTTGTATCACCCATTTCAATAAAAAAAAGGTTAGAATGAAAATTATTCCCATATAATGATTCAAAAAGATCCATATGTAGTGTGGCTTGATAAATATTATTATATGGGAACTACAGTTTTAATGCATTCTCCCTAAATGAGCCTCCAAAATATATTACAAATTCTTCTAACATGTTGTTCAATGTTTGAATAGTCTATTCAAATTTTCAATCCATCAAAATATAATACACCATATCAAAATTAATTTATGTCCCACGGACATTATGTATGTATTTTTACAAATGATATTTAATGCTCTGATCTATATATGATTCAATTGAAACTGGAATTACATTCCTTATTACCACTCAGAAATATATTGTAGATAACACATCCACCATAGTGATTGACAAATTGGGATTAAATGGGATGGCTTTAAAATAAAGTTAACTATCAAAGATATGATATTTTATTTGTGAACAATGATTCATAGGCCTAGAAATGTTAAAAAAAATTATCTTCCTTATCATGATGACCCACTAGAAATGTTCATTAAATTAAGTATACAACTTCTATATTCAAGGAAGAACTACCAATATCATGTAGGGGAAGTCATTAAGATTATATTCTTGACCAGACATAGGTATGCCCATCCATTTTCTAAACCACAACACTAAACTCATGTCTATCTTCCACCCCTTAATGGTCTCACTTCAATTGAGTTTTGACCACATGAAAACACATTATGGATGAGGTTAATTTTCCATTTTCACCATCCCAATAAATTAAGGAACAAATGAATTTGGATTGAAAATGGAATATACACTTTGGTCATCACATTCCATGTTAATTTTGGCATAGACTGACATGAACTGTCAATGAAATGAATTTTATTTCACTAAGTGAGCATATAAACACTTTATTAAGGCATAAACCCCTATATTTTTATTACCCGATGTAGACATTAATTAAATTTTAAATATTTGGAGATACATTAACAATATTCATTATCTGATTCTCAAATACATTATTGGTAAAATATTTTTCAATCTATTTCATTATAAAAAAACTATAATGCAAGGACTACAATGTTAATGAATCCATGCATTCAAAGCATGCACGGATGTAGTTAACTCTAGATCATTAGTTGGGTAGTTATTAGCATGCAACATTAACAAACAAGATCCATAATGAATAACATGATGTCCCTTTATGAGAACACATCACAATGATAATTCGTAATAATAACAGTACACCATGTACCATTTTTCCGATTTTGGAAAAATCAAGATCAACTATCATGTAAGGAAAAACCTTAGAACTCAAAATAGATTCCCACATTCATCATTCCACTGTAATAGAACATTATTTCTTGTAAAATCTATCATTAGTTAGGGTAGTTTTTATAAATCATGAACTAATCATCTGTAATAATGAGCTCGACCAAGGAAACTAGGTGTCTCAACAAAAGTTATTTATATATTTCTAAGAGATAAAAACCTATATATTTTAGGGATCCCTAAAGACCCCTCTTTTATAAATTTCATGTCCATATATAAGTAAATATTTTATCTGGAAACCACACTTTCATAACTTGGAATAAAGATGATGATCACTCATGAATCCCAAAATAGTCACCAATTATTTCCCATGATCATCCCTTTTCCATGAATACACAAATATTTAATCCACAAACATGATCATTAAAATATATAGATATATATATATGTATATTATTATTCATCAATTCCATAAATACTGTTAATAAATTCATATTACCAAAATGTATAAAAATAAACTCATAATTTTCATAGCTACTCCTAAAATCATCCCATGTAATATTCTATTTTTAAACCCCAAATTGATGATATCCTGACCAAAAGTCTATTTAACAGAACTATTTATCTACCCTAAATTTATCAAATAGATCATTATTTCATGGATGTGTATACATTTTTTTATCATAACATGGTTCACCTTATGATAATCTACAGATATTCAAAGAGCTCCATCCAATGTTTTTCAAACTAGAATGGTGCATCCCACAGATACATGTTTCCCTAAATGAACCCTATGATTTCCATCACTTAAAAATACACATTAAATTACTTTATATATATTGGTTATCTATACTAAGAGAAAATGGAAATAAGACTGGCACCTAAAAGGTGACTGACCAAAAACTATACTTCTCTTATGGGTGGAAACCAAGAGAATGTTTTAGTAAGAGCAGGCCGAAACTGATAAACAACGACTTGAAAATTTATATTCTTGATCTCTTCTATCAACTCCAAAGTAAATAATACCAATTTGTATAGTATTTTTTCCAATTATAGTACAAAATACCTATTTTCAACATTATTTATATTTAGATTCCTTCTAAATTGATATTTGTCTACATCACTATTCATGAATATAAAATTTTATTTATAATAGTAGATATGAGATATGAACATAGTCTAATAATCCATACCCAGTATTTCTTTCATAAATATAAATATCAAGAATGGAAAAATAAAATATTAACATAGCTCTATGAAAATATGAAGAACATTATTTCCAAATTAATTATTTTCATTCTCTTTGACCAATAGGTGGTTGGTGTTTCAAAACCGAAGGAATCATCTCATCATTTTAACCAAGAAAATAAACCATATGATATTCAATAAACTAATGGTATCCAACCTTATCCAAAAAATAATGAATGGGGGTATAAATAAAAATAATTTTATCCCTTATTGTTGTAGGAAATGATTGATCATCAAAAAAAATTCATCTTTGTATTATTTCTTACATTCTGCACTTTGTTCATTATTACTCTATTGAGATTTCCTTTCAATGAGTCATAGTATTTTTAGCATCTTCCAATTTTTCTCGGATCTGTTGATGAGTAGTATTATACTACCCTCTAATCATAAAATAATATGATATCTAGGGAAAATGTTAATTTTCATGAATAGCTAACCTCTATACACTATCAGAATCACACTAAAGATGCCCCAAATTATTTCAATTGTGGTATTCTCTGTGATGATTTACAAACTCTCACATCATGTGGTTAAAAGAACCATATTGGAAACATCTAGGATTTATCTTAGGATTGGGAGGAATATTCACTAATCCAGACATCTTATTTTATGCCCTTCAACTACCTTAGAATTAGGTGCCCATTTTCTTCTTATTCCCAATATCAGAATTTCCCCCATTTTATAGAATGAATCAACATGCTCCCACCACCCGTAGATCCTATGATATCAATTTATTCTATTCAGTTTTTATATATCATATTTATAAAATATGTTATAAAATATAAAAAAAATATTCGAGCGAACTTCTTACATTTACCTAGATTAAACAAATTGTGCCTTCATGGATGAATTATCACCTATTATAGTTGAAAAGTGGAATAAAATCATAATTTTTTCCACATACTCTATTAGTGAGAGGATATTATTATTTATTAGGAAAAAGTATATCATTATTCCAATTATATACATGTTAGGATAGATTTATTTTTTAAATGATTATTCAAAATCCTCCCCTAAAATGTGTTGGACTAACATATCCTAAAATGTTAAATCCGACAATTGGTGTGAAATAAAATCCAACATATACATTTCCCACATGATTTTAATATCATATGGTGTCCCAAATAAGGTGATGATTTGATTCATACTATTCAACCACACATATACCTTCTCTAGATTTGAATGTATTGAAAATATTGGCAGATTATGATATTGGAATTGAGAAGAATGATCCACTTTCCTTTTTTCATCCCTTCAGTTACCTCTATTCACAACATGAATATCATATACAATATATTGATCTAGATTTTGGTTTACCAATGGATTGGGTGTGACCACAATCTCAGCATCATCATAATGCATGTTTCTACAATTCATACCTGTTCATTCTTTAATAATGAAAAAACAACATAATTCTAATTTTCCTGATACTAAAGGTTTAAGAATTCAAATTTACCGCATCAAAACTACCACCATAAGAATTTTTAAAAATTCCATGCAATCTATTGTCATCTCATATTTTAATTATTATTTTTTCTTTCGAAAATAAAACAATTTTTAAAATACAAACATCGTGTCCACTTCATAATCAAACATTTGATAACAATATAAACCCTTTTCTAGAAATAAACACATTTTCACAAAATCTATTATAATTATTCAAAAGAAAATATGATTTTCATGTGGGACATCATTTATAAAAATGCATGTGATGATATTATCATTGGATAATCCCATGATAATGAGATTACAACTCCTATAATTTTCTCTAAAACACTTATGTACCCAATTCAATGGTAACATGAGGATCTATTTAAATAGGTTGTATAACATTTTTCACCATATGTATTTAATGTCTTTAAAATTATACTCATTTATTCTAGACCAAATAAATAACACAAACCAAATAAATTTAACCTCCAATACTAACAAAGGATAACATATGTCCCAAATGATTTGGATTGACAAAGACAAATAATAGTTTTCATGTTAATGACTTAACAAGTTGATACCTTTTGTATCATCTTTCCCATATTCCTTAGCTTGAGTCGATGCATAATAAATTTAGGCCTTAAGATTAACATTAGTGAACCCTTTACTATTTTTCAATTTTATATATTTGGGCACATCGAGCATTATTTTTTTCGCACCTATGAAGTAATGTAATAGATCCCCATTGGTTCACTCCACTATATTTACAGCAAAAAAATAATTAAAAGACATGATACATAGATGATGATCACTTTCAAGTCCATGGGCGATACCATCAACACAATTTATATTAACCACTTATGTAGAGGAGAAACATCCCCTAATGGTCAAAAGCTGAAAATAAATTCCAAGGGATTCCATAATGTTACGGAATGATTTTGCAATTGAAAATAAAACAAACACATCCATGTTTACTATAAGAATAAAAAAATATATTGCATGATAATAAGATAATAAAACTCAAATTAGTACCAAATATAAAAATACCAATCTACACAAGAGGAAAAATCAATGTACTGATGTGATATATAAGACTAAAATTCATAAATGAAATAAATAGATTACTCCACAGCTCCCAACATGGTTGAATATCCAAAGTATAAATATTCACCACTAATGAAATGTGATAACTATTATTTACCAATGTATTTATAAAAATAATCAATAAAAACACGAACATACCAAATTAGGGGGTGAGTAATGATACACGTCATGCTTTCCCCAAATAAATTCCCTACTCATGCCATTAGGATTGATCATCTCATCACATTTGGGTAAAAAATTATACCATCAAATTTAAAACATTTAAAATCAGATTATAAAATAATTTACATCAACAATTCCCAAACCAAAGAATTTTTAAGGAACGAAAACAAAAATTTCATTTAACTGTATCTCCTAAATCCATATTAGAATTAAATATTCTATTTCACATAACTACACACACACACACACTCAACCAAAAAATATTTGTTTTACCATTTATAGTGGAACATCACATCAATACTCCATCCATTTCATGGTGTTAATTCATTTCTATCACCAATCAAATTCCACAAATTCTAAACCACTTATGATAATAACCATTCCAACAAAATCATATCCTTCCCATTTATATTTAACTATCATATTATTTAAAACATTTTAACATTAATCATAACCAACTATCCTTTATAAAATAATAACTTTCTAAATCATGTTACCATATTCATTTCCCCCAATGTACATTATTTTAAAATTTTCATAAACCATCATGAATGAGGGTTTCCATTAAGAATTTTATATCAATTTCCCAATATAATTCAATAAAAAAACAAATTTGAAATAATTCATTTTAGTTTTAGCCATAAAATTTTATAGTTAAGACACGTACCTCTAAAAAAATTGTCTAAAATGAAGAACAACACAAAATACTTCACAAAATATATTTGAATATCCAATATCTCTTCTTAGATCTCATTTCTCATCATCAACTTATACAATTATGATCATGATTTGAAAAAATATCATATATCTCTTCCAAATAGACTAGATCAATTAATCCAAAGTAGTGAAGAAAATTGTGACTAAGTAAAACCATTGGGAACATAGACTTACAAATAATTATGACCTTCAATGCACCTTGATTATCCAATGGACTATAACTTGATCAAAGGGGAGAGTCACCATAGTATTTGGATAGAGGAAAAACAATTTACAAAAAAAATAGGTAATGTGAGTGGTTAAGTTATAATCTAGAGCGAGATACACTTTTTAGGATCTAAAATGAAACCATTCATGGTTACTTCACACTATTTGGAAATCATTATGTCTACCATGTGCGAATATTTTCCACTAAAAATTCTCCAATAATAATGGATCACATAATTAGACAAACTAAGCAACAACAATTTCTATCCCATTATTCTACACAGAATGGTTACTTATTGGTGGCTTCAGGGTTTGGAATAACAATGTTCCCACCTAGTAGCCTATACATCAATGTTCATTGTTTTTTGTCAGATTTGAACTATTTCTACTAATCATACTCAAACCACAAACCTCTTCATAAATCACCTAAAAAATCTAAAAATATTAAAAACTATTCAAAACATTGCCCAAATACATTACATACATAAAACCATAAAGAATATGTTACTTACTAAAAACATGGGTATTACAATATAACACTATTTTAGGGCCACATTCATACTTATAATAAAAAATATAAATCAGTTATAATTTCCAACTACAAATTTATTATCAATTATTATTTAAAATGAACATTTTGTTATTAATTATTTTGATTCCATTATATATTATGGTTCAATGTTTTAAATCCTCATATTTATCCATGGTTTCAACATATTCCAATCCTTAATAAAATTATAATGTTTATATTTATCGGATATATAATAATTTATTATCATTTATATATACTTATGATAAAAAATTAGTTACAGATATTCTTGAAGATAAAAGTATATACATAAACACTATTTTAATTTTCCAACTGATTGACTGAAACAAATTTTAATAATAACATATCATTATAGAATCATAATAATATTTTAAATATCTAATACAATATCAAAATTAAAAAACATTTACATCCTTGTGTGGGGGACCATAAAAAAATACATCACTTTATAGAGTTGGTAGACCACTTGTATGTACAAATAAAATTCATATTTATCATTAGTTAAAATTGATGATGAAAATTGTCATACAATTTAAATAAAGAAATTTAGAATATTGGTGATTCTAATTTCACCATTTTTTATAAGGGTACTAAATATTTTAGTTGTTTAATATATAATGAAAAATAATATATTCATAAAGACAATAAACACTTTATTAGGAAACCTCGGTTGGTTTATAATTTAAGCCTTAGTAAATTGACATTTTCTGAATAACATAATCATTAATGTGTATATAGGGAATTAGAAAAAGTTATTTAGGTGGGTTTTAGACATTGTAGACGGATCAAATGGTTTTAACATGTTTTGGAAGTTGTTTCCCCACTATAAGTGATGTTGGTGGAAAACATGAAACTACATAAATAATTAAAATAAAATAAATTCATATTTAATTAAAAGTGCCACAAAGATAGCATAAATGGAAAGATAATATAATTTGGGGTACAAATAAACATAAATAATTCCATTTATAATATTTCTAGTGACATTTAATTACATAATTATATGTTAATAAAACTACCTACTACTATTAATATTTTTACATATACACTGATTATAATCATTTACTACTATTATAAATCATTAAAAAAATTAAAATTTACCACATAACCAAATATAAACATCCACATTATAAATATGAAAAATATTTTACCTCAATATTTCAATATTAGTGGATTAATTTCAATTTAGAATAAGAGTAGAATATATAATGAAAAATTTGTTAATAAAAATATTTTTTTAGCATTATAATGAATTAATTTTTATTATAATCCAATTATGAACAATTAAATGAATGTTGAAATAATTTTTTATTAATATAATAAAAATATTACTTAACATTAAATGATAAATTAATATTAATTTATTATATAATGATAAAAAATTTACACCAAGAAATGTAATTTAAAAACATATTTTTTTACATTTAAAATATTTTATTTTCATTTATAACCATTTAAAAGTCAATTATTTCATCTCTGCACGTTTAGTAATTATTTTAATAATATAAATATTATAAAATAATTTTTAAATAAAACATATATGGAAAAATATTCATAGAAAATAATATTTCAGAACATGACATTTTGATTAAGAGTAATTCCTATATGAATGTAAATGTATTTAAGACAAATAAAATAGATTTAAAGAAAATATAATCTAATTAAATTTATAATTTATAATATTTTTTTAAAAGTATATTATTGTTTTATTAGTCACATTTTTTCGAACCACTAATTTATTAGATGGAAATGTAATCAAAAATCTCGGTGTGCTACATTTTACAACCTTATATGAGTTTTTATTTTGAAATTAAATGAATAAAATTTAATAAAATGATTATGCCTCTACCTCACAACATTCTCATGTTCCCACATTTCATATAAAAAATTATTAATTCTTCATAAAACCTCAATGGGATTTATATTATTTTACCTCATCAAATTATCTCTACTATATATGAGTTAAAAGGGTTTCTCTACATTTGAAATATCATGATTGAATTGTATGACCTCTGAGTTTACGGAATTTTATGTATTTTATATCAAAACTCCTAAAAAATAAATTTTTCCTATCTTGAACTTGAGAGGATTTTAGGTAGCACAGTTTTCTTAAATAACATATTTATAATATCAATTTTGTCCAAAGGAACCTTTTATATTGGGATTATCAACCTATTATTTCCAAATCACATATAATTTATTAATGAAATTTTCAATGTAAGGCCTTATCACTAATGTTGAACTGTAAATATTTATAATGGTTATTATATTAAATTTTTTAACAACTATTTTTTACCATGATATTCTTCATAATGTTACTAACATTTTTTAAAATTTTATCAGCTAGGTGAGGTACCAACAACTTCTTTTCCACAAATCCATCAATTCATTTTAGGGAAAAAAGTTATTTTTATATAGGGGTTTATAAGGATTCATCTGAATGTTAAAATTAAACAAATTAGATTCTGTAAATCAAAATGATAAATAATATTGATCACAAACTTCATTGATATACATAGAGTAATCTCATAGTATATATTCTATGTTTTTGAATGTACATCTCAAATTGATGATATCTATGAGTAATCTATGTTTTGTTTTAACATTACAATAAATTCAAATCCCCATGATTATATATTTTTCACATTAATGGTAATCCTTTGTACATGATCACATAATACATAGACTTGTTACCTAGTAATTATTTCCATTTAGTAACTTATAACTAGGAATACTGGTATAGAGTGTAATATTATATGAGAATAATTAAATATAATGACATCATATGGTGATCGACTATAACCCAATAAAATGTTTACCCTTATTATGTATTTAATCGATCCATGGTGAATTCCAAATTTATAATCTTCCATTTTCAATAAGATATATTTAATGGTTGTAATATTCACTAAAACTTATGTAACCCATCCTTAACATGTCATCATAACATGAATAGATACACACACATTGCGATATATCCCCTACTGAATCAAATAAAATAATTCCATTTAAAATCAATAAACATAATCATACTAGAAATGTTAATTTGATATTTATAATGAATGAGCTTTATCAAACACCTAATTTTTTAATTTTGGTATTTAAAGGAAACATCCATTTTTCTTGATCCTTAGTAATACATAAATTTCATAAAGAAACTAAAGAACATTCTATAAATTCATTACTAGAGATTCATATTGAATCATCAAAATGTTAATCAACACATGAATATATGTTTCAACAATCATTTATGAATTATAATATCATACTCATTTCCTTGTGGTTAAATGTGTAATCTTTTATAAATAAATATGTATTAAATCACAATTTATTCTTACCATGGGAAAAAAATATCCTTCTAACGTAGAGGATCATACACACAATTACCACCCCTTTAGTTGAAATGTGTTATGTAGTCATAAACATTTATGATTTACGAAAATGAATTATCTATTATTTAATCCATTAATTTTAAATGGATGCTTAATAATTTTCTAATTGGAATATATTTCCAAAAAAATCAATAACAATATAATGCCTCCATATAATCTTTGAAAAACACACTACTACAATCTTTAAATAATGAGTCCAGTTATTTTTTTCATGAACAATTAATCAGAGAGTGGAATTACATATCAAATGTCATTATTCAATATAACACATCTTAAGACCTTCCTTGATTCATCACTAAAGATAAAAACCCCTTTTCTATTCTAGCGTAAATTGACTACTTGTTTACTATGAAACCATTATTTCAGTTCCATGAAATTATTTTCAAGTTTAATTTTCCTTATGATAATGAATCCATCATAATTTATATTGGAAATTCGATTTGATATCAATGATAAATTATTTTATCAAGATTTATTAGTATCCATCCATTCATGTAATGATATATATATTGGTCCTCGTGGATGTTATGTCCATTAATCAAATATATTTTGTCATTATACACAATCTTTCTTTTGCAATACAGAAATTTATTTTACTTAAATACATACACAAACTAATCATGGTATTTTATTAATAATTTATTCTTTAAATTAATCATTATTCCTGGGTAAATGGTATGTCAAAATGAAATCATTTTAAAATCATTGGATCTAAACCACATATGCAATGCTATTTTGGATGTGTAATAAATGTTGAACATGAAATTATAGTATCTAGGTCAGATATTAATCTTTAAAAATAATTAATCTTATTCCAGTTTATAAAAAAATAATCAAACAATTGTAAATGATAACTGTTTGTGATAGTGGTCTTGATATATACATTTTAATCAGTTCAAATTTTCATTAAACAATTTTTTTTAATAAAAAAACAGGTGGACCGCATGGTGACAGACCTAGTCAAATGACTATTTTTTCAAGATTCAATATTAATATTCTTGTTGAGTTTCTAAAACATATTTTGGTCCATTCTATATAGACCCTTTAGAATAAACATGAACTAAATTTTATTTCGGTTTAAAATTAAACATTGTGATTATAGGGAGTTATAGGGAAGTCCTACATAAATTCCACAACAAATTCCAAAAAATCATGAATATTTATGAGTTTAGTTTCTACCCACCCATGTGATATAAATACCTCTCATTAATAGGTAATAATACCTATTAAATATATTTAGTTTCTATTCGTTATTCATATTAATCACCGCAATAATATATAATTAGTTGTTCATTCAGGTTATTAAATGATACATCATGTCCTTAAATATTGATAAATACAATTTAAAATAATCTAGATCTATTGTTAGGATATGTAACCATCAATACATAAATATTTTTTTCCAATAATTAGATGTCTAATAATTGATTTAGTGAAGTGATATAAAAAAATTATTAGATATAAAAGGGTAGGAGGAACCATTATGAAATAAGACATTAGTAGTGATATAATAAATGATAAATATAGTTTTAATTAAATTTTTATGTTGACAAAAACGATTTTTTGTAATCAAAGGATCGTTCCCCTTACGACTTGGATGTTGAGGTAATTAATCCTTGCATTCATTTACTGTTTTTAATAATAATCATACACCATAATGTTATATAATTTATTAGTAATAGGTGAATTCATATGGTCTTTAAACCTATTATTTTTACTATATTTCTATATTATATATTTTAATAATTCACATTCCTGAATTATTTACACATAACTGGGACAAAACTTTTCCCCAAAATCGTTACACACAAATAGATTAATGGAATATCCATTTAATTTCTTCCATTGTTTTTAATATGATTATTTTTATAATAATATATTATTATATTATAATTAAATTCTATATAATAATTGTAATTGTTACTCTAAATTTCTACCATAATAATGAAATGAACAATTTATTCAATGATAATAATGTACCTTATACATAAGTCATTTTAGGAATGTGTATTTAGTCAACTAAATTAAATATATTTTTTCATGTTTATTCATAAAACTAGAATCATACAATGTAATTCATGTAAAATAATCCTCATATATACAAATAGGCTTAGTATTATTCTCGTAATATTATGGAATTGAATTTTAATTTTCATATGAATAGTTCATGGAACATAATAACCAATAATAAATTATTAATTTCATCACATTCTATGGTGTCAATTTCTTACACTGCCCATATATTCATAATAATATCCCACTATTATTTGGCATCACTAAACAAATGATACTTTACTAGGAAAACTATTCCTTACTCCAAGAAATGGAGAATGGATAATTACTTTTCAAGAGTATAAATATATTTATCAACCCACATGGTACCAGTGGATTCATGTAATGATGGTTAGATTTAACTCATTAAAATCTCTATGGTCTATTATACATTCGTTTTCTTATTTATAATCACAATGTGATTCAATTCTTGAGAGTTTTATTTGAGTTATTAAACTATATTTATTGTTATAGATCCCATGTTGTTCAATTGATAATTAGTTAAATCATTTAATTTTTAAATTAATAAATTTATATAAAGAAAAATCATTGACCCAGTCATATAATATAATGAAACTAGATCGTGTAAGTATCAAGATAAAAAAATTGGAGTTATCAACTAAATAATCATAAAAACAACTAATGAGATGTTTTTAATTATGAATCATTTTTATCACCCTATGAAAAATTTATGTTAACAATTTCCCACCTCTTGTCTATTTGTCCCTATAATGTTCTTATATATATAAATCATAAAATAATGTCACAGAAATAAATAAACCCATCTTCGAAACCAAATAAGATTATATGAAAAAATGTTTAAAAATATTTCTTCGATTTAGATGTAGAAACAATTTTAAAATATAATTCAAGCCTTCATACAATAATGATTTTTCTCAAGAATATATTCTCTGTAAATATATTTGATGAATTATCTCTTCATCACACCCAATTTTAATATATAATATTAACATTCATTTAAATATCCTACATAAAACCATTCTGGACAACCTATGAAAATGGAAACATTACAAACGGTTAAATCATGTACTCTATATGGGATGGCATAAGGGAAATCTATATATGATTTTATTAAATCATATGGTAATAATATGTATTAGACAGATTGATCAAAACAAATTAATTTTTAACCGAATTAGCTATATATCCGAAATTACAAGTCACATCATAAATCCAGAGCGTTAATAGAGAATATAAATCAAATTTATGATGAATAAAAATTAATAAACCATAATACATTAGACCATAACATAAACAAAAGAACAATCCCTCAGGTTCATCCCACAATAATATGATTATAGATACAATATTTTATCAATTCATGCTTCCAAGACTATCATCACATATAGGAAAGAGCATCTTAGTGGGTTTGGTTCTCCCCGCAACCACTTTTCAATCCTTGAATGTGTTCACTTATCATACTCTTCATATTTTCTCATAAAATATAAATTATTTCTAAATGAATTAGAGGTAATTAATGGAGCCTTCCATTAAATAATGAGTTCCATTAATATGAATTCAAAATTATCCTATTAATATTAAAATATTCATGATACCATGACCCATTAAATATAACTGGGTTTTATAATGATTTAAATATAACATAATCAAAATTCATATAGAGAACACTAATGGATACAATAATTAGATCTTATACCTAGTGATGTAAAAATAGTTAAAGGACATTGACATTGAAGAAAAATATATTTAAATTATCTTTTGAAGCATTCTATTAAAACAAACGAAAATCATTCTTTTGTTTATATCATCATAAATCAAAAGGCTCAATATTTTGATTAAATTATTTTCCTTTAAAATAACAAAGGAAACATATAATTCATACTAAAAATAAATGAACATTCCTGATGGTGGGAAAATTCATTCTTGTAGAATTTTTCAAAATAAAGATTCCATTCCCACAATTTGTAAACAGTAATAAATAAAGTATGTCTTCATCCACTAAAAATAAAGTGATGATTTGATTATAAATAAAAGAAATAATCATTTTATATTTGAATGTATAATTTGTGATTTTTTTTGAAACATAGTCACAAAAACAAATATTTACTGGCCAAATAATAAATAATGTCACGATTTCATAGAAAAAACCCTTGATAATTGTATGTACCAAAGACGTTAGAATGAAAGAAAAAATCAAAAACTATCAAATAACTAGAAGAAAATAAAAAATGTTTTAAATGAATATATATAATATAATTTACTCAATTTAGATTAAATCATAAAAAATATTGATTATAAATGATTTGGAATGAGAAAACATTAACCCATGTCTTGGAATTTTTCAAAAACACAATTTAATTCATACATAATAATTCAAATTTTAATATATATCTATATGATAATTTTATTCATACATATCATACCATTTATTATTGACTTATAATTTATTTAAACCCACTGGTAAACAATATTCAATAAAATCGGTATATACGTGTTAATTGTTCTATTTCCCTTGCATGGCTTAGTTGGATTATTCGTGTTCTTGGATCATGTTCATGGTTTCATAATAAAAAATATCATAATCTTCTATAACTTTTATATTTATACACTATATATTGTTTTATATTGTTTCAAAATGATGGTGATGACGAATTAATTGCATCACTTCTTGGATATGGTAGTTAGTATATGCTCACATGTACTGATTTCATTTACGAATGAATAAATTTAATGAAATATAAATAATAATGTAATCAATAAAATAATACATATATAGTTATTATTGTATAAATTATTTTAAAACAAGTAAATTTATTTCCATTTAATAGTACATGAAAAAAACCCATATCACATAGTGGAGGTGGTTTTCCACACATAAAAATGAAGTTCATTATCATTTTCTATAGGATAAAAAGGAGGCCTAATATTTTGATCTAATTAAAATAAAAATATTTTTGTATTAATTATATTTTTTAATAATGTCAATATTGTAATTAAATATTTTTATAATGTTAACTAGAAAATCTATCTGAATTATATCAAAAAAATATAATCACTTCTTCATTGAGAACCCCCATTGGAATATAATATAATCCCTAAAATGCTGGTATATTAAAATAATAATATTTTTCAAAATGTGTGAAGATACATTAGTAAGATATTTGGGTAGTATTGTATATGAACCTGTAAAAAGGGGTGAATAAGCATAGGTAGGAGGTTCTTTTTCTTATGTGATGTGGGTGTAAAACATTTAAATATATAAAATATTAAATATGATATTTTTTTCAAGTGTATTGGATCCAAATCCTCCAAAATTAAAATATATGCATGGGTTTAAATAATCATAACCAATAAGAATTATCCATGTTTTAAAAAATATTTTATTTCTTGTCTCTAATTATTATCGCTCTATTAATCAACAAACCCATTACATTAGTGATTAACATTCACCGTGGTTAGTAATAATTATAACCAAGAATGAAAATGAAATATTTATCCAATATTAACCTCCATGATAAAAATATAAAAACCATTTTTAAATTTTACTTTTATTTATATCTCTAAATTAATTTTAAAATAACCATAGAAAAAAAATTGAAAACTATTTTTAGAAAAATAGATTTTTATGTGAAATTATGTCAATTATTTTTAATCTATGCCAATAAAAAACAATTGAATTTATGTGAAAAGGTTTTATTGAATAAATTACATTCACATTTCTTAAAAATATGTCTTAATTGAATATTATATACAACTATTAATATAGAAACCCATTTCATGCATAAAATAGGTATTTTAGAAGACAATGATTTTCTAAATTCATATGCATTCATTTCCATTTGAATCATATTATTCACAATTTTATTTATATTATATAATCTGATGAATTCATATTCATAGTTTTAATATTCTAAAATAGTTAATAAATAAATCATTTTAGACAGAAAAAATTATCATCATAATATCTTTCAATAAAAATTAGGATCATTAATATTCTATATGTGATTGATAAATTGATTTTTTAAATATATTTCATTTTAATAAAATTTAATTTAAATTAATATATAATTTATAATAAATATTCATATAATATTATAATATTTTTCTTTATTTGCTCAAAAATACAATAAAATTTTAAATATTATCATATTATAAAATAGAAAACATTCAAATTAGACCATTTAATATAATTCAATTTAATTGTATTTTTATCTGGTATAGTTATATGTAATTATTTTTTGTTTGGGACATCTTAAAATTTTTATGTGTTTTGGTTATGACAATTTATATTTCTTAGATTTATTTTAATATTGTTCGAGACGTTGTGATTAAAAATTATTATGGTTGATTCAATTAAATTTAATATAATTTAGTTTAGTTTTTTCAATTATATTCTACTCAAAACAATATGGTTTATTCATTTTTGTTATATTTCAATATATAAAATTTGATTTAGTATTATACTATTTAGGTTAGTTTGATATTATTCATTTTGGTTATTGATGATTCAATATATAACACTTAAGATATATTCAACTACTTTTGTGTATATATATATATTCAGATATAAACTTTTCATAAAATAAGTTTGGATTTATTTTTTTAATTTTATTTTTTGATGTGTCATTACTATAGGTAAACTCAATTAATATTTATTTAATTTAGTTTAAATTTACTCGAATCAATTTAGGATTTATTTATCATTTTGTTCTAGTTTGTTTTCTTTTATTTTTGATATGTTATATTTTATTCAATATAATTGGAATAGAATAAATATGTTTCTATTTTTGTTAGTGGGATTTATTTTTTTCATATATCTTATAGAGTTATAGTCTATGAGACCTTCATTCAATATGATTTCGTATGGCATTGAAGATTTAGTATAATTGGTATTGATTGTGTTTTCATCTGTTTTATTCGATTATATTTCATTATTTTCACATATATTCAAGTCTATATTGGTTAGTTTGTTTTATTATAATATATTTCATTTTTAATTTATTTAACACAATTTAGTATAAACACATTTAAATTTATGGAATTCTAATTTGATCAAAAATGTTTTGATTATTTTTATTTGATTGAATTAAATTAAATTTATATGTAATTTGGTTCCTTTAGTTTCTATCGGCTTTATATAAGTCATGTTGGGTAGATATAGTTTACATATTTAGTCTTTTTGGTTTCATTTGGTTTTATTTAGTTTAATTTTTTGTCATTCATATAAGTTTTGATGACGTCGGGTCATGTTGTTTGTTTTTTTTTATTTTGTTTCAATATAGGTTAGTTTTGCTCTATTTTTTCTATTAGCTATGTTTAATTTGTTTTATTTTGGTTAATTCATCTTGTTTATTATAAAATTCAAGTATATTTTCACAAATTCATTTGTTTTATAATATTTCAATTCTGTATAATAATTCTATTATTGTTCAATACGTTATGATTTGATTCAATTACGCTCATGTCTATTTGGGTTACATTAGAAATTGTTATTTTGGTTAATTTTAATTATGTTTAATATAGTTTAATTCATTTTTATTCCTCCCAAATCAATTATAAATCTCTTATTTATCTTCGATATTTATTTTTGGATTCTATTTTTTATGAAATAAATACTATTTTTTGTTTTGTTTTATTTTCATTCAAATTTGTTTGGTTATTTTTTATCATGTCCATTGTGTGTCATTTTTCTTTCCATTATTTAAATTTAATTACGATGGATTAATTTATATGGTTGATAGTTTATTTTTTTAATTGAGAGTGTTTGATTTAATTTTTAATTTGATTGAAATTATTTTGATCAATTCATAATTATTCGGTTCATTTAAAAAAATTGAAATTATTTATTTATTTAATTTTGTTTTTTGGTTAGTTTTACTTAATTTTAAATATATATATATATATTATTATTATCAATATTTTTGGTTTTGTTTTTTATAGTAATTTCATGTTATTTTAATTTATTTATATAATAGTTTGTTTATTTTATTTGGTTCAACACATCTCAATAATGATCATGTAAGGTCATATTAAATCACTTTAGTTCAATTCAATTTATTTTGTTACATTTTACATTGTTTAATATGTTCATTTAATTTTTTTAGTTTTCCCTAAGATTATATTAATTTTTAGAAAATTTTTGTTTATTTTTTTGGTAATGTTTTATTATATTGTATTCAATTAGGTTAATTATGTTTCATTTGTTTCAGTGAAGTTTAAATAATGTTTGATAGATATTGAATGGTTCCACATTGCTTATTCCAAATCCATTTTTTTCACATATATTTTGTTCATATTATACGATTTGGGTTTTATATAAATTAGTTTTTTTAGGTTTATTATTATTTTTATTTCCATTTAATGTCCATTAAATTCAATTAAATTTTTGAATAGATTTATTCGGTTCACATCATATCACCTTTTTTATTTTGTTGTCATTAATTTGTTAATTTTTTTACTCTTTAGGTCTAGTCATATCTACTCAACTTAATAATGTTAAATTCTATTAGGTTCAATTCTATTTCATTATATTTGATTTAATTTCAATTATTTTTGTTTATGTAGGGATTGTTTTCATTTTTTTAAAATATAATTTGTGTAGTTTTTCATCATACATTTGTAATCATTTAGGTATCACAAACTAAGAGTATTAAATTTAAAATTAATTTAATTTATTCTCTTACAATTTATTTTTGATCAATTTTTTCCAATATTTATATTTTTGAAGGTGGTATAATTAATGATAGTTAATATCAATTTTCTTTTATTTTATTCAATGCTATTTTTTATTTTCCTATTATATTTTTTTATTGGTTTGATTCAGTTTGGGATAGATATTTCAATATTATTTTAGTCATTTTCAAACAACCTAGGTTTTATCATTATGTTCAGTCCAATTCATTTTAGTTATATCTTTTTTTAAAATTCAAGTCATTTCAATTAAAATTCAATCATTTAAATTAATATTAGTTTTCTTTCATTATATATCCATATTCTTTATTATGATCTCATTATTTTTATTTAGTTAAAATTACATTTATTTATTTTAGGTTCATTCTTGTTTCTCCATTTAATATGGATAAGGCTCAATCGATCCATATTAATTCAATTTTATGGACTAAATTCTATGTTGATTTTGAGTTATTTGCTTAGTTTAATTGTTTCTAGACTTGTAGATCTCCACATAATTTTAATATTATTTCTTCAATTTTGATAAAATCAATTTTTATATTGGATATATTTCAATAGTGAATTATTTAACTCTTGTCTTCTCATATCCTGTTTGTGTGTATTTATTTGATTCAATATGAAATTAATTGGTTTTCTCTATTTGTATTAATTACTTTCAATTGATTATTTTTTTGGAATATTTTTTATTTCACAATAGATAAATTCCAATAACCAATATACATCTTCAGTAAATTTGATCAAATTTTATTTTATTTTTTGTTTTTGAAAAATATATTTGGTTCATGTTTGTTGAATTTAAATCAAAATATTTTGGTTCAATATTTTATGTTCATGTAGTGTTGATTAGTTATAATAACATTTTCTAAGGTTCAAAGTGGATTTATTTGATTCCATTCCAATAATTTCATTTAGTTTTATTGAGTTATTTATTCAACTAAAATGAGGAATGTTGGGTTTTATTTTTGTTGGTTTGGTATAATAAATTTTATGTATGTTGGTTCATGTTAATTCAAACTATTTCTATACTGAATAATTATTTACATGTTCATTTACATAGGGTATTATTGGATAATTTTTTCACCAAATTAAATCTTTTTTTAATATTTGATTCTATTTGATTATGTTTGTATTAGGTTATATAAATTTATTTCATATTCATTTGAGACTATTTGGGATGATTTCATTAGTCCCACCTCTTTATGGTTCATCTTAAGATGTTTGAATCAATTGTTATTGAATAATTTTTATTTGGCCTACTCAATTCAGTTTCATTTTATTTGGATGGATTCAGTGGGATTAATATTTTTTAATATTTTTCACTATTCATTTTATATTATATTATATTATTTATTTTGGCTGAAAATTTTCGAGATAAATTTCATTTTTTCAATTTATAGTAATTTATCTCTTTGTATAAATTATGATTACACCATAATAATTTCATTTAGATATGTTTTGATCAATTACATAGTGTTATGTTAAGAATCTTATAGTTTTAACTTGATTAATTTTAGTAAAATATAGATTGGTTTTATTCATTTATAAGTATTTGTTATGGTTTATCTGAATATTATTTTGGTCATTTCATGTTCACCTATGTTCGAATTTATTTTATTAGTTTTTTTCTAGTCAATTTTGTTTTTTTACTTCATTTTTTTCATATTCAGGTAGATTTATGTTATATTAGATACATTTAGTTTAATTAAATGAAGGTTTTGATTTATGGTTTTGTTTTAGTTTAGTATGAATTTGTTATTTGGTTAAAATATTTTTTGTAAAATTTACTTCAGTTTAGTTCATGTAAATTCAGTTATGTGGAGTTTTTTTGAATTATATGATTCAATTATATTCATATTTAATTGTATATACAACATTATCATAATTTTATATAGATTATATATATTTCAATCATGTTTGTTTAATTATTTGTCCACTCTCATCTGTTCAATTTAGTTAAGATGGACTTGGTTTTATTTGTATGGTTTTGGTTTTGTTGGTTTTTTTCTATTATATTTAATTTATTTAATGTCACAATATTTATAAATATGTTAATTAGATTTTGGTAGAGATAGTTTAGTATTGTTGAATTTCACCCAAGTCAAACATTGTAATAATACATAATTAAATTAAATTATATTAGGTTTTATATAGTACAATTAAATTTAATATTTATATTGATTTTAATTTTAGTTAGTTCTATTTATTTTGATGAATTATATTTTCAATTGATTCATATAATTTTTATTTATTTTTATATATAACAATTCAATTTTGTTATCTTTTTTTAGGAATTTTATAATTCAATTTGGGTTGGACTGATATTTCTAGGTTATGATTTTCAGTTCATGATAGTTTTGTTAAGGTTAGAATGTGATTACATTATTATATTATTTATATTATTTTCTGTTATCAATTTTTATGTCTATTTAGAATGGATCGATTAAAAATATTTTTTATATTGATCCATTCATGTCGGTATAATTTGGTTAGGGTAATTTTACATTGATTGAAATTATTTTAATTCAATTCTGTATAGTTTTCCATGGACTATTTAGTTATGTTTAGTGTTTAGTGTCAGTACTACTCAATCTAGTTTCATTAATGTTATTTATAATGATTTTGGTCAATTTTATATAGATTAGTGTCAGTTATTTTTTTTATTTTTATTTTTCTGTTCAATTTTTATTCTGTATAGTCCACTCATTTTTATTTTATTTCTGTTGGTTCAGCATATTCTAGGTTTCCCTTAGGTGATATTATTTATTATTTTTAGTTCATTTATTTTATTAAAAATCTATCTACTTTAGAATAATTTTATCACTATTGACATATTTCAAAAAAATCATTTTAATTTGGGATGGAATTTTTTGTATGGGGACAATTTTTTTAGTTTAGGGGTAATGAAGATTGACTTTTTCAGGTTTGAGAAAATATGTTCTTTTTTATGTAGTTTTATATTTTTTTTGAGTAAGGTTATCATATTTCATTTTAATAAGTTTAATTCATAAAAAATTTCTTACATAATTGAGGTTGATATGAGAATGTTGGATTGTATTTGTTTAAATTTGACATCATTTTATCCAATTTTGATTGATTTTGGTTAGATCCTGATAATTATGATTACTTTTTTAAATTAGTTTTTTGTTCCATCCTAATATATTAAGGTTTGTTTGATTTTTATTCATTTTGGAAGATTTAGTGTGGATAAAATTAGATTTATATTGATCAAACCATGTAATTTTGGATTTATTTGACTTAGATTATGTTAGGTTGATCGAGTTTGATTTGTTTGTGGTCGTGTTTATGAGTGTATTATGAGACTTAATTCACCTTAATTTTCCTTAATTTCATGTTGGGTTTATTCCATGAAGGGGTTTTCCCATAACATGTATCCCATTAAACTCAGTTTTAATCATGTAAAATTAGTTCATACCAGTTCAGTTTTGTTCTTATAAGGACGATTTGATTCATTCTATGTAGGATTTTTTGTCCTATTTTATTCATGCTGTTTAAATATAAATGGTATTGATTGGATTTGGCCTATTAAAAATTATTTAGTACATTAATGTTCAGTTTAGTTGGTTTTATTCAAATTTGGAACATTTTTATTTATATTGGTTTGGTCATGATCAGTAAATTTTAGTGTTATTTGAGTTCATTTGAGATATTTTATGTCAGGTAAATTGAAATTAAATTTCTTCATAGAGTTTCTATTATTATTAGTTTCAGGAAAAATATATTTAAATTCTATGATGTTAGGATTGATTTTATTTTACAAACATACATTATGTTTTGTTCATTTTCATTCATGTTGGATTATTTTTAGTAGATATATGTCAATTTTTAGCCCATGCTCTTATCAGTTCTATTTTTATCACAATCATTTAGATTATTTTAGTATATGTTACTTTTTATATTTCATACCTTATTTTTATTTAAATTAATTTTTTTGGTGTCGGTATATTTTTCATTTATTAAATGTATTATCATTACATTTGTATTGTTCAGTTTGTGTAAACATTGTATAATTTAGTGTTGTAGACGTATATTTATTTTGGTTGGATTTAGTTCACTGTTGGTCGGTACATTTTAGTACAAAAATATTTTGAATTATTTTTCAGTATATATATGTTAAATTTTTGGGCATTAATCATATCTGTTTAGATTGATCATTTTAATGTTATGAATTTTCAATTTATATTCGATCATTTTTATTGTATATTAATACAGTAATTTTATTATAATACAATTAGGTTCATCCTGGTCTAGATGACATCTATTTTACCATATTTAGGGTGGTATAATATTGTCCAATTTAGTTCATCGTGTTTGGGACTTGATTAGTTTAGATGGATTCAACTTGTACATGATATTTTTTGAGTAATGTTTTTGGGACTGTTTGGAGTTTTTTATGATCTATTCTTTTACATTTTTTAATTTAAGTCAATTCAAATCAGTTTGGTTTATGTATAATTTTTATATTTCTAGTTATATTTTAATAGTTGGGTTTTGATCGGTTAGATTTACATTTGGTTGATTTTTGTTATATAAATTGAAATGATGTTATTTCAATTAATTTCTTATCCATTTAAATAAATTTGGTTCTATTTTGTTTTATATGGATCAATTATTTACCATTGAATTTTATAAGGCATGTTTTTTGGTTTTGTTGATTATTTTTATTCTGAATGATGTTTTTAGTTTCAAATTATTTTTTATTATATTAGATAGGTTTGGATTAATACAATTTAGTTCAGGTCAGTTTGATTTGATTCTGTTATATTTTTATTGGTTCATCTCTTTTAGTTATGTCTGGTTTTATTTAGTCTATAGTGGATTTATTTATTTCAATTATGTACATTTTAGTTCATTATTTTATGGTTATGGTAATTTTGGATTATTTATTTTAATTTTATATCCATTAATAACATTGATTTATTTTAATTTCATTTGATTTTTTTATTTTTATGGTTAATTCCATTTTCTTAGGTTCCTATATATGTTATTGTCTATTGATTTTTGATTAGTTCATGTCAGTTTGGATTTATTAGGTTATGGTTTTGTTTTTTATTATTTTTTTGATATGATATAGTTATTTATGATTCTCCAGTTATGTTTGGTTTGTTTTAGTTTTTCCTTGGTGTGATTGGTTCAATTTAGTTCATTTTTTATTATATATTGTTTTCAATATGTTTATTTGATTTGATTCATTAATGATTATCCTAATTTAATTTCATATGATTGGTTGAATATGAATTGATTTAATTAATTACCCTCATGGTTTGTTTAGTAAACATAATTTTGGTAGGGGACATTTTAGGATATTCAGGATATACTATCAACAGCACTCAACTGTAACCAATGGACCCATATTATATTTTTAACTGAACACATGCATATTCCATTGATATAATTACGATTTCATTATATATATAATTCAAAAATTATTAAATAATGTTCCTATGATATATATATATATATATTGATTTAATTGATTTATCATGAAAACCTACTAAAATTTGGATAGAAAGAAAATGGGGTGTTCTCAATCACTTAGTATTGGATAACATATTAATGAAATTACATAAATCAAAAAATAATTATGAGAAAAATAATATGTGGTTAATATACATAATGAATGCACAATAATTTTTTTGTTATACAGAAGCCAATTTTGTTTATGTGGGAACCATAACAAAATGGTCACATATCAACATCACATACCCCACGAAATATACAATGTGAAAGTTCCCAAATTAAAAATACAATCAATCCATAACACCACTAACACCATCCAAAAAACATCAAAATTCAAAAAAAAAATTATCATCATCCTAATCATAAAGCATGCCAACTCACTTCATAAATCACATAGAGTCTCGCACCCTACCTTGAGTCACACAACAAATGTGATGACCTCTCTGTACCCATCAAACTAGATCATCATCAAGCTCCACTAACATCTGAATTCACCATTAAAAGAAGCTTCATCATCACCAAAATAGTCAAATCACAAAACATCAAGACATAATCCACTAATCTCTGACATCAGACCATCATTGACAAAGCCCCATAATCCTCCTCAATCGACTTCATCGTAATTCTCCATTATATCTTGACAAACAACCACCAGGGTAACTAATCAGACATACCAACAAAACACAAAAACCAATAAATTGCACCATCTGTCTCCATTGATGCTTCTTAATGTGAAGAACATCCAAACCAGAAGAAAAATTGTTGATGAAATCAATCACTGCCTTTAGTAAAGAGGACTAGTAAAATAAAACAATCTCGGGGATAAAACCTTGATGAATGATAAGGATGGACACTAAAATTAAACATCAAAACAAACTAAACATATGGCCCAAATCCCAGTATATAAAATCACTCCATCTCTAAACTAGATTGAAGTAGAGGAAACGTTGGTCTGAATTTTTTTGGGTGGTCGGGAATGGAACAGAGAGAACGACCAACTATGATATTATCAGAAACCCAACATCAACCAAACCTAAAATCAAAAACCCTCAATGTTATTACCACCCCAATTTCGACCTGGAGAGGCACAAAGGAACTTGAGTCCAGAATGTCTTATGGTGATAGAGGGTATCTACAACACATACCTTTATTGGAAGAGATAAATCAATTGATAAATCCCACATAAGGGGGCACCAGAGGAAATGGGGAGTCGAAGAATGGAGGGTAGTGGCCTTGAGATGAGTCTGATGCTGAAAAAATTGGAGAATCTGAGTATGGGATCAGAAACCCTAGAGGGGGGAAAATATGAGTACATAGAGATATCTACAGAGAAAGCTCCATCTGAGTGATATCGTTTATTTTTGTTTTCATTGAATAAACTGAATGAAATGGAAGAGGTTATTTAAGGAATGAAATTTCAATATATATAATATCAGTGAATAATATAAAAATTAGTACTCATAGCCTTTTATATTCATAAATATAAATTCAATTTTATGTGCCAAAACAATAAAAATAAAGGCTAATGATGCTTTAATTATGAAATATTATTTGTTAAATTATACCTACCAATTTATTTTGTGTCTATATAGTTTGGGTATCAAGCATACCTAAAAATCATATGAAGAACATGTTCATATAAATAAATATCTACCTAAAAGATATAATAATTTTCAACTATGGAAAATATCAATAATAATATCTATTGGTTCCATAACTAGATAGACAGATGAGATTTTAGAGACCACTAAATCTCATATCCAATAATCTATGTGGTATAAACTACATTTTTGAATGTAGAAAAAATAATTATATGAGTCATTACACCATATGTATATGAAATAAAATGAAAATGGAATGCACATATATTGCCTATAATAATAAATTATCCACATAATAATGTAAATTTGAACAATTTAGAAGAAAAAATATTTTAATCCACTCCAAGGATATAACATCAATCCCTAAAAAATCCTTAACTATCTACATAATCTAGTAACTTTTATCTTAATCTACTACTTTCAATATAAGACTTAAAAATTAATTAAAATACACTTGGGTGAGAATACTAGTATACTTAAGAGGATCACCCAAAAAACTGACATGTAAATTTGAATGAATCATACTAAATACACAGTGATTAAATATATGAAATCATCATTTTCAATATAGTTAACCATTTTCCAATCCACATTATGGTTCACTCACCATGTAATTCATTGAAATATATAATTTTATAGAAAATCATATATATAATAAAGGTACATTACTACAAGTTTTCCACTATACTAATCAGCCTAGGTCACATACATGAATAATTTCAATGGTATTTTTAATTTAATTTCTATTCTAACTTTGTTTTGCTGTTTCTCAGGAATTTAGGTTGAAATTGTGTGTTTTCAAAATTTCGTCCAAACTATGAGCCCATTTTCAGATTAAAAAACGAATTATGTTCATTTTATAACTCCTTAATTTTTTAACAATTTTCATCTATTAAAATTTCTACTTGGCCTCCCCTGACCTATTAACATTATAATGTCAATTACGGGCCTTTAAAAATCCATAATCATGGTGTATTTGGGTTTTCATTTAAGGTATTGGGCCTACCCATAAGACCATTTTCTAATTAATTTTTTCTTTAATTATTTAATATATATTTAATTGTTTTTTGATTTTCAGTGATTCTACCTCCCTCTCGAATTAAATATCCCCAGTATCACCCCAATTATCAGTTTGAAATTTATGGAGCTCATTTGAACTGCTAATTAGGGGGAATATTTTTAGGATTTCCCAAACCATCATGATTTCATATGGTATTTTAAATCCTTCATAAATCATTAATGTTTCACTATTTTCCCCCATTTAAGTCCCCACATTTCCTCCAAAGCCTCATTTGAGCCTCACTATCAGGTTTTGTTGCTTGGAGATTTAATTGTTTTTGATTTGGGGTGATTTTCTCAACTTCTCTTCAATTTGTGTTTCTATATTTCATTTCTTCTATTTCATTTGGGTTTCTTCCACATTTCATGAATATCCCTTACATCCAAAGATATTGTTCGAACTTAGGTTTTGAGTTTGTTTTTTTTTTGTGAAATATTTTGGATTTTGGTCGGGTTTATCTCTCTTTTGGTGTGGCGGTGGTGCAGTTAATGTTTTCCACCAAGATTCAGGTGTTTTGACCCATAAAGTAGGTGGTTCTATGTTTAAGAAATTTTTTATGAGTTTTCTTTATTAATTTACATGATTTAATGTTTATCATATGATTCATGTGGCGAGAAAACCATTTTTAGATACTTTCTTATGCAATTAATTTTATAATTGATTTATGGCTTGAAATTTTTTGTTTTTCATGGTTGACTCTTCGTTTAATGTTTGAGTGTATTTTATAACACATGAAAGTGACTTATTAGGGTTTAAAGAATATTCCAACTCTGGTTTGTTAATTCCTTAGTGTTATGTGGCCCTTGAAATGGGGGTTTTGAATGGGTTCAAGGTATAAAACCATGTTGTACATCATGGAAGTGATTTATGAAAATGTGTGTTTTTCATGTGTGTCTTTCATAGTGTTAATTGATGTCTTTTTATAACACATGGGGTTTGTTTAATAAATTTATATAGCAATACCAATTATGTTATAAATTTTTATTGGTATAATTTTGTAATTTAATGAAACATTTGAAATGGGTTTTTTGTGTGAAGCATAGTTACACCCCTTAGGTTTGTTTTATGAAAATTGTGACTGTTTTTTCAGTTAAACAGTGTGGGAAAAAGAGTGTATATATACTATTGGGTGGGAGTGATTACCTAATATGTGTTTCTAAAATTTAAGGTTGTTATTTTAGATTTCAAATAAGTTTTTATAATGTTTTATAAAGTGACTAATTGTTTTAGAAAATGGAAATTGAGCTGTGAAACATGGTTGTGGCTATTTTGTGTGAGTGTGTTGTGAAAAATGAATATTTTTGATTAATAATATGAATTATATAATATTTTAGTGATATTTGTTTTGAGTTTGAATGTCATGGAATGGTTTTATAAATTTTTTTAAAATATTTGGGGAAGTGTTAAAGAAATGTCAAAAGTGTTGTGGGATTTTTATGGTGTGAGTATGATTTAAAAATAAATTTGAATAAAAAAGTGTATGTTGTGTCGTATATGATGTACGTGTGTGATGTTTAGTGAAATTTTGATGTGGAAATTATAATTTACTACGAAGAATATATTTCATAAAATGTTGAACTTGTTTGATCTCAAGGGGAAACCCATGTATTTAGGTGGGTGGATGTGTACTAATATGCTTCTGAATCTATGGGGGTTTGCCTCAGTTTCACATAGACTAATAGATGATTACAAAATAACTAAACTATGATGAATATGATTTTTTACGACTAGGTTATGGTTATGTTCTATACTAGTGGAATGTGAACGAGAGTGGATATTATAATGGTTACTCTCACTGAGATATGAGGTACCAAGGACCCAATATGAGCTAGTGCGTATGGGTTCATTCCTTCTTCTTGTGATCATTAGTTATTTTTTTCTTACCATCCAGATAGGGATGGTTGGATGGATAATTAAGTAGTGTTGAAATTATTTTTTAAAGTGTTGATTCTTAATGATAGCCCACTTCAAAACTGTTTTAATTTATTGGTTGCATCTTTTGGAAAAAGTAACAAGTATTTCATGTTTATAAAAACTTGCAAGAATTTAATCTTATAATGTTCATAAGAAGGATTATATTAGTGGTGTTATCCTATAAGTAATTGTATAAAACCCTACATACAGACTTCGGTGGAAGTAGACATGGATATTTTTGTTGTCGTAGGTTGGGTACATTTTTTAGTGCCACTGGTTCAGGTTTCTAGCACGTCCAAGGTGGTGAACTCTTGTGGACATGGAGGGAGAGTGGTGACCCTTTCAATAAGGGATCTTGAGTAGTTTCATTTTGATTTTGTACCTTTTTTATAGTCTTGTTGAGATGTTTTAAACTACGTAATTCATTTCTAAATTATTGTAAATGGTATTTTGGTAAGAAAAATCCAGATTCGTTTTATTGGATTCATTTGTTGTTTTATGATTATATACACTGGTAAATCATTCCCAATTCTAATTTTATGATACCTGGGAACTTTTTCTTTCCCTTGGGGATCATGAACACTATTCGGGCCTAGTCTCGGGCTGGGTTTGGTGACACTTTCTGTGGCGACCAGATTTGGTTCATGACAAAATGGTATCAAAAGAGGTTCTAGTTAACTCTTTTGGTCATGTTATTTGGGGAACAATCAAGAGAGTTTGGATTTGGGATTGTTTAGATTTGGTATTTAGGTTATGTGTATTTTTCCTGATCACCACACCCCGTGATGGGATTCGAGCCACAAGGGGAATTCGAGATTTATCTGAGTCCTTTGGCTTTCATGGTTTGATGATTACTAAGGAAAATGAAAAGAGAGTTGGGTTAATGGTATCAGTGAGCTCACTAGGCCTAGAAATCCATATATATCCAGGAATATTTCCCTAGTACACTATCTATGATTGTGAAGTAACTGGCATATGGTCTCCAACCATATGTCCATGTAACACACCGACACTACATTCCACTAGCATTACCTTGTGTACAATAGTTTTGAAATCATGAAAGGTCAGTATTAAATAAAAAATGACCATGTTTTAAGAATCATAATGATTTTTTGAAATGATTTTCTAATAAAGAGGGGACTTTTAGATTTTCAATATGGGAGAACTGAATTTACAGAATTGTATTGGAATGGAAAATGGTGTGTTTGCACCAATTTTGAATGCATGAACTATGTCAAGGTGGGTTTTAAAAAAAAATTCCATTAGAGTTTTCTAAACAATTTAATGGTGTTTTAATGGGATGAGATGTTTTGAAATTGATGAGAATGGATTGAACATGAGTTTTCATTTGAATTATTATTCCTTTCAATTTTTTTGGATAAGCGGTACATTGGTTTTGATTTTGTGGTTAGTGGTTTTGATAAAACAAGGTATTGGTTGACAGTTTTGGTTTTGAAAAGTGGAATGTATTTTTGTTTTTATCTTTGGTATTTCTATGACTGACCACATGCATGGGGTTATATGAGATGATGTATGGTTTATGGAATGGATGGATGGATGTCGGGATGAATATGATGAGGGTGCCTGTTTTGGAACTGAAACATGCATGTATGAAACCCATAGAGTACCATAGGTGGAAACACAAACTACTGAATTTTTTTTCCAATATTGGTTTTAAAGGAAAAAATGGTGTTTTGATAAAAAGATTTGGATTGTGTGTATTATGTGTTTGTTTTAAAATTTTAATGTTGTGGGGTGTATTTAGTCCATGAACCCTACCTGTTTGAATCGTGTTTTGTGTATCTGTTTGACTGTAACAAGGATAGAAGGACCAGTTAGTAGTCTTTTCGGATAAATGTTTTAGGATGACTTTTGGAGGTTTCTTTCTTGTGTTTCAATATGTTTTGATGCAATTTTTGACCAATGTAATAGCTCAGTTGGGTCCCCAGTTTCTCTCATTGGATAAGGAAGACCCCCATTAAGGGTTATCACATAACTGAAGTGCAGTCCTGGTAGTTTCTCCATTGGAAGATCCTGTAGTTTATTATTATAAGGAATTATTTTATTGATATTTGTGGATTTAGTTTACTTTTTTCCTCTCTTTGTTTGGTCGACTTTATTTTAGTTTGATACTTCTCATTGAAGGTTTAAATTGACTATAGCTTCTAAAGATACCTAATTCATCGAACGAGAAATTAGTTTGGGGTTTCTAGTGTGGATGGTGTATAATTGGTACTGTATATCCCTCCTAATCTCTTCAATGAAATGATTTTAAGTAAAACCACAAGTGTTGGTCATCAGATCATGAGAGGATATAATGTCCACTTTCTGAAATTGTGTGTTGTTTTGGGACTTCACATAAGGTCCCATTCCATGTATTGTTTCTATCAGTCACAATGTTCATGTTTTGTGACACCCTGTGACGTCTTGTGATAATTTAACTTTAAAAGATATGGTTTTGAAATCCATTGAGAGTATCTGTTATTTTTGGAGTATCTCTCCATTGGAAAACATTAAAATTCTATGTTTTAGATGAAGCAATTTATATGTGTCATTTATTACTGTTGTTTCTTACCTAAAGAAACATGGTGTGATGTGTGTGAATCTTCTAAGAACATGTTTCAGTGAAATATCGTGTTTGTGTACAGTGATTGTAGATTATGTCAGGTGTTGGTAATCATATCCGGGAATGTAGAGTAGTTTTTATGTAGCACCTATAGAAAATTTTGTATTTAGGGGTTTCCAATTCCTAACTGTGAGTGTGAAGATCCTTCAATTATTTGAGATCCAGCCATAGGTCCCAGAGAGAAGATGGAATGTAGTTAGGGAAAATCCAAAGGTCTATCAAACTCATGTATGAATTCTTATCCTTAGTATGCTATATGGGAAGAGTCTAAGCCACTACTTTCGGCATCTAGTTTTAGTTGTTCATGTTTGGTGAAAAGAGGTGGAGGAACTTGTTCCCATGTTATCTTCCAATGTATTTCTTTTCCCCATAGTTTTCCTTTGTGTTTTTGGATAATAGCTGAAAAAGTTTCTAGAGAGGTTGAGCACAAGGATTGTGCATGAGTAATATTGATTCGGTTCTATTAGTCCTTGAAAATAGAATGATCCCCACAGCCAGTGCATAGTTTCCCAAACTGTGTAGACTAACTGTGTGGTCATGCCAAGTCTTTAAATTTAGGGTATTTTCATGTCGTCTCATGCTAATTAGTTAACATATATGGTACTTATGTTAGGGAGACCAATTAAAAGTCTCATGTATGTTATTTTGGTGAGTTCTAATGGAATCCTACCCCTTATTCCAGGGATTCCATTTGGGCCTCCCCTGTTGGTGTCATGATTCTGTCTTGGAAAACAATAAGGATGTCTCTTATGGTGGGGGCATATTTGTGCCTCCCTGTACATGTAACTCTATTTTGTCCATGGTTTGGTTTGGTGGTTGGTAGTCTTGTTAAGAGCTTTCTAAATAGAAAAATCATCTTTAGGTATATTTTGGGATTGTGGATTTCCCAACGGTTTGGTTAAAGTATGCCTAGTGTTACCTTGTTCGTTGTTATTGTTCATTTGGGGTAATTTCTAGAATCTTGTTCAGATGGATATTGAGGAGATTTCTTTTGGGATAAAGGCTTAAATGTTCTTAATAATTTAATTATAGTGGTGTAACTATTGTTCTGTTATAGTATTAATTCCTTAATTGATCACTAGAGGTGTTTTGGCTTTTGGGGGCATAGCTTGGATTAGGAGTCAATTTTGGTCTTTCGTTTGTGATTGGTTTATTATTTTGTCCTTATTTTGGATTTATGAGGGTGGAAAAATTTATGGTGGGATGAATTGTCACATAAATGACTTATTTTAAATATATTTTAAATTTAATTACCATTTTTTCTCTATTTTGGGGTTTCTCATGAATATTTGTGGTAATGGTGGGTTTTTAAAATTTCATCAAAATCGTGAGCCCATTTCCCGATTTAAAAGTTAATTTTTTTTACTTTTTAAGTCATTAATTTTCAAAATAAATTCATCTATTCCAATTTCTTCTTCTCTTCCCTTGACCTATTAACACCACCATGTGAATTTAGATCCTTTAAAAATCCATAACAATGATGAATTTGGGTGGTTATTTAAGGTATTGGGCCTTCCCGTGAGCACATTTTCTGCATTAAATTTTTTTTATCACTTTAATATCTCATTAATTTGTTTATTTTTTGGATATTCCACCTCCCACTCGAATACAATATCTCTAGGATCACCCCTATTATCGTTATTTCATTTTTGTAGCTCATTTGAACTACGAATTAGGTCGAATCATTGCATGGTTTCTCAAACCATCCAGATTTGAGAGGGTAACATGATTCCTTTTTAAATATTTCATTTTTCACAATTTTTCCCCCATTTAAACTCCCAGACAACCTTCTAATCCACATTAGAGACTCACTATCATGTTTTGTTTCTTCGAGATTCAATATTTTGTTGTTTTGGGGTGATTTCTTCAACATCTCTTCTAGAAAGTGTGTCTCTATTTGATTTATTTCCCTTATTTACGATTTCGTCCAACTTTCAGGAAGTTCCATTATGACCAGAAGTTATGGTTCGAACCTAGGTTTTGAGTTTGTGTATTTTCGGTGAAATATTTTGGATTTAGGTTGGGTTTATCTATATTTTTGTGTGTCCTAATGCGATTAATGTTTCACACCAACGTTCATGAGTTCTGACTCAAATGGTAGGTGGTTCCTTCTGTAATCAATTTTTTATGAGTCATCCTACTTAATTTACTATTTTTAATGTTCATAATATTATTCTTATGTTTCAAAACCCTTTATGAAGGATTTTATAATGCATTTAATTTTATAGTTTCTTTGTTGCTTGAAATTATATGTTTTTCATGGGTGACTCTTGGGGTAATGTTTGGGTGTATTTTATAAAAAATAAAAGTGACTTATTAATATTTAAAGGGGCTTCAAATTATGTTTTTTAATGCCATAGTATAATTTTTTCCTTGAAATGGGGTGTTTTAATCATTTCAAGGTGTAAAACCATGTTGTACATAATGCACGTGATTTATGAAAACCTATGTTTTTCATGTATGTCTTTTCTTGCATTAATTGAGGTATTTTATAACACCTGAGGATAGTTTAATAAATATTTATAGGGCTACCAATTATTTTGTGTATTGGTATTGGAATGATTTTTTAATTGAATGAGGTATTTGAACTAGGTTTTGTGTGCGAAGCATAGTTACACCCCATATGTTTGTTTTATGAAAATTGTTAATGTTTTGTTGTGTTAAACTAAGTGAGAAAAAATGGTTTATATGTACTTTTTGGTGGGTGTGTTCACCTAATATGGGTTTTTGAAAGGCACGGTGGTTATTTATGATGTCAAATATTATTTTTAGAATGTTTTATAAGTTGCTGAAATTTTGTTTGAAAATGGAAATAGAGCTGTAAAACATGGTTTTGAGATGTTTTGTGTGAATGTGTTGAGAATAATGGATTTTATTGATTAAAAATGTATTATATGATATTTTTGTGGGATTTTATGTGAGATAAAATTTCTTATAATGGTTTTTAAATTTTTTTTGATGGATTTGTGGAAGCTTTAAAAAATGTGAAAAGCGTGGTGGGTTCTTTTCGGTGTGAGTATGATATGAAAATATATTTGAATAAAAAAGAGGATTTTGTGTCTTTTATGATGTTCATGTGGGATTTTTTTGGTGAAATTGTGATTTGGAAATGATATTTTCCTATGAAAATTATATTTCTTAACTCTTTGATATTTTTTGAGCACAAGGGGAAACCCGAGTATCTTGGTGGGAGGACGTGTACAATATTCCAAGTGAATTCGTGTGGTTTGGCCTCAGTTTCACATAGAATGATTGACACATACAACCCAACTAAACTATGATGATGATGATTGGGGACCACGAGGTTATTGGTATGTTTCTTGCCAGTGGCTCATCAATGATAACATATATTGTTATTCTTACTCTCACCAAGATATGAGGTACCATGGACCCACAACGAGCTAGTGCCTAAGGGTTATTTCTTATTTTCTATGCTCATTAGTTGCATTGTGCTTACCATCAGCATACAGAATGGTTGGATGTAAAGTTTAGTACTGTTGAAATTATTTTTTAAATGTGTTGATTCATAATGATTTCCCAATTGAAAACTGTTCTAGTTATTATTTTCCATCTTTTCAAAATTGTAACAAGCATATCATGTTTAGGAAAACATCTAATTTTTCATTGTTGAAATTTTATCACATGGAATCTCTTAGTGGTGATATCCCACTACGAAGTGGATCACACCCTTCTTACACACTTGGTTGTATGTAGACTTTTTATTTTTTTTTCGCAGGTTGGGTAAATATTTTAGAGCCAGTGGGATGGGTTTCTAGTAGGTCCTAGGTGGTGAAGTCTTGTGGAGATGGATTGAGGGGGTTCCCATTTCAATGAGGGTTATTCGGTTGTTTCCTTTTGGTTTTTTACATTTTTATAGTATTTTTGATTTCTTTTAAACTATGTAGTTTAGTTCTAAATTTTTGAAAAATATAGTTTGGTATGAAAAATCCAGATTCATTTTATTGGATTCATTTATTTTTTTATGTCTATAAACGTAGGTAAATCATTCCCAAATTTTATTTTATGATACCCAGGCACTTGTTCCAGCCAATGGGGATCGGGAACTCCCATCAGGCCTTATCATGGGCCAGGTTTTGTACCGGTGTCAGTGGTGACCATATTTTTTTCGTAACACCCCATGCCTCGACATCTTACATAGTGGTGCTCTCATCCCCACAATTTGTCATATTGGACATCACTTGATCACACATAATGGCCACTTCATCATAATATACTATACATTCATTAACAAAAAAACCCTACCAAATCATTTTAACATTCAAAAATTAAAATATTGTGATCTCGAGGCATCGTAATAGTATTTTATACACACATCACATTAATTAATTATATAATTTATTTAAATACAAATGAAATAAAAATTATTCACTAAAAGTTTTATTAGATTATATATAATTAACTCGTTTTTTCACATCCCATATATATAAATAATAAATGAATAAAATAAACTACATCCCACATGATATAATAACCTATAAAATAAAAAACTATATTTAGGTTAATAATACATGCTATGATACATACAGAATAGATAATATTTTTATAGAGGAATATAAAATAAAAATCCTCATAAGAATATATGTTTGGAGGATTTCCAATGCCCATGTTTATATTTACTTTTACAAACCCCAAACTACTCAGGTGAGGTATCATATGATCATGAAGAAAATAATTATAAAATATTATAAAACAAATTTGATGTTTATTTAAAATATCATTGAATCAGAAAAGGTATTACGTCACATATGACAAGGAAACAATCATTTCTGTGGAAAAGATTGATAATCCATCAGATATAAAATCATTGAGTTCCATCACACCACTATTCATTTAATAATAATATATTAGACATAATTTTATAGAAAACATCACCAGTATCTACAAAATTAAATTATCAAGGAAAATTAAATTTCAATTTTTTTAAAATGAAAATTCCAGAATTTGAATACATTAACTAAGATAGTTTGTTCCACCTGATACAAGGTTAAAATTTAATATATAATGACCTTAATTAAAATCCATTAACAACAATTAATTTTAAAATTAGTATCAATCCACATTATTGGGTATTCAATAAACATACCAATCTCATCTCATATAAGTGATGAATCTAAAATAGAATAAATAATTTATACTACGAATAAAATAAATTGATCATTCTAGAAACCAATAAATTATCAACCAAAAAAATGATCCCAACTCAATATAACCATTCTTGTACCATATTTTACACATATCCACATTTTCAATACCATGAAATCATTTATCACATCCACCCCCACTATAACCAAGGAAATAAACCCAACTCTCCCCCACCCCCTCCCCAAATACTACCATACAATGTTTTATTTAATTTAATAGAAATAGAAAAAAAAATCAAGAATATAATTGATGAAATTAAACTTTCATAACATATGAATTTCAAAATGAATGAGGAAATATTTAATCAAACACAGAAGAATATTTTTTTAAAATTTGGGTTGTATTTTTTCACTACATATCAATTCTTAAAACCATTATGTTACCTTACCTATATGATTTGTCAATTTTTTGTTATCTAGTTTAATATCATAGAATCATTTTATTCAATATAAAGTAATATAAATATTAATCCAATATTTTTGGTTAGTGAAATACTTCTACACATTAATAAAAAATTTGTATTGATTAAATGATTTAGTTATTAACTAATTCATTAATATATAGTAATATATTACAATCTGTTTATTTTTTAAATAATTTTATTCAATTTAGTAAAACTAGGAAACATAATTAATTACAAAAATAATCAATCACACAATCTTCAAAAACACATAAGGAAACAAATCTGAAATAAATAATTGACTGTGAATCAAAACATCAAATCATGTTTATCCAATTGTTTAAAACTGTATTATTTTATTCATTTGTTAGCCTCAAATATTTTGGAAGTAATTTTTAAGAGGATTGATCAGACCTTCCACATATGTAGCTTCCCTAACCTAGATATGAAACCTCTATATTCATTGAATGTAAATGAAAAATGTTTAAATAATGATATAAAACCCCTCAGATTTAAAACATGAAATTTAAGGATATCATCACAATAAAAATTATCCATCAACATTAAATGTACCCGAAAAAACTAAGAGGTTTTATGAACCATGTAATTTAATTTTAGAATATGAAAATAAAATGATTTAATTGATAGTAGAAGTGTTATAACTATGTTTGAATATCAAATTCCAACAATGAAAGGGAATATTATACAATCATATGTTCTATTAAGGTCCAATGTACTTCTAAAACCACATAAGAGTTTTTAAAAGATGGATGAAATATATAGAATTCAATTGGAACCATTAATTTTTATATTGGTTGAAAAACAGTTTCACCACATTACATAGAATTTTTATACTATGCAAGAAATGATTTAATGATCATGGTTCCAAACCCCATGCTTTACCCATTATCTCAAGGTCAATAGTAATATATTTAATAAATTCAATTGTATTCACAATGTCGAAAATGATTTCACAATGTGACATTTCATCATAGTAGAACCATTGAATGATCTTTGACCTTCCTTCTTATCCTACCAAAATCATATATGATCACTATTTTATTAACAAATCATGAAAGTTCAATGAAATATAATATGTAATAAGTATGTTTGTTCACTTGGATGTCATGAAAAATTAATTCATAACTTTAACATAAATCAGAATGAAAAATATATGAAATTAAATAACAATAACTAATTTTTCTTCCTGAAATACAATGAAAAAATAATAGTCAATTCAATAATTAGGAAATGATGAAATTAAATCACATCATGACTTGATACCCAACCTAATATAGTGAGGCACATGACCCACATTGAAAACACACCTAAGTCATGACTCTTCCCTACACTATGAAATGCATTTTAAACAACATATCATGGTAATAATGCATAATATAATTCCATGACATAAACCTAATAATATAATTATATATCATTGTAATGTCATACATTCACCCAACCATAATCTAGAAATTAGGAAACCGGAAACTAACTCATCAATAATGATATTAAAAAATAATTGTTCAGAAAAATATGGCTCATTAAACTACACACCAAGTAAAATATTAATGTCGTGAAAAATAAATAAAACCATAAAGGAATAATAATTGTTCACGAACAACCACTATTTTAAATACCTCTTAGCGATCTCAATATAACATGAGTAGACCAATTTTATTCAAAATGATGAAAAAACCATCATAATAAATAAATTGTCCAATAAAAAGTGTAATATATTTTATCATTATAATTATCAATCACTTAACGTATCATTATACTGAGTTCATCATTGTGGATCACATTTCCAATTACACTCTTCTAATCCATTGTGTCTCCACCTGAGCCAATACCAACGAATAGAACACTCACTAAAAAAATAATCATAAATTTCTTAAATATATGTTAGACACTCTTCTAATATCATGTCATATTACACATATAAGTTACAAAATTCAATTCCATGTGAATAATCATGAATATATAGATGAACCTACGATATGTGGAAAATGACATTAATATAGTTCATTATTGTCGGTAGACCTTCCTAATATGAAAATGCATAGATGTTATCTAGAAAAAAAAATATCAAATGAAATAAGATATAAATATGTATGTAATGGATGATCCTTCACTTTCCATGGTAATTATATACTTTGATGAATGTTTATCTTAATCATAAATCTCTAGAATATGATTTTTATAGTATATAGAAATTTTAATATTCATATGCTACCCTTATGAATATGTGGATCACATTCATCTTCTTAATTTTTTTTTACATCAACTTAGGTCCAATAGTTACAATCACTCTAACTTCATTCAATCATAAAAGATATCCTCATGTTCTGATCTATAGTACTCTAAACTGATTCTCCCTGATAGGTATGTGTTAATTTTTAATTTATTCTATATCAAAAAATGATAAGTTTTATTTCCCTTGATTATTCAAATTATACAACACATGAAATAATAAATTGACCAAATATTTGAATACTTCACTTTATCTCCCTATACAAATATAGATGGGAAATAGTGTTAAGGGATATTATATTGAAAAAATCATGTTATAGAACTCCCCAAATGCAGGTCAAAATTGATCATGATTAGAAATTATATTCTTCAAATCCCAATGGAGTATCATGATCTCCAATAGTCACTAACTATTTAAAACATATATGAAGCGTTAATCCATAATAAACATTAATTTAATAATAATAATTTAACAAAATTGAATGACTAAGGTAACTTTAAATCTTCATATGGGTACCATCATGCTACTAAAGAATACCACCAGGAAAATATTTCTCAACCTTCATCCACTAATAGATCTACCAGCAACTAAAATGATATCAATTGATGTGTTCTTACATGGAATCGAAGACTTATTCTGAATAGAAAAATAAAACACAACTGCACTATGATGTATTTCCAATGGTGATCTATGGGGCTCATGGAGAATGGCCTATGACATTATTGAAGGAAAAAATGTCCTCCCTGAGAGAAGATATTAATAATTATTATATTCAAGAAATCACTCATACAAATCACTAAAAACAACAATATACGACTATTCATCAAAATTATAATCTCCCAAAAATAGTGTTATACCTGGTTCACCAATGATAATACTACAATCATATTTTCCTAGAACCCCAACTATACAAATGTCCCATATCTAGGTTCATTGATGATATATATTTCATCACACACTATAAATCTTCATAATCATAAATAGTATCAACACACAAATTTATAATTATTCCATCACACACACTATTAACATTTTGTGGTGTATGGAAAATATACAATTCATAATGTTGTCATTATTATATCCACCAATATTGAGAAATTCTGAAATCATGTAGGGGGAATGAACACGTCATGATCTTATCATATGTAAAGACTAATATAATCCACTAAGAAGGTAATTCCACTATAGATTTACTGAAAACCCACTATAAAATTCTCTACATCACATATATAGTTGTTATACTCATGGAGATTTAATTTCAAATACCAACATAAGATTATATCACTATACAATATTTTAATACCACCCATGACATGATATATTATTTCACAATAAATCTCAATTATAGTTCTATCCTTTATAAAATGGAGTAGAAGTTCACTGAACAATATAATTACCCAATCATCACTTACATAAATTAGAAATAATGTTATGTGATTTATTAATAGATAACAATAATATAAAAACTTTAATACCATATTGTATTAGTGTATTTTGATAATGGAATCAAAATCAATATATTTCATGAAACATTGTTAACATCTCCCATATTGTTGTTCTCATAAATAACCCTTCACAAATATTTCATAAATAAAACCATTTTCCATAACACGGGGAATAATAAATACAGTATATGGTGATTTTGGATGCTATGTATGGGTGTGGGGGATATCAATAATTGATAATAAGATAATATAATATAGTCCTAATGTTATGGTAACATAACCATAAATATTTAGATCATACCCAACAAGTCATAAACCAAAAAATGATTCATGGAATAAGGAATTGTGATAATAATACTATGGAATCATTGTTAATAAAACATGACCAATGAGATACAATAATAATCCTATTATATAATTTATTGTCAGCAAGCATTGAAAATAGAAAAAAAATATAAGTCATATTTAAATGATAATCAACATGACATTCATCAAATAGTAGGTGTGTTCTTATTCCCAATTTATCTTCTTAGGTTTTCCCCAACCCCTAGTATACTCACCCAACTTTGTTACACCCACCCTTCTACAATAATAAGCATGGATTAATTAACTTTTTACCCTATTATGTCTGGAATAATTACCCATGACCCCACTTGGTATTGGTACAATTACCCATGTATCCTCTAATTCATGTGTTAAATAGTTATGTACACTCAATATATTGTTCTAATAACCTACCTCCCCCTTATACTTTGTCTTATTACCATTATACCCTCTAGAGATTGGGATAATAACTCATGTATCCCATTGGTATTGAGACATCAACATGTGTAATCTTTTGACTTCTATTAGTATAAAACATTACCTAATGAATAAGAGGTATATAATCTACCCACAACTCACATAATAATAGGAAATTCATATATGTCTCCAAATAATATATGTGTATTCATTATTTCATTTAATTATCCTATGAGAATGAAATGAGTATCATGGAACATAAAAATTATAACATCATAATTGGTAATAAATAGAAAGGAATATGGGTGTATCATAATGTCATATCTCTAGTCATGATAAATAATAATTAATTAATATCAACATAGATGATATATGATTTTATTAAAGAATTTGGTAGAGGTATTTAAGAACACATAGAAATATCATTTTGTAGTGTAACTAATAATGACTAAAAATTATCATAAAATTGAAAATAAATTATTTAATATTAAATAAAAAAAACTATACATAACTTCTTAATAAATAATGGAAATGTGGTGGAGAAATCATCTCATTTGGAAGACATTAAAAACCTTATTTCCCACATTCGTAAAATTACATATATTACCTGTATGAAAAAATTGTAAATATAATAATTTAAATGAAAGAAAATTTTCAAATCAAATTTATAATGATATCACACAATGATTTTGTAATTTATAAAATCATCCCTATGTCATTTCCACTAATATATATATGAAATAAAAATATATTTTAAATAAATAATTAAATATGATATAATATTTTTAATTATTCTCTAAATGTTTTGATTACTAAATTGTGGGGAAATATTATGAAACAGGAAAACCATATTAATTAACCAACAAATAAGAAATTATCTGTGTTTTAAAAGAGATATAATTTAGAATATGACCAATGTAGATTGGAAAATAAAATATTGTAAAAAAGAAACAATGTAACATAAATCCTTACCCCAAATCCCCACATGTGTCATACGCACAGTAACCCCATGAATGATAAAATTACACTTATAATAAATTTTTATATAATAATTATAATGCATAAATTACTATATATAATTCAATTAAATGTTCCAATTAACTAATTAGTAATAATATTATTTAAAATCTCCATTAATGTGTTAGTTATTATGTTTTCCATGTAAGAATTTGTAGGGTTCATCTAATTCTAGCAGCATGGTCTTGGTATCTACATCTCATGAATATTTGTAATTTCATAAATATTATATTCATTCATTATATGTAATCTTATAACCATCCATTTATGGTGATGATAAAAAATGAATTACATCACTTTTTGAATATGGTAGTTCATAAATACGCTTGAATGTTGTTTTCATGTTTAAAGGATTGAAGGAAACGAAGATAAAAATTAGTTTATATTATATAAATCATAAAGAAATCATAAATATTTGATATATGTATTTATATATTAAATCCAACTATATAATCATCTATGAGATATGACACTAAAATTTTAAAAATACAATTCACGGATACAGAACACTTCACATACACTTGAGATCTACATAGATTTTACATTAAAAGGAATAGAGATAAATTTTTTTCACAATTAAAATAAAAACATTTATATATATTACATCTATTCACATAATCCTGGGTTGATGGATACATAATATTAGGAATATTTTTATGATGAAAATAATGGAAAAACTTCCATAAAAATTATTCATTTTATTTGTATAATATCTATTGATAATTTCAATAAGGGTATGTGGATGGATATTTTGGGGTGAAAAAAACCTTAAATAAGTGTATAGGGTAGTGTGAAATTTATTTCTTTACCTATTTTTCCGTAAATGGTTCACAAATGTTTTGGAGAACTAAGTTGTGGATGATTGATTTTATATGTGAGGGAAGTGGAACCATTGTAAATGCAAGAAGCATTAAAATATAATATACATATATCTTATAAAATATGGAAAAAATATAGACTAATTTATATGGTATGATATTTTTTTTCTACATAGTCTAATCAAATCATATTTAGAAATTATCAATTTACATATGAATAATTTTAAATTACTTTTAACCCCTTATTAACCCTTTTATCACTAACCATAGTGAACTATATTTTTCCACGGTAATACATTATTAGGGATAAAAAATATTAGTATAACATATTTTGTAATTTATATTATGTTGTTTCCAAATATTGAATATATTTTAAAATATTCAATTCCTCTAGGTGGTAGGAATTATTAGCATTATCCACGCACAGAACCTGTACAACCCATTTAAAAAAACAATCATGAATCATATAAATTATTTAATTATCATTAATATTATTTTTATGAACCAACATTGTCCAACTAGAAAAACCAAAAAAACTATCATGTCACATGATTTTTGATAAATTGGATATTTTGAAATTAACTTGAATATAATAAAAAAAATACATATAATAACAATAAAAAAATATAAACAGATAAGAATCAAAAAATGATATACAATTCAAGAAAAAATAATAAAACCATAAAGTAAGTCATTTTCCAACATGACCAAAATTCACCTCCAGAGAAAATCGAACTAAAACAAAAAATAATATGGGAATCCATCATGCCAGAATATGGTCTTCCCTTCACCTGAGTCCTGAAATAACACATATAAAAATTATTAATGGAAGAGTTAAATAGTTAGAAAAATCCCAATCATAAACCATTAATTACTAAAAACTGATAATATCAAAAATGAAACAATTATAGAACATAAATAGAAATTTTTTTATTGAATTTGAATAAAATAAATATTTTGTAAGAAAATATTCATTTTTTATCATATTATTTTCATAAAATCCATTAAAATTATAAATAAATAAATATGACATATATACATGATAAAAATGGAAAAATATTCATGATTTAATAGTAATATAGGTAAACACATATCCATTAAATAAACAATAATAAAAATCTATGAGATACAGCAGCATATAAAAAAATATTTGAGAAAAAGTCCATGATAAAATTGCTCATGAAATAATAAACCATAAATAAAAAATTATAATGAACATTAATTGGTCTATAGGATAAGGTAAAATTTTTAATAACCACTCATTTGCCTAAATCAAAATACCTTGTATTCAAATGATATGGATTCCTACCAATAAATATAAAAAATCATTACCCTCTAGAGATGAAACATAATCTAAGGATACATGCATCTTTATCCTAAAACAACCATTGTTCCAAATGTTAAATTTTATAATTAACTTATAGTTTAATTCTCGTAATTTTTTAAATCATTTAATATACCTATAAAATCTCACAGGGTCTGAAAACTCATTTCCAATGAATGAAAGTCAATTTTTAATGAAAGTAATCCTTTTAAAAATAGATTCCATTCCATGAAATCTTTTGAAACAATTAATCACATAAAATCAGTGGACAAAACATATGAAATTTATCAATAATGAAAAGAAAGTGATCAAAATAATTCATTGTATAGAAACACCTACCTCAAAATGGGATAAACATAGAAACTTTTGACAACGGTTACCAAAACCCAATTATACAACCATTGAATAAAAATGAATGCGAAATATCTGAAAAGAATCAATAGAAACCACTATATAATTACATATGCATATCCAAACAATATCCACTACCAAAACCAACAAATCACTTGAAGAATTAATTTCCCAAAGGGATGCAATCTAACCACAATTGTGATCAATCACTGAATGATACAATGTATACAAGAGTTATTCCCACAAAATAACCTTGTAATATACAGGACATCAATGTAAAGGAATTCTATATTAATTAAATGTGAATCATAGATGTGACTATTTAAAAAACACCATAGGAATGTACATGGTATGTAACCCAATTACATTTCATGAAATCCTAGTGTCCAACATATTCTGAAAAGTATGCAGCCTGCATATTAAATACACAATATTTTTCATTACATGATGTTTAAAATGATCACGATGTTTACATAGATTGTGGTTTATTCCCAATAGACATTACATATCATGTTACACATTTACACGATGTGTAGTAGTCCAATAGGCAACAAAAATTGGCAGTTTGAGATGGAAATTCTAATACATAACTGACATCACAACTAAAGGTATCCGGCCAATTTATTTTTAGAATTAATAAACTAATGAAGATGGAAAAATGATAATAATATATCAGAAAAAAGGTTTTGGGGAATTAAAATATTTACAATATATAAGCTTTTTCCCTTATAAATCCATCAACATCCATGGTCCGCAAAAACAAAAGGTCATTACTACCCCATCGATGACTCCCGCTCCCGTGTATTATGGGTATTCTATCTATGTGACCATTATACATTGAACAAGGGGATACTTTTAACACATACTAACTCATCCTAGAAGTTCATAATGTTATATATTTTTTCAACCAATAAGGTATCAGGCTCAATCTCAAAATCCATCACGTAAATCACATGGGAAGGATAAATTATATACCAGCTCAACTGGGAAGCATGAATCCTTTCATGGATACCTGTCAAAGAAATATGGAATACGGAACCAATAGGTTATCCTCCTTAGCTCTTCAATGATCTCAATGGTCCCAAAAGTCTGTGGTTTTACCTTAACATACAAACCCAAACTATGAAGCCCCATGGGAGTAGAATATTTGATAAATTGAAGATCACCATCCTCAAAATCTAGTAGCTAATATTGAGGGTCCACATCTCATTATTGATAACTCTATACCACGATCAAATACCAATGTAACAACTACACCATCTCCACCATCTCATGAAATAAACTAGGCACAACCATGGATTTATCTCCAAAATATTCCTAGAAAATTATATATCTATATGGACTCCCATAAAAATCCTTGAAGGGTTTAAAATTTATTTAATCGGGATAACTATGGTTATAGGAATAATCAGCGAATAATAATTGATTTTACAAATATCCTATGAAATCAATCACACAATCCCTAATCATATCTTCTAAATCCAGGATAGACCTTTATACATGTCTATCCATATGAATACAATAAAATGTGCTTGATTTAATCTAGGAACCCATCCCCTTTTATAAACATTTCCAAAACATGAATTTGAACCTCATATCCAAATTTAAAACAATCAATGAGGGAAAACTATGATGTCTTAAATACTATTGGAAAAAAAATATCTTATCTACTACAATTTAATTATATCCTTGATAAGTAATACATGCACTGGTAATATTATATGATCAATGATCATCTAGATAGCATACTACCCTCTAGTATTTCATGGAAAACCAATGATGAAATCCAATTATATCTCTTCCAATTTATATACATTAATGGGTATTGAATGAAACAACCTTGTAGGTCTTTGTTTAACAACATTAATTGTCTGAAAATTACGGGACTATGAGTAAAAAATCTCTTATCGACCATCTGAACATTATCTACCAATAATGATAACATAATTTATGATACATATCGATAGTCCCATAGTACGAAAACCCACAATAATGGTTACCACAATATAATGGATCATGAATCAAGAAAAAAATAGAGAAAAAAAACATGTTATAGAAGCACACCACTCTGATAGGATACAAATATTTCCCACCCAAGGACTCCCAATGATAAAGGATTCTTCTAATGTTATGAAACATAACATATGACACCATCTCAAGCATAGATCTACCATCAAAAGATAAGTAAACATTCATCAAATCCATGAAAAACTATCTATCATCCTCTTCAATTTATAGCATTATATAAACAAATAAAATCCCCACAAGATATTCCTCAAATAATTCTATCATGTATTTAATTAGTTTATTTCTTCTCAGTGTATCTGCAACAACGTTCCTTTTTATATGGGAATAAGAAATATGAAAATAAAATGTCTGTATATAATCAATCCAACAAATCTATAAAAATTTCATATACTTCTATATAAAAATATATTTCTGACACTTATGACCATAATAAACCATTAACCACCATTTAAATAGAGATCAATTTCACTTTTTGAGGGAATTCATAACTTATTCCAACTCAATTTCAATTTTAGGTATGTTCTTCTAATGAGGGTGTAACTAGAGAGATACATACCCAATAAATTATTTCCCAATCATCAAGAAACACCCTAACCTGTATTGAAAAATCTCATATAACATCATAACTCATCCTCATTTACAAAAGAATCATAATAGGTGATGATGTTAATCACACCTTTATCTCCTCAAAATATCTTTAGCCCTTGTTTTTATTTTCAAACATTACACCCAAATGGTTTGATTTGTAATTAATAAAGGGATATTAGTGGGCCCCTAAAATCCCCATCAATGGTAACCAACCATACCAGTGTTTTTATAGATCAGAAACACATTTTTTGGCTAATACCATGAAATATATACATGTACATTTTCATGATATACTGAGATTACACTCTCTTATATCGCATGCCCCAAAAAAATTTCATATCCCTTATATATATTTCAAAATTATAAGGATTACTATACATATGATTCCCTTTCATAGATCAAGTAAATATTTCCAAATTTTCCATATAATCCTCCAATAACTTGAAGTACAATATAATATCAAGCATGAGAACAACTACAATGTATTCCATGATCATATTAATTATCTAGATCATCAATATCATAAACACAGAAATATAATTAGAGAAGACGAAGGGAATAAAAGTAAATCAAAATACTCGTATTTACCTCAAGATGATATCATATGTATATCCTCTTTCCATTTTCATAACTAGTGGTTCCCTTACCATAGTACAATATTAAAAACCAATGATACCATTAAATAAAATGAAAGAGATCATAAATCATTTGAAAATGATATTTGTTTTAAGGGTCACTTGATTCAACATTTTATGGTATATAAAATTTATGAGGATCATGTATTACTTATAATAAAAATGTGTGAGTTATTCCCATACTGAATCACAAGGATTAATAAATCCATGTGCATCAAGATCCTCAAGAATTATCTTAGGATCAACCAACTCAGCATGTCACATATTATAAGATGGAATATAATTAGATATCATGCTAGGGAGAAGGTATAAGAAAATATCCACCTATATCTATGGATAAAAAATTATAATAATTCAAAAATACCATGGGTAATAACACACTACTCAAACATGTAAACCACCCAAGAAAGGGTCAACCACTAGAAGAATTATCTCTAAAAACTGAAATGATATTACCTCAGCATAAGAAACTACATGCCTTACCATCCCTATATGGAGGCTAACTAACATGAAAAACAATAGTTACCCCATCAAAAAATAATAACTGAACTATATGGTAAAAATGGTCTATCTATTATTTAACACTAACAATACAATCATTTATATTATTAAGGTCAAATATATCAATATCCAGCTCTAAAAATAACTACTCCACGTCCATTTTTTCAATCATTTACCAAATCATGGTGCATCATAAAGATTGTTCTAAAGTGTTTCCTAAAGGTGTAGCATGGTCCATCCATAATAGAATAAGTTTCATATGAAAAAATGACATGAAAATAGTATTTTTGTATATTATTACATGAATAGAACCATATCAACCAAATATTTCATCATTAAAGGTGAGATAAATGTCGTACCTAAAATAGTATCTAGTCATGATACATATTCCCATTAGTCCTTAATACATTGCATAAAGTCATTAGTTCAATGAAAAATGAACATATAACTTTTCTAAAGATTAGACTCACCACCATTAGAGGAATATTATAGAACTTGTAAACCCTTGTTGAGAGTGGATCCTTCCCAAATACGCAGAGATATATTTTCAAAAAATTTATAGATGGAAATGTCGTCTACATAGCTAAGAAGTCTTAAGAACATTCACATATTTACACTTGGAAAGAACACAAAATCCACACTAGTAGTACAAAACGAATTGCTTCCCTATCATCACCACTAAAACTTGTCTGTAGAATAACTAACCACTCTTTTGGTTCCTTATCTTTCTAGAATACACACCCTTGGTAATCACTAAAAAAACCGATGCCCCACCCAAACAGGTATTCCCTTCTATGTCTACCTTGGGTAATTCTTCTTTGTCAATAAATTTTAGAATTTTTAGATGTTACAACAATATCAACTTCGATTGAATATCTAGAATTAGTCTTAAATCAATCCTCTGGGAATTCCATTACTCTTTTGATAAAATATGTGACAAAAATGAAATTACTCAAGAAATATGAATAATAATCCATAGTGGAATGATACCAATTCTATAAGGTATGAAACCCATAGGTCATAAATCAAAGAAATTACATAGGTTAAAATTGAATGTTATATATTTTAATGAAGATATCCATAGAAATATCCTTGTGAAACATAACCTTCACAACATAGTCCCAACATCTCCTTCCTGATAACTCAAGATCATACATGGAAAATTAATCATTAGGGTCTTCATGGGTATTTATGATTTGGAAGAATTTGTATGTCTACTTAAGACACAAATCAGATTTAGGGGGTCCTTTAACACCACAAAATATGGTTGGATTCCCTTTAGTAAATTTTTCCCAAGGAACCTCTATGCTTATAGTGTTATAGACACACAAATAAATAAATGTTTTAACACTGTAGATAACATCTTATAGAAAATATGGTTCCATTAGAGGGATCCCCTATTAAACATGTATCCCAAGATCCTCTCTAAGATTTGGATTAGATCTTCTCAGAATAATTATGTCAACAAAAGTCTAAAATCAACCAGTTATGAGAAAAGTAAAAAATACTATTTCCAAAATTATGATTAGATAAGAAAATAATAAATCATTTTTAATTTTAAACTACCTTGAAAAAAACTTACTTGAAAAGTAACCGGTGGATTTAATAAAACTACCTATTCATTCCATTCCAAGGACCAAAAATTCCCTGACAAAAAATTAGAAAAAATCCCTTCCCACCCATGGAAACTCAGTTTCAATCACGGATTAAAGCTATATTGGCCCCTTTTTCAAACGTAATTTCAAAATTAGGATGTTCCAATTTACGGTCTACCCATTACTAAACACTGAACATAGGATTGGAAAACACTCTTTATGATGAGTATCCTTATGAAAAAAAATATAATAAACCAACCTAGGTCAACTAGTAAATCCACTTGAACTAGGATATCACATGATATGAGGAAAATAGTCTTAATAAAAAACCATCTTATATATAAGAAAAAAATGATATACATCAAGAGTATGAAGAAAAAAATAGAGATACCAAAAATATCATTGAAAAATACTAATCTACAAGGTAAGTTGATTCCCCACATGAACAACAGTCACCTTCACACCAATATAAAATGAATGAAATAGAAATAAGAAAAATAGATCATGATAAAGAAAATCATTCCATTTATCTATATCCTATAATAAAAATATATAAACTCTCAAGAGAATAATTAGAGTTTGAGAAAAATACCAGTAAAATACCACCATGGTTTTTATTCAACATCTAATATCAACAAATCAAAAAATATATCATTTATGATTAAATATTATTTATATTTATATTAATAAAATAAATCCAGATGCAAATATTTATACATTTTCCTCTGGTTTTTTTCATATAATCCATTCATATTATCAATAAGTTAATATATAATGTAGAAGTAATTAATATAATAATTTATATCCATGAATCAATAGGTATGTAGGTAAACACATATCCATGATTTATGATATCATCTAAACCTATATAATACAACTTCATATAAAAAACTTGTGAATAAAAATATTTGATAAAAATTATTATCTGATAAATATCCATAAAAGATAAATGATAAACCACCTTGTGATGATCTTCAGTCTGCGGGGAAATGTATAATGGACTGTCAAAAGATTAAAATAATATACAATTGATCCCAAGAATATTTACCGCTACTAGTTGATATTACAAATTGTTTCATCTTAGTAGATTAATACACGTAGTGGATACTTGTGTCACTATTCCAACACATCCAAGGAATCCAATGTGAATTTTTTTAATCAATGATCCAAAATAGCTGATAAAATATAGAATTTTTTTTCAATATAATCTAATATACAATGAATATAGAAAACCCATTTCCAAATCAAGAAAGTCAATTTATTTTAATAAAAAATTTTGAAATAATTTCCCTTTATAATATATTATTTGAGCCCATTTATCACATCAAATCAATAAACAACCAAATTAATTTATCATAAATAACCTGAAATTCATCAAATTTAAAAAAATATGTAGAAACACCTACCACAAAAAACTAACAACCCATCATAATTCAACAACGGTGACTGGAAACAAAGTTAACATCCTCCCAATGTCAATGTACACAGTGAAACCTAAAAGGATCAATAGAAATCACTATTCAATCACAAATCAATTAAAAAACCACAACCACAACCAACACTAAATAATAAACATAAGGGTTACAAACCCATTGAAAATATATCCAACCAAAATAGAAAACCAGTTATTAAAAAATAACTTCGGAAAGGAGGTAATCACCAGAAATAACCAAAGTGGAGAATCAAGGATGAGAGCAAGGATGCATTTAATAATGAAAAAGGAATTTTTCTCTATTAAATACATGAATAAAATCCTTGTAGATTTACACAACATATATCCCCATTACACATCATGTAATCCTTGAGTCCCATAGATAAGGAAAATACATCCCCATTTTCATGATGTGTGTTCAGTTCATGAGTTCTTACTGTTATATTTTACATGAAGTTTAATACATTGAAACATCAAGTAGTAGTATAAGAAATAATATAAACTATTTGATTAGGATATAAATTCAAATGAATCTATGGCATCATCATTTCATGTATCATCACAATTCCTTCTTTTCGTTACTCATCAAATGAAATTTAACACCAAAAAAACATTTAAACAAATCTGTTAAAAGGTAATAGGGTGTAACATAACTAATAAGAACATTTATTTTAATGGTAATTTACTTTATTTAATAGATAATCAGCATATATCATTAAAACAATTCATAAATTGTTATTAAAATATTTTTTAATAATACAAAAATTTCATAATGCATATAAAAAAATTTCAATAAATTTATCTTTTACCCTTCTAATGAAATTATCATAATTTATATTCATTTGATAATATTATTACGAATACATTTTATTTCATAAAATTTAAAATAAAAATTTACCTAAATTTGATACTATAAAATGATAAATTATGTTCTAACAATTCTTAATTAATAATATAATGTTTCTAAATAATGGAATTATGAGTATCCAAAAAATAATTAATATAGAAATTCTTATAATTGCCTATATTATTTTACAATTTATGTTTCATTGTATTATATTTAAAGAAATCTTTGTTTTTTTAATAAGTGATTATTGAATTTTGTTTTTTTCACAAATTTTAATAAATCAATCATTATAAATTTATTTAAGAGTAATATAATCAAAATTATCATGTCATTAAATTTAACCTAATATCAATGTTTCTCCATTAAAATTTCATTACAATAAAGACAAAAAGCTACATTTTCCTCATCATATCCTTGGTTTCCCACGTAGATTCTAAAAATTTTCTATTTCCTAAAAAAACCTTAATATAATTTTTCCTTATTTAATATAACATTATATATTATATATAAAATCTCTATTATATGTTATTCATATAAAATATCATATTCTGATTGAAAAAAATCATGTCTAGTACGTGTTAAGGGTCTATTTTATAGTGACCCTCGATAGATACATGGACCAAATCATGAAATTTAGATTGATTTAGTTGATATTACATGAATTAATTGACCAACTAATCAGGATTAATAATCCCATAGGTATATATATATCATGAGTTTATATTACCATTTATTCAAAATCATGTATCCTTATTCTATTTTATATTTCTTTGGAATACCTTTTCACAAATTTTAAATTATATATCATTCATTATATTATATGAAAAACATTTATATCACCAATGAATTGTTGGATTGTGAAGCTAAATAAAACATATATTCTCATAAATATCATCATCTAGCTGAATCCCCTATTTATTTATTTCTCAAGCTCTATCCTACTGTGTTGGAGTTCTAAACTTATTCCATTGGATGTTTTATAAGGAGTCATCAAAATACCCAAGTAAAAGATTTTTTCTTAGAAAAAATTACTAGAAGAATCTGTTGATTAGAATTACCTTAAATAACTATATATAATGATATAATAATATAATATATGGTTTTAATAGTCCTCTCAAACTAAGCATAATTTCTTTGATGTAATACATTTATATATTTCAACTCATTATTCAATTCCTGTTAAATAATTCAATTTAATTTCATCGTCGAAATCTAATTTACATCGTATACAATAAGGAATGGTTCTTAATACAGTCTCATGGAATCCATTATGTATATATTGGAATTATTGTTAAGTTTTAGGTATTATATAATATAAATTAAACGTGTTGACCACCTAAGGAAGTTGACTATATCCTAAGTCAAATAATGTCTTTTATATGTCTTGGTGGTGTTTTATGAATATATTAATAGTGATGTTTTCCCATTTTGATATAGGTATGGGTAATTGTAACATATTACAATTAAAAATTTTGCATTTATCAATAACATACTATCATAGTAGGAATCTATATTCATAATACCAAATGTCACTTTTTAGTTTTTTCCGAATAGAATGGATATTTGAAATATTTATATATCATTGAACTTCTTGGATGGATAGAGAATAATGAGATATGTGCATCATAAAATATATTCCTTATTAATTATTTCATTTAGCATAATTTTTTTCCATAATCTATTCATTATATTTATATCAAAAATAAATATAGAAAATATTCTATACCTTTTTTCAGTTACAAATCCTCATTTTTTCCTCTTGAATCTACATATTGATGTGTGTTGGTATAGTATTTTGAGAAAAATATTATTTTCTCTCATTCCCTCAAGATTTAATGTTGCACCCTCATAATATTAATAAAATATAGTTCTCTATAAATCCTTATTATTGAATAATTATAATATTCCTTCATCACAGATCATTAACAACATAGTTTTTCTTCCATGGTGGTAATATAATGTGGAGTCCAAATGCAAATAATCCATAACTGTATCATTTTATTGATATTCAAAACATTATATGTGAATATAAACTTTAATTTATTATGATTATAATTTATATCATTCCCTTCAACAAAATAATTATTCCTTAAAATTATTCAGTTCCAAATTTATCAATAACTACTCTAATTCAAGATTTATGTTATATATCTCATAAAAATTATATTTTCATGTTTGTATACTATACTATTTTTTCATTGTATATTAAAATAAATCCCAATATATTATTTGATACATCACTATATATTAATGATCATTCCTATTATAAGTTTATGTATTCACAATTTCTTAGACAAGTCATATTTTGGATCCATCAAATATTCATTACATTCATCTATCCAAATTAACATGGATATTTTCAATGACATCATGGTCATGTAATTTATTTCTAGGTAAATTTTATCATAATATATTGATAGTGACTAGAAAATCCATAGAATATAAGTATATCATAAAATGTTGTTGGTTTCGGATATTACTAAATTACACAATTCTTTGAAGTATCCAATAATATACCTCTAATTGTAATTAGGTTTTTTAAAAATAAATCCATATAAAAAATTCAAACATTATAAATCAGTAAAACAACTTCTCTTTTATAGATGTCTTTAATAAAATCCACATTTAATCTGTATATTATTCCTTAAACATGGAATATATGATAAAATCTTTTATAAATTCAACCATAAACAGATTAGGGTAATATCAAAAGAGTCCTTTGATTAGATCCATTAATATAGTTGAGGCATTAGTAAGAAACAAAAAATCACTATATATTTTAAAGTGTCTATAACATATACAAAAGGATTTAATTGGTATATCCTTCCTATTTAAACATAATTAATGATATATAAATATAATATAAATAATATAAATTTATATATCTCCTTGAGAATTATTAAAAACTCATAAAAATTTGGTAGTGGAAAATTATTATCAGTAATGACCTTGTGATGATCCCAATAATCCATGAAAATATGTAATGACCACTCAATAATCAATAAAAAGAGGATTGTATCACAGAATGGTGGAATACTAGGGTGTATGAATCCTTATTCAATATTATCCTAGAGTTTATCGAATAATTATATAAAATCAATTAGGTCCATTCTATTTGGATTCATTGAAACCATTGTGGAACCTTGTATGAGTAATATCAAAAAATAAACTATTATATTCCTCATAATATTTGAAACAATTCATTAAAAACAAGTAATATTCATAAATAATAGAAATATATTCAATTTTTAGTTTATCCCTGTGAATTTTGAATAAATAAACCTATCGATTTGGTAGTTGGAACCATCGAATGTAATGAATTTCCAATAGTATGTCGTGTTTATCTATTCACTGGTATAATTTCATATATTGAATTATAATATCTAATATAAACTCCATTCCATAGTATTTGATATAATATATAAATATATATATATAGAGTTATAATCTAATCCTAAAATCACATTTAATAAAAATTTATAGAGAATAAACATATTTATTTAAAGTACAATCAAAAAATTATATATAAAAAATGAGACAAATAATTTTGAATAAATCAACATTCCATTCTTATTATTAACTAATAAAATAATATCTAACTATTGATGTTATTATTTATACTCATGGTAAATTACTCAAGTATTATAGATTTGGTGGATTCTAAATCAAATATGAAATTTTATATTCTATATTTGAGTTTAATTATACTTTTCAACACATAATTCTCATTAACCACATTAATAGTTGTGATTTCATATGACTTCTATTTTTCCATTGCCCTAGGGGGTTTTTGAAGTAGAATATCATCATTATCCCTTGGATTAATTTATATGTTTTTTAAATTTAGATACACCTTGATATTTTGTAATTATTTTATAGTTTGGACATTCTATTGAATATTTTAATTATTAATTTCATATCATGGACTATTCAGGTAACATTAGAAATCATATACTTGATGGTATTTTCTCCCCATGTGAATCGTTTTCTTGTAAATTATAGAACATTTTCATTATATTTCAGTCAACATTAATGGAAAAAATAAAACATTAATTTTTATTCGTAAATAGGTTTAAATATTTTATTATCACCAAGATCCCATTTATGAATTAGAATCCTAAAAACAATGAGGAAAATTAGAGTTTATATGTTATATTTCTCCATTTTATAGAATATTTGATTTCATCGTACTAGATATCAATTTTTATTATTGAAAACTAATTTTTGAGTCTTGAATATAAGAAAAAAATAGTTCATCAATTTTTTAATGGTTGAGGACAAAATAATAATATTACATTTATTTTATGGTGAAATTTTAATTCTATATTAAAAAAGATTCATAGCCAATTTAATTTATTTCTATAAAATAACATTTCATTTTATTGCAAAGAGTATTAGAAAAATAATTTTTGAAATATAGCAACTAAAACACTTCCAATTTCATAGTTAATATCTCATTAGTCAAAATGTTTTATAAGAGATAAATATCAATAAACTTGAACTTATAAACTATAAAACACTATTATAATCATCTTACTAATAATGAATGGTAGATATTAGAATAATTATTTGTCGAATTAAACCACTTATAACTAAAATATTCAATAGAGAACCCAATAATGGATGTTTTGAATTTAGGTATAATGGATTGAATGGTAATATTTTACATGTATTGTACATTTGGAATTTAGATATGATTTATTTCATTTTTTAAATATTCACATTGTTAGGTGAGAATAACACCTACTTTTTTCATTCCATATAACATTACACTTTGTAAGTCTATAGGATGATCATTATCATGGTCATCAAATTAATCACGAACATGATCCATCCATGTTCTATCCATATAAAACAACTATACAATAGAGTGTGAGTATGAAGAATGAATAATTAATGTTATAAATAATATGATAATGAAAACCAATCCTTTTATTTTATAACTTGTGAAAATTTCTAATCAACCATGGACATTTTTTGTTCTTCTAAAACCTATTTTTTTTATTTTATGTTTTTGTTGGTTCTCTCCACACGTTAATCATTAATATCTATAAATAATTAATCACTAATATGATTGAATCTTGACCAACCCATAATGACTTATATAAATAATACATCATTTTAAATAAATAATCATTACATTGTACAAGTATACATGATCAATTTCCCAAAATGATTAATCTCAATACAGAGTAGATACATTTAAAACTTATTTGAAGAATGATATTCAACATATCTAATAAATATTCACACACCTAGTTCTGATATTAAATTCTTTTTTTGAAAACAGTTTTTCATAAACTAGGGAAATGAAAATATATGAACAGTTGTTCTCTGAATCTCTATTGACCCAATTCAAAATTGGAAAACCTCTCGTGTTCTCTCAATATAATGGTCCAATTACCCATGAAAAATATTTCTCATGGGATAATTACCGATGAACCCTCTTAGGATTGGTTCAGTTAACTGTGTACCCTCTTAGGGATGGATTGGTTATCTTTTTTTTACATCTTGTTCTTGTTCCAATTACCTATATACACTCTAAATATTTGGGTTGTTTCCTTTGTACCCTCATCCAATTGGGTTATTTACGAATATATCCTCAGGGGATTTGGATAACTTCTAATGTTCCCTATTGATCCCAATATATATAATACATTAATCAACATGTTGGAGGTAAATAATGATCTAATTCAACCACATAATAATTTTCCATTCATTAACATTTCCAAATAACATAAGTTCATTGTTATTCCTTTAATGAATAATTATCATTATTCATGTAAATGGGATTCATGGATCCTCATTAAAATATCATCATCAAATGAAATCTCAAAAAATGAATTGGATGGTATAATAATAGAATTTCATATGTTTATTATGGATATTTATATAGATGAAAAATACTTTTATATAATCTTTTTAATTATTAAGTGAAAAAAATATTCTTTCTCATAACATTAAAAATATAAAAATTAAAATAATAATAGAAATTTGATTTTTTAAAAAACATTGAAATTATTAATTAAATATTTAAAATTATAAATGGTCATGATTTTTGTAAAATCATTAATTTTTTAAATGTTAAAATAATATTAGTTCACCATTTTGCATAAAGTGAAATATAAAACATAAAACAATTAATTTCTATAATGATTTTTAATAATTTTCAATGATAGAAAAATGTATGTGGGAATTATATTTCATAATCATTGGGAAATATAATATAATATTATTTAAATATTATTAATAAAGTGTAAATAAAATAAATTTATTCAGATTAAAAAATAAAAAATCAAATCAAATTTTCCTAAACACGTTATTATTATATATTTATTAGTATATATGGTAAAATTGAATGATCACATAAAACCTCATAAATTACTAGTTTATACTAAGTTATATGTGGTTTAAAATAAAATTGATAATTAATTACTCAATGGGAAATTGATACATGAAAAATCGCAATAAAAATTGATATACTAACATAAACCCTTACCTAAAGGCTCATATTGTTTCAAATTAATTGTAACCTAATATATAAAAAAATTATAGTTATTATAATTTAATAATTTGATTTTATTCATACTCATATTTCTATTTTTAATTTACCTATATTTAGAAATTCTTCATTAAAATCAATATTTGGTTTTTCAGTAATCAATTTTTCTCATATGTTTCGGTTATAGAATTTCATTACATAATCCTCAATAATGATTTCATCATCTATAGGATAATTATTTTTAATTAATATCATTAATATTCACTATATAATATTTTATAATAATCTTTGTAATGTTATGATGAAATATGATTGATATTAGTTTTTGGAGATGGTAGTTCATACATATGTCGAAGTGATTTTTCAATTTTAATTAATGTAAATAAATAATGTAAAAAATTATTTATCATTCTATAAACACATATTTCATATGTATATATTTAATCTACACATATACCCATGTATGAGATATGGTAAGAAAATTATAAAAACATTTCCCCAAGGGGGTTGTAGTACACATGTATGTATGGGTGAATTTAAAATAATTCATTCGATTTAAACAAGATTGAATATGAATGTAATAAAAAAATTCATTTTAATTTTACTCATTTTATTATTTTAACATAAATATATAATATTTTTAGGATTTTTAGGATCACTACTGGAAAACTTGCCTATACCCACGGTTCAAAACCGTGGGTATAGCCCCCAAAACCGTGGGTATAGGCTATACCCACGGTTTTGGGAACCGTGGGCTGGAACGGCGTCGGGATAGGGGGTTCGGGCTATACCCACGGTTTTCAGAAACCGTGGGAATAGGATAGTCACAGCGTGGCAAGTGCATGGCCACGCTGGCATGAATTTGACCCCACGGTTCTCAAACCGTGGGGATTTATAGTCTTTAAAAAATGTATTGCGCAGGTTTTGAACCCCTGTCTCGCGCAGCAGCAGCCGAACGGGCCACCCAATCCGACCAACTACGCCACCATTTTTATTTGAAGTTATATATATATAAATATATATATACTAATATTTAATATTTTAATTTTATAAAAACAAACGCGTGTTTCGCGTCTGCACCCACTGGGTTTCGAACCCGTATTTCCCGCGGCAGCGCAACGGGGAAGGACCAACTAGGCTATATTTTTTATTCGTGTTTTTAATATATGTCTTTCTATATATATTAATATACAATGTTAAATTAAAAAAAACCACGGCGAGATTCGAACACAGGATCAGTATACTAAACTCGCCAACGTAACTACCGAACGGACCAACCGAGCTCTGAAACTAATTGGTTAATTTATATTTTTGTTTATAGATATATTAATATAAGCCGTGAAAAAATATTTCCCCGCCAAATTTTTTTGGTGCTCCCGCCTAATTTTCTTTTCCCGCCTTATGGCGGAAAGCTATACCCACGGTTCTTTAAAACCGTGGGTATAGGTCTTCAAAAAAGTTTACCCCAATGCCCATGGTTTTAAAGAACCGTGGGTATAGGTTATCCGAACAATCTCTATACCCACGGTTTGGGCCAAACCGTGGGTATATGTCTTAAAAAAAATGCATTTCTACCCACGGTTTGGAGAACCGTGGGTATTGGTCTTCAAAATTAAGCTATACCCACGGTTTTGACAAAACCGTGGGTATAGGTGACCTATACCCACGGTTCTCTAAAACCGTGGGTATAGGTGACCTATACCCACGGTTTTGAAAACCGTGGGTATAGAGGTACCCTATAACCACGGTTTTTTGCAAAACCGTGGGTATAGCTCTATTTTCCAGTAGTGGATGTAAAAACTTTAATAATTTATGTAATAATATTTCTCTCTCCCTTTAATTACCTCAATTGAAAAATTCCTAAGGATTCTTGGATAGATCATATAGGATTACCATGACATCTATGTTGTGGGAAGGAGAGTTGTTAATTTATTTAGTTACATGTGCTTCCAAATAGGTTTCTTATGTGTTGTAGATAATTTAGAAGATGAGGTTCCCTTTTATATGTGAGGGTAGTGGTACCAATGAAAATATTAAGAACACTAAAATATAACTAATGTATTTCTGATGAAATATTTCTCCAATTTAGTCCAATTTAAATAAAAGAATATTTAATTATCTAAATACACTAAAATATTAATATTGATAAGTGTTTTAATGATATTTTAATGACTATTTTTTCAAACTACCACCTCATTGTCAATTTTAACACAAACTGATGTTAAAATATTTTTACCATGGTAATTATTCGTTATGTATCAAAACCAAAGATGAAATTATAGAAAAATATTAATTAGATTTATTCAATATATAGAATAAATTTTATAACGTATTATTCTAGGATTAGGTTGAAATTAATTTTAATATTCCTTCACAAAACCAGTAAAAATCGTTTTTATAAAAAAAACATTAATTTACGTATAAAAATATATTACTTCCATTTATTTCTGAGTAACCAATATTAAATTATTTTATTGATGACAGAATTTACTTATTTCTTTAAAAATATTCAAAACTTGTGATTATAATAAATTATTAATAGAAGATTACATTGAGCATATAAAAAATAATATATGAGAAAAAAATTATCATTTTTTCTTTCTAATGGATTTTTCCTCAATTTTGACATTATAATAATAAATTTAAGAAAAATTATTCATTATTATAATTTTATAGAAAATAATTTTCCATATTCATATTATTCATATTAAATTAAATTAAAATTTGATTAAAAAAATATATATTATATTAATTCCTAAAAAATACCTTTCATTTTAGTCAACAAATAATTAATGTCATATTCATTTTATTTAGTTAGACTATTTTAAAAGTTATTTTTCATTTAATTAAATTTTAATGTATTACATTTTATATTTTAAAATTAAATTATTCAAATTTTTATATTGTTTCATACATTTAATGTTATCACATGAATTGTATTTATTAACTAGAAATATATTATATAACGTTAATGTGTTATAGATAGTTTATCCTTCCAAAATAAGATATTTTTACACACAAATAAGTCCATACAATAGCAAGATCTTTCTTATAAATGTTTTTAATTTGAGTAAAAATAATATAAAATTTTTGTGTGATACTCTTGTAAAATAATAAAACAGACCAATGAAACCATAAATTTCAAATTTATGTCTTATAATACATAAGAAATAATTGATTTAATATTCAATGCATTAACAATGACACCCATTTGAGACAAACATAACTTTTTTAATTCAATTCTTGGCCCTAGAAAATATGCATTAAAAATACCCCCAAGATATTATAACCCCAAAAAACCAAGAAAATAGGATTGGAATTCTATACATTTTCTTCAATGATGCATAATGAAAAAGGATTCTATCAATCAATGACACCATGAACTGTTTCTAGAAACTCATAGAATAATTCTTTCCATAGTACCCTGATCATAATTGTAATGTTTCTAACACCAATGTTAATTATCATTACTATGAATTTCCGAAAACAACGTTATATGTTGACTATGGAATATCTGCTCCATTGACTTCCATAAAATGATGTCATGACTGCATGTAAAGGCATACGAACAATCAAGATCCAATTAGTTGACCAAATAAATCTTCAATCAATAGATGTGGATAATAGTTCTTCATTATTAATAGTTCAATAAATTTAAAACGATGTAGAAACATATATTTCCATCCACCTTCCCTCAAAAAAATACTAGGGTACCATAAAGAGACACAATATGATGAATCAAACTTCTCTACCAATGATTATTAACTTGAATCCTGAATGTTATAACCAATATGGAAATAAACTATATACATACATCATAATCAATGTTACATAGATTTAAAAATTATCCATCAACACTATCGCACATAAATGAATAACTATCACAACATTTTCATGGAAAACATCAATGTATTATTATAAATCCACTAGAACAACCATCATTTGAACCCTAAATATACACATAAATAAATCAACAACTATTTAATATTGGGATTCATCATTCATATGTACCATCAATTGGTCTTTAATTCCAATTTGAAAACAATTACCTCCATTATTTTCAATGAATATAACTATCACGATTAAATTTGAATGGATAGAATGCATAAATTATATCTAGTTCAAACAATGAATGATTTTATAATGGTTCATTAAATAAAATTTTTGATGTTCGATGTTTCCTAATGATAAACTATCAATCTCTACATACATCATATAATCCAACTTATCCTCCGATAAGCATTGTTAATGTTAATGGAGTTGTGATCCTCTCGATCACATGTCATTGAGAATAGAATATGTAAAGAGAAATTGTGGGTGAGTTTTTCAATAAATCCATCATAATGTTTACCAAGTTGAAATAAGGAAAATTATACCACACATGACATATATCTCTCCTATATTTTTAAATTATATGGCATGCATATGAACACATCCAACTTCACTATATATCTGGTCATAATGACTAAAATATAAATATGAAATTATTATAGTTTTTATTTATTTATTTGGAAAATTTTAAGGATACTCTCTATATTCTAGGTCTAGTCACCACTGATCATAGCCCTAATAACATTGTTTTCACTACCACCGTAATAGAATACTACTACAAATGTGTTCCATATAATAGGATACCAACCAAATAATGACTACTAGTAATGATCGTAAAATCAATATTTTAATATTTACTTCCTCTTTATTAAATAAAAATACAATTTTATCTTTCAATATATTTATGAGAATTATTTGTGCTAGTGTAATCGGATGAAGAAGTTTGGAACAGACTCACTGATGTATAAAACATCAAATTAATCTGAAACCAAGAGACACTTTCCAAAACACTTCCCCAAAGAAATTTCTAATGATTTCATATCACATAGTTATAATAAACTAGATAATACCATCTTGAAAAAAATAAATTTTCTATAACCAAAATATATGTTGAAAAATAGAACAGTCTAAATGTTCATTGGATAATTAGACCATATTTTTTAATAAAATCATACATTCTAAACAACTCATCTAGTAAAATACTTGGATTCAAATCGAGATATTCATGAATCAGATATAGAACTCTATAATTTAGAACATTTCCTTGTGGGAAACTATTTTCCATAATATATAATCCACCATTATGGTAGAGTAAATATAAATTCCTAAAATAGATCCTAGATGTTCTCCCAAAAAAATTATCAATTCCCCATAATAACCATGGAATAAAAACAACTGATACTATGTTTATTCATAAAAAATAATAATTTCTAATAAAATATAAATCTCCAAAAAATAATTTATAATGATTAATGAAATATATATTTCCCAAAACCATGCCTCCATCTCTAGATATATATTCGATTATTCATACATAAATTGATCCTTCTACTGAAACTATTTATTTGTCATAATCAATGAATCCAATTCATATAAAATAAAAATATGATAATATGTTGTCACATACTACAACAATGATGTGTATGAGACCAATGTGGATGTTGAAACATATCCATAGCATTAAACAGTAAATCATTATAGACATCCAAAACCTAATATATTATATACAAAATAATAATTAATTAAATTCTTACACAGTTCTTGTTATCTAAACAATGATATCAATTGTGTATACACTAGTTATGTATTATCCTTAAAAAAAATTTATACCTATAACATATTTTTAGACCATATAACATAGTTAGTAATCATTGGGTTTGTCTATCAAATCATATTGGGCCCCATGTCCCATTTCATAGTTGGTATCCCTTGTTTGCATCACATACTATGTTCAACTAATTATATTTACCTACAAATCCGTACATTTTTCTATTCTATATATCCTGATATTTCATCTTATATATTAACAATAATCTTTTATAAAACATTTTATTATCCCACCCCCACATGTTCCCCTCTAGGTCTAGCTGTGAATATTGGAGTTACCCTTAAATCATGCCAATAGTATCCCACACAGTAGATACTTGCGTAGAGGATAGAGATTAAAAAATATAGATCCATTAAACTCACACACACACACACACATATATATATATATATATATTTATGTGTGTGAGAGAAAGATATAGAGTGTGTGACTGTGTTTTTTAGTTTATGTAAATGAATATAGAATCTACCAATAAACTCAATAAAAATAAAAAACTAATCACAATATATAAACGTTTATAAAATTCAGAATAAAAAATGATAATACCATGAAATCTCTTACATTGTGACCATAACCATAATTCACTCATGAACAATATCCATGAGATCTGAATAACTACCTCAATCTCAAAAAAAAAATTATGATGACAAAACACACACACACAAACACACACACACACAAACACACACACACATATATATATTAGTATGATAATACATTTATAATCATTATTATCCTCCCAAAAAAAACTATAACGAAATTATAAATAAATCTTATTAAAGACCGAATGAATAGATAGATTTAATAAACTCGTTAACTAAAAAAATTTAACTATATTTCCAAATTAAAAAATATTCACATCCATTGTATGAAATTAAAAAGATAATAAGATATTAAAAAAATATTAAATAAGTGTACCTCTCTTGAACCATCTCACTAAACTTTTTATCATAAGGTATGATCTTTTACATCATCGATCACTCATCTCATTAATTTATTATAAAAAATTTCGTGAAATAACACCATTGAAAAATAATCATTTGATTATTCATTTCTATCCACAAACATCCCAATAACATTTTCATCACATTACAACAATCCTAGTATGAGGAGTGTCCATTAACATGATTTTTAAATTTACTCTTCCATGTATCCATCATATTTCATGCATTAATTCCTATGATGTAATTATAATAAAATATCACATTGATAGAAGTATATGATATTATCATAATCCAATATAGACAAACATACATTTATACACTAACTAAGATACATTACATGATCTATGAACACACTTCTTATATTGCATGTCACAACATATTGAATTTTTCCACAGACCGTGAAATGATATAAAGAGATAATGTGATAGGTAGAGTAGTGAAGAATCTAATACCCAAAAAATCCATGATGTTTGGATGAAATTATAATTCCAATTACTAAATATGAGTTTTATCTATCCATATTAACTAAGGTCATATACAATAATAGATAAAAACATATTGATAACATAACACAAAATCAATCATAGGGAAACAGTCCTACATTAAAAATATACTACAAATAATATTACACTTTTTTACATGACTATAATTTATAATGACTAAAAATATACAATACTATAAAATAAATGATTCATATTACAGAATTCCATTAATCATTTATTAATAAACAATTAATGTTTATTTACATAACTCATCAATAATTTCTTATTTCATAAATTAATCATCAAAATCCAATGAACTTTTATAATAAAAATTTCATTTTTTTATTTTGGATCCATCATCATAAAGAAATTACCCAATCCAATATTTGGTTATAATGGAATTTCTTGTTCCTATTATCAATATTCACTCACATTTGTTAATTTTTAAATAATTATGATTCTAAAATTTCTCATATTCAAAGACTCACCAAATAACATATTAAGAAATAGATGTAATAATATTTGAATATAAATATAAAAAATATTAAAAATATAGAGATAAACTACTATTTCTTAGGTGAATAATAAATAATTTTTAAAATAAACTAAAACAAAATTATATAGTTAATGTAAAATTGGATTAGTGTAAATAGAAAATTAGGCTCATAAATAATTTATGTATAATAAAATTGCTTAATTGATTGAATTCATATTATTTATCTTCAAAAAATATATCGCATTCAACTTATAATATTTTCTCACCTGAGCTTATATGAGTTGGGAAATCTAAAAGCCCTGTAATTGTGGGGAAAACATTGATGGAATAAGTAACATAAAAAATAGTATATGAGTGTGAAAAATAATGATTATCATTTCATAATCAAGGGATATCCATCTTATGTAAGAGGGGGACCATTGATTAAAACATTAAATTCTTCTTAGAAAGTTAATTAAAAATAACTAATATTTTTTAAAATACCATATATCGTCATGAATAAAACTATAATAATTTTCATTCATAACATATGTTCATAAATCATAACATTATAATTTTGATAAATTCATGTATCGTGTTCTTTAAAAATACACTTATTCACATTAGATATATCACATTAACCAATGAATTATTGGATTATATAATTAATCTTCTAATATTATTAAAATTAAATCCCCAAATTCATTGATTTTCCAATGAACAGAATATAGAAAAATTTATAAAATAAACTCACATGAAAGAGTGGATAAGAAAACATTTCAAATGGTTAAAACTTGTACAAACACAAACATAAAATGAAATGAATCGTGTAAGGATATATTAAAAATATTATTATAAATTCAATACTAAAAATTGTGTTAAATATAATATATACAAAAAAAATATTTTATGATTGAGAACACCATTACATTAAATCTCCCTTTATATCATTGGTTTTATGCCTCTTCAATAACAAACATTTTTTTGTAAATAATAAATATTGATGTCATTTATTTTCTTATTTTAAATATTGATAAATTATAATAATGGTATTATATTATTTAATTCCATGTTATATATGTTAATTTATTTGATATCATGTTTTTCTCTTAGATATATGATTTGGGTTAAAATTTTCTATTTTTGAGCATGGTCTGTTATTTCTGAGTGTAATTAATTAATGAATCAAAATGTAAATATATTTATGCATTTATGATTAATAAAAAATTTATTATAACTTTCCTTATGTGTGGGGATAATAACAGGGTTTGATACATTTTCATTGATGGTTATCCACCCCCTATTGTTACATTATTAAAAGAAGATGAAAGTGAACAATGAAAAATAAGTACATTGTTAACGTATTTTTTATAGTATGTCAACAACATTTATATAATTTTAACATTCAACCAATTAAAAATTAGATGACTTAGATTTTAATGGAATAAAAAATTAAATAAGATAATGGGATAGTGATAAATCAATTTGATGGAAACATACAATTATATTTGTTGTGCTTCATTTGTATAGCACCCGACTTCTCAATGTATAAGGAATCATACAAAAATGATTATAAAAATAGATTCTATTAACAATATTGCAATTATAGGAATTAATATAGATCTTATAATTTTACATTTTACAATAATAAGATTATAAACCACGAATAAATATACTTTATATCACAAAGTCGACAATAACACTCACTATCCATTTATTAAACAATATAATAATTATAAATTAAAGAATATTTCCATTTTATGAAATAAGATCAAAATTTTCATCTTTTTCCCTTACTTTTCCAAAATAATCCTTCAATACCTTTGAATAAAATTTAAATATGTGGACTCTGAAAAATAAAATTATTATGGGATATATAAAAAGATTGAAATAAACTTGTAATATAATACTTACTATTTTAGACATTTGGAAATTAAAATAATATTTCAGAAAGAATTAAATATTTTTTATCTAACAATTTATATTCTTTACCAAATGTTTTCATTAACATTATCATAATATATCAAAAACAAAACAGAATGGTTCCATTGGAATCATGAAAATATAAATAAATGTTATACTTTTATCCCTTAGTATGTATTTGAAACATCCATTTAAATGTTCTCCAACTAGGATAACTATTCAATCATAAGATGTATATGAAAAAATATAGAAAGGATAGATTATTCATGTAGGTAAATTAGGAATTTTTTTTCATTTCACTCTTATAATCACTCATAAAAAAGAATATCACATGAAATAAATTCAAATAATCAATTAGTAAAAACCTAAATTATTAACTCTTTCTCATTTCCCAATATATAGAGTTATATATTGGTCTGACCCATCACCAAACACAATATCAAGATTACACATCATTTTTAGATATATCAGGCTCACTTTTCAATATAAAAATTTTCCTGGTATTATAAAATATTCATAATACATAAAATCATGATTTTTCAGTTCATAGTCATGAAAATTATTTTCTCAACCATTAGAAAATTATTCATAATATTGAAATACTCATTCCATTTAAAACGAAAGTAGAAAATAATCAAAAAAAAGGAATTATTATTGTTTCATTAAATAAATCATGTCATGTTGAAGTGGAAATAACATTAAATAATTGTTTCAATAGAGGTAAAATCAATTCACATTATATATATTAAAATCAAACATTGCAATATCTTTTTTCAAAATAATTTCTTAACATTCCATAAAAATATACAAAAAATAAATTTTGATATCATTTCATGGAATTAAAGAATTTACAAATATTTTACATTATAATTAATTTGTTTCCAAATATATAAATAATTAATATAATTTTATTAATTTTTAAATGGGTGAAAATTAAAAATAAAATTATCTTTTAAATTATTTCAAATCAGTTTTTTTATGTAAAGTCTCTCATTACATGTGTTCAAATCATCACATTTATTTTTTATTTTTCCAAAATATTATCACCTTTTAATTACATAAATTTTTAGAAAACTATTTATCATATATTATTAAATGTAATTTATAACATTTTTAAAATAAATTATATAATTAATTAAGTAAATGACATATTTTTTTATGATAAACATTCATTCTGTTTAAACTGACTTTGGTTGTTTGATTGTAGTCAAAGATTTCATTATTATATTTTCTATACAATTATTATTATGAAATAACAATAATTTTTCAATATAATTAATTATTCTAAAACAAACTAAGAAATATGGTAATGAAAAATCTGTTTTTCTACAATCAAGGATTTATTATGTCGTACATAAGAATGAGAAATAGTTCAATTCATAAGGTTCATGATGTAACTATGTTAAGAATTATGGTATCAGTATAGTATTATTATTAAATGATTAATATATTAATATTTCATAAAATAATAATATTTCTATTATACATACGATGTGGTGATGAAAAACAATTCACGCCACTTTGTGGATGTGGCAGCCCAAACATATGCATTAATAATGCTATAATTAATAAACAGATGGATGGGTAATATTTTTAATGATTTATAAACAATATTAATTATAAATGTATAATTATTATCATAAATAGAAATTAATTCTATCATTTTTAAAATCCATGATACATAGTGATGGAAAATGAATTAAATCTATTCACAAGGAGTAGTATTCCATACACATGAAAAACGATTTTATTTTTTATTTGATGGAAGAGGATATGAATGTAGGTTATTATAATAACACAAAAACAAAAATTTACAAGATAAAATATATATAATTATTTAATAATGGTCTAAGAATATTTCATAGTGGTATAAAAATAAATAAAATTAAAACACTCAACTAGGAAATATACATTTTTGTCACAAAATATATTTTTCTTTATACCAACTTCATTAGTATGATTGTTTTCTAATTAATATAGTGCCTCTATTATGTGGTTATATATGTTATAAACATAAATTGGTCAGGAATTTCAAAAACATATTTCTGGAAATTTTTTAGGATGAAAAGAGATTTTGTTTCCTTTTTAACTGGGAGAAGAGAAACACATTGAATCTCTTAAGGCAATACATTATTTTAAAAAAAAATCACCTGGAAATTGAAAAAACTAAAATTAATAGTATTAATTTTTATTTATGGGAATAACATCTCACATAAAATAATTTTCCACATCTTTTACCCATATCATATTTTTAAAACCACAATAACCCTATCAATGTTTATGATAACATCAATGATCTTTAATAATTGTGGGTACAATTAAATGATATGTTATAAATAAATGCTCCATGACTAATAATTTAACTATATCCCATTAACATGTATTATTATACTAATTTTATGAATTTTATATCCTTTAATTATATATTGTTTATGAATAAATACCATTATTGTTATTTCTGGAACAATTCATTAAATTTAACATTGAAAACATGTTGATATAAAAGGAAATAAAATATATTCAACTAAAAATTTTCAAATATTATATATATATATATCATTAAAATTTATATTACAATATAAATAACGTCATAAATATTACATATAGTGATTTTATAATTACTTATTTGTTTCTGTACTTTTTAAATATGACCTCTCTAATTTTTTGATAAGAATTTATTATCATTATATTACCACTTAAAATTTAAAATTTATTAAAATTTTAATGAAATAATTTATCAATAAAATAACATCTTATACATATTTTTTTATTTTAATCAATATAAAAAATTATATAGATTTTAAATAAAATAGAGTTAAACATTTGAAATTATCCATTACATGAATAATATAATAACTCAAAACCAATGATACATAGAAGCAAAAGGTCATGTTTTAGAGTTATGGATGGTTTAAATATGAAATAATCAAATATAATGAATTAAATTATTTTATTTAAATGAATTATAATCCTTATCAAATTATTTTTAACCATTATAAACCCATTTTCCATTAAAGTTCAACAAAATAGTATTACTTAAAATATTTATAATAAAAAAATAAAAGGTTCCAATTTAACAAATTTGAATCTCTTTTTTCTAAAAATCTAATCAATTTTTTTTAATTCAATATCATAATATTTTTGTAATTAATTTATGACTAAAACCGAAATACAAATTTTTTAAGGATTTAATATGAATAAAAATGCGTTAATTCTATATTTATTTATATAATTCAACATAAAAATAATTGAACATTTCATTAATAAATAAATAAATAAAATATAAAATTAATCAAATATATAATATTAATTTAAAAATAATAGAAAATATATTATAGTATCAAATTAATATTGACATTTTTCACAATTAATTGAATATGAAATATTTTGATAAAATTATAAAAATCATCCTAAGATAATATTTCCAAGATAAATTTAATAATTAATAACATTTTTTATATTACTATTCGATTATATATAAATATATCATTTAAATAATACCACCTAATTCATACAAAACCTATTTTGGTAAAAATAAATATATATCATTTTTAATGAAAATTACTTAATTTATTATATTTAATTTTACTATATAAAATATAATTAATAAATTTTAATGAGGAATTTATATTAATTATAATAGAAATAACCAAATTACAATATTCTACCACCTTAAGAAAATTTCATCTTCTCATTTTAAATCTTTCATTAAAAAATTATGGATTTTTTCTCTATCAAAATACATTCGTATTATGATTTTGTTTCTTCATCCATATTGTTTTTCCAAAATGAAATTAAAAAATTAAATAACATTATTACATAACTCTTACATTATATTTTAATGAATATTTAATTTTAATTCATCATAAGAATAAATTTCTTCCAATTGATATACTTCAGGAATTAAAATACGAGATTCATCTTGAAAATATATTTTAAACAATTAAAAATTAAATATCTCAATTACCTACTTTAATATTAGTTGTGACTTTATTCTGTATAAATTGGAACCAAATATGGATAAAATTTCATCCCCTCTATGGATCTATAAGCAATGTGTAACATCCCCACCTAAACCTCTTGGTCGGAGCCGGAATGCTATAGGACCTCTGGTACGTGTCCCAATATACCCAATTCTATCTCTTAGAAGTGTGGGTAACATATGAAACCATGTGTATATTATACCCTCAATATCATTTCATGGGATTGATAACTATTATATATATATATATATAATAAATATTGATTACATGTAGAAAACATAAGATGTAATACATGATATAAAAACCAAAACATAACAAGGATCCTATGTAAATGAAAAACAACTAAATAAATATAGAAGTTGACATCCCTCTGGAATTCCATATAGAAATGAATGCAACCTCTAGATCTAACTTTTCAAATATCCACTATAGGGTTTTTATTAATTTCTTGTTTCTTTGGATTGTAATTATACAAGTGCACGGAAATTCCCTCTTAGTGTACAAGTACATGACTCAATTGTACACAACCAACGACCCTTAAGATCAGTTCAGAAAATATATAAGAGAATTTCATGTACATAAACAAGGTACATATATAATAATAATATATCACACAAATAAAATGCACATGTCATGTCTTAAGAGTCTGTCTCTACCTTCTTAGATACCAATCCCTGCAAAAATTACATTCATTAGAACAATTACATTAATGACCCAAAATTTTTCTAATGAAATTTAATCTTGATCTAATTAAATTTTTATGATAAAAAATTGATATATAAATCATATAAATGTACTTGGTTTTATGTTTTTAGATTTTATAATATTTTTATGAACTGTTAACATTCTTAATAGATTTGTTGAACAGTTATCACGTAATTAGTATAAATATAAGGCTTTAGAAAATCCAATTTACATAGACAAAAGAATTGATGACCTCATCAAATAGAATTGCTCAATATTATGCCCATTTAACAGTTCTCGAAAAAGAGGCATCATCATTGGGCTTCTATCTTGACCAATCCCAATCTGAGATTCAATATGTTATGCTTGAACATAATCACCAATAGGAAAAGTGGAAGTTAATACAGATTATCACTCGAGCGATGTTACCTGAGCCACCCCAAAAACTGTCACCATCACACACCTTACCCTTAGGTCATATGAGGGTGTTATAAGTGGTTATTTAACAAGACCATATCACTATTGTTATGTTCATTAGATTTTTATATAATAATGAATATACATTTATTTTATTATTATTACTATGTAAATGGGTTTTAAGAAACAATGAGTATTTTTAGTTAATATTCAATTAAGAAATCTAATTTTATGAAATAATTAATATTTGAATTAATTAATATTATAGTAAAATATTATTATTAATTTAATTTTTCTTAAATATAAATGATCGTATAATATTTATGAATAAAATTGTAATTTGTTATTGTTTTAAAGCAGTTTTTTCAAAACCCATGAATTTTTTTTAAATATCTGTCTATATTTTAAAATTAAAAATTCAAATATTTTTAAAATTAATTATATAAAATTAATATTATTTTTTTAATCATGACTTTGAAATTATCCAATGGTGAACTTTTCATTATTATCTGAGATAGTTGAATTTTTGGGTAAAAATTAAATACCGTTTAAATATTTAATATGTTTTATGTCCTCCAAACGACATAATAGGGATGTAGTAAAATACTATAAAAGGGATATTTTTCAAAAATATGTTTTACTATAAAATAATCTTATTATTGATTTTTTTTATTTATTTTAAAAAGCCTTAGCGGACCCTTTAAGACTTGTAAAATATTTTGACATTTTAATATTATTTCATTAAGAGTGTGACTCACCTCCATATAATCATGCCTAATATTTTAATAATTTAGGTCATTTACCTTATAAAATAATATTTTTTACTAATCTTTGGAAAACCCCATGGGAAAAACCATGCCAAAAATCTATGGGATGGTTTTTGGTTTTGATTAGTTTAATTCGTACTGTCCAAAACCTAATAATAAATAATTCCCACTCCTTTGGTATATAATCCCACCCAAACACTCATTACTCTTCACTAAAACCAATTAGAGCTCAACCATACCCTCAACTATTCTCTCTAAAATCCTCCCAAGGTTCCCCAAGCTACCAAGAAGACACTCTCAATCTTATCTCAAGCCTATGGGATCACACTTCAATGTAAGGAATGTTTTCGTTTCTTATTTTTGTCCAAATTCCATTATGTTGTTAAGCCCATTTCTTTTCAATTATAAATTTTGAGGTATAAATTTTTACCTCATCAATACATCCCTTATTATATTTAAATGATTATAGACCTCTTTCTCTCTAATTATTTGGTATGATGATAGACCCCTTTCTCCTTAATGATTTGGTATTATTGATACCTTGCCAAAATTCAATAATAAATTTCTATCCTCTCATTAATATTTAAGAAATTCATTTATATTAGGCATATAAATTCAATTAAACATGTTTGGATATTATGTTCCATAACCCCCATACGGTCCATATGATTTATAAATTATTATAGACCCCTTTCAATCTAATTATCAATATTTTATGATTTCTATTTGACTTCGTTATACTGCATATGTTAAAAAAACTTTCCTATTCCAAAATCATTGTGTATGTGAATACCATTCTCATTTCCCTCTCCGAGGTATTCAACGTTAAGGAAGTTTAATTTTTGATTTAGTACATCAATTTATGTATTCCACATCTCTTATTTATAGAATAAATTATGATGTTTATTTAATCCATGGTGTATGATCCATGGGGCAGACTTATGCATTAAATGGAATATTTATAAACGGTGTTCCTTAATAACGCCCAATGCATTGAGTAAAGAATTGTATCCTGATAAAACATGTGTAATGAGTGTGGTATCGTTGTAATTCATATTACATTAGAGTTTATTCATTATAATTCATGTGATGAATGGGTTTACACATTCTCCATGTGAATCATGCCATAACTCATGCTAATATCCTGTTAAATGTTGTTTCCACATTTCCATGTTTTTATAATCATGATATATAATAAATTTATGTTCATATTACACTTATGCTCTATTTATATTGGTATTTCCTATCATTTATTGTATTCTTAATTTTATTCATATTTTGACTCCCTTAATTTGCTTTATACCTCACCATTTTCACAACTATGTCCCTAGGTTATCACATGCAATGCTAAGTAAGAGGGACTATTGTGGTCATGAGAATCATGTTTTCAATAATGGTGTTGTATTTTTATATCTTATTTTTGAATTTAATGTATCTAATTTCCCATGAAACAAAACCTTTATATCCTCGTATTTGTTTTATGTGCATGTTTATTTAAAAATTAATGTTTAAGTGTGTAATAAATTGCATGGTTGTAATTGTCAGTGACAAAGGATAGGTTTAGTTATTTTTGATATTAGGATTAGAAAACCCTAGTGAAAGACGTAGGGATAAGACTAAGTATAACAAAATCATACATAAATTTATGTGAGTATAGTGTATGTGGATTATCAAGAAAATACATCCCTATATAGATACGAACAAGTAGAGGTAGCTCTGAAACATATGTATCTTGGAGTAAAACATAAAAACACCACATTGAGCTAGATTTGAATGAGAACTAGTGAATGAAAATGAGTATTTCTGTACTCATGGTTAAGACACTCCTGGGGGATATGATTTGTTAAATTAAGAAGCTTAGTATGAACCATTATTGAGGAAAAAAATTCCCCTTAGAATATATTTTTGGATGTATATCATGGATAACATATATTGATTCCTAAAAATTCATAAGTTATGTTAATAAATGTAATTTATATGTTATTAATTTTTTTAACTGGATTCCACTTTATGTGTTACCCCTAATATTATTTTATTCCAGCAAATGATCAGTAATAGGATGACTTGGACTAACAACCGATGCGAAGATCAATGTGATGACATTTCTAATGAGATTCCCAATCCTATGGGAGCATAAATACAAATATCATTCATCATACTCTATCAAATAATTCAAATTTGGAATAGAAACATGGGTAAAGAGGAACATAAAACCCCCCTAAGAAATAATATGTGACAATCAAGAGCTTCATGTGTCTAAGGCCTCCTACTATTGATGGATCATCTGATCCCACAATTTAGGAAAAATGGATCAACTATATTGATAAGATCTTCTCCATCCTTCAATGATCCTAAAAAGAGATGGTTCTTCTGGATTATAATCATATGGATGGTGGAGTTGATCAATGGTGGACATTGATAAAAAATAAAAACCCTGAGGAATAGATCAAGGAATTAGATGGAAAGGATTTTTAGAAAATGTTTTTATTTAAATATTTTCCACACACCCTCTAACATAAAATAGAATGGGACATTCATTCCGTCAAGGAAAAAAGACAATGAATCCATCAATTTGTTTGTTGAAATCATCACAAGGCTTCCTAGATACACCTCCATCTTTGTCGTTACCCCATAATTCAAGGTTTACCTCTTCTTTTGTGGGATAAAACATAGTCTATGGAATGCCCTGGTGATCCGTGACATCGGTTTCTATGGGGAAATTATATAATGTGACCTCAAAGTTGAAATGGAGAATATTCAATCCATGTGGTATCATGGGGATGAGAATCAGAAGGTGGACTTTAATTCTAGTGGTCGGATGCATAAATAAAATAGTTATAAGAAATTCCAACACCCAACTTACCAATGGTGTGAAAATAAGAACACAAACCGTTGCCTAAAATAGAAGAAGAAATGTTTTAGGTGTAGAGGAGAAGGGAACCTAGACATCCACTGATGAAAGGAAAATCCACTACAATTATAGAGGTGAGGAAAACTCCATTCGTCCCTGAAAACATTGTACATTACTTCAACTACAAAGACCGAAGGCATTTTCCAAACTAGTTCTTAAGACAATGGTTTTCTAAGGAAAGCAAAAATAATCCAATTTATCAAGGTTGTGTATTTTCCATCACAACCACTGATGTGAACGGAAACAAAAATATAGAGATGGGTTTTCTAGTTATTAATTCATGAATTGATAACATAATTTATTATTCTGGTTTGATTCATTTTTTTATATACCAAAATATTAATAGAAAAATCCCAGCGCCTCCACAAATCATGGATGTAGATATGATAGTGGGGATGGAAAATAGGAAAATCATTGCATCCCATGAATATAACTCCTCCCTTATCACATTTTGTAGATTGAACATACGAATGAACCTCATCATACTTCCTCTAGTGGAATTAGATGCAATTATTTGCATGTATTGACATTCTCTATATTGTTCCAACATAAATTTCTTTGATACAAAAATCACTCTCCTTATGGTGAATCGACTCCCTAATATGTACAAGTGCAATGAGAAGGATGAATCTTTATAAAGACAATCATCTCAAGCATGGATATTACTTCTCTATGAGAATCATATCTTATTAAGATGATTGATTCTATGAATGAAACCATCCTTGACGAAATTCCATTTATGAATAAATTCGGTAAAGTGTTTCCCATGTAATTTCCTAGTCTTTCTTCTAGAAGAGATGTTGAATTCACGTTTTATCTTATACCTAAGTTTTTCCAATATCCATGGATCTAAATATAATTCCTATTTTGGTTCTTGAGAACCTAAGGAAACAACCACAGAAGACTCTAGATAATGGGTTTATATTCCCAAGTGCTTCACTATGGGGTGCACCAGTCCTATTTGTTAAAAAGAATGATGGGTCAATGTGCCTTTGCATTGATTATCGTGAGCTAAAAAAATCATAACAAAGAACATGTATCCTCTTCCATGAATTGATGACTTGTTTGATCAACTACATGGGGAATAATAATTCTCCTAGGTGGATCTGTGATCAAGATATTACCATGTTATGATGAAGAAGGAGGATATCCCCAAAACTAATTTTCGTACAAGCTACAATCACTATGAATTCACTGTAATGAATTTAGGACTGAATAATTATCCATAAGTATCGATGGATTTTTTAATCGAGTCTTTAGAGATTAGATTGAAAAATTAATATTTGTGTTTATAGAAGATATTATAGTATACTCCGAAAACTATAATGAGAATTCGGATCAGATATGTACTATACTAGAGACACGGTGAAAGGATATTCCCTATGAAAAGTATAGAATGTTTGAGTTATGGTTGAATAAGGACTTACTCTTGGGTCATATATTCACAAGAAATGTGGTATCTATGGATCCATCTATGAAAAATGCAATTGATGGGTGGTTGAGGACAACATCTAGGACGAATATCCATAGATTACATGGGTTAGCTGGATATTATCATTGATTTGTGTGAAATTTCTCACAATTGTAAATCCCTCTTACCAAGCTATCCCAGAAGGGATTCAGGTTTTATTGGAGTGATGAATGTGAAAAGTGATTTATGGAGTAGAAAAGGAATCTTATTGTTGCTCCCAAGATCAAATAACCCAGAAGTGGAAAAAATTATGCCGTATTCATTGATTCTTAAATAAACTTCATTGTTTGTGTCATTTTGAATAATGAAAAATTCATTTTTTATACTTCAAGGAAACTGAAATTTCAAGAGAAAAACTATTGAACATATGATTTTTAGTTGGTGACAGTAATATCCACATTAAAATTTTGGTTACATTACCTCTTTGGGTAGAAGTTGGAAATATATATTGATAACAAAATCCTCTAGTATATATTCACACAGAAAGAGAATAATATGCATCATCGATGATGGTTAGAGCTGATCAATGGCAATGACTACTCACTTCAATACCAATTAGGGAAATAGAACAAGATGGTAGATGAAATAAGTAGAAAGGATCCCACAGATCTTTCATTGATTGTAATTGAAAATGATCCAATCTTATTATATTTTATGAAGATGGACATGTGAATTATAAATAATGTAACATCATCAATCCTTTCACAAATGATTTCTTAACTATCTGTTTTAGACTAGTTAAAGGATTCTCAAAAGGATGATGTGAGAATTCTAAATAAAATGGAAACTATTAGAAAAGGGTAATCCTTGGAGTTCAATGTGAATGAATAAGTAATTGTGATATTTGGGATATGACTATGTGTCTAATCAATTCCATATTTAAAGAATGATCTTTTGGATGATTCACATTGTTCAAATTTCTCTATTCACCTAGGAAACACATTGTTGTTTCAAAGATCTCTGAAAGCATGATTGATGGGAAAGAATGAAGAAGGAGATATCTAATTATACCTCAATGTGCATAGTATGTCATAAAGTTAAGGCTGAGAGGAAGAAGTATAAGGGTATGATTCAACCATTACCCATACCATTGTGGAAATTATAGACAATCACCATGGACTTTTCCACCAGACATCCGATGACATCCAAAGGAAAAATTCTACCTTGGTTTTTGTAGATCATCTTTCAAAAACTACACACTTCATTTAAATTCAACATTATTCCCCATTTGATCAAATGGAATGGATATAAATCATAGAAGTTGTATGTCTTTATGCAGACCACTATCGATTGTATCTGATCGAGATCAATGATTCACAAAAATGTTCTAGAAGTGTCTCCCAAACAGTATAAATAATGATCTGAACTTTAGTACGACTTACCATCCTCAAACTGATGGCCAATATAAGTGGAATATCTAAATACATGAGGAAAATTTGAGAGAAATATCAATTGAATTCAAAGGAATAAGGGATCCACATCTTCTCCTCGTTGAAATCTCTTACAATAACAGTTTCCTTTCAAGAATCAAAATGTATCCTTATGAAGCACATTATGGGAAGAGGTGAAGAACATCGACATGTTGGGATGAAGTGGTGGAGAAAATACTCCAAGGTCCATAAATGGTCGTTGAAATTGTGGAGAATTTTAAGACCATCAAGAAACACATTAATGCTCCTCCGAATAAAAAAAAATATCTATGTTGATAATCATCATGGAGACCTAGAGTATGGTGTTAGATACATGGTATTCTTTCACATATCAACATGGAAGATAATTATGAGAATATGTACAAAGGGAAATCTTAGTCCAAGGTACATTAACTCTTTTTATATCCTAGATTGCATTGAAGTAGTGGCATATCGACTAGAACTCCAACAGTACATGTCTCATGTACATGATGTATTCCACGGTTCACTTTTGAGGAAGTACATACCTAACCAATTTCATGTACTCAATCTAGATCTAGTACCATTTGGGAATGACTAGTACTATTAAAAGATCCCAGTTAAGAAATGAGATCATAGGTAAAAATTTTATCCAAAATAAGACAACTCCCATTGTCAAGGTTTTGTGGAAAAGCCACGTGTTTGAAGAGGAAATGTGGTAATTAGAGGAAGTAACATAGTAGAGTTACCCATATATGTTTTTGTGTGGGAAAATAAAATTTCAATGGTGAAATTTCTTAAATGGGGATTATTGTAACATCCCCAATATTTTCTAATGAAAATTCATCATGATCTAATTAAATGTATTATTATAAAAAAAGGTTATATATAATATATGCAATTCTTCTTTTTTGTTTTTACATATTAAAATACCATTAATAAATGTTAATATTTCAAATAGATTAGTTGAACAATGATCACTTCATTATCATAAAAATAAGGCTTTTATCAAATATAATTTACTCAGAAAAATGATGTGATGACATCATGTAGTAGAATTCCTCCATCTGAAGCCCACTTGTCAGAGCTCTGAAAAGTAGAAGGATCACTGGTATTCACTCTTGACAAAACCCAAGCCAAGCGTCAACACATTAATCATGAATGTTATTTCCTAAGAGATAAGTGGATGTTATTAGAGATTAACAATTGATCGATTTTATCTGAGCAACCCCAAGAGTTTATCATCATCATACAACTTACCCTATAGTATTATGAGGGTGTTATATGGGATTATATAAAAAGAACCTATCACAACAATTATGTGAGTAATTTTTTTATAGAATAAATAATATACATTCATTTTATTATTGTTACTTTCAAAGTGGGTTTTAAAGCACAAATAATATTTTTTTGTTAAAATTAAATTATAAAATATATTTTGATGAATTAATGGATTTTTGAATTAAATAATATTTTAATAAAATATTATTACTAAATTACATTTTATTAAATATAAATTATCATTTAATTTTTTTTGAATATAATTGTAGTTTTTATTAAGGTTTGAAAGAAGTTTTTGTAAAAACACATTTATTTTAAATAAATTTGAGTATTTATTGTAAAAGTAAAAATTAAATTATTTAGTATATTATTTATATAAAATGAATATAATTTTTGGATTCAGGACATCGAAATTATCAAACTATGAAATTTTCAATATTTTCTAAGACAGACGGATTTTTTGGTAAAAATTAAATACCATTTAAATATATATTTTGATTTATGACATAATAATGACCTAATAGTGATGTAATAAAATAATATAAAAGGTTTTTTATTCTAATTTATTATTTAAAATTTTAATAATGTTATTTAACATTGGTTAATTTTTTTACATAGCCATAATGGACCGTAACAGTATTATAAAAAAGTTTATCGTTTTAAAATGATTTACTTTAGAGTGTGACCTCCCTCAACATAGGAAATCCTAATATATTGATAATTTAGTCTATTTGTCATTAGAAAATGCTTTTTTCAATCTCATTTGTAAAAAATATGGGATGGTTTTTGTATTTGATTAGTTTTAAGGGTAGTGTCTAAAACATAAATAATAAAGAATTCCCTCTCCTTTCCATTATTAACCCACTAAACCTCCCATTACTCATCACTAAAACCATTTGGAGCTCAAAAAAACCCATCCATCTTCTCTCTAGAATCATTATGAGGTTCCCCAAGATCCCAATAACCCCTCTCAAGCCTCCCCCAAGCCATTGGGATTACACATCAAGGTAATGGATTTCATCCATTCATATTTTTGTCCAAATTTCTTTATGTTGTTAAACAATTTTATTTCCAATTAAAAATGTTAGGGTATATTTTTTCACCTCCCCCATACTTACTTACTTATTATTGAATGATTATAGATTTCATTTCCTCTCATTAATGCCTCCCATGTACACCTGTTACCATGCCAATGTTCCATACGAAGTTTCTATCTTCTTATTTACATTTAAGATATTATATTATATTATGCAACCAAATTCCATTACACATGTTGAGATATTATGTTACATGACCCCCATATTGTCTATATAATGTATAAATGATGATATATCTATTTCACTCTCGTCATACCATTTTTCAATTTGTATTTAACATCGTTATGCTACCTAAATTACAGTAAAATTTCCAATACCAAAATCATTGTGTAAGTGAATACCATACTCATTTTACTATCAAGGGTATTCACCCATATTCACATCTACATGTTGATTTGGGACATACATTTTTGTATTACATAAATATTATTCAGGTAATAAATTCTTGTGTTTAATAAATCCATGTTGTATGATTCTTGTGGCACACTTTTACATGAAATGAAATGTTTATAATGGGTGTTCCCTGACAGCACTCCAATGCATTGGGTAAATAATAATATCATGATAAATCATGTACAATTATTTTTGACTCATGATAATTCATGTGAAATGAGGGGTTACTCATTCTAATTAATGATCAATGAGGGTTTACACATTCTCCATGTACAATGATCCTAGGATCATGTTAATATCATGTTAAATGTTGTTTCCACATTTCAATGTTATGATAACAATGATATATAATTCCTTTATTTTCATGTTTCTATTCTTCTCCACTGATTTTTATTTTGTCAAAATGTATTGAATTATTCATGATATGCCTTTTTTACTCCCTAACAAGGATTTATATCTCAATTTTTTCACATTTATGTCCTCAGGTTATCACTTGCAAGGCAACGTATGAGGGAATTTTGTGGTCATGTAAATGATTTTTTAAATAAAGAAGTTGTATTTTTATATCTTAAGTCATTGTTTAGTGTCCCTAATTTCCCCAGACAATAGACCTCTCAATCCTCAGATTTTTATTAAGTTTATGATTATTAAATAATCCATGTATAACTATGTATTAAAGAGAATATATCTTATAATGATAGTTGTTACATCACTATCCGTGTCTGAAACATCACCCTCTTCAATGTAATAGTTCACCAAACACTTTATACACATGCGATTGAAGTGATATTTCACGTATCTACAGGAAAATATATCTCTAAGCTATCTCATAAGGGGATAGTCCACATAAAACCATCTACATCGACTATAGAAATCATAATGTACATAAATCTTGTATTAAAAAATTATAGATCATTTTCATGAAAAAAAGTAGTACAATCATCCTAAAAATCCATATACATGAAACAAAATCGCATTTAATGGTTACAAATAAACTCATTAGAACTACACATGTGATCAAGATTAAAATACTATTATTACATTATATTCATGAACATTTATCAATCTTGAAAAGTCTCAATAGTAACTATGCGGTAAAAATCCAGGTCTTTGTACACAATGGATTCATATTAGGTAACAGGTGCATATCAACATTCAGGACAATAAAATTTATAAATATTGTAATAATGTCATGAAATTACAAAATTATATAGAATGAAAATGATGAAAAGTGTTGAAATATTACATAATGTTCACTCATGAATCCTTCAACAATGCCCAATTCAAAATAAATGATAATTTTTACCATCATTGAAATTTAATATTAAAAACGAATCTTGAAAAATTAAATCAGATTATAAATATTTTTTAATTATTTTTAACAAAATGAGAAAAAACCAAATACACTAAACAAACTTCAATATAATAAATATAATGTAATATATTGATTATCGAATATTGAATATTGAAAAAATAATAATAATATAAAAACAATAATGATAAGAGGGAGTGTGGGGGTCATGATGGGGAGGATAAAGTCTTAAGGGAAGGAAGAATTAATTTCCCAAGAATCCATGGGAAATTATATTATTATCCCCATTAGATAAACATATATTATTCAATTATATCAATTTTTATTCTCACTCATAATGAGTTATATGTATTTAATTTTAAAAACTATAATTTCCTTAAGTAACACATCACTTCCCCTTTTCATAAATGTTAATCTTTATATAAAATTATTAATTTCTCAAAATCCAAATTTAACAATGTTAATACCCACTTATTAATATTAATAAAAAATTTCCTTAATATGGGTATATGTACACTTCATATATATATATATGACACATAGAACAAAAAAAATTCCCAAATTAATAATAATAATAATTGATTCATATTATAATTACCATTAAAACAACATAACCACAACCATCATAAATCATTCAATAACAAAACAACATTAAATACCTATCATTTAACAATTCTTATATTAGAAAAAAAAATAGGCATTTAATTCCCAAAAATTAAGAGACACAATATAAAATATGATTCAACCCAAAATTTGTTCCATTAAATTTTTATTCACCTAATTAATGCGTTTAAATATTAAATAGCACAAAAGGAGTTAAATATATGTTTTTAGAATAACTGTTGCAAGATAATGGAGGTTTATTGTTGTAAATACGGTGAATTATTAGAAATAATAAAATTAAATTAATTAAATTCATAACAATATAAATAATAATTTAAAATAAAACATTGAATGTTATGTTACGAAATGAACATTACACACAAATGTTTTATCTTCCAATGGGTATACCCTGCATCATAAAACTAACAGGTGGTCTTTGATTTCGCAAATGATGTACTATTTTGGAGATATTAATTTTTTTTAAAATATATATATAATAAAAAATTTAAAAATAATATTGATAAGATAAATTTATATAAATATATAGAATACACTTTTTAAGATATAATTCATGTATAATTTGATTATTTAATAGGTTTTGTTTTTTCATTGGAAATATGAATTCTCGACATAATGAAGGAAATGATTAAAAAAAGTACCAATAATATTATTTATATGTCATGAATCAAATACATAGTGTGGGGACTTCAAACACAGCATGCCTTTAATGATATTGAAAAATATGTGAAGCTTCTCCTTCATGAGAAAAAAATACAGAACATTTAAATCCATTACACGATATGTAGAATTCAAAAATAAAATTCCTACCAAACATGAATTTAATGCATGATGTAAAGGTTTTTAAATAATTCCCAATTGATTATAAGAACATGTTATTCTGTAAGAAAATTGGAATGGATTTACATAACATGCCACCAACATACATGATATGCAGATAACAGGACCAATGTCACATAAACTACCATATGATTCTTAGGATTTTCATGCTATTTACATCCCATGAATATTAATATTTTAAATTCCCTTTATGCACAATAGATAGGGAAATATTTCTTCCCTTTGATTTTCTCTCAAACAAATTTACCTATTTTCTTATTAAACTAGATATTATTCATTTAGTTGATTGTTTTATAGAATCATTGTGAGTTGTTTTTTATTTATTTTTATTCTTCATCAATAGAAATATCATTGTCAATATTAGTATCAATTTCAACACCACACATCATTATTCATCACATCTTGATTCATTCTTCATTTATTTATTCATAGTATTTTCAATATTATATCTATTTTTCTAATGTTGAGTAGTATTTTATTAATGTTTTCATCATTTGAAGATAGTTTCTAGTTATATTTAATTACTTATAATCATTTGAAAATGATTATATTTTTAATATTTAAATGAAAAATATTACCATTGTTTTATAAATATGATCATCATGCTCTGTATTTCGTCACAATTAATCATAACCTCTAGGTTTTACTCATCCTAAAAGGTTAGGGGTCTATAGTAGTGGTTGTTTGAAAATAATCAATTTATAAATATAGAAACTAGGTAACCCTGTGTCATGTATCCAGGATTGTAAATATTATCAATATCATTCCATTTCATTATCCTAGACAGCTGGAGGTGAAAATTGAACAAGTATTTCAGATTTAAAGATAATCATCATTTCATTAATATCCTATAATTCTTTATTCCTATATTCCAAACCTCGTGCACATAGAATTACAATTAGGTAGGACCAAGGGGTCTTTTACTGCTTATGATTATGCAATTCTCCAGACCAAGGTGAATTGGGGTTTTTTTCATCACTTTGCAGCATACACAATTGGTCTATCCAATTTAATATTTAAGACTATCTATTTTACTATACACTAAAATTGAATGTGTTCCCCTATTTATTAATATAAATTTATGAAAAACTACATAGTATTAATAAACATCAAATATGTTGTTTGAAACTGAGGAATCTTTCTAACAAATTTTTTGAATGGTTTCAGAAGTTCCAATTGTCTACATGGGATCAACCCTGGAAAACCAATTTATTATGACCCTGTAGAAAGGGTAGTATGGTTTGTTAGACTATAAACTAATCTCACTGTATGATAATTGTAAAACTCATGTGGGAGATTCATATTTTCCCACTGTTGAGTGGGCCTACTATTTCATAAGAATATTAATCATTGGATTAATCCTAGGATTACCTCACTCATCCCACATTTTGTATATCCTTCCCCATTTCGTTTTTAATTATTTCTGCTTTGGGGTGCACCTATGTCCTTTTAATGCAGTGATTCTATTCTTTTCTACTCAGTTAATGAATGTTCCATGGACCCATGAAATTATCAAGAAGTAAAAATACACAACATAAAATTCTCTTAGATACTGATATTGATTGAACAATCAATGCACAATTCACTACCAAATGGATGACCATAGCGATCTATCAACACAATGTATTCATGAACCACATTATATTCCACCATCCAATTATGGTGACCATCCATCACTGGAGGTGTGCGCCATTATGGACTATGTTTTATAATCCATTAGCGGTGTTGTGTCTAGAATTGTGTTCCCACCAATTGATCTGCACACTTTTGAAATATTTCATGTGTAATGACCTGAAATTTTGAATAAATCTTGTTTCCTAATTTTGTGTGTTATTTTATTTTTTATACTCCAAAAAATTGTTTCATTTGATAACATTAGTATAATTAAAATGAGACTATTGGGTTATGACTGTTACATGACCATTGGTCAATATGACCACTGGAAACTAAACATTTCGATATTTGTCTCTAAATACAAGTGATCTTGGTTAATTAATATAGAAAGTAGATTCGATGGCCTCACCCAGTAGTCTTGGACCGATCGAATCCCATCTAACAGAACTTGGGAATGAGGTAGCACCACTGGGAATTTCTCTGGACCAAACCCAAGCCAAACTTCAACGTGTGGAGCTAGAATGGAATCACCTTCATGAGAAGTTCAAACTAATTGAAATTATTACTCGTGCGATGTTGGCTGAGCCTCCCTCAAATTCTCTCACCTTAGCACACCATACACTTAGGTCCTATTCTAGGGTGATAAGGGGCTATGTAAGGAAACCGAAACTACCTTGTGTAATCCTTTGTTTTAAATAAAAAAATTTATTTCTTCTAATGATGATGTTTATCAATTTTCAAATGTCCGGATAAATATAGTATGCATATTTTTGGTGAATTTTAGAGAATATATATTTTAAAAAAAAATTATGTAAACCCTTTATAATTAAAATGTGTAATGATATTCAAAAAATACTCTTCTACAATTATGTTCAGTATGAAATTTAGAGTCTAAAAAGTTCTACTTAATTTTTGATGAATAATTAATTATGAATAGTGATTTTATGCTTAGGATTAGTAATGTGACCAAATGGATTAGTAATCTCACTTAAAGAAAGTATTAATATAATCAAGGCACCTTGATTAAGTAATGTGATTCAATAAAATGGTTAAATAACAGTTTCATAAATTATTAGTCAAGTATTAGTTTTTTCGGGTGTATAGTGTTTTTTAATTAAAATCAAATTACAAATATTTAGAAAATTATTTTTATAAAATGTATTTCATTTTTGAACTCAGAAAACTGATATTATGTTAAGGTAATTTTTGGGGATTTTTCTGAAAAAAAATGAATCTTCGGTGAATAGATTATTTATTTACAAATTAAATAAAAATTATTTAAAAAATTATGTTTATAAAATGGAGTTCATTTTTGAAATCAGAGCATTGATATTTGGTTAAGGTGAAATTTTGGTTAATTTCAGAAAAATTTGAATTTTCAGTGAATAGTAAAAATACAGTTTTAGGGTTTCGGTATGTTTAATGACATCATGACTGCGTCATGATGATTTCATGAGATATTTTAAGGGATGGTCGACTAAAGGGGAAGAATTATTTTATGTGGTGTCCCAAGTGGGCAATACCATGGGAAAATACCATGGGCAAGCCCATGGTCTTTCCAAAACCACCAATGAGGTGTCCCTTGGCCATTAATGCCTTGTCCCCTCACTTTCCCTATAAATACCAAGCCATCCTCTCATCCATTCGACTCCCAACCCCCCCCCCCCCCTAGCTAAGCTCTGGTCTCATTACCTCCCAAGGAGTCCTCCCAAGGTTCCCTCAAGCCCTCAAGGTCCCAAGCTTTGAGTATTAAGAGTTACATTTTATGGTAAGGGATCCAAACTCTCTCTTTCTTTTCAAATACTCTCTTTTAAGTAATTTATTTTATGCACCATGTTCTTATTTCAGAGGATATTATTTTATATTCCTCTTACTTCCTTTTTTATTTTCATATGATGAGATATCCCCTCTTAATCTCAACATTTCATTTTATGAATTTTTATGTGGCGTCGTTAGGCTGCCGAAATTTTTGTAACAGATTCTTTCACCCTTCTCATTTTCATGTTCTATTTTCTTGTCAAGTATTTCAAGTTGCTTTTTATGTTGGGGTATTATCTCTATATCTATCATAATGATATTTTTGTTAATATGATGAGATACCCTATTTTATCTCTTAAATTGATTTTTTTAATGTTTAAGTGACGTCGTTAGGCTGCAAAATTTTTAAGTGGTTCTTTCACCCTTCTCGTTTTCAAGATCTATTTTCATGTTAAGTCATTCAAGATCATTTTTATTATGTTGGTGTATTATATATATATATATATATATATATAATACTGATCTTTTATGTTCATATGATGAGAGACCCTATTTTATCTCATCAATTCATTTGTTTGAAGTTTTAGTGACGATGTTAGGCTGCTGATTTTTTAAGGGATTCGTTCACCCTTCTCATTTTCAAGTTCTATTTTCTAGTCAATTATTTAACATTCCTTTTTATTATGTTGGGGTATGATATATATATATATATCTATCATACTGATAATTTGTTTTCATATTATGAGAGACCCTATTTGATCTCCTCAATCCGTTTTTGGATGTTTTAAGTGACGCCGTTAGGCTGCCGAATTCTCATAAGAGAAATCTTATTTTTTTTGTCTTCCTTTCATGTTCTTCGTTTCATATGGTATATCATTAAAATTTCATTACCATGTTCTTAAATCCTTTATATTCTGTTTCCCTACTGTTTTATGTATCATTTATGAGTGGGTGTCTCATGTCCCCTCTCTTTTCAATGTTTTCTAAAACCATGTATCATAGCCGTTATGGTGAAAAATTTTGGTCTCAAAATGTCTTTCTTTTTTTTTAAATTATTTTATTTTATTATGTGAATACTAAAAGATATTTATTCTACAGGCGTATTCACATATATATAAAAATTTTCTATTTTAATTCTGGGATTTACAAGCATGAGACAAACTTTCCTTTTTCTGTGGGTTTAAAGTGACATAAGGATCACGTCTTTAAAGCAGTTTTTTTTAATGTGATGACTATGAAATGAAACCCATTTATTTTATGCTATATGGGTTGTTTATGAAATTTTTGATGACGATATATGTGGCTCACATGATAATAAAGACAAATTTAACATTTCTCCCTGATAGCGCTTCAATGCATTGGGTAAAGACTTAATCTCTATAGATGGCCATTTTTAATGACTCCATGGGGAATAACCATGGTAATTTTTAATGATACCTTGGATATGGACCATAGTGAAACGAAAATTATTTTCAATATTAAATATTTTATCCACATCTTCAAGTTATGAAAAATGTTATTTTTATTATGATATGCCTCATGATTTATTTCTCATACCTTAATGTTCTTTTCATGACCTTATTGAAGTATCTAAAGTTCACATGTAAAATGTTTCTCTTGTTTACCTTAATGGGCCTTATGCTCACCCTTTATTTTGATGTATGTCCTCAGGTTATGAGATGTAGTAATTAATCTAGGATGAACATAAGGAGAAGCCTTTCAAGTGTTTAAGAGGAAATTTTTATGTTGTTTTCATGTATTGTGTTCCTGGTGTCCAAGACACTAAACCATAAAGATCCTCAGTTTTGTGTAATGTAAGGAATGTTTATGTTATAAAAAGGATATATGTTATATCATGGGATTATTAATATGTTCTTGAATTTGGTGAAATTAAATAGTATTAAATTATAAGGCACTCGTGAGCACAAATCACAATTTCATATATGTTTAAGATTCTTTTTCAACAATGTAATATATTAAGAAGAAATAAGAAGTCAATTTTTCTCAATCACCTTGAATGATTGAGCCATTGTCTATCTAAAAATATAATCTCATGATTCAATCATGACATGGGATGAATTAAAAAAATCCTATAAAAATACATCCCAACAATCCAAACATCAATGCTCTAGAATGAAATTCAAAACATCAACCTACTGGATATAGAATAATAATCATAAGCATGGGATAGATTCCTAGAGATAACATAAATATTCTAACATTTCATATTATATGTGTGGATTCAATTAAAAACATTCTATGAAGAATGTATTCTTCTTTTACAGACTGTGGTAGAAGTCACTACCAGTGGTAGACTCAAGTTAAATACATTATAAGTAAAAAACATTTTCATATGAATTATCTCAAAACAATTGTCTGTGTAAATGTAATAGAGTATTAATTAGTTGTATAATTCATTTGGTGGAACAATCTATGTGTCTTTCTACTCATGTTGAGGCTCTTACCCTGAATTTGGAGTAAATTAAATTACCTACAACGACTCCACCCCATACTTATCTAGTAATTCAAACTCAATCCTATGTGATGTGAAGAAGCGTGAACTCAAAAAAGTTCCATTAAATATTGGAAGATCCCTAGAATCAATATTGTAAGTATATCAATTATAATCAATATGACCAATAGGTCTGGTACCACCAATTATATCTACCACACCAAAACTACTAGAAGAAGCCGACTAAATAACATCCACAGTAAAATGAAGGTTATTTTGAACATATTAGTGGAATGGTGATATAAATTAATCAAGTAAAACCTAATTATCCACATAATAGTCCATATCCTCATCACTAAAAGAAATTCCATCAACAATTTCCAAGAACTCAATGGTTTCCACCATCACAATAGTTGTAATTCCAACATGCTATAGAAATACCAAAATAGTGAGGCTATACAATGTATACTAATCTTGAAAAAATTATCACATACTTTTCGTATAAATTAAACTAAATAATGGAAACTTAATATAGAGAGATGAAAAATCAATTAGAATGTATGAAAAACTATCAGCACCGGGTGGGAAAAATTTGAACACCGTTATCAGAACATCTACTAGGAACATTTCCTTATTAGATTATATTGCACCCAATGGATGAATATAATGTTTGTTTACTAAGAGATTGAAAATACTATTCTATCCACAAAAATTAAAATATTATGAAGATATGCAATATGGACTTCATTAACATGAGACTAACATCGGTAAATATGATAATGATAAAAAAATATGTTCTTAAATAAATGATCCTTGAATCAGAGACAACTTTTAAAAACATATTAAAAGGTAAACAATAAAATGAATAGGTTTATATAGTTTTACTAGTTTAAAAACTCACCTTTCATTACACTAATTAATTATATACGGAAATGTTAAGGAATAGAAGAAATAACTTCTATTGTGTTCAAGAAATTATATATCAATAACTGTTCTCATGAATCCATTGTTCAAATTTCTACATTGAAAAAATTCTTAATGAAGAAGATATCATGAAATATCTAGATAGAAGACCTAGTATTCATAACCATAAATGTAAAATAATCCACTATTTTTCGGTATAAAAATCCACAAAATATTCGATACCCTAAATATTTACCAATCGCATTCATTATTTTCGCTTCCATAAATTGAAGATAATTATGAGGCTTAATCATGAGAAAAAATATAATGTATATGACAGTATTTATGAAGCTATGGAAATAATAATTAAATCCAAAAATTCTATAGCTTCATCTAAAAAAACCAATCTGTCAACTATCATCAATAAATATTTGATGATATCATGGTTAGGGTTGAAATTTTTATCATTCATTAATGTTTCCTAATTCAAGAAATGGAAGGATAAGGATACTGTCCAATTATTTTTGGATAAATATTTACTTCCACATAAAGGGATTTAATAGAAATTATCCTTAGAATACTAATATTCATAGATGGATATGAACAAGAAATTTCTATCATTGAAATGGTTTTTAGTTATGGTAATTATTCATTGAACTTCAAATAAATTTTTCATACTAATAATGAATATGTGTTTATGAACATTCGGGACTATAGTAATGTCATAACCCTAATAAAAATGATTATTATGTTCATGGGATTGAAATCTACATTAATCCATTAATGAGAAAAACTACCCCACTATTCATTCCATATTTTATTGTGCCACCATTATTAGAATAAAATACTTTTATGAAAACCCATATCTACTCATTCTGGGAGAAAAATTAAACATTTGTAGTCATTGTAAGGTTAACACTAATATATAAATATGGGGAAATGTTTATTGATATCCTAAATAGTCCCAAATTACCAAAATATTGTGGAGTGGCTAACCATATTTCAGTCAACACCACAACCTACACCACCATTATTTCATTGGATGATGGTGTTCAACCCAAATTCCAACCACATATGTGACTCAAAAAAACAATTAAGGAGGTCGTTAAGAAAGAGGCATTGAAATTTCTATTGGATGGAAATATTTTTGAAATATCAAACAGTAAATGAGATAGTCTCTATCAATTCCTTAAAAATAAGTGTATCTTATATTCTTTGAAATATGAAATGGATGATCATATGTATAATATAAATATAAATAGATATAGAGTACGCATCAATTATAGTAACCTCAATGAAAAAAAATGAATGTAAATGTTTCCACTACCATTTATTTATCATATTCTAGAGAGACTAAAAGGACATGAATTATAATATTTCATGGATGGATATATATGATAAAATCAAATTTCATTAATTCCAAATGGACATTCAAAAACAATATTTACATATTCTTTTGGAACCATAGACTATCATTATATATCATTTGAATTTTGTAACTCAGACGAACCTTTTCAATATTTCATGACACATATATTCCATGATATAGAAGGGGAATTCCAAAAAATATTTACAGATTAATTTTAAATTAAAGGAATATTTATGAGGTGTTCCAGAATAATATTGATATAGTCTTGCAATGAGGTTATGAAAATTTTATGGTATGAAAATGGGAAAATTCTCACTCTTATTCCAAGGGAGAATAGTCTACAAACATTAAATCAAAACTAATTTCTTGAAATATAAAATAAATTTTATTAAATACTTACCTGAGACTATATTAGAGGATGTAATATGGATATTTTAAGGCCATGAAGGACAATACCTCTACAAAGTTAAAACAATTATGGAAGTAGTCCAACCCTTGAAACAAATATTATTAATATACACTATTTTTGTATTCACTGAAGATTATCGTCTGGACTTCCATACCCTAATGAATAGTAATGTTTCTACTCCTATTATAGTATAACTAAATTGGTCCATGGAAATCATATTGATGTGTGATAGATGAAACCTTTTTGTTTTTTTTATCCACAGTTTCTGAGTCAGCAATATATGTGTCATGTTTAATATTACTATAACACTTAGAAAAAAATAATTTAAATTATATGACTACAAAAATGGTACTTCTGGAATAGATATTTTATTCTGAAAAGGTTCTCTCATTCCATGCACTATCTAATGTTGTGGTTTACAGTAATCATGCATCACTGAAATATCTACAAACCAAAAATGATTCCAAACCACATCAAATTATATGGATACTATAGAGACAAAATTTTTACAAATTAATAAATTTAAAAAAAATAATTGATAATGTAACCAAATATTTTCATCTAAACCAACAATTATATTAAAATTAAAAATACCTCATATCAACAATTATTTTTGGGTATTTAAAAATATCTCAACATGATATCATTGTTCCCTAACATTACTAATAAATAAAGGAAAACATTTTTAGCTTAACCCTTACATAACTACTAGGATAATGATATAATTTTTAAGTAATGTTTGGATTGATAAATGAGGGACTTAGTTCGTGAAGATGAACATAAAAATTTTATCGACATGTTGAATTCAACTGCATAAAGGGGGGTTCATGGACCCAAATGTCCCCATATAGAATCCTTAAATGAAGAATATTTTGATCAACAATTTCCCAATATATAAGGAAATTATTTCAATATTTTAATTGATTAAAGGACATACAGAAAATAAGAAAAAATAGAATCCATTTAAATTAAATTATAAAATTCACAGACTTGAAATTATTGAGAATTGATTTTATGGGACCCTTCAGAAATTCATATGTGATATTTTATATCATGCTCAGTAAGGCTAACATTTCAATGTGGGATAAAGAAGAAGCCACCACCTAGGATACCACAATAGTGGTCATGAATTTCCTAAAAAAAACATTTCATAAATTTATTTATTATTGACTACTCATTAGTGATTATAGAACAAAATTGGAAAATAATTATTTTAAATATATTCTTCTTGTTTATATAATCTGTTATAACAGCATAACTCTAATAAAACCATAGATAATTTGGAATGATAAATTCTATAATAAGGAAATCAAATTAATTATTGAAACGGGAGTGGCAACAAATAGAATGGATTGCAAATTAAAATTATATGAGACACATTGGGTGAATTATATATCTTAGAAAACATGAATTTGAACAAATCCATTTTATATTTTTTTTGGATGCCTTGTCACAAAAACATTGAACTATTGAATCAATATTACTATAAATTTAATTAAATGAATATTGATTCTATAAGGGGTGGACATGTGAGAATGAAAAAAATTGATGATCATGAAGAGATCATAAGGGAAGACTCTAATATTTAAAGATATTACAAAAAAAATTAATTTAAATGAATAACAAATTATGTAAAAAAAATTAAATTTAGGGGTTAATGTTTATCTTTCTAATTTTTAATTTATTATATTCCCTAATAATCTGAAATGATAATTGTTATGTCCCTTTACAATCAATAGAGTGTTTCTCTATGGGGGTATTTAAATCCCATAGAGAAAATGACCACCATTTAATATCAGCTCATAGAGACTAAAAATTTATCAAGACTGATTTAATGAATGGTGTGATCATTAAAAAGTGTTAACCTAATCCTTTTATCTATCTACTTACCAGAAGATGCCATTGTTAGAGATTTGTTGGAGGCAACCAATATTTAATATTTCTCTTTATTTTATATATTTTACATATATTTATTTTTTTAAGATGTGTTATTGTTTATATAACATTCACGAATGTCAATTTACCTACATATATTTTTTTATCTAAGCTATTTCTCATTACTAATAACTATGTCCACCTTCCCATATCACTGATTTCATTATTCTTATACATTTTTTCTCAATTTTTATTTATTGAATGATTTATAATTCATAAATAATATTCATGTATCCCAATTTCAAATCAGCACCCACTATGATTCCAAATGGAATCATACCCATCTCTTTGAGCTTTTGATTTGATAAATTTATTTTCATAGTTTCCATTTCTTTTTTCTCTTCTATATATTTTATATCATACTCATGATACATTTGAATAATGTTTGGACACTATCTCTTTTTACATTTGGGGAGACTTTATTAAGCGTTACATTAGATAAACATGGATTGTTACTTGTTTTTCAAAAACATAGTATAAAATTTATACAAAAATCATGATCTGTTCAAAGAAAACTCATCTCACAAGTATATATAAAATAAAATATTATGTTGGAATTTTTTTAAACACAGGATTTACACCTTTTTAGATTTTTATAAATATTTTTTATTTTAGTTCATAAATTAATATTCCAAAAAATTTAAATTATATTTTATTTACTTCCTAATGAATTTTAAAACCTAAGTGACTTAATGTTAATTTTATATACTCCAATTCCTAAGAGGAATCTAGAACCATGATCCCGTATTATTTTCTATTAATATTTCATGAGATACACATGTGATATATAAACCTAATAGGACTTGTATTGAGATATTTCTGAGTCTTTGATCGAATAATTAAAATTGTAATACGATATTTTTCAATATTAATTTTCCCAAATTAAACTATTACACACATTAAATATTTACTTATTTGATTCATATTTCCCATTCATAATTATTTCATATTGGATATGATTTTATATTGTTATTCTGATGTCCCAGAAATTCCATATAAATTTTTTTAATTATATTGAATAATTTTGAGACCACTAAATACAACGGCACGTGATTCTGAATCCCAGAGTGCCCGGAATGATCCTTCATAGTTATTTTATGTCTTAATTAGCACGCCTAAGTAGTTTTCAGAAAAAATGGAATACCTCAAAAATAGTAACTAGGATTAGAAATCTGAGAGTATTGTAGGGTTCGTTGGGGCGTGTTTCACTTAGGCAGTGCCTAACATCGACTGGCACGAGATGAGAGTGACTATAAATAATTTTACAAAAACATATTTGGGTACATTTAGGTAACACAAAAGAGGCATTTTTTTACTTTTGAACCAGTTCTCAGAATTGAAATCCAAGGGCACTATTGACCTCACATCATCAATATTCTCTTAAGGAGACCAACACTTCGACAACAATAGGTACGAAGAAAAAAATAGGTTTTGAATCTTTTTTAGAAATAAATAAAATAACCTTATTATTTTATTTTTATTTTAATACTCCAATGGATGAGTGGTATGGTGTGACCAGTGATGTGTCATGCCAATAAATGGAATAACCTTTCAAATCTAAGTAACTACACCATTGGGGAGTTAGGAAGGTTCCTAATTAATGGGAGTCCATTAATCCCAAGAACGCTGAACAACATTATCCTATCCTATTTATATGTAGATTAAGGAGAGGTGTCAAAACTTCTTCACTAAGCAACGATGTGATGACAAAGTGTAGTGATGCCAAACCCATGGAGGATAGAACTGATACCAAGTAGATGAGACGAGCGACATAGAAACCGCATACCGGATATCAACAAATAAGTGACGTCATTGGAGGCTAGTTGTGGGGGATGAAAATCACTGACCTACTTCAAAAATGCACGCTCACCATCATTATTCACGTATGGATTGTTGTTTTGAATACCACTACCCATTTCATTACGTTCTTCATGATTCAACAATTATCTAGCCGCTTGTTATAGCCCTAAAACAGATGGTGTTTTCCAAATAAACATGCCCCGACCTCTCCATAGTCCTATGATTTTTTTGATGTTTTCATCATGATGGAGGAGGAAGGAGACAAGTGTTGGCGATAGGCACTAGAGGGACTTGAAAATGGCGGCCAGAACTTCGTCCAGCTGTGAAGACGAATTCGGGGGCGCGACCGCACCAACGGAGAAGAGTCGCAGCGAGTAATCCAAGGCGGAGAAAGGGCAGAGGCCTACCATGCGAAGGGGAAGCAGCACGCGTCCACACCGCCCATTGGAGAAGAGCGGTAAAACATGTCTGAGATGATGAGATGAGGTTATTCAGCTTGCATTCGGCCATAGGTGATGGCGCGACACGGGACAGCGCCGCGCGGAGGAGAACGGCTGGCCTACTAGCCAGCTGCATGTTGTGTAGCCACATTGGGCTGCCAAAGTGGGCCGCCACCGCAGTCTTCCACCGTGGGTAGCCCCTGCAGGCTACCACCTTGGGCCGCCACCGCATTCCGAACCACGGGCCATCCAAATGGTCAAGCCTCCATGTTGGTCCTTGTCGCCCTGGGGGCCGGGTTGGACCCCACGAATCGGGCCGGACCCAACGGGCATTGTCGAATCTCGCGGGCTAGGTCCGACCCAGGGACGGACCTTGGATGGGCCGGGTCTCCCAAAACCAGGTTGGGGTGGCCAAGGCTGAGTCGACCAGGTCAGACAGGATCCAGACCAACTTCGACCATTTTCATTCTTTCATTCATACCATGAGTGATGGGTGATTGTTTGATGAACCGCCTGTGGCGCCAGAAACAATTGATCAAGACGGTCCTTTTGGTATACTCCAATTTTATTTTGGTTTATTTTGGGGTATGGCTAGGTTGGATCGAACATGAATTCAACTGGTCCCTTGTGACATAAATTCCAATAACTTACAGATCGTGAATCGGATTGACACCCTGTCTATCGCATTGAGAACCCTTTTTCATGGATGTCATTTCAGATTCTTCTTTCTGGGACTTCGTGGTAGTTGGAGTATCGACATGTGGCTTGAGGAGTAGAACCTCCCGAAATCAAGAGAGCTTAGTGCGGGAACCCTGTAGCTGGCTATAACATGAGAAAGTTATCAAATGTGTTTCTGTGCATTGCGATACTTTGTGGGATTGTGTTTGAGAGTCTCACTTGGATCCACTCTAGGAATCCATGAGGATCTACTCTAGGATCCTACGTCGGTCTGTTTTACTAGGATCATATGTGGGTCTGAGGATGTACTAGGATCTTATGTGGTTCTAATGATTTAGGATCCTATGTGGGTCTGATGATTTATCATCCTACATGGGTCATCCTTGTAACTGAGTATGATGAGTCAGTAGTTACGTCTAAAAATATATACTACCATAACTAAGTTATACCAAGTGTGATTTGAGTCGTTACCTTCATGGTTACACCTTTTATGTATTATACTATGTGGCGTACATGTGTGGTACCTTCATTCGTGGTGATACCATGGTGGTATTATTTTGTGTGTCATACCACTATGGTACTTTCAATCTTGGTGATACCTATGTGGTATTCGCCTGTGTTCCATACATGTGTCATAAATAAATTCTTGGTGATTTTATTGTGGTATTATTCTATGTGGTTTACCTTTGTGGTACTAACCTTCATGGTAATACATTTGTGCGATTATTCTATGTGGTGTACTTGTGTGGAACTTTCCTTCATGGTGGTACCATGGTGGTATTCTTCTATGTGGCATACTGGTGTGGTACATTCCTTCAAGGTGACACCTTTGTTTTATTATTCTATTGGGAGTAACATTGTGGTCCTTACCATTTTGGCAATACCTTTTTGGTATACTTCTTTGTGGAGTAACTATGTGGTACTTTCTTTCCTGGTGATACCATGGTTGTATTCTTCTGTGTGGTGAACCTGGGTGGAACTTTCAATCGTGGTGATACCTCTATGGTATTCTTTTGTGTGGTGTTACATTTTTGGTACTTACCTTTGAGGTGTTACCTTTGTGGTATTCTTTCCTTCATCGAACAGTTGAGAATTGAGCTAATAAGTTAGGCCTTGTGTTTCCTCATGAATGAGATGTGCATACTTGATAAATTTTCTATATGTCTAGGCATATACCTAAGTAGGGTTGAAATTAGTTTTCATGCATTTTGGTTTATCCTTTGGGAATTTTGTGAGACCTTTTAGGGACTTGGGGTCCCTACTGAGTATCGTTATACTCACCGCTTCATGGGCTATGCCCGAACCATTTTTTTTTTGAAGAAGACCGACAATGCTGACTGAGAATGAGAGTACCAGTACTGATGGTATCTTGTTGGTGGACCTTAGACGAGGAGTACCGCATAGACACCTGTTCGAGAGTTTTACCTACCCTTGAGGTAGGTTCCATTGAGGGAGTTCATAAGAGTTGTTTCAGTTTACTTTTAATTTCACATTTTCTTGTACTAACCAGTTGGGCATGTATTCTGGAACCTTTTTCTTACAGAACACACACATTTTTCTATTTAGTTTACTTGTGTTAGTATCTTGTTGTGTTCTTGGTTGCATGAGTTTACAGGTTATAAAGGCAATGCCTTCCTAGTTTTAGGGAAAATTCCTTCAGTGCTAGTCTCCAACCCCTGGTATGTGGAAGGTGGGTTTGGGGTAGTCATGGAATGGGGCTCGAGGGACGGGTCGTGACGAATTGGTATCATACCAGTTCAGTTCTACCAAAGAACTAAGACTCTGATCATTTCTATAAAGAAATTGTGTTATGTGTAATGAGTTTGGTTTTTATTTTAGGGAGTCCAGTGTTGGTGCGGTGGTCGTCATATGCATACTCGAGGACCCTGAGTTATGATTTCCAAATTATTACACGGAAGCACTAATTGAGTGTGTTTTTGAAGTGTTTCTTGTGATTTTCATGATTCATCTCACTATGTATAACTTAAAGACCATGGCACGCCTGTGCCTTATTAGTATGTCGCCACATAGATAGCCAGCTAAAATTCTGGAGAGAGAGTACAAGATGAAGGCCCCCATATTGATGAGGCTCCGGTGCAGGGCCCTCGTAATTGGTTGGCACCATCGGGTGGTGTACGAGCAGCACCACCACCCATTTGGCAGAAGTTACCCCCAACCACACTGGTGGACGATGCATGCTGACTGAGCGTGTTTCACAAGTTCCAGTAGCAGAGGCCTTCAAGGTTTCGAGGCGAGTCAGTTTCCCACGTAGCTGAGGGATGTCTGGAGACGGTTTCTAGAGCTTTCTGCCTCATTGAGGCACCAGTAGAGTAGATGGTGATCATAGATACTAGTATTTTCTAGTGAGTGACCAAGAGGATGGTCCACATAGTGATGAGGCTTCGGTACATGGTCCATTACCCAAGACAGTACCTTTGGGTAGTGTCTCAGCTATATCACTTCATGTTTGTTAGAAGTTACAACCATTGATATCAGTAGAGGACACATATAGGCTTAGAGCCTTATGCGTGATTCGACATTAGATACCCCTCAGGTTCCGAGGTGATCCCGACTCACAGGCAGTTGAGGACTAGCTTGAAGAGGTGTCTAAGAGTTATTTATAGTTTCTACATCTTTGTTAGGATGACATTTTAGTAGCTGAGTATTCATCGTGGAATACCGATCATTTTTATTACTCGAATAATACGATACGATCAATTCTTCCGGACTCGGACTTTCGTGCGTAGTGTGTTTAAGGATGTCCGAGTCAGAACTATTTCATTATGCATTCCTACCATATATTTGGGGTTCTAGAGGGTACCTTTGTGGTTGAATGTTCTTTGGCTAAGTAGATATAGCCTGTGATTTTTAGTAGTGGGAAAATCGGAAACTGGCACCAGTCTCATAGACTTGGCTGTGTACAATTTTTTTGGGAAGAAGTGTTAGAGACAGATTAATCTTCAGGGCTATAGACATGGAATCAAAGTTATGGGAGCAACATGAGGTGGGGTTTATTTATACATGTTACAACCACCCCCCCATTGTGGTCCCCTCTAGGATTAGGGATCTAGAGGAAATTTGAAGAGTGTAGCTTCATGTAGTCAAGGAGTGTGATCCAAGGGCATTAGAAATGCTTCGAGGTACGGTCTATGTTTACTACTGGTTGTCGTATCAATAGAAATTTGTACAAATCATTCTTTCCTTCCATGAATCGTGTCCAAGACCTAATTTTTTCGGTTAAACCATTGAATTGACCCTCATGCCTGGAGATACCTTTTGAAGGAGACTCGATAATCACACATATGTCGGTAGTGTGATTTGACCATTGAGTTGAGAGTTTCAGTTGGAACCTCTTGGTGGCAGCATCAAGGCCTTATGAAATTAGTTTGGGTATGACTGAGTATCCAAAATTCATAAATATATTGAATGTATTCGGCATAAAGTTTGTGGTTTATCTACAACATTTGAATGAGGTTTTCCATAGTCAGTCAAAAATGAAACCCATAAAACCCAAGATAAACTCATGCATATGAGTGTATAGCCGATCACTCTCGATTCGGCTAGCATTACCGTCAAGGCGGTAGGAGTTTGGAGTTTGGAGAGCCAAATAGAGTGGTTAGAGTTTCTACAGGACTATGACTTTGAGATAATATATACTCATGGGAATGGGAATGTGGTTTCATATGCACTCAACAAGAGGTCGAGCCTGTAGCTACTGAGTGAGGCGATAGAGCAGCCAGCCGCATTGAGGATATCCTATGTGGATCAAGATGGAGCATCTTATCAATATTCTCTGATAGTCACTCCACCACTTCTTCAGTGAGTTAGGGAGGTGCAATGTTGGCAAACTGACTGTGAGGATCGACGTTTTCAGATATCTTCCGGGCAGCCACCTGGTGGATTTTATAAAGGTTTGTAGCATGTCAACCTCTTTAGAGGACGTACAATAGTACTAGTAGTGATACAAGATGAGGTATTGAGGGAGTCTCAAACGTACCCTATGATGGTAAAACCTGGTGTGGTTAAGATGTATTAGGATCTCTAACATTAGTACCAGTGGTCAGGGATGAAGGAAGCAATCGTAGAGTTTGTATACTAATGTCTCACTTGTCAACAAAGGAAGACTACACAGAGTTGGCAGAAGTCTTATTCCAACTAAATACGGAAGCCCTTGGAGTTCCAGGAGGGGACCACATATTCTTGTGAGTCTCTCCTTAACATAGAGTATGAAGATTTGTCTGAGGTTTCAAGTTATAACAGAGGTTTATTGGTCCTTTTCTGATTTTTTGGAGGATATGTGAGGTATTATATTTTTGGATCTTCCACTATAGTTGGAGGGGGTGCATGATTTTTTCCATGTATCCCAGTTGAAGAGATATGTGCACGAACCGCCCCACATCATCGTCCATAGTGAGATGTACTTCGATGATAGGGTTAAATTTAAGTAGATTACAATAGATATTGAGGATCGACAGTAGTGGGTCTTTCATGGGCGGTCGATACCTCTGGTGAACGTTTTCTTGCGGCACGATAACCTCCAAGAGATCACATGGGAGCGGGAGGCTCAGATTCATGTCCAGTACCATATTTTGGCTATTTTTCCATTATTGTGGATTTTAGGGATGTAATTCCCAATGGTTGGGAGAATGTAATGTCCCCGAAATTCCGTATATTTTTTTTAATTATATGGAATTATTTCGAGACCATGAAATCTGACGACGTGCGATTCTGAGGCCTGGAGTTCCCAAAATTATTAATCGAAGTCTGGTAAAGTTTTAATTAGTGTGCATGAGTAGTTTTCCTGATAAAGTGGAATAACACCTAAACGGTAACTTGGATTGGAAATCCAAGAGTATTGTTGGGTTCTTTGGGGCATTTTTCACTTAGGCAGAGCCAAACCTTGACCGACGCAGGTCGAGGGTGACTGTGAATAGTATTCCGAACTTTTTTCAGGTGTGTTCAATAAACACTCGAGTGGTGTTTTGTATCTTTTGAACTGGTGATCGAAATAGAAATATGAGGGAACCATTGAACTCACATTGCCGATATTCGATTAAGGTGACCTTCAGTTCGCCTGAAGTATGTCCGGAGAAATTTTTTTCTTTCCAAACATTTTAATAGAATAAATAAAATAAATTTATTATTTTATTTTTATTATAATCCTTCAAAGGACGAGCAGTAATGTGGGACTAGCGACATGTTAATCCAATAAATGTTTTGAACTTCCAATTCTATGTAACCGCATAGTTGGGGAATTAGTAAGGTTCCTAATTAATGGGACTCCATTAATCCAACGAACATTGAAAATCCTTCCATGTCCAATTTATATGGAACATGGGGAGAGGTGTCACTACTGGTTCTCCAAAAATGAATTGCTAACAAAGTGCAGTGATGCCAAACCAGTTGGAGGACGGATCCAGTACTAGTGATAGGTGATGAGCGACACTGAATCCATGAAATGGAGATCGATAAACGTGTGACGTTTTTGGATGCTAGTTGGGGGGGGTTAATGAACACTGACCTGATTCCACAAACGTGCTCTCACCGTTGTTCATGAAGAAAGGTTTTTTGTTATGAATACCCTCTTACACAATCTTGACATTATTCGTGATTCAAGAATTATTTATCCTCTTACTCCCACTCTAACGCGAAGGGTGCGAGCCAAATGAACATGGCCCGACCTCTCCAAAATACTTTGAGGTTTTGGAAGTGTTCATTACGATGGAGGAGGATTGCGATCAGTGCCAGAGATTTGCGCTGGGTAGAATCGGGAACGGAGGATGGCTGTAACACCCGATACTTTTATGTTATATAAATCATCAAAGGAATCTTTTTCTATACAACACTTGCTTGGCTTGCTTTACACCCAATCGCGACCTTCCTCGATAGCTTGCGTCGTACGCAATACCGAGTTTCACTAAACAACAATATACTATTAAAACTAGCCGTTATGAATAGTAATAACCACTTTTTGAAATTTTATAAATTTTATTTTTCAAAATGGACTTCATTTTTGGACTCAGAATATCGAAATTAGCCTAGGGTGAAATTTTGGTATTTTTCTGAAAACTTTCAATTTTTGATGAATAGTGAAACCACTAAGTGGTAGGTTAAAAAACTGAATTTTGCATAAAACTTAATTTTACCGCTTCTGTGAATGGAATTTCGAAAATCCGAGAGACACGGTTAATATCAAGGACTAAAATGTGGTTCAATGAGATGAAAATAATTTTTTGGTGAATAGTAACTTTTTACTTTTTTTACCGCGGTTAATAGTAAATAGGGTAACTAAGGGTAAATATGATATTAATATTACCCTAACACATGTCCTAATTCTATTGGACAAGTGTAATTCGACCAAAAACAAACTTAGGAATAAAATATGACCATTTAGGCCCACTTGGATTAGATTAGGACATTTATTATTAATTTATTTAAAGAAGGGTTAAAATAGTTAAAATCAAAGTTTAATAAGTAAATCATTTTTAATATGGGGTTATACATAAGATAAATTCAATTGTAAATATTCATTAGAAAGCTAAAAAGATTTCCTACATGATTATATTTTATTTGTAATTTTTAGACATAAAATAATGTAATTTATTTATGACACAAAGATGATGCAGTAATTATATTATTAATGAAATATTGACATAATTGATGTTACAAACACCAAAATAAATGTAATTTGAGACTTTTTATGAATTCAACTAATTTTAGGGGTTACTATGATATATTAATGTTGATTTAATCAACTTGGTTCGAACATATAATTCTTTTATGACTTTCACAAAAATCATATATCAAATAGTGTCAAAATTGACACAAAATAGTTTTTAAATCAAATATTATATTATTAATTGTTATTTTATTCCTAAAAATCAAAGGTTCGGCCAAATGACTTAGATAAGGATATATATTTTAATAATAAACAATTTGGGGTTCGTTTGGCATGTTATAGTAAGTGTATTAACCATCTAGTGAAAGAAAACAAAAAGACATGGTAAAAGTTAAATTATTTAACTTAGAGTTAAATCTAATTGTTAAGGTTAAAATAATTCCCTAAACTTGTCTAAATCCTATTGGTTGATAGGATTTCAACCCTTCCCCACTTTATCTTCGAAATAAGACCCTTTTGAACCATTATAAACCGATTTTTACTTTAATATAAAATAATATTTTGAGATATTCCTAAGGTGCCCCTCTCCTCCCTTATAAAAGGGCACCTCCTCCCCCTCCTCCTCACACCAAATTGAGCACTCAAGCTCGGCCAACCCCTGCCATTTTCTCCTCTACACTTCCCTAGAATAATCCTAGAGGTCCTGGTCTTCTCCAAAGACCAATCTTAGTTCCTTAAGTGGAGGATTCAAAGAGGCGTTCCAAAGAAGAGGTAATATCCATTACCGATCTTTTCAATTTCTTTCTTCTTCAACTTCTTCTTCTTTAGTTGTTTCATGATAAAGTAATAACATCAGTATTACTTACATACTGATATGTTATTATAAATATTAAACAACCCTAATTCACCTTCTATCCATCCTACGGAAAAATGAAATCACCGCGCGTGCGTACGTACGGAATACCGTCTCCACGCCGTGGTGTAATCTATTTTCCACCATCACCTTACAAGGATGGGTATAATGGTGTAATGAGTAACTATATATGATTATTATGAAGTAATATTGATACTGAAATAATATATTTATACTCCAATACAATTCCACGATCATAGGAACGATATCATCACTTGTGCGTACGTACGGAATACCGTCTCCACAATGTGATGCGACTCGTTCTACATGATCTTCATTTCATAATGATTATATAAATGAATTGAATGAATGAATATGGTATATACTACACTAATACCATTCTGTAAATAAATTATCTATAACCTAAAGATAAGAATAAGAATTTATTCGACAAAACACGCATACGAACAAAAAGTTATAAAGACCCGAGTAACAAGTAACAATGAAATATTACTAACAAGAAGCTAATAATATGACCATATATGATATCATATCAATATGTATGATTTTGGAATAAGTCAATAACATTATTTAAACCATTATACAGGAGCTTCGGACACGAACAAAGCAAATCGGACCTAAGGTAAGGGAAATATCACAATCTCATTTTTATCCGAGATTGTTTATTCGTAAGTATTTACTGGGGTGTATTTTATCATCCACATCCATGTTTCATCAATATGTAATATTATTTCCATCCACCTACAATTGTTTAAATCCATTCTACCCTTCGATGAGTTTTTAGTAATATGTATGAAAGGAATCTTTTGTCGTATGAGGTACTTTTTGACTTTTCCGACAAAAGTACGAAGAATGTTTTTTTTAACTTATACGGCATGAATGGATTTTTAAAACATTATTTCCAAGAAGCTTCCTTTACAAGTTTTCAAGTTTATTTTTAATCAACTTCTTTTATTTTAAAGTTGTATGACATGTTATGAAAGGAAAAGTGTTTTTGAAGAAGAAAGGATATTTTCCTCAAGAATGGAGTTCAAGTGTTTTATCAAAATTATTTTCCATCTAAAATAATAAAGGGTTCTGTTTTTATCCCTATTATTACATTGATTTGATCATGTTGTGATGGAATTATTTTTATGAATTCCTTTATCTTATATGAATTGATTTATGATGTCATGATGTTTCAAGAATCCCATTTTTGTTACATGTGTTATGGGATGATGTATGTTTTATGATTATGTGGCACACATAAGAAAGGATTCATTATAAGATGGGTGGGACCTATATCTCCCTCCAATGCATTGGGTAAAGATTTTATATCTCATGAGATAGACATGGCTGGAACGGAAGGTTATTTCGGTTCAGTGATACAGGACTGAAACGAGGAGTGAACTCGGTTCAGAAAGGGACTTTGTCCACTAAGATAGTCTTGGCGATGAGTCATGACTAACAAGAAATGATTTTCCATGATTATGTGTGCATGCCACAAAGTTTCAAGTTTTATGTTATGATTATGGGGATCTCATTTTCACTCCTATGATTTGTTCCATGTTAAGATATTATGATCTCTTTTGCAGGTTATGATTTTCAAAAAGATATGATATGATTTTTATTTCCTTTATTTGCCTTGCTGAGCATTTGAGCTCACCCTTTTATGTTTTCTTTTCCCCAGGTCAGGAAGATGGATATTAAGTAGAATATGCTAAAAGGGACCCTAGATATGATGAAATAAATGGGAGACACTGTAGAAGATTTATGAACCAGTTGTTTATGTTTCCCAGTTTCTAAAGGCACTATACCTATACGGTCCTTTGTAGTTTTATCATATGTTGTAATAAGTGTGCTTCAATTTTTGAAGTATTAAAAATGTATGTAAAGTATGGGTCGTTATAGTTGGTATCAGAGGAAAGGTATAGTCAACCTTTGGAAACTAGGATGTGAAAGCCTTAGTAAAAACCCTAAGGATAAGTCTAAGCATAGAACACAATCTTAGAAATGGCCATGAATAACCTAGGATAAGACCATAAGCATGAAAATTTTATTCTTGAATTATGTGGTTTCCTATTATAATTAGTGTTGCTCACACTATTCTTCTTGGTTTTAGTCAATGGCTGGAACCCGAAGGAACCGTGTTAATGCGGAATGCGATGGGCAATGCAATGATTGTCCCCCTGAGCAACCAAACGATATGGGAGCTGGAATGCAAAATCTTGTAGCCATGCTCACACAACTTTCTCAAGCTATAAATCATGCAGGATTTCCAAACGAACAAAGGAGGGAGCAACATTCTGTTGAATCCTTCATGAGGCAGCGTCCACCTTCTTTCAGCGGGTCTACTGATCCATTAGTTGCTGAACAATGGATTAGTACTACTGAAAAGATATTTTCAGTTCTTCAATGTTCTGAGCATGATAAAGTCATCCTAGCAATGTATCGTTTGGAAGGAGATGCGGATCAATGGTGGAATCTTGTTAAGAATACGAGGCAAAGGGATGAAATTGAGTCTATGGAATGGGACGAGTTCAAGAACTTATTTTTCAATAAGTACTTCCCTCGTATTCTCCGAACAAAGATGGAGAAAGAGTTCCTTGAACTGAAGCAAAGGGATGATGAATCTGTTAGTACCTATGAAGCAAATTTTACAAGACTTGCAAGGTACGCTTCTGGTATTATTATCCAACCTGAGAGTAAGATCGATCGATTCTTTAGTGGCTTAAAACCAAGTCTTCGAAGGGCGTTAGCCATAAGAGACTTCAATAGCTACGAGGAAATCGTTCGATGTGCTCTCAAAGTCGAGATGGAGATTGGAGTAACCCATCAGTCACATGGGTTTGATAAGAATAGGAAGATGGAATTCAAAGGAAACTCTAAAGAGCACACTGAAAAGAAGATGAACTTTCCATTATGCTCAAAGTGTGGAAAGAAACATGGAGGGAGTTGTCTTAAAGGGACAAGTAAATGTTTTAAATGTGGAAAGGAAGGTCATCGGGAATTTGAATGCCGTGATAATGGGAAGAAGATATGTAATGATGCAAACAAAGGAAGGGATACACAGAATGAACCTACTACACTTCAATGTTTCAAGTGCAAGGAGATGGGGCATTATGCCAATCAATGCCCAAATCCAAGGGTTAATGATGATGGTCGACGTCAACAAACTCTTAAAGCTAAAGACAAAGGAAAGTCACATGCAATTTCTATCAGCGATGTGGAGTACGATAACGATGTGGTGAAAGGTACACTTACCATCCACTCTAAAATAGCAAATGTTTTATTTGATTCTGGATCCACCCACTCTTTTATTTCTGAAGACTTTTCTAAGGGTATCACCGTACTACCTCAACAATTAGATGTTGAGTTAGCTGTGACAACACCTAATGGCACATCAATCGCATCAAAAGTTTATAATTCTTCTCCGATCGAAGTTTGTGGGAAAGTGCTTCCTGCAAATCTTGTGATCCTTCCTTTAGTGGAATTTGATGTGATTCTTGGCATGGATTGGCTTTCTCTACATGGAGCTCATATCAATTGCCAAAGAAGGGAAGTCACATTTCATACTCCAGATCAATCTACGATCGTATACCAATGCAAGGATGAACATAACCTTCCAGTGGAAATTTCTTCCATCTTATGGGTATTGATCCCACTAAATGAAGGTTATTTATCTCAAATGGTTGGTGAGAAACTCACGATTAAGAATATTCCCATTGTACGGGAGTTTGATGATGTCTTTCCGGAGGAATTGCCGGGTCTTCCACCAAATCGTGAAGTTGAGTTTTCAATAGAACTCGTACCGGGTGCTTTGCCTATTTCAAAGACACCTTATAGAATGGCCCCAATTGAGTTGCAGGAATTGAAGAAGCAACTCCAAGAGAATCTTGATAAGGGATTCATACGCCCTAGTGCGTCACCTTGGGGAGCACCTGTTCTATTTGTTAAGAAGAAAGATGGATCAATGAGACTCTGCATTGATTATCGAGAACTTAACAAGATCACTATCAAGAACAAATATCCTCTCCCACGCATTGATGACTTATTTGACCAACTACGCGGAGCTCAATACTTTTCCAAGATTGATCTTCGTTCAGGGTATCATCAATTAAGGGTCAAAAGGGAGGATATACCAAAGACGGTTTTCCGTACAAGGTATGGACACTATGAATTTATAGTGATGCCATTTGGTCTTACTAATGCCCCTGCTATCTTCATGGATCTAATGAATAGAGTCTTTAGAGACTATCTTGATCAATTTGTGGTAGTCTTTATAGACGATATTCTTGTCTATTCAAAGAGCAAGGAAGAACATGAAGATCACTTGAGAATTATATTGAAGACCCTGAGAAAGGAGAAGCTTTATGCCAAATTTACCAAGTGTGAATTTTGGCTTCAAAAAGTTGCATTTTTGGGTCATATAATCTCAAAAGAGGGGATATCTGTGGATCCAGCAAAAACAGAGGTTATCGAAAGATGGTCGAGACCAACAACAGTAACTGAGATCCGAAGTTTTCTTGGTTTGGCTGGATATTATCGACGTTTTGTAAAAGATTTTTCACGATTATCTAATCCACTCACCAAGTTGACTCGGAAAGGAGTTAAGTTTGTCTGGACAGAGGAATGTGAAGAGAATTTCAAGGAGTTGAAAAGAAGGTTATCCAGTGCACCTGTGCTCACACTGCCTTGTAGTGGAGAAAGGTTTGTGATCTACAGTGATGCATCCAAGAAGGGATTGGGGTGTGTTCTTATGCAAAATGATATGGTGATAGCTTATGCCTCACGACAGTTGAAAATCCATGAACAAAATTACCCAACACATGATTTGGAGTTGGCTGCGGTAATCTTTGCATTAAAGATTTGGAGGCATTACCTTTATGGTGAAAGGTGTGATATTTATACTGATCATAAAAGTTTAAAGTATATTTTCACACAAAAGGAGTTGAATATGCGTCAAAGAAGATGGTTGGAGCTGATTAAGGATTATGACTGCTCAATCCATTACCACCCTGGGAAAGCAAACAAGGTGGCAGATGCATTAAGTCGACAAGACCATGCTAGTTTATCCATGATGAGGATCACAAAAGATCCAATATTTATGGATTTACAAAGGATGGATCTTGGAATTATAATGGAAGGGGAAAAATCTTATCTTTCTCAAATGAATGTTCAACCATCTATACATGTGAAGATTAAAGAGGCACAGATTGAAGATGTCGAGTTACAAAAGAAGGTGAGAAATGTTCCTGAATTCAACCTTGATTGTGATGGGATAATAAAGTTCAGGAATTGGGTTTGTGTTCCTCCCATCCCCGAATTAAAGAAAGAGCTGCTGGATGAGGCTCATAGTTCTTCATTCTCTATTCATCCTGGAAGCACGAAGATGTATAGGGACCTGAAAGAGTACTTCTGGTGGGATGGCATGAAAAGAGATGTTGCTGAATATGTCTCTCGATGCTTGGTTTGTCAACAAGTTAAAGCTGAGAGACAGAAGTCTAAGGGGATGTTACAACCATTACCCATACCCGAATGGAAATGGGAAAACATCACTATGGACTTTGTCACAGGACTTCCTAAAACATCCAAAGGAAATAATGCTATCTGGGTCATAGTTGATCGTCTCACAAAGTCTGCACACTTCATTCCTATTAGAGAGGATTTCTCTCTAGATCAGCTTGCCAGGATATATGTAAAGGAAGTGGTAAGATTGCATGGAGTACCACTTTCTATTATATCTGATCAAGATCCGAGATTTACCTCGAAGTTCTGGCGAAGTCTTCAGCATACTCTGGATACAGAGTTGAGTTTCAGCACTGCTTTTCATCCCCAGACAGACGGTCAGTCTGAGAGAACAATTCAAACCCTAGAAGATATGTTGAGAGCTTGCTCTATGGATTTCAAAGGAGGTTGGGATCAACACCTACCTTTGGTGGAATTTTCTTATAATAATAGCTTTCACTCCAGTATTCAAATGGCTCCTTATGAAGCTCTCTATGGAAAGAAATGCAGGACTCCAACTTGCTGGGATGAAGTTGGGGAAAGAAAGCTATTAGGACCTGATCTTGTTGATGAAATGGCAGAAAAGGTCAGATCTATTCAACAACACATAAGAGCAGCTCAGAGTCGACAGAAAAGCTATGCCGACAACCGAAGAAAAGACCTAGAGTTTGAAGTGGGTGATAAAGTGTTCTTACGAATATCTCCCTAGAAGAGGGTTATGAGATTTGGAAAGAAGGGGAAGTTGAGCCCTAGATATATCGGTCCTTTCGAAATATTGGATCGTGTTGGGAAGGTAGCTTACCGATTGGCGCTTCCACCGAATCTCTCTCAAGTTCACGATGTGTTCCATGTATCTCTCCTGAGAAAGTACATACCAGATCCTTCACATGTACTCAGCTCAGAAGTTGTACCGCTGGAGCAAGATCTTTCTTATGAAGAACAGCCGATAGAGATTCTGGATCGTAGCGAAAAAGTCCTACGAAACAAGACCACTCGCTTGGTGAATGTTTTATGGAGAAACCACCAACTTGAAGAAGCTACATGGGAGCTTGAGGATATGATGAGGGAGAAGTATCCTCATCTGTTTGTTGCAAAGTGACGAATTTTGAGGGCGAAATTCTTTTTAAGGGGGGTAGAATGTAACACTCGAGACTTTTATGTTATATAAATCATCAAAGGAATCTTTTTCTATACAACACTTGCTTGGCTTGCTTTACACGCAATCGCGACCTTCCTCGATAGCTTGCGTCGTACGCAATACCGAGTTTCACTAAACAACAATATACTATTAAAACTAGCCGTTATGAATAGTAATAACCACTTTTTGAAATTTTATAAATTTTATTTTTCAAAATGGACTTCATTTTTGGACTCAGAATATCGAAATTAGCCTAGGGTGAAATTTTGGTATTTTTCTGAAAACTTTCAATTTTTGATGAATAGTGAAACCACTAAGTGGTAGGTTAAAAAACTGAATTTTGCATAAAACTTAATTTTACCGCTTCTGTGAATGGAATTTCGAAAATCCGAGAGACACGGTTAATATCAAGGACTAAAATGTGGTTCAATGAGATGAAAATAATTTTTTGGTGAATAGTAACTTTTTACTTTTTTTACCGCGGTTAATAGTAAATAGGGTAACTAAGGGTAAATATGATATTAATATTACCCTAACACATGTACTAATTCTATTGGACAAGTGTAATTCGACCAAAAACAAACTTAGGAATAAAATATGACCATTTAGGCCCACTTGGATTAGATTAGGACATTTATTATTAATTTATTTAAAGAAGGGTTAAAATAGTTAAAATCAAAGTTTAATAAGTAAATCATTTTTAATATGGGGTTATAAATAAGCTAAATTCAATTGTAAATATTCATTAGAAAGCTAAAAAGATTTCCTACATGATGATATTTTATTTGTAATTTTTAGACATCAAATAATGTAATTTATTTATGACACAAATATGATGCAGTAATTATCTTATTAATGAAATATTGACATAATTGATGTTATAAACACCAAAATAAATGTAATTTGAGACTTTTTATGAATTCAACTAATTTTATAGGTTACTATGATATATTAATGTTGATTTAATCAACTTGGTTCGAACATATAATTCTTTTATGACTTTCACAAAAATCATATATCAAATAGTGTCAAAATTGACACAAAATAGTTTTTAAATCAAATATTATATTATTAATTGTTATTTTATTCCTAAAAATCTAAGGTTCGGCCAAATGACTTAGATAAGGATATATATTTTAATAATAAACAATTTGGGGTTCGTTTGGCATGTTATAGTAAGTGTATTAACCATCTAGTGAAAGAAAACAAAAAGACATGGTAAAAGTTAAATTATTTAACTTAGAGTTAAATCTAATTGTTAAGGTTAAAATAATTCCCTAAACTTGTCTAAATCCTTTTGGTTGATAGTATTTCAACCCTTCCCCACTTTATCTTCGAAATAAGACCCTTTGGAACCATTATAAACCGATTTTTACTTTAATATAAAATAATATTTTGAGATATTCCTAAGGTGCCCCTCTCCTCCCTTATAAAAGGGCACCTCCTCCCCCTCCTCCTCACACCAAATTGAGCACTCAAGCTCGGCCAACCCCTGCCATTTTCTCCTCTCCACTTCCCTAGAATAATCCTAGAGGTCCTGGTCTTCTCCAAAGACCAATCTTAGTTCCTTAAGTGGAGGATTCAAAGAGGCGTTCCAAAGAAGAGGTAATATCCATTACCGATCTTTTCAATTTCTTTCTTCTTCAACTTCTTCTTCTTTATTTGTTTCATGATAAAGTAATAACATCAGTATTACTTACATACTGATATGTTATTATAAATATGAAACAACCCTAATTCACCTTCTATCCATCCTACGGAAAAATGAAATCACCGCGCGTGCGTACGTACGGAATACCGTCTCCACGCTGTGGTGTAATCTATTTTCCACCATCACCTTACAAGGATGGGTATAATGGTGTAATGAGTAACTATATATGATTATTATGAAGTAATATTGATACTGAAATAATATATTTATACTCCAATACAATTCCACGATCATAGGAACGATATCATCACTTGTGCGTACGTACGGAATACCGTCTCCACAATGTGATGCGACTCGTTCTACATGATCTTCATTTCATAATGATTATATAAATGAATTGAATGAATGAATATGGTATATACTACACTAATACCATTCTGTAAATAAATTATCTATAACCTAAAGATAAGAATAAGAATTTATTCGACAAAACACGCATACGAACAAAAAGTTATAAAGACCCGAGTAACAAGTAACAATGAAATATTACTAACAAGAAGCTAATAATATGACCATATATGATATCATATCAATATGTATGATTCTGGAATAAGTCAATAACATTATTTAAACCATTATACAGGAGCTTCGGACACGAACAAAGCAAATCGGACCTAAGGTAAGGGAAATATCACAATCTCATTTTTATCCGAGATTGTTTATTCGTAAGTATTTACTGGGGTGTATTTTATCATCCACATCCATGTTTCATCAATATGTAATATTATTTCCATCCACCTACAATTGTTTAAATCCATTCTACCCTTCGGTGAGTTTTTAGTAATATGTATGAAAGGAATCTTTTGTCGTATGAGGTACTTTTTGACTTTTCCGACAAAAGTACGAAGAATGTTTTTTTTAACTTATACGGCATGAATGGATTTTTAAAACATTATTTCCAAGAAGCTTCCTTTACAAGTTTTCAAGTTTATTTTTAATCAACTTCTTTTATTTTAAAGTTGTATGACATGTTATGAAAGGAAAAGTGTTTTTGAAGAAGAAAGGATATTTTCCTCAAGAATGGAGTTCAAGTGTTTTATCAAAATTATTTTCCATCTAAAATAATAAAGGGTTCTGTATTTATCCCTATTATTACATTGATTTGATCATGTTGTGATGGAATTATTTTTATGAATTCCTTTATCTTATATGAATTGATTTATGATGTCATGATGTTTCAAGAATCCCATTTTTGTTACATGTGTTATGGGATGATGTATGTTTTATGATTATGTGGCACACATAAGAAAGGATTCATTATAAGATGGGTGGGACCTATATCTCCCTCCAATGCATTGGGTAAAGATTTTATATCTCATGAGATAGACATGGCTGGAACGGAAGGTTATTTCGGTTCAGTGATACAGGACTGAAACGAGGAGTGAACTCGGTTCAGAAAGGGACTTTGTCCACTAAGATAGTCTTGGCGATGAGTCATGACTAACAAGAAATGATTTTCCATGATTATGTGTGCATGCCACAAAGTTTCAAGTTTTATGTTATGATTATGGGGATCTCATTTTCACTCCTATGATTTGTTCCATGTTAAGATATTATGATCTCTTTTGCAGGTTATGATTTTCAAAAAGATATGATATGATTTTTATTTCCTTTATTTGCCTTGCTGAGCATTTGAGCTCACCCTTTTATGTTTTCTTTTCCCCAGGTCAGGAAGATGGATATTAAGTATAATATGCTAAAAGGGACCCTAGATATGATGAAATAAATGGGAGACACTGTAGAAGATTTATGAACCAGTTGTTTATGTTTCCCAGTTTCTAAAGGCACTATACCTATACGGTCCTTTGTAGTTTTATCATATGTTGTAATAAGTGTGCTTCAATTTTTGAAGTATTAAAAATGTATGTAAAGTATGGGTCGTTATAATGGCACTCCGGCCGGCCACAAAGACGAAGTCGGTGGCACGGCCGCGCCACGACAGAAGATTTGCGACCCATTAGCAGTGGTTGATCAAGGGAGGCTGTTAGTGCTGGTCGGCCGCACGAAGGTCGGTGGTACGCTTCAAGGTTTACAGGAGTAGAAGATCCACGACATAAGGCCACAACAACAAGTCGAGGGCAGCCGGCTAGCTACCGACCACCGGTGATGGCGCGACGCGGTCGCGCGCCATGCAGAGGAGTACGGCTGGGAGACCTTCCAGTCACGTTTCAGGAAGCTAAAGTCAGTCGCCACCATGGGCTACCACCACAGGACCCCACCGAGGGAAGCCAACGCGGACCGCCACCATGGTCCCCCACTGTTCTCTTCCACCTTGGGCCGCCACTGAGGGATGCCCAGTGGCCCCCCAGCAATTCGGGCTGCTTCGTCGGGCCGGGAAGTGCAGGTAGGCTGGGCCGAACCTATCAGGTTGGGTTGGATCCCACAGGTCGAGTCTGGCCTAGGGCTGGGCCCGGGTCTGCCTAGGCTGGGTCAAGCTCAGTCTGTCCGACTGTGTCATACCAGAGTCGAACCAACATTGACCCTTTTCGTTATTTTAGCAATACCTTGTGCTTTGTGTGACCGTTGGACGAACCATTTGAGGTTCTAGAAAGTTTTGATTGAGACAGTGCTTTTGGGATACCCCTCTTGGGTTTTTGATATATATGGTGTACTACTGTGTTGGATCAAACACAAATCTAACCAGGCCCTCTTGACTAAATTGTCAATAACATTAAGACATTGTGTCTGATAGATACCATGTCTAGAGTTTTGATACCACTTTCTTATTGTGTTTTTTTGGGATACATCATTGTGAGACTTCCTGTCAGTTGGAGTATCGACATGTGGCTTAAAGATAAGACCATCCTAGAATAATGTTAGCATAGTGCGGGAACCCTGTAGCTTGCTGTATTATTAGAAAGGGATCCTATGTGGGTATGTTCTTTGAGATCCTTTATGGGTCTTTTTTCATGAGTCCCACTTGGATTCACTCTAGTAATCCATGTGGGACTATTCTAGTATCCTATGTGGGTCTTTCGTACTGGGATCCTATGTGGGTCTGGTGATGTTCTAGGATCCTATGTGGGTATGATGATTTAGGATCCTATTATATGGGACAACCTTTTAACATTGTAAGATGATTCACCAGTTACATCTAATAATATTTACTACCATACATAAGTTATATCAGGTGTGAGCTAAGTCCTTACCTTCATGGTGATACCTTTTTGGTATTCTTCTATGTGGTGTACCAGTGTGGTAATTTCCTTCACTGTGATTCCTTGGTGGTAGACTTCTATGTGGCGTACATGTGTGGTTTTATCCTTATTGGTGAAACTTTTATGGTATTCTTATGTCTGTCGTACCTATCTGGTACTTACCTTCCTAGTGATACCATCTTGGTATTTTTCTGTGCGGTGTACCTGTGTGGTACTTTCATCTGTGGTGATACCTCTGTGGTATTCTTCAATGTGTCTTACCAGTGTGGTACTTTCCTTCGTGGTGATAATTTCGTGGTATTCTTTTCTATGGCATACCTATGTGGTACTTTCTGTCGTGGTGATCCATATGTTATATTCTTCTGTGTGGCGTACATGTTTGGTCCTTACCTTTATTGTAATATATTTTTGGTATTCTTCGGTGTGGACTCCCTTTGTGGTACATTCTTTCTTAGTGATACCATGGTGGTATTCTTCTATATGGAGAACATGTGTGGTACTTTTTTCGTGGTGATACATTTACGGTATTCTTCTATGTGGTGTTTCCTTTTTTGGTACATACCTTTGTGGTGTTACCTTCTCGGTATTCTTTCCTTTTTCGAACAGTTGATCATTGAGCTAATGAGTTGGGCCTTGTCTTCCCTCATGAATGAAATGGGTATATTTGATAATATTGGTGTATGTATGGGTATATACTTATATTTGGTTGATAGTTGTTTTCATGCTTTGCCTTTTATCCTTTGTAGATTTTGTGAGACCTTTGAGGGTGTCGGGTCCCTATAGAGTATCGTTATACTCAACCATGTACGGGCTATGCCAGCACCTTGTTGTGTTTGGTGTAGACGACGGATATCGCAAACTAAGGTTGAGAGTACCAGGACTAGAGGTATCTCGAAGGTAGACCTTAGACGAGGCATACCCCAGAGACGAGCATTCGATAGATGTACATACCCTTCAGGTATGATCCTTGAAGGTTGTCAATAAGAGATGTTTTAGTTTACTTCTACTTTCATTTTTTATTGTACTTCCATGTGGAGATTTTATTCTAGAGCCTTTTACTTACATCACACACATTTTACAATTCAGTTTACTCATATTCATATCTAGATGTGTGCATGGTTGTGTGAGTTTACAAGTTATAAAGGAAATGCCTTCCCAGTTTTAGGGAATATGCATTCGGTGCTAGTCGCTAGCCCCTTTCCTGTAGAAGGTGGGATTGGGGTAGTCATGGTATGGGCCATGGGGGACGGGACATGATATTTATCCCTTCAAATCCTACTTTTGATATTATTCATGATTATCCTTTGAACAAGTGTCGGGGAATATTCATATGATAGATATAGGAGGCTGATTTTGAGGAGATGTACTATAATATTTATACCATATTGAAATGATAGGATCAACGATTACTCTTAATTTTTTATTCATATTCTATAGCATTGAAAATTAATATAAAAAAATATAAAGAAAAATATTTTGGTATGTGTATTGGGAAGATAACAAATAACCATTTCTAGAACAATGAAACCACTGATGGATCATATGAAGTTATTGGATGGACGTGAGATATTTCGTGAAAATGAATTTTAACAAATAAATAATGTAATATAAAAAAATTAATATGGTAGATTTTTAGGTAATTATATCTATACTAATTGATATAATAGTGATGCTTAGGGTTTAGACAACTTCTTATCTTGGAGGAGAAACGTATTTTATTTGGTTACGTATATTAGGAATTATACATTAGAGATTAATTTTCTTTTTAGTTTTATTTTTTAATGTACCAAACCACTCGGTTCCATTCCATTGTTAAAATATTTTGTTTGGGTTGTTCTAGAAGGTCAAGGTGGCTTATTTCAACGTTTTCCAAATTTCTAATTTTCGAAAAATGTTTCCAGGATGGTATCTCATTCAAATGGTAATGGTATCTCATTGTAGATGTAATAATAGATCACGAATATTGTATCTCATACAACTGGTGAATTGTCCAAGGATTACCCTTCCAATGGTGATTGTGACTCATCCAATGTCGACTCGTACAATTGTGAATCATCCAACAATGAGGGTCTCTCATCCTATGGAAATGGTGACTCATTCAATGGTTAATCATCTAGTGCAGACCAATACAATGGTAACTCATCCAATGGGGACTCATCCAATGATGAATCGTCCTATATAGACTCATCCAAGGTGACTAACTGAATGGTGATGGTATAACATCCAATAGTGACTCATTAATAGATTTTCCAAACTACTACAGTTTCTCCCCTTTAACATTTTCTTTGATGTAAAAGTCCATAAATGCCTTTTTAAGGGATTAAAGTCCAATTCAAATCATGTTACCACTATCTTCATATTTTTATTGGTATCGTGCAATTACTTAGTCAAAATTTTTAATATTGATATATATCCACCTTTAATGGAAAATGTGAACATATCTAAACCTCCTAACCAATGTTCTTTCATACTTTCCCATGGTGCGAGACACTTGAATCATTCCTTCCACCATATAAGAGTCATGCATGGTACTATATCCTTGGATCGTGTTTTCTATGAAGTTTCTTCCAACTGCATGTGCACCCCTAATTTGGTGAAACTAGGAAGCTGCATGATGAATATGATATAATGTATGTTCTACCTCTATAATTTTGGGTTTTGGGTTTCTTAATATGTTCACTTCTATTTCACATTGCCTTGTGATATCATGTAATATTGATTTTTCATATGGATCTTTCTCAATTGGTGGTTGTTGCCATGGTATCATGGAATACTCATGTAGATGCAGTTTATGTGGGAGAGGTGATAATAATATATTTTGTTGACATGTTCTTTCATAAATAATGTCATAAATATTTTGAGTTAAGAGATTTTTGGATTTCTTATTCTCTTTACGTGTAGTAGTAGAGTTATTATGATTTACTCCACTAGATCACAATAGAATTGTCATAATAAATATTTGAACTAGATTAAAGCATTAGTATTGATCATATTTTTACCTCTTTTATTTATATATAGTGTGATATCTATTCCATTCTATTTATCATTTTATTCTTAATGGAAATATGTAAAGAACAAAAATCCAAAATTAATTGCAACTCTTTTTTCTAAAGATAAAGTGGCATGTTAATGACTCTTGTTATTTTTGTTGAAAATTTATGAGAATCAAATTGATGTAGTATTTATGATAAATGGAATATATTGATAAATTTTAATTATTTTTATACTTGTTTTTTAAAGGGATGTCAAATTAATTGCTTGAATGCATTTTGATAGTTGTGATAGTTTGATTCTTACGTTACCCGTAGTTTAAACCTGAATAATGAATCAATTAATTCAATATTGAATAATGAACTGTATGTGTCATAATGATAATTGATTTTAGGGTTCTATGTAACCAATTTTCTTTTAAAGGTTGAGTGCCTTATGATTTTGTGTTGTGAGTGCTTGTTGTTTGTGAACGTCGAATTCCATGTTAGGGGCCAAGTGGTATGTTGCTATGTTGTTTGTTTCATGGTTCTTGTGTTTTTATGTGATCCCGAGATAGCTTATCAAGGATTTCTATTGTGGTACATGGGGGCATGGAGGTCTAGTGGTATTGGAAGAATTTGATGCCTTGAGTGGTGATATGAAACAATTTATTCATGTGTGTGTCAAGGTGGAAACCAGGGATGATGGAATAAGGTGAAGATATTATTTCCCGTAGTTGCGAAATTTGAATTCATGTTAATATATTGTTTTTTAACTGCTTGACATTCCCCAATTATTGAGGCAGCTGGTCTAACTTACCCTTCTTCCAAAAGAGATGAAGACATGCAACATATGTGACAAGCTTTCTATGTTAATCTTCTTGGGGATGGATGGGTCTACACTTTTATTATAGGTGGATAACAATTGATGTGTTGTTCAACTACAGATCATGTTGTGCCCCTTGGGTTTATAGGTTAAAATTTCTTTTCTAGAATTATTGGAAATATGGAAATGTGATAATACTCTAAATAAAGTACTGAATAAATGATGTTTAACTCATGGTGTTGGAGACTGGGGGGATGAAATGTTGTGGTTAAACTTCTGTAGAACCGGGGACTCGATTTGGGTATGCATGGAGGGAATATAACCTTGTTCTGATGCTAATGGAATGTAGGTATGAAATTGAAAATTTATAATTAATGGATAAAAAATTTATTAACATAAATTTAAATTGATAATAAGGGATAGTTAAATTAATACATCTCTATAAATGGTTGTCTACATATATGATATCTAGTCTTCATATTGGATGTCGGGTGTTCAAGATACATTGACTATAGTTGATTCTAAGACCAGGTTATGCCCATAGTATGGTTCTTAGCTATAAAATATTCTCTTTATTTCATGAATTTATATGCTAATCCACCATTTCTATTAGGGAAACTAACACCCTATGGATTATAAGAATTGTGGTGTATTTTTCCAACATCTCAGTGAGAGTATGGATGGTTTAATTAACCCTTTAGAGCTGCTCTCATATCCTGATAGATACATGTGATGGTAATCATGATGGTTAGTGTTTCACAATATATGTGGGTAGAAGCCTGTAATGGAATGCGGTTAATTCACATAAGTAAATTCTGGATATAGTTTCATATAGACAATTATTGGTATAATGTGTATAGGATATGATAGCTTGAGGATCCTCATAAAATTTACAGGTTGTAATGGATTGAATTAATTTAATCGATGCATGAGGCACATTATATGAGATGAGTTAGACCTTGAAAACTAGTTAGCTACATATGGTTGTGTGAATTGTGGGGGGATTTTTCTTGGTATCTGCAGGTAATCCTTTTTATTCCAGAAGGTGAATGTTTTGTGATCACCAAGGTGTCCTTGAGATATCCCTTTTGGAGAGGGATTCCTAGGATGTGTGTTGTTGGGGAAAAGATGAAGACTAGTGGGGAAAGAGTAATGGGTAACCTTGATATTGTTTATTATATTATATACTCGAATAGGAGATACTTTCTAAGAGTATAAATAGTGATGCTTGGAATTTAGTGTACATGCATAGGTGACCACTTTGTTTCTGTTGTTGTTGACTATGCTTTTTCCTTGTTCCATTACATTTATAGGGGATTCTTTTAGGGGGGATATTATTGAGATTAATATTTTACTCTCCCTAAATATATATATTAATTTATATGTCACTTAGATCAGGATGGAGAAAATGTTGGTTACTACTAGATTGGGGTTTATAGGAGTTGTTTGAGCTTCATGAATGCTGTTGAATTACCGGGTTTAGGTACTTGTAGTTTTCCATTCATTTTTAGTGATTTTTTCATGGCATTAAATATGTGTACTTGGGTTTGTTTTTTATTCTAGGATGACAAGGAGTTGGTCAGCGGTTATCTTATCTATCTATTTTGTATGTCTTTTATTAGAGGTAAATTTCTCTAGTTTATGTGATACCTATACCTTTGGTTCTATTTTCCAATATAAGTCATACTAAAGGTGGAAATCGGTGGTCATTATCTCTCTTCACAGTTTTCCATCCTCGGAGGGGTATACTATACGAAGAAGGGGTCATGACATGGTGGAAGCAAAGGTATTGTTGAGGGACATAATAGAGATTAGAGTTAGGAATAGGTGAGTTTTTCTTTATTGGAAGGGAAATAGTGTTATTTATTATTAGAAAGGTCTCAAAAAACAAGATAACAGGAGAGACATATGTATTTAGGGCCTCTTGTAATCTGAATGACATGCATTTATGTTTACAGGGGATACAATGCTAGGTGATTCTTGTTTCAAGGTAAAAACCTAGGAAACGATCATGCATCCTTAATTTTAGATTCAGTGTTTGAATGGGTAGAACATAAGATATGTTAATCTAAAATTATTAAAATTAAACAATTAATTAATGTTAATATAGAATCACAACTTTTTATTATATAAAATTTCTTTACATTTTACAAGCAGAGTATCTTTAAATATAGTTTCTTGCAAATCAGAAACATAATAAAGAAAATCATAAAAAATTATTTTAATCCATTTGAAATGTTTCATGAATGGTTATTCTATGTACAAAAACTTCATCTTAGAACCTAGAGAATGAACATAAATGAAAGGTTGGGTAGAAGGCCCAGTAATGAAAACAAGTGAAACAATTTACATGTGAACTTGAACGATATCAATAAGAAAATGAGGAATAAGGAAAAGGAATGATAAGGAGGAATATCATAGAAATAATAAATTAAAAAATAACATTAAAATGTTGCTAAAAGATTTAATTTAGACATTAATAATCATATCACCATGGTTCATCCACAATAAATCATAAAAATTACCAACGTTATTCAAGAAGGTATCGTAAACCTTTTCATCTCTAAATATTAAATTATTTACACAATGCATTTGAGCGCTATTATAGTGAAACCTTAATATTTTTTTAAATTCATGTTATCCACATAGATCATAATCATACATTTCATAAATAACCCATATAGAGTAAAATAAATTTGTTTCACTTCAAAATCATGATGTATAAAATGTGCATAAAAACATGATCGTTATGTCATTTATAACCCATGGATCATGAATGAGGGTTTTATGTATGTCAATTGCAGAAAAATGTATATCATTTTTTTTATTTATTAATACCCATAGAAAAGAAATTGGTTTGGGCATTCATATAAATAAAATATGAGACCTTATGGAGAAATAGAGAGATATATATTTTGTGACGAAAATTCTATAACATAACGGTTATACTACATAGTTTTAGAAATCATTAAAAAAAATAGGGGACAAGGGATAACCACACATAAATAAATCATAGTAATTTATATGGATAGAATATGATCATTGTATTTATTTCTGATTGACACCCCAAAATAAAATGAAACATGAAATAAAATGGATGATACTATTTCTTTTACGAAAAATCTGCAGCCTAACGTCGTCACATACAAATTCAGAAAATTAGTTGATGAGAGCAGAATGGGTCTCTCATAATTTGGAAATAAAATGAATAGTAATAAATATATTGAATTGCATACCCCCACATAATAAAATGGAAACTATAATACATAACATAAAAGAATTGATGTCTAAAAGTGTAGGGTGAAAGGTTCGCTAACATTAAAGAGTAACAATGAAAGCATAATGGATGGGACCTTGGATGGATTGAGGGAACATTGGGAGGACTCCATGGGAGTTAAAATACTAGTTCTTCATTGTAGATGAATTTTTAATGAAATGAATTAAGGAATGGGTTAGTATTTATAGTAAATGTGAGAGAATATTTTATTAATTTTCAAGGGACACCTCATCGGTGGTATTTAAATAACCCTGGACTCGCCAATGGTATTTTCCCATGGAAATGGCCACATGGGATACCTCGTAACATATCATACTATTCACAAGTGCACCAGAATTATTAAATCATGATTACATAATTAATGTTGTCATTATACACAGAGAAACTCAAAACTGTATTTTTAATATTATTCAAAAAACAAAACATTTTAAACAAATCTTATCAATTCACCCTAACCTAATATCGATGCTATGAATTAAAAAATGAACTAAATTTTATTAAAATAGTTTTCTAATTATGATATATTCAATTATTAAATAAAAACTATATTTCCACATTAATTTAGTAATACATAACTAATAATTGATGGAAAAGTTTTTTACTAATGCTATTATATCACAATGCCAATCAAAAATACTAAATTATATTTATTCATAATTAAGTGAGGTTGTTATTCCATTTATTATATTACTATTCATTAGTGTAACATTATTATTCATAATTTATTATTCACTAAAAATTTATTTGATGTTTGTGTACTCAAAATTTCTTACTGGTCATAATGGTAGAAGACAATTTTTTGAATATCAGTTCACATTATTAATTATTTATAGTATATATATAACAATTTTAAAAACAAATTTTTCCAATATTTATCAATAATATGGAACTTCTATAAATTCATCCCACATTTATCTTTCTATTTGAAATCCACCAATTTTACCATAACAAGAAATAACAATTATATTTATACAAAATGATTACACAAATTAACTAAGGAATCATTAAATATCCCCTTATAACACCTGTAAATGACATATGAGTATGGTGTGAAATGGTGAAAGAATCATGGGGTGGCTCAAACAACATTTCCCGAGTTGTTATTACTATCAACTTGAACTTCTCTTGAAGGATATTCCGTTCAAGCTTCACTTGTTGTAGCTCGGCTTGGGCTTGGTCCAGAGAAAAGTCTAGTAATGCAACCTCCATCTCAAGCTACGAATGATGAGCTTTGTATGGACCGATTCTACTGGATAAGGCCATCAACTACTCTTTATGTAATAATTTATGATGATCACATGTATTTATACATAATAATAATAAAATTATGATTTTAGTTTCCATCATTCATATTGACCATGAGACATATTACACTCAAATCCCAATGGTCTCATTTTAGTTATACATACATCATTAATTAATTGATATAGTTTTGTTGACTATAAAATAAAATAGCGCACAAAATAAAGAATAAAATATTATACAAATCTTTAGGTCGTTACATTCTTACCCTGTAAGAAATTTTATCCCTGAAATTTTAACTTGTGCCCTCAAAAGAGAAAAATTGTAGATAATTATTCCTCATAGAATCCTCTGATTCCCACGTGGATTCTTCCGATTTGTGTTTCCTCCACAAGACCATAACAAGGTGGGTAGTCTTGTTTATTAGAATCATGTAACTAAACTCCACGATCTCCACTATTTTCCCCTCATCAGAGAGGGAAAGTTCTAGTTGTAAAACCTATGGATTTAGTACATGTGAAGGATTAGGTATATACTTTCTCAAGAGGGATAATTGTAAGACATCATGAACTTGTGCAAGATTTCGAGGAAGATAAAGCTGATAGTCCATTTCTCCCACGCGATCATGGATTTCATAGGAGCTAATGTTCCTTGGGATGATATACCATTTCATATCAAAACTCTTGAATCTCTTCTGATGTTAAATTCAAAGAACAAATTTATCACCAATGTTAAAATCCATGTCCCTTCAACAGTTGTTTGCATAGCTCTTTTTCTGAGTCTGAGTTGCCCTAATGTGTTGGTGGATGGCATGTTCATTTTATGTCATCTCTAGCTCAAGATGAGGCCACTGATGCATTCTCTAACCTAAACCATTCCAACATGTATCAGTTCTACATCACTTCCCATATAGACCTTCATAGTGTTCTATTAGAATGCTTGAGTTGAATCTGTTTTTGTAAGAGAACTCAACTAATGATAGATGTTGATCAAATCCACCTTAAAATTCAATTTAACATATTCCTAGAATGTACTAGATTGTTTTAATAGTCCCTTCAGATTGGTCAAAGTGAAATTCATTTTGGTACTCAAGGAATATTAATGACTTCTCCAGAATTTGGATGTGAACCTTATATCATGATCAAATATAATAGAATGTTGAAATCCAAGTAGCCTTACAACTTATTTTACGTAATTCCCGGTAATTTGATCAAGATATAAGTCTTCTTTAATATAGATAAAATCGGAAGTCTTGGTTAGATGGTCCAAAATAACCCATATCGCATTGTTTCCCTTGGAAGTTCCCTAGAGGCCAGTTACAAAGTCTATAGATATATTGTCCCACATCTATGCTGGAATGGGTGGTGGTTGAAATTACCCATTTAGAAGTTGTATATCTTCCTTAAGTTGCTGATATACCAGGCACCTTGAAGTGTAGTCCACAATCTCCATTTTCATATTATCCCATCAAAAATGATCACGAAGATCCATATACATTTCCATGCTTCCTGGATGTATAGGGAAAGTATAGGTATAATATTTATCCATCAACATCGTCATTACTTCCAAAATATATGGAAAAATAGTTCTGTATGAAATTTCAGTACGCCTCCTCGATCAATATTGTACTTTGGAAAATTCACATCCTTAAAATCCTCAAACATCTTTTGTAAAAAAAATTCTGATATTTCTTCATATCATCAAGTAAGGAAAATTTAGAAATCATTAGGTTTAGGGTGGATGATGTACCTTAACTTAGAATTACCTTGTGCGGCTTTACTAGGTCATAGATCCAAATTTCTCTTTTAATAATTATCTTTGCTAGAACAATTGTGACATTCCTTCTTAATGAATTAACTACTTTTCTTGCTATTTTGGGATGAGAATGAATTGTATAATCATAGTCTTTATGAATCTATAACCATCACTTTTCTCTCATTTTCAATTCCTTTTTTTAGAAAATATACTTCAAACTTTGATAGTCTGTGTGTATATCACATTTCTCCCCATAATGATATTGCCTCCATATCTTATGTGAAAAAATGACCACATCTAGCTCCAAGTCATGCATCAGATAGTTTTATTAACGTTTCTTGAAATTTCTATATGCATATGTAATGAATTTTTCATTTTTCATGGGGATACACCCAATCCCTTTTAGATATGAATAGCTAAAAATAAAGAATCCTTCTCCACTCGAGGTTATAGTTGTCATACTTTCTATAACCAATATCTTCATCAATACATGGAAACTCTCCTCACAATATATTGTCAAGATGAACATGACCCCTTTTAGAGATAACATGGTTAATGGGTTAGAATGTTGTGAAAGGTTTTTCAAAAACCACCTTTAATATCCTACTAATCCAAGGAAACTATGAATATCTGTTATTATTGAAGGATTAGCCCACTCTTCAACAACCATTGTCATTGAAGGTTCAACTGTGATTCCTTCATTTGTTTCAATGTGCTCCCTAAAATAAAATTGTTTTCACAAAAATTCACATTTTTTTAACTTTCTGAAATGACTCTCCTTCTATAGAGTTGGAAAAATAACCCTTAGAAGATCATCATGCTCCTCGTGACATTTGGAATATATTATACTGTTATAAATAAAAACTAAAAAATATTTATCAAGGTAGTCTGTAATGACTCTATTCATAAAATCCATAAAATAGTTTCTAAATTAGTCAATGAAAAGGGTATAACAAAAAATCATAATTCCCATATCTTCAACGGAAGACTGTGTTTTGAATATCTTATTTATTAACCCTCAATTGATGATAATCATATAGAAGATCAATATTTTTGAATAATTGATCCCCACCAAGCAAGTCCAATAAGTCATCAATTATTGTAAGAGGGTGTTTATTCTTAACTATGATCTCGTTCAGTTCTATATAATCAATGTATAACCTCGTCGATCAATCATTATTCTTCACAAAGAGAATAGGTTCTCCCCATGGAGAAAAACATGGTCAGATAAACCCCTTCCTCGAATGATCTTGAATTTTTTTAATTATTTCCCCAACTCTACATTTCCATAATATATGGGGTATTTGATATAAGATAAGATTTATGTACGAGTTCATTGGAGAACTCTACCACACTTTCTTGGGGAGGTCTGAGTAACTCGTTAGGAAATACATCAATGTATTCCTAGATTATGGGGACATTCTCTATCATTATTCTATAATTAATTTCATCTTCATCACTAATCAAATATACAATGAAGGATATAATAGGTTCTTCTACACAAAGATCAGGTAGACATATCTCTCATTAGAATATAACTGTTTGTTTCCCATTCAAGACAAGTGAGATTTCATTGCTTCGGCATTTGATCATAGCTTTACACATTGAGAGCCAGTCATTCCCTAGAATAATGTAGAATTATACCATGGTAATGACTACTAGATTAGAGATAAAAATTATCTCAATAAATTGAATACTATATTTTATAAACACTAATAATGCTTAGATAATCCCACCAGGAGTCTTGACTATTAATTCTAATTTTAGAAAATCATGGTTTGATTTTGAATTCATTGAAAAACTGGAGGAAATAAAGGAATGAGTAGAACTAGAATCAAACAAAGTACCTTATTGCTTTGGGAGAACAACCAGAGTACCCACCACACCATCATTTAGAATTTCAACATCATCTTTCAAGATAGAATAATCAAAAACATTCTCTCTAAACCTTTGTTGGGGCTGATGGTGGTTCTCCTCCATTGCTGTCGGATTTGGATAGTAATTGGGAAAGTGCCCATGTTTTCCACACTTACCAAATTGTACATCAGGTTGAGGCTATGTCTTCTTCCCATTTTCCTTAGTATTTTGTTGATAAGGCTTCACCTCACTATGTTTATTCCTCATGATATGGCCATCTCTTCCACACTTGCAGCACTTCCCGCTCCTGAGAAGGCAGTTCCCCGAATGCGTATTCCAACATTTATTAAACGTGGGACGTTATGATTACTTGCCTCCTCTTCACTTATCGATGTTCCACCATATTATTGGATCAATTTATCTCTTTTTTCATTGGATTTATGAGACCACTACGTCTCACCAAACTTTTTTCCCTTTCATCGCACTCTGTAAGATCTCCAAATAGATGTCATAGTCTCGGTTGGCTAGATTATTCCGTAGAAGAGGTCGTAGTCCACCAAAGAATTTTTCCACCTTCCCATTTGGATCCATGGAAAATATAGATGTATAATGTGAAATCCTTGTGAAGTTCATCTCATATCTTCCCACATATTCATTCTCCTTCTGCTTTAACTCAAAAAACTCCTTCTCCATTATTGTTCTTATAGAATGATGTAAATACTTATGGAAGAATATACCTATGAAATATTACAACACTATAGCTTCCGCATCCACTCATAGGCTGAAGTATTTAATTAGTTTCCACCACTGATTAGCTTCTCCCTCTAGGTGGTAGATAGCCAGGTTGACCTTCTCTTTTTCCCAACAACGGAGCACAAAAATGATCTTCTCGATAGAGCTGATCCTCTATTACAAAATCAATGGTTCGTTAGATTCACTAATGTTTGGTGGTAATTGACCCATAAAGGACTCAATGTAATGTTGATACATTCATAACGATTTTGGTATCACAGCATGATTCATGTTATTTCCCATAACATGAGTCAGTTGGTTTATCATTCTCCTAAAATATTCCATTTCGGCTTCCACGAGAGGGTCAAAAGTGCATAGTCCATTATGGTCACTATTTGAATGGTTACTCCAATTTCCATCCATTATATAAAAGAATAAAACCATAGATAATATCTTATTTCATTTACTATTCATTTATGGATAAAGGGTTTTATGTGTTAAAATGCCATGCTTAAAAAAATTATTTTCTCTAAAAATACATCATAATGATTCCTAAAATGATTAGAATTAACCAAACATATCCTCCGTAATGTCAAATAAAGACTTCATCAAGACCCATTGTCATGTACCAAGATACCCTGGGTCATGCATGAATCTTGTTGTCCATGTTTTCCCTCCTTGGTACATCTGTGATAGAGCCACATCCACTCATTCATATCCAGAAAAATATTTATTTGTTCCGAATAAACATATTCAATATTTCACTATAATACCAGGATGTTTCCCTATATTTAAAATTTTCTATAGGGTTATTCATAATATTTTTCTGGCGTAATTTCCATAAATAACTAAACTATACTTTGATACAAACTATGGAATCCCTCCATTTTATTACTTAACATTTCATTACATTTTTTAAATAAGGGATATTTAAAGTCTACTGTCATGGAAGTCATGAATAGAATACATGAACACATAAAACATTATTTTAATACTCTTGGAAAGATTTTTTAATGTTTTATCCTATGTATTATTACTATATCTAATAACCTGGAGATGTACATAAACATAAAGGGTGGGAAGAAGGCCTAGTAAGGAAAAGAAGTGAAACAATTTACATGTGATCTTGAGCGATATTAATAAGTACATGGTGAATGTCATAAAATAATGATAAATAGTTATATCCTAGAAATAATAAAATGAAACATAACCTCAAAATATGTCTACAACATTTAATTAATTCATTTAAGAACATATCTCCAAGGACCACCCCCAAGGTGTCATAAAAGTAACAACTTAATCAACCAAGGTAACGTAAAACATGTCATCTATAAAGATTAAATTTTTTACCCAATGCATTAGATATATATCAGTAAAAAACCATAATATGTATTTATGTTAATTTGAGACACATATATCATAAACATACATTTCATAAATAACCCATAGAGATTAAAAGAAATGGGGTTCAGTTCAAAATTGGGACGTTTTAAAAGTGCTAAAAACCTTGATCGTTTTGTCACATATAACCCATTGAAACGAAATGAGGGATTTATTTTAATCAATTTAAGAATCAAATATATAATTTATTTGTATTTATTAATACCCATTGAATCAAAATTGGTTTGATAATTTGCATAACTAAAATATGATAATTTCTTGATAAAAAGAGTGATATTTTAAGATGAAAATTTTGTAGCATAATGACTATAATGCATGGTTATAGAAAACATTAAAAATAGAGGGTAAAATAGATACCCACTCATAAATAATTAATAATAACTTATAGGTAATTAATAAGATCATGTTATTGATTTCTGAATGAAAAAAGACTTAAAAATTAATCTTTAAAGAAAAGAGAAGATGTGATTTCTTTTACAAAAATTCGGCAGCCTAACGACGTCACTTAAGAATTCATAAAATTAGTTGATGAGAAAGGAAAGGTTTCCTCATAATTTGGAAGTAAAATATAAATTAATAAGGATTTATAATAACATACCCCCATATAATAAAATACAATCTAGAAGGCATAACATAATGGAATTCATGACTAAAAGAGGAGGGTGAGAGGTTCCCATACCTTGAAGAGTATCTATAGAAGCATGCAGGATGGGTCCATGGGGGGATTTAAGTAACATTGGGAGAACAAATTGGTAGGTAAAATACCATATCATATCTTATGATGAATTATGAATGATTATAATGAAATAATTAGGTGGTATTTATCGAAAAGTTGAGGGAATATATTCTTAATTTCAAGGGACACCTTATTAGTGGTATTTTAAAAACACGGGCTTTCCCATGGTATTTTCCAAGGGTAATGGCCAATTGGGACACCTAATAACATATCATACTATTCACAGGTCAACCAGAATTATTACATCCAGATTACATCATTAATGATATCATTAAACACACGGAAACTCAAAACTATATTATTATTATTCATCTAAAAACAAAACATTTTATAATAATATCCTAAATTCACCCTAACCTATTATCGATGCACTAAATTTAAAAATGATCTGAATTTCATTAAAAAATGTTCTAATTATGAGATATTTGATTTTTAAGTTAAATACTTTTCTCCCAAAAATAATACTAATACTTATATAATAATTGCTGGAACAGTTTTTTACAAATGATATTATATCACATTTGTAATCAAGATTCATAAATAATATTTATATATTCTTAAATGATGTTATTATTCCATTGACTAAATTACTATTCATTAGTGTAACATTATTATTTATGGTTTATTATTCACCAAAATTAATGTTGATCATATTAGAGTCTAAATTTTTTACTGATCACAACTATAGAATATGATTTTGGGAAAATCATTTCACATTAGTAATTAGTTAATGTATACAAAAATATTTTAAAATACCATTTTTTTCTAATATTCAACAATAATATGGAACTTATATAAATTCATCCAATATTTATCTAGATATTTTAAATTTAAAAATTTTATCATAATAATAAATAACAATTTTATTTATACAAAAGTATTACACAATTTATATGACGACTCATTACATATTCGTTTATAACACATGCATATGACCTAAGAGTAAGGTATGTAATGTTGATAGAATCTTGGGGTGGAACAAAAAACATTGGCTATGTGGTTATTTCTATCAACATTAATTTCTCATCAAGGTTATTCCATTCAAGATTCACATGTTGAAGCATATCTTGGGCATGGTCGAGAGCAATGCCTAGTGATGCAACTGCCTTACCATGCTCCGACAGATGGGATTCGTTTAGGTTGCGTCCAGTGGATGAGGCCCCCAACTCCACTATTAATATTAATTAACCATGATCATTTGTATTTATAAAAAAATAATAATAACGTTATGATTATAATTTCTAACTGTCAAATTGAGAAACTGTCATATAATAGTCGAAATACAACAGTCTCATTTTAATTATACACACTTCATTAATTAAAGGATGTTGTTTTTTTTTAGTATAAAATTATATAACACAAAAAATTAGGAAACACAAATTATTCAAAATTTCATGTCATTACAGTTAATGTCTTCCAAATACTAGGTTTCGGTATTGTAACTATTTTCCATTTTTCATGTATGGCTCCAATTCAAAGTCCACATCAGGTTCATGTAGAATATTTTTAGTATATTCCACCAATATATAGTCATACAGTAGATTTTATAGACAAAGACTATTTGTGGAGGATTCCATGAGAGTTTATTCTCCAAATGAAATATAAGTACAATGGATCCATTTTAGATGTAGTCGTGGAAGACTGGTTGGTGGATGTTGACATATAAATTAGTTTGATCTATTCTTGTAAAGAGAATAAGGTTTCTTTAGTTGTGACGATGCTTTTTGGGGCTATGAGGTAGTTGTGGTTCCTGTCCCTTGGGGATCGCGAGGAGTTAGAAATGTCATGGGAGCATTTGTGAGAGGATTTCTAAGAGCAGTTTGGAGTATATTTTCATTCATTTATCATGAAGGCAGCCAGTCACCAATGAGATACTTACCCTTCTACAGGGGATCTCTAGCATGTAGGATTTTGTGAAAAGTTTCATATACATTTTGTGATATGCGTCAGAACTGTTTCTAGATGAGGATTAAAAGGTGAGGCATTTTGAGGAGGCTTTTCATTCAGATATCATGTGCTGGTTCATGCCATTTATGCTAAATACATATCTTTTGGAACTTGAAAGAGAATAGGACATCGATAGAACATCATCCACAACCATATCATCATTAGAGGGGATTCACCATGATTCCACATGATATAGATATATCATCTAGGGTTCCCTATTTTTAGGGATGAAAATACTTCATTTGGTTGAGGGTAGTTACCATCCCTTCATTCCTAATTATTCTGAGTGTGGCGGCTCTTTGACCAATTCCAAGGGATCATGGGATTTTTTTTCTAGTGGAGGAAGAGGTCATCATCAACGAGAGTGCCCAATCATTTAGAGTAGTCATCATAGGCCAACCATTCAACTTTAGGTTCCTCTATTTAGAAAGCTACATTAGAGTCAGCAGTATTTGATTGAACCTAGTTTGGATCATGATAGATTAGATGGAGTAGGTAGGGGATAGTCTCAGTATTATCCCAATCCTCCGAGATTATATAATGACTATGATTGGGGTCATCGTCAGGGGTAGAGAGTTAGTGGATCAGGTCATGGTCAGCTTGATCCATTAGCATTGTCAACACCAAGTTATCCACACATCATTCTATGTAGCCTTATATTGTTTTATACTTGGGTGTATGACATGTTTGAGTAAGGATCAAGAAAATTTTTCATTTCACATACCCTTTTCCATGTCTTGGTACTTTAGGTAGAGAGGCTTCTAGTGCCCTTGTCAATAACTACACCAGTTGGAGGTCAAGCTAAATTCATTGATGTATGTAGTAATAATGAACAAGTGTTGGGGAAGCACCTCTCTTGGAGATATTTCCTATGTTTGTTAATACAGATATATGATTTCATCCATGACAAGGATTGGTTGTATTCGGCATAGTCAATTATGTATTTCATTTAAAGATATGTTTTTTTCTTCGATGTAGATGGAGATCTAATGTTGTTTTCTGGAGAGTGATACCCCCAGATAGGTTAGAGGCATGTTTCCCTATTGTATTCATTGATGTTTGAGAAGAGGCTGAGTTCATCAGAGTTTCATTAGTCGGCATTCCCCAGAGTCCTGGAAGAGTTCCCAAATGTCTTTCTTTAAGAGGTTGTACCATTATCCCCTCGGAGAGAGATTGAGTTTTGTATCAATATATATCTTGGTGTGTCTCCTATCTCAAAGTATCTTTATTAGATAAATAATTCTAAGATTGAAGAGATGTGTATACATATTGATGGTCTATTTAGTGCGGTTTTGTTCACCTGAATGTGTCATTGTGGGGTGCAGCACTTTTTTTCATGAAAATGGATGATAGAAATTTGTTGTTTTGTATCGATTATAATATTTGAAAAAATGTGATAGAAAATAACTATTATCCAATTACATGGATTTATGATTTTTTTGGTCAAATTAAGGTTGAATTTTGGTACTCAGAGATCACCTTTCTATCAGTATATCATCAGGTTTGTGTGAATGATGAGGTGTACAAGAGCCTATGACAAATTGGTGAGGACTCGGCAAGTGAATCCAAGAAATGCGTGATAAAATACAGGAGAATACAAATTTCTAGGTACTATATCATTACTGTAGCATGTACTATAGAAGGAAATATTGCTGGTACTCTTCGGTACTATAGTAGTATGAAATATTCTTCTATCTAGCTTTTAGGCCACCAGCTCTTTCTATGGGTCCTTTTATCCTTTAGGGATACCCAAGACGTTCAGGATACTCATTTCATTTATTCATGAAAGGATTACAAGCCATCTTAAGTCCTTTATGCAACCTCACGGTGTTCAGGCCACCTCATCACCTTTGGGCCGCATGGAATTCTTTTTAAATAGGTTAGGATGAATCTTCAAGGAAAATGATCTAGATGATGATTCAGAGAAGGTGCCCTAAACAAAGTAGAGCCAAATGGATTTGACTAAATGAGAGGGTATGGAATTTTCTATTAAGACTATCCTGTGCATGCACGAAAAGCCTAGCCGAACAACCCTAAAAATGAGGAGATATGACAGTATGATGTAGATGCTAGGGAGGGGATGTTTCAAGTAGTTAAATACTGGATGAATTCTTATAATACCTTCAGGTAATTTAATCTCACAAACACTACATTCCATGTAAGGGTTCCCCTTAAATCCTTAAAATTTGGATTATCAAAATGAATAATAAAAGCCTTCAGGCTATTTAGGGTGTGTGAATGATTAGGTTATCTCAAAGACTACATTCCATTATCATTAGGGGAATTACAATTTCATAGTGATGTCATTCATTATTATGAATGATCTATCTATGTTCATGGGGTTTATGTACACAATGTTATGTGGGATTCTGGAAAAGTTTATGGTTGTTTTAATCGACGACATCATTGTGTACTCCACATCTGAGAAGGATCTTGCAAGGAAGTTTATTTACATTTTGGGAGTTATTAGTCATGATAAGATGTTTGGTAAGTGGTTTAAGTGTTTGTTTTGGGAACTATAAGTCCATTTATTTGAACAAGTTATATCCCAATAGGGATTGTTTGTGGATTTATCAGAGTTAGAAGTAGTATTGTATTGGGAGGCTGCCAAGATAGAGACATATGTGTAAAGTAGTCTTCTTCTTCCAAGTAATTATAAGAGGTATCTAGATGAACTATCTCGGGTTCTATCTCCTTTGACTGCATTGACCTGGATGGATCAGAAATGCGTGTGGAGTTGTAAGTGTCAGGCAGCATTTGAGTATCCAATGGAAAAGTAGGTATGTGCTTTGGTTCTTTTTTATCAAGAAAAATAACTTTAGTTTGTAGTTTTTAGTGATGCTATGCATCTTGCGTTCGTTTTTGTTCTGATGCATCAGAGCTTAGTCACTTATTATGGGTCACTACAATTGTCTCCTCACAAATATTTCTATGATATCCAAGATCATGAGTTGGCGACGGTGTTATTATACCTGAAGTTTTGGAGATATTACCTCATTGGTGAGCATTTTTTATTCATCACCAGTCATAAGAGCCTAAGGTATATCTTCTCCCTATGTGTCTGAAACATTATCCAGAATTTTTGGATGGTGTTATTAATGTATTACAACTTAATAATTTCATATTAACTTGGAAAAGTTAATTTTGTTTGCTAATGTGCTACGTTGGAAGACACATTGTGATGCAGTGCATAAATCCAATTATTACTAGAGAGTGATGAAGAACATTTAGCATTACATCAAGATATGGGAGATGTTTGGTGAATATTTTATCTTTTCTAGACGATGGTACAGTCGTCTCTGGTGTAGCAGGTTGAAGAGTCCTAGTTGTGGGATCTTGTGGAAAAGGTCTGGATAGACTGAGTTGTTTATTGTGAGGTTCCTCTAGGATGGTCTAAGTATAAAAAAGGCCATGTTTTCTTCTATTGAAGGTTTTTTATTCCATTATAGATTCATGAAATGGTTCTCATAGTGTTCCATAGTTCATCCTATGGCACATCTTAGTGTGATGAAAATGTAACAAGATTTGAGAAGTCATTTTTGTTGGCATGGGTTGATTTGTGTACCTACAGAGTTTGTGTCTCAATTCATGGTCATTCAGAAGGTGATGGCCAATAAATAGGTTCCTTGTGGTTTTCTCTAGAAATTATATGTTCATTGGATGAAGTGTGAGGACATCTCGATAAACCTTTTTACCTGTTTACCTCATGCTCTGGGAGGCTATGATGCTATATGGGTAATAGTTGGTCAATTAATGAAATGATTTAAATTTATAGTGATCAAGGAGTGGAGAGGTTTTATCGTGGAATTATATCAAGGAGTTGGTTAACCTCAACGGAGTCCTGGGGATGATCACTTTTGATAAAGATCCCCATTTTACCTACAAGGTGTGCAGAGGTCTGTAGCCTGCATTTTCATCTTATCAATGCCTTGGTACTTATTTTTATCCGTAGACGAACTTTTAGATATAGTTGACCATCCATAATCTTGATGAAATGTTGTGCTCTTGTGACTATGGTTTTGAATGTTCATGAATGAGGAACATTCCCTTGGAAGATTTTTCTTACAACATTAGTCTTCAATCCTACATCAATATGGTGCCTTTTGAATACATGTATGGTGGAAATTCCATTATCCAATGTGCTGGTTTGGGGTTGGGGAGTTAGTAATTATCAGGCTAAAACCGATACAGAACATGATATGTATGGTTTAGGTGATTCATTAGTGGATAATGGAATCAAAATATTGACGCATGTCCTTTGACAATCATAGGAGGATACCTTTGGATTTTGATGTTTGGGATCACATGTTTCTATAGTTCAGTCCCCATCATGGGAAGTGATGGTTTGGTCGTGTGAGTATGATTTACCCCGATTTTATTGGCCTTTCGAGGAGTTGGATCATGATAGAGTCATGGAATATCAGGTAGAATTTCACTTGTATATAATCTAGATACAAGATGGTTTACATGTGTTGTAGCACCATCATTTTCTTCATATAATCTATCGCATCATCGATTGGGGATAGGTCGATGTTTATGATGATGCGACCTTTGAGGAGTTTCTTTTAGAGATCTAGGACTGCATGGAGAAGATGATTCAAAGACATGTTATCCCATTGGTTCAAGTATTGTGGAGGATTTGTGACGTAAAGTATAGTATCTAAGAACATGTGTCCCAGATACAAGCTTACAACCCCTAGTTGTTTAATTTTTATCTATTTCATAAAATGATGTTTAATTAGTGGTTGTAAAACATTTCTTCATGAGATCTATTTCCCTTGTTCTTGTTTTATTTTTCAATATTTTGAGTGGTATCTCCGTAGGAGAGTGTTTCGAGCTGGTTGTGGTTGTTGTGTGGTATTTTGTGGTTCCTTTGAGGAATTAGTTAAGCTAATTTGGTAGCAAGAGCCTCGAAAGGTGTCTGTAAGGTTGTTTATTCAAACCCCCTTTTTCCCTTGGGGTTGGTTTTGGATTTTCATTGACGTAAATGGATTTTGAATCCTTATTAAAATGGATTTAAGGCCAATTAAAATCCCATTATATCTATCATAATTATTTTTAGTGTCCCAAGTTCTTTACTCACACACATTGTGTAGTCATGAACTAGATATTCATTTAATAGAAAATATAAATATATCTAAACCACAAGTCTATTTAGATCTCTAAAAAGTCAAACAATTGTTCTTTAGTCTTATCCCCTAATGAATGATTCTTGAACATTTCCTTCCTTCCTGTATGAGGCATGCATGGTGATGTATTGTTGTATTTTTTCCCTTGAGTTTTATTTGGTTCATGCACATCCCCAGTTTTGGTGATACCAGAAAGTGTCAATCCATGTTTGAAAAAAGTTGTGTTCTACCTCTGTTATTTTGGGTTCTTGGATACCCAGTTTATTCCCCATATTTCTCTTTAATATGTGATGTTATGTAATTTATATGTTCCAAATGGATATTTCTCAGATGTTGGTTGGTGCGGTGGTGTTGTGGCATCCTCAGGTGGCTGCAGTTGCAGTGGTAGAGGTGATCATGATCTTTTGTGTTGGAATTTTCTTGTACAATGAACTTTATAATCCTATTATGGCAGGGGATTCATGAAATCTCCAATCTAATTATGTATAGTAGAAGAGTTAGCTTGCATCATCCCCTATATTTCAATGAAACTGACATAATAAATATTTGAATTGGACTAAAATATTCGTATCAATCGTATGTTGTTGTAGTTTTTTTATAGATAGTTTGATAACTATGAATTGTAGTTTATCATGTTGTTCGCAATGGAAATAAATAAAGAACATAATGCCATAATTAATTGTAAATTAAATTCCTAAAAATTAAGATGTATGTTTGTGAATCTATATTTTTCTATTGAAATTTTATGATAACCAAATTGATTCTGTATGTCGGTTTAATTGAATTGTTTGATAAACCTAAAGCATGATGATGCTTGTTTATTAAAGGAATGTCAAATTATTTGTTTAATTAATTTTTTATAGTTATGGTAGCTTGTTTCTTAAGATACCCAAAGTTGGAACATGAATAAGAAATAAGATAATTCAATATGGAATATTGAACTAGTTGTGATATAAAGATAATTCCTTGTAGTGTTATGAGTTAAAACTTTTCATGTAAAGGCCGAACACCTTGGGATTTAGAGATATGTCTAATCGTTGTGTGTCAAGGATGAATGTCATATTTCAGTCCAAGATATGAGTTTCTATAAGTTTTGTTTCCTGCTATATGTATGGTGATGTGTTCCTAGGATAACTGAGTCTGGAAGTCTATTTTGGTATTTGTGGGTAGGGAGGAACAATGGTTGTGTAAATAGTTGATTGTTGTAGTGGTGACATGTAACCGTTTATATATGTGGGTGTCGAGGATGATATTGGGGATGATGGAATGGGTTAAAGATGTGCATTGTCATAGTTGTAAAAGTTTAGTGGTTGTTAATATTTAGTTTTTTTATGTGATTTTCTTTCCCCACTTCATAAGGTAGATGGTCTTTCTTTCCCTCTTTCCTGAAGAGATGAAGATGTTTTGGGTATTCCATGGGCGTTCCATGGTTAGTTTTTTTAGGATGGATGGGTCTATGATCCTGTTATTGGTGGAAAATACTCGATGGGTAGTTCATCTACTCAACATGTGTTTAATAACATTAAATTGATATTCTAGAATTTCTGTATATATTGAAAAGTGATAATAATATTAGTAAATGACTGAATAAATTATGTTTAACCAATGGGGTTGGATCTTGTGAGGTTTAAATGATACGATTATAATTTTTTGGAATCGTGGACTCGGTGTGGTTATATCTATAGGTCCTAGAACCTTTTTGGGATTCTAATCGTTAACGGATTAATTTACGTAAATTGAAAATGATAAAAAGGGATATGAGTTTTAATAAATCTCTATCAATGGTTGTGTTCATATAGGATAACTAGTATTAAAAGTATAATCTGGGAGTCTAAGAGAAATTAGGTGTAGTGGATTCTATGAATAGGATATGCAAGTAGTTTTGTTCTGAGCTATACCATATTCTGGACTATTTTTATTTCTATATGTTACTCCACCTTATTTGTTAGGGCATCTGACACCCCAGGGAATCTGGACTCTGGTGGGTGTTTCCCACAAAATCCCAATGGGAGTTTGGATGGATGACTTCCCCCTTTGGCACACTCTCTACTCTTGGTAGTTAATTGTGAATGTATGAATAACTATTATTTTCACTCCATATATGTGTGTAGAGGGATATAATGATTTGTGGTTAATTCAGACACATATATTCGAAGAATAGTTTCCTACTCACTACAATAGGTATAACCTGTATTGGTGGTGATGTATTGAGGACCCTTACTCGGTGTATGGGTAGTAACGGTTTATTGTATAACATCTGGTGTTTGATACACGTTATGTGGGTTGTAGTGGATACTAGAAAATACTAGTAACTTCTGGTTGTGTGGATTATGTAGTTATACTCCCATGTGTCTGTAGAAACAATTTTTTACTATAGAAGGTACAGGTTGTGGCTCTCTTCCATGTATCTTCATGACATCCTTTTTTAGATAGATTTACAGGATGTGTGATGTTGGGGTAAAGAAAAAATACAATGGAATGTGGTATCAAGGTATACATGAGATTATTTATAATATTATAAGGTCTTGTATGCAATACATTTTGAGATTAACCATAGAAAGGCAGGAAATTTAGCATACCTATTTTTTTGATGAGTTAGTCTCACATATTGATCACTGTGATTTTGTATTCTCCCTTTACTATTTAATTATAGGATACATGGAGAATAATAATGAGTACAATGATATACTAACCCTACATTATGTAATTTTTTTAGGTCACTTGGATCATTTTGGAGATCAGACTATTTACTATTAGCATGGGGTTATAGGAGCTGTTCGGGCGTCGTGGTTTCGAATGTTTTACATTCTATTGGAATTTTTTGTTTTCACTTTTGGTTTTATTAGTTTATTAATGAAATTAAATCTTTTTAGTTAGATTACATTTATATTGTAGTATGAGTCAGGGTTGGTTTTTTTCTATCATTTATCTCTCTTCTGTATGTGTTCTCATAGATGGTAATGTCTCTCATTTGTGTGTTTACTATATCCTTTGTTCTAGTCTCCAATGTGTGACCTACTGGAAGTGGGACTTGGTGGTCATTATCTATCTTCTAATGTTGCTAGATATTGAGGGTTAACCTTGTTGGGAGGGGGTCATGAAAAATTTTCACCATCATCCAACCAACCATTAACCACATAGACAGTTGAACATTTTTTTCTCAAGCCATCATGATGGATTTTGTGTATTATTTTCTGATGTGGAGATGGTAGATCCAATGAAATCCTATGGTAGGATTATGTATTCATGTAATTTCCACAACACAAGATAAAATTTACACAGAGTGATGATAGAGAATTTGTATTGACATAAATTTCAAAATTCGTATATAATTTAAGTAACTAAAATTAAATTGTTATTAAATTAATAAAGAATTTGGATAGAGAACTAAACAATGGGGAATGACTAATTTTATATGTATGATTGATTCCATAAGACATACTTTTTTCTACATAAACTAAGTTTTATTTTCATATTTTAATGCATGTTTTATTTATTTTAAATATTTTCATTTGGAATCTATGTTTAGACACTTAACTCATTTGGAAATGTAATTTTTATAGTTTCTAGGAATTTGATAAGATTAATTTATATTCATAAATTTAATAAATTTATTAATTTAATTCTAATATTATTTTAATTTAATGCACTTGTATTTTTTTCACAAGAATTAGGCATTATCAACATAACAAAAGAAATACTATAAATGTTACCAAAATAGGCTTTTCACACCATGTATCACATACTTGACATGTAAACTTCATTGAAAACATGTCAGAAATGCCATTTAACAACCAATGATGTTTATTCATGATGTGAAGACAATAAAAATATGAAAATAAATCAAACAATGTGAAACGTTGAAAAGTCTGAATCCGTCAAAAGTTAATTTTGTATATGGCAGGAATGGTTCAATGGATCTTTGGTTCATAGATACAAACATATTATTTAGAGGGAAAAGTATATATGAATTTCAGGGAAAGAATCCAACATACATAAAAAGAAGATATAGGGACCCTAGTAACACAATCTTGTACATGGTAATAATGAAAATCACTTCATGTACTTCATGTGACGATTAATATTTCTTGCACCTTTTTCACACCATAAAATCAAAAAAATAAATTTCCACTCCATTCACATACAAAATATTCTTCTCTTTTCATCTTTAATTATATTTATTTCATTACAATAATTTTTTTATTTAATATCTATGAGTTTTTAATCATTCTTCATCTATTATTCATTTATTTTAATACTATTTTCCATAGTGATGTCTTCTTTAAAACCACACACTATTTCTATTCAATGATTGCATCATTCAGAATTTGATTGTTTATTATTACTATGTTTGTGATTTTTTCATATTTTGTAGATATTTTCTTGATCATTGTTCCTTGGTTCATCATGAGAAGTAAATTTCTGGTAATATTTTCATTTTTATAATTTTTTAACATTGATTCATTCTGGTTTAATTATTTATTGTTTTCTATTCAAATGTTTAATGATTGTGAACAAGTTCTTACTCACATTGGATCATCACCTCCATGTAAATATAAACCTATCAGGGTTATGAGTGATGATTATGGGTTCTTGGAACATTATTAATATCTATAGATAAATATGGGGTATCCCTAAGGATAGTAACTATGTTTAGAAAAAATTGAAATCTCATTATTTTTATTATCCCTGACCATCTGAGAGGAATATTGAATGACTAAGGCCTAGATGGATAAGATCAGGGTAGTACCGGCAACATATTATTCGTTCTTCATATAATCCATGCTTCCCGCTCATAGGATTTGAATTACTCAAGGTCAATGAGTTTTTTATAGGTTAGTATAATCTAATTAGATGTACCAAGGTCAATGAGTGTTCCTTTCACCATATCATAACATATCACATAAGTCTATCCCAAGTCAGATTTATGATTATCCCTTTTCATATATATTGATATTAACCCCCACCACTTATATATTTATTTGTATTAAAAAAACTAAAAAGGCTTACTAACCATCAAATATAATAACTTAATGTGAGTAATACTTAAAAGAGATTTATTCAAAATCTATTTGTCCTACTAGTTGTCCTTGTGGGATCAACCCCACACTAAGGCTTTATTGTTTCCCCATGGAAAGTGTAGTTTGAGAATGTAATTTATATATAATCTCATCCCATGAAAAATCTGTGATGCATGTTAGAGAATAAAATATCTTCACATAACATTTCACCAAACTCTCAATGCAGATAAATTATTTATCACACAAAGGGTAAACCATGCATCCCATATAGAATAGTGGTCTCATATTTCTTATATGAAACACTATTTTTTAGTTATATCATTTTTTAGAAAAATATCATCAGTATAGTGTAATATATATAATATATTGATCATATGTTTTTAAAATCCCATAATTACTCAATACTTAACTATAAAAATATTTTAAACAATATTCCAAATTTTTAACAGGGATTTCACTCATTTAATTAATCTATAAGAAACAAAATCATTCTAAAAAAAATCTCATTAAAAAATCTAGTAGTTTAATAAAAAATGGATTTTATTACCATTAAATATCAAAGATATTAAAATTGCATACAACAAAATTATTCTCATCCTCGATAAGTGGATTTTATCATTGAACCACTACTCCCCAAAATAGGATTTTAAATATATAACATAAAAATTATTAATTAGAGAATTATTAACTTAATAAATTCTTAATTACTCCATAGGTTATTGAAATCAATGAATTCGACATCCATTCGAGCTCATTGAAAGGAACCCAATAAAATAAATACTGCATATTCAATGATTAAGACTATGTAGACAAAATCTACAAATAATTATATTACACATATATACACTAGATCATTGAATACAACATGTCAAATAAAATTATTCCTTAAATAATTCTCCTAGGAACATATCATAATTTTAAAATTATTTATATTTTTTAGGCTATATATAATGAATGAAACATGTATATATGAAATTTGGTCCAATTTATATAATATGATGCATGAAAACATAAAAAATATAATATATCATCATTCAAAATCATTTGACTAATCAAATGTGAATTTAATCATTATTAACATAAATGTGTGAAAAAAAATAAATTCCTTCAATTTTTGACAACTAAGAGGTCCACTATATAGTTATAAACAATAAAATAAATAGTTCCATGCATGCTTCCCAACTAAATGTTTTTATAATACAATATATGAATAATAAAATAAATAAGGAAAAGAAAAAACTGAAAACTATTACTAAAAGGTGACATAATCGATGTGGACTTTAAAAAAATTATCAATTATACATGTTTTCATATATTAATTTTTTATATAATTTTTATCATATATATAGATATATACTGAAGAAATATTTCACTATTATTTATGATCAAGAACTAATTACATTAAACTAGTAATTCATTTATCAATTAACCAATCAACAGTCCACATAATAATTTTTTTCAAATAAAATAGGTCATTATTTTTAAAATAATAATGTCTTTCTATAATATAATTTTCTATATTTTCTAAAATTATATTTATTTATTTATTTCCTTTAAAATGTTTCTTTTATTTATCATTTCATCATTAGAACCATTTTTAACATAATAAAGGATGCTAAAAAAGGATTTTGAAGAAAATATCCACACACATTACTTCTCTAATATCATATCATCTTAAAGTAACACTAAATTCATTTTCTTAATCATATTTCATCTATAAAACTTAGAAAACATTGAAATGTTTTTTATGGAAATATATATATATTACGGTATTATTGGCACCCGAAATATCAGTAAATTTGAAAAATAAATATATTCATATTTTTTTCATCTACTTAGAAATAATTCGCAGTAAAAAGTATTATTTTAAAAATATGGATGCATTATCAAATAACAAGATAGGTTAAAAAATAAATTATTAATTAATCACTTCTAAATAGTATCATTAGTATAAAATTAAATAAATAGCATGGGTTGATTGAAAAAAAATATTCAATTCATTTTTGTTGGCTATAGATTTATTAAAAAGTGAACCATCATGAAACATGCCACCTAAAAAATCATTCACCAAATTATAAAAGAATTTCCTTAAAAATGACACTATGTATAGACGATAAATATAATAGTTATGTCACCAATAAAAGAAGTTCCCTTAATGTTTTTAGAAGAAGTGTTTTTAGAGGATGGTGGTGAATCTTTCAGAGAATTATCTTCCTTGTTGAAAGGGGATTTAATGTTATAAAGAATTTTCTATGAATTTTTTTCAATTGATTGGGATTTCCTCATTGGAATTATTTTTTGGTTAATAAGAATGAAGAAATTATTAAACATGTAAAATATTAATTAGATACAAAGATACATTTTATATTCATTAATGATTTCATGTGTGTTGGTATATTTGGAATATTTTACTGTAAAGACCAAGAATTTCAATGAAATTATATATTTATATATATATATATATATGGGAATTTTATGAGTCTGCAAAAATTGACGGCGAGTAATTATGAGGACCGGAGTGCCGGAAATTAATTTCTAAACATTATTTCAGTTAAGTTCAGTAAATGTGCGAGCTGGATTTTTTTACTTCTGAACTGGTGCTCGGAATTGAAATCTGAAGACACCGTTGAACTCACAGCACCGATATTCGCTTAAAGAGACTCTCACCTCCAAAGTAGTTATTGAGGGTGGGTGTTAGTTTTTGGGTTTTTTGGGTAAATAATAAAATAAAATAAACTCATGTTTCATTTTATTTTGTTTCAACCACCCTCCATGTTGATTTTAGTAGTGGGGGCCACCAAAACATAACCTCCCATGAGAGTTTATGGTGGTGGGGACCACCCGAGCCTAACCTCCCATGAGAGGTTATGGTGGTGGGGACCACCCAAGGCCTAAACCTCTTCAACTCCCTCATTAATGTGGAGGAGCCTCTTGAGCTTCCTCCACATTAATTATTCCAACCGTCATCCACATTAGTTGTGCCAACCCTCCCCCTTTTATACAAATTTGTCATGAATCGTCCATCGTGGCCCTTAACGTGACTACCACAAGCCCGCCTTTCGTAGGCCAAGGGCTGGAAACTAGAATCAAAGGCATAATTCCCTAAAACCGGTATGCCATTACATTCATAACTAGTAAGAACCCACAAAATAAAGCACATTGCTGGATATGAAACACTAGGTAAACTATAAAACAAAAGAGTGTTGAAAGTAAAATGGGGCCAGAATACAAGCTCAACAGTAAAGGCAACAGTACAAGTAAAATACAATACAACTGAAGAAAGAGAAAATATAGCTACTGGATTGTCCTCCAAGATTATTAATTGAAATGTAGGTACAGATCACCTCCTCATCACTCCACGTCTGTCTGTTCCACGTATCGACACGTCGTATGGTCCACCTCCGAGCCCATCCAATCCTTGTTCTCTCAGCCTCAGTTAGCGCAGTCAATCATTTGCAACCAACACAACATGGTACAGGTATAGTTTGTGCTGGGGTGAGTATAATGATACTCAATAGGTACCCCGAGACACTCAAGGTCTCACAAAAATCCACCAAGGATAAACCACAAAGTAATAAATCGTTAAATAACCCTACATAGGTATATGCCAATACATATACCTATGTTATTAAGTAATACATATCAATCATGGGGAAAACAAATAAGTATTGACTCATCTCACACTGGGATTTATTCTAGGGTAGTATCATGTAACATTGCGACCCCACCGGGAACTTTGGGATTTGAGGTGGTGACCACGTGTCTGCAGGGCAACTGGTGGTACCTGGTGGGGCAGGACCCGATGACCACTTTTTCCCGGGGTGTATATGCTGTCACTGGGTCCCAGATGTTTCAATTGGTATTAAAGGAGACTATTCTACCACATAACATATTAATCTTATCTTTCTTTTTAATGGAAATTGTTTTATGTGTAGTGAGTGTAGTTTTCAGTGCATGGAGTCTTGTGTTGGTGCAGCAGTCGACGTATCCATACACCAGAACCCTAACTTTGGATTTTCGAATCAGTGCACGAAAGCACTGATTGCATGTGTGTCTTCAATAGTCGTCGTTGTAAAATCTTTGAGTAATATCACCTTGTCATCTCACCAGGTATAAATTTTTTAACATGGAATACATGTTTCTTTTCAGGATGCCTCCACGCAGATAGCCACCCAGGGTTCCAAGAGTTGTATGCACATATAGCCCACCGAGAGATGAGGCCTCGGTGCAAGGACCTTTTCAAGGGGAGGCACCAGAGGTACCTTTCCCCATTGGTATACTCATTCCACTAGCCCCCTAAGCAGACGATATAATCCACATTAGCGTGTTGTAAGAGTTCCAATGCTAGAGGCCACCCAGGATCAGGGAAGATATGACCCACAGGCAGATGAGGATTAGCTGGAGGCTATGTTGTGTGTCTTCTAACTCTTTTGGACTCCAGCTGATCTCATGGTGATTCTTGACGTTATACATCTACAAGCAGCAGCAGGCAGATGGTGGAGTTTGATGCTCCATGTTAACAATGAGGTAACGCATCTCTAGGAAGCCTTTGGGAGCCTATTTCGGGCAGATTTTGTCCCAACGACTCTTCATGTAGTGTACATACAGGAGCTGCTTCATCTGCAATAGGGAAGCATGACTGTGGCTTAGTACTCAGTGAGGATCACTGACCTCTCACGCTACTCCACAAATATGGTGCGGGACCCATTCATCATGGCCCAGACCTTTGAGCATGGGCATGGGAGGGTGATCAGGGCTTCAAGGATCTCACTCATCATCCGGATGCATGTGGGGGTGTTAGAGAGAGCCCTCTTGGTGGAGAGTTTCATCACTAAGCAGTCACCAGTAGTGAGACCCACCATATTTTTGGTATTATAGATTCCGTTATAATTTTTCTATTATATTTTAATATTTAAATAAGTTCAAAAGATTTTTCTTCTAAAATATATTTTTGATCAAAAATGGATATTTTTATCATGATTTTTATTGATATTTCAATATTATTTTCTTTATAAGATAGAATATATTCGTGTTACTCATTTATTTTTGGGTGAACAATCAAAATGTAACAATGTTATTCATTCTTGGAATGGTTTATGTTTTCATGGCATAATTTTATTTAATTTTTTTTCTCATTCACGGGTTCTGTTTTAATCAAACTCATTTCACTTTCATGGTCATTAAGATTATGAAAACAGTTTCTTCTTCCCAATTTTTATGAATATTTTCTTCATGGGTTATATTCTTATAAATCCTTATTTTCATCAAGGGTTATCTTATGTTGAAATATTTATAAATCATATATCTTTTTTGTGTTTATAATAAGATTACATGTTTATAAAACACATTTCATCTGATGGTTTATAATATTATTATTTTTTATAATCTAGTGGAAAACATAATTTTGATTTCATTATGAGATTATTGTGACCTATATATACCTCTAATTAATTGTTTAATGATTTATATCTCATGTGATAAAAATTACATGAATGGTCAGTTAACTCAGTTCATTAACAGAATGGGTCCCCTATAATGGTATTTGGAGTAGACCTTAACTACCAAGATGGTGATGAGTGTGAATAATGACGCAAAATGTGTTATGTGTAGTGAACCAATTATATTTTTTTTACAAGGATGGGGCCGAAGCCTCATTTATTATTAAATCAAAGCAAATATCTCTTTTAACTGGCTAGAGCGACACCCATTATATAGCCAGAAGGCCCAGTGGGATTTTAGCCCATTACATGGCACGTATGCCAAAATTTGTAGACCAAGGCCCGTTATTTGAATAGTACTACTCCAATACCCACCTGCTACAGTACCACACAGTACCCACCATTGTTGCTGTACCCTTTCACCGCTACAGTACTCGTTGTTTCTATTTTCTGTCGCAGCTACAGTACGCTACAATTCTGCTAAGGTACGTTCTCCCCATGGGTTTTGAATCACCATTTTTCTTATATCATTATGGGGTATTTACCTAGAAGCCAAACCCCAACTACAAGTAGTGAACCCATACTATTTCTATAGATACCATTTTAAATGATTATATTTCCATGGAAAATTCTATGTTTTATTCCAATGTTATTCTTTTATAGATTATGTTGTATATTATCTTATGATTAGTGTCTTATAAACATCCAAAAATGTATTCCATGACTCATGGGAATGATTATTGATATGCATGGTATGATCTTGAAATGTTATTATCATGTTCGTATAACTATATGTTGATGATTTTTCTTTTGTGTCACCATTTTTACCCTTACTGGGCATCTAATATCACCTCTATATTATATTTCCTTTCATTAGGTTATGAAGAATGGTTTTAATAATAAATTATAAGTGGTGATATTTTTTTTGGAATCATTGAAGATCTCTTATCATGTTAGAATATTTTAGGAAAACATTACAAGGACACTAAACTATTACGGTCCCCTGACATATTTTTTACTGATATAAATATTCATATGAAATTATGTAATATGTATTTATGTTAATACCACATTGTTATAGTTTGAAACAATAGAATAATTTTGTTTAACTTTAGAAAATAGGATTAAAGTCATTATATAGTGACCTTATGATATTTCTAAGGAAATGTCTAAATATGAATTAATTTACAAACATAACATCATTTAAATATAAAAGATGTTATGATAATTTAGAAATAATATAAGTTATTATTAATGATTATGTAGTTCCACACTATGATAATAATTTATCACACTATTATATCTTTCTTTAGTTAATGGTGGGATGCTAAAGAAATGGGGATGATGTTTAATGTTAAGGAAAATATTCTGATGAGTAGTGAAATGAGCTGATCACTGGAGTAAAAGATTTTTTGATCATTACAAATCTATTTTCATGTAACATTATTAACTTTTGGTACCTTAAAAACTCTCGAACTTACTAAATAATATAAGGATGGAGTTCACCTATATGTCAGGTAATATAGACAATGGAATAAATAATATGTAGTTTCATTGTGTCACAAATGTGGAATGAATCACACAATAGAATTTTTAGAGGAATAAGAAGTGGATATGAATGTGTAAAAGAAGGAAAAATGAAGGAAAATAAAAATGATAATTTAGGGTTCATTTAACAAAAAATTTTCAAATGCTGACCTCCCTATAGAAACTTCAAAGGATGAATTCTTTATGCATTGATGATTTGTAATTATGCAATTTTTTTTCCTAAGAAGAATGATCCTAAAGATAATTAACATGGTGGTACAAGTAATGGATATATTTACAATTATAATTAGTCTATTTATGAAATGTGGAAAGAAATATGTATTATGTAATATGTTTAGGTCACCTTGTTATATCATAAAGATTGAGATGATTAATATATTTACATGTATATTTGGATTTAATAATTAGTAATTGTTAATTAGGTAGAGATTGTTCGGTTTCATTTTTTCCAAATATTTACATGATTTAGTTGAATGTTTTCGATAGACTAGAAAATTGATTTAATGGAAAGGTAATATTCATGGAATTAATTATATCAAGGGAAATATAACACTTATTTTTTCATTATATTAAGATACTTTTTGATACATACATTTTGTAAATGAAAAAAATAGGAAGGTACTAAATACCATGGAACTAATTATGGTTTTGATGACAATGTGGAATATGTTTTCTTGGATAGAGATTAAAAATTATTTTATTTATGTCATATATATGATATACATTTTAACTATAAAACATGCATGTTTTACAAAAGTACATAATGTAATTTTGTTATTACAATGTTTAAGAGAATGTCTGATAAGGTTATTCACATGATGGGAAAGTGACAACCAAGATATACTTTATTACATATGTGGTCAATAATGAGCTATTTTGGGGAAATTTAGTTACATTACTTATATTGATTATGAAATTCATCTTCTCTAAATGTTATAAGGTTAACTACTTAATGAATGTTTTATTATGATATCAAAATAAGGTTTTATAAATTAATGTATTATAACACCATATGTGTATTTATGAATGCAATATAACCTATTCAAACCATTTACCGTGATAAATTTAAATAAAATTAACAATCATTAGATTCTTGTATCTCATGATCAATCAATTCATCAAGAATTAAAAATTCACCTTCATATATTTTAATTTTAGTTGAAGTGGAAGTTTAACAGGGCACAAAAAGTGTTTAGTTATCATGAAATAGTATAAGTATATCATTTCACAAAAAACCATGAACATAAAAATTTGATCCTTAGGAAAAAAATGTAATCCTAGTACCTTAGTTTTTGGTGAGTCAAATAGCCCCTTAAATCATTTCGGATATATGGATTTTAGTATGTTAACATTATCCTAGTAATTTTCTCTATCACAATCCATCATAACATATATTTTTTTTCTATACCATGTCCATGTTTTCACTTCCCATTTATGTTTTCCTATGTGTAATCCTAGTATAGTGTTACATTGGGTAACTACTATGTTTCCAATGTTCTGGTTTTATTTGATGTTTTTTATTCATTTTTATTATGTGGGATTATTTGAAGGTTACGTTCTTCTATCAAACCTGTTATAACACATATAAATTTTTAGATGATGTTTGTTACAAAGGGGGTAGAATGTAATATTTCATGATTTTGTGAATTATTATTATATCTAATTAAATTATTATTTTTTATATTTTTGACATTACACCACATAGAATATAGTTTTTTTTGTAAAATAACAATGTTAGGATTTAATTATACTCAATAAATAGTCAGTCATGTGCCACATACAATAATTATATTATATTATGCTATATGAAACACTATTTGTTTCACGTGTTTTTGAAAACTCAGAGTTCCCTCTATAGCTTACATACCATGAATGGAAATGTCCATTATAAACTAAAAAATAAGGTAAACATGATTACTAAAATGTTATTATAGCTATAAAAAATCCATTGGAATGGACATTATGAATATTATAAACTAAATTTTAAAAATATTATATATACATGTATGAAAAATAAATACTCTTGTTATCTGTTGATATGTGTGAATATAAGGACAACATGAAAATAAACAAATTACTTCTCTAAAAATCTATTTTTCAATGATCAAAGTAATTTTGATCACATTAAATTAAATAAAACACGTTTAAAAAATGTTTTAAACAAAATTTTTATGTTATATATTGAATAATTGTATTTCATACTCAGGTAATATATTTAATTTTTATATGGTACCAATATAGCCTATTTTATAATTAAAAATATATACTTCACTAAAAAGTAATTTTACAATATTTTAATAGAAAACCGAATTTAAAACATAATTTTTTCACTATTATAATATTTATGTAAATAAATAAATGTAAATTCTTAAATAAAAATATCAAAATTAACTATGGGTAAATATTATTTGCCTTAAACAAAATTGTTTTTTGTTTAATAGAGAAAAATACTGAAGATTAATTCCCAACTGGTTTTTCGTACAATTTTACTGTATTGTTAAATTTTATATTTTTTTCAATTTTTTAGGAGAATAAGATAAAATATACATAAATTAAACCAATTTAGTTAATTGTAACCAACTTCACATTGATAAAAGGTATATAAACATTCCAAACATTTTGATCATTTTACATTAAAATCCATCATTATCGTCAAGTCTACATGATTCAATTTAAATCAATTTATTCCTCTTATGTGATTTTATTTTAGATTAATGTATTAAATTATTTTAATAATAGTAATTCATAATTTCTAATAATGTAAAAATAGTTTTCCACCGAAACTCTTAGAAAATTCTGTTGAAAGAAATAACCATGATTAGGGTAAAATTAAGCATAACAATGGGATAAACCAAACACATAAGGGAACCAATGACTTATAAACATTTCCAAAATACATTTTATGAAAATATATCGACCACATAAAAACTAATATAGTTTTGGGATCAATATTGGATCCACTTGATAGGGTAAAACACAACTGGATTTCACTTTAAAAGAATTTATAGGAAGGATGTTCCTCCACCACTATAAAAAGGAACTTATCCCTCCAAATTATTCTCTCTAATGAAGCCCTTATTATCAACCAAAACATCTAAAATATTATTGAAAAATCCTAACCTTCATCCTAAAATCCTTATTTTTATTGAAAACCCAACCATGGAATTCAATTAATGAAAACTAAGAGGAGTTACCCAAAGAAGAGGTATCATCATTCCTTACAATACTTCATATTATTTTCATTATCCACCACATAAAATCCCCCTATTACATTATTATATATAAAAATAGATATCCTCAATATACATATATTTTTTAAATATATTTTTTGACCTAAACTTATACACACATCCATCTAATGGAAAATGAAGTTACCATTATTATATATGATGAACTACCTTCTGATGAAACGATGTTGTTCAGTTTTCATTTACAACATCTCATGGGTGGGAATTATGATGGAAACACTATTTTGTATGACATATGTTTTATTGTTTATTTATTTATTATTATAGAATTATTATATAAAAAATATGTTCTTGCCTTCCATTTTTTCAAAATATGATAAAATTGTTTGAGGTCATCTGGACAACAACATCCTCACTGATATTTCTTTTGTACACACATTACAAGTAATATATTATGGATGGGTTATGCATACATATATGATATATATTAAAAAATAATTATATTTTAATTTTAATATATATATATATGTGTGTGTCATTTATTTTCATTCTTTTAGTATGATAATAAAATGGAATCACCATCCATGTGTACGAATGGCTTAACGTATCCATGTGTGGTGTATTCCATTTCATACATACATATAAACATTATAATTATAAATACCCATATAATTAATATATATATATATATGATAGTAATATATTTTTTTAATTTTCAGAAATAAGTAAATCTAGATCTGTGAAAGGGGACCCATAATAAGAGGTTAAACATGTATGAAAGACAAGGTTGTTATCACATGAAATGTAGCACGAACATGTTGTTATTAATGACTGGGTAATATTAAATCAAAAATTACTTATAAATGATATAATATATAATAATAGTTTTTATGAGAAGGATTTTTAATTAAATTAATAACATTATACATGATGTTTTAATGATTATAACGAGAGTTATGACATATGGTAAGGGTTTACATGTCTCAGATGTATTTTCAATGAGACACAAGCCATGTTCCCTGCCTATTTTATTATATGTTTTATATAATTTTAATAAATTTATTATTTTATTAATATAAAAAAAAATTATGTGTACATATATATCCTTTTTATTATATTTATTTAATGTATTTTATGGCTCAAAAGTAACAAAATTTATATTGTGATTTTGTCTCAATTTCACTTTTTTGACATACATGACATGTTATAAACCAATATTTTTCAATGGGGTCGATATACTAAATATTGACATTTTATATATTTAATGTATTTATTTTAGAAATTTTTTAATCTTCATGTTATATTATTCATTGATGAATATTATGATTCATTATTTCCAATGTGGTCACTATTTATATCTACAATATCATCATTCATTGAGATTGTTTATGATTACACTTCCATTTATAAAATTTTATGATCCATTGATAAAATTTTATGATAAATATATCATGAAAACACATGAATTTTATTTAACTCTTTTTATCCACTATATCATCATGTATTATTACATTTTACAACAATTAATTAAATAACATAATTATGAAAAGGTTTTTCGAAAAAACGAAATTTATTTCTCCATTCGGTTGGGAGTCTATTATCTTTCAAAAAAAATTAAAAAAATATGCTTAAAAGGAGTTTTAATTTTATCCAATGAATAATTAATTAACTTTTTAACCATGCATTACCTTTTTAAAAAATATTTTTAAAAGAAAATATCATCTCATTATCCCACCACGGGACTTTTTTAAATTGTTTTGTTTGAAAATGAAACGTCATCATTTACAAATGTACTCACCCTAAAGACCACCATTTAAATTAATCTTCCTTTGTATGTTTACTAGGATATTTTTTTATTTTTTCTTTTTTTAATATTATATGAATTAATAGAATTTAAATCATCTTTCAAAGAAAATTATTTTCAAAAATTCTATATGTTTAAAATTTATTTTAATTGATTTCTAAAGAATATTTTTAGGTCACTAAAAAGGTAATTTCAAAGAATAAAATTATATGATTTACGATAATTAATTATATATTTCAATGTATCTTCAATGAAAAAGGTATTAAATTATTTTTCAAGCTTTATTTATAATTTCTTAAATAAATGGATTTCAAAATGTTTTAAAAATAATATTTTTTATAAAAGAGGTATTCCAAATGGTTTCAATATTATTTTATATGATTTCATGGAACATGGTTTTATTGATTTAAATTTATGTTTTCATGTTTTTTTCAAATTAAATTTTCATCAAAAGGTTTTATTCATAAATTTATTTTAAGGAATAAATGTTACCTTCCCAAAGAATTTTTTTTAAAAGATACATAAAAATTATTTTTCATCTAAGATCGTATTAGTATTTGTTTCACATGACTTTATAAAAAATTTTAAAAATGTTCTATTCATATTCATTCATTCATTAAATTGTGTATGTCATTATGGATTGATGTGTATGAAACATTTTTCTCATTCATGGGATATATGTTTAAGAATCTCATTTTTCTTTCATTGTTAATATGTTTATGCAACTCATTTATCTTCCAAGGGTCATATGAAACTTGTATCTCATTCATCGGTTATATGCTTATGAATCCCACTACTCTTTATTAGTTATGTTTTGATGAAATTATTATGAGACCTATATATTTTCTAAAGGTTATGATTTTGTAATATGTTTATGATACACATTAAATTTCATGGTTATGATCTGATAAATATTTTTGTTCTAGTAGAACACATATGTATGATTTAAATATCATTTGGGTTGTAGTTTTATCATACTCTAATGAATTGTGTTAATATTTATATCTAGTGACATAGAAATGGTTGTAATAGTGATTGAACATGGTTTATTAAAGGATGTTTTCTGATAAGATTATCTAGGGAGTGTACCTTAACTTCCAAGATTATTATGGGAGTGAACTATGACATCTATTATTGTATATTGACTGAACCTAAAATACAAATATGGACTTGGATGAGATGAATTAAAAAATATGGAAATAATATTATAATCTCATTTATCTACAAAAAAGTCAATGTTATATTCTTATATTATGATTATATAGATTATAGTAATGATTATCTTATGATTCATGTATTATAAACTACAAATATTTATGACATAACTCATGTGTATGATCTTTGATTTGTAGGATATGATCTTAAAAAGTTATTCCCATGTTTATATACCACTATGTTCGTGATTATGACTATGTAACTTGTTTATATACCCTTAATGAGCATATGAGATCATTACATTAGTATTTTTTCCATTTCTCAGTTTATTTTGAAATGATTTAATTAGATTTACTCACAAGGAACACCTTTTTGGGAAACACTGATGATCATTTACATTATTAGAATATTTTCTCTATGATTCCAACTACACTAAACTATTACTGTCCCCATGTATGTATTTTTCAAATGATCAAAATATTGATATAAAATTATGTAATATCCATGTTTGTTAAGCATTGATCACAATTAATACAATATTTATTTGACCCATAAGATCATAAATATTCATCGTATCATAACCCATGAGATTAAATCGGTATTATAAACAATATATCATATCCTAATCTATAGAAAAGGGAAAAATTTAGTAATAACTATATCTTGTAATAACCCATGAAATGAATTTGGTTTCATAATAATTTTATCATGGTATAAATAATGGAATATAAATGGGATTTATAAAAATGTTTTCAACATAAACAAAGACCATTCAAATAGAAAATAAAAATGGTGTCCTTAGATCTTATCCCTAGTGAATCTTTAATTATATCAAATGATATTTTCAAATATGAAGATGATTTTGAAATATCACATGGGGATGTTAATATGTAAAATATTTTTTCATTGATTATCTCTTTTTTAAACGTTTATCACATTAAAAATCCATTTCATTGAGTTCAACCATGAAAACTAATAAAGTAATATTTAACTACCCTTTAAAAAATTATTGATGGAAATATATTTTTTAAAAATAATTACAAAATAAGTCATATTAAACAGATAATTACAAAAAATTGATATAATTTATTTTATGGTTATAAAAATTTTGTAGTCTGGTAATGGGGAATATTTTTTTGTCACTTATAAAATAAAAATATATTTTTTACATTTTAAATAAATTTGAAACTAGAATGTTTTTGAAAATGAAAATATTTTTCCTTTAAAAATTAAGGTAAAATCATGGGTAAACATATATTTTAAAAATAGTAGCATAATAATAAAACATTTTTGATTTTTTTTTTAAAAAAATCATTTTTTTTTTAAATTGAATTTCAAACAAAATGGTGATTTTTCGTAAAACATTTTTTTGGAACACTTCAGTATATAAAGATGGTAAAATTAAGTGTAACATGTATTATATTTACATAACATGGGATATGAAAATTAATTAGTTTCATGATAGGAATATAATGATATTTCACCATTGGAATCATTATCATAAAAAATCACGATATGCGATTAGATTGTAGCATAAAACTATTACCATTTTGGAATCATTTATTATTAATCCCCATACAGGAATTACAAAAAATGATATATAAAATTTAATTATGATTAATAAATTTTTTATATTATATTACAATGGCTCTGTTTATACTCCTCTAGTAGGTGTTTAGGTGCACAATATAACATATTTGTCAATGAAGGCTAATTGAGACAAAAATACAATACTTATTGGGTAACATTTCAATTGTAATTCCCATGAAATATTTTCATAATGTATAATATTAATTATCATTAAATGATTTTTATTCATTATATATCATGAAATATGGATGTATATACCAACTCAAAATAATTTATTGTTCAATATGATAATATTCTCTCAAAAATTAATGGAACAATAGAAATACTCATAATGTATGTCTTGAATTATATCATACTCTTTTAAATCTCATTTATGATAAATATATATTTATTATAATTCTATCAAAAAACATATATATATATATGTCATTCAATATATGATTCTATATGACCTTTTATTATAAAATCATTATCAATTCCATGTTAAAATTGTGTTTCCTGTAAAAACTGATTTTTTTCGTATATTTTTAGAATATTCACATCTTATCCATCTTACATAGATCAGGGTTTAATAATCACTAATATTTAATCCACTATATAAATAATTTATATAATTATTATATATGCATTTATATTAATATATAAAATTTTCTTTTTTAGAAATGAAAAACATAGTTCAACGTGATGGAAAGTTGTATGTATGCATGAACGTTGTTTCCATTTCATGTCATATTGAATTAACTAAAATTAATATATATAACTATATTATTGTAAAATTATAATTTTTATCATATATATAGCCTATGATTGTAAAACCAATCCTTAATAAATAATATGTAATGTGTGAATGAATAACATAGGAAGTCGGCCGTAAAAAAATTAACATTGTCGTATTCCATCAAAATAGAAATCATGAATCGATATTTCATATAATATATCCATAGTAATAATAATATAATTATATATATATATATAACTTCAATAATTAGTCCCAATTGTAATTGTGGTAATGGAAAAATGAATGACAACATTTCCCCATAGGGTAGTATATATTACTCAAGAAGGATTATTTTGTAAATAAATATATGGAAAATTTAAATATTTAGGGACTAACTATAAAAACCATCTAATTATATTGAAGAAACTAATTTTTTGTAAAAAAATTAATAATAATAATTTTGGGAGATGGGGGAAGATATATTCTAAAATGCCTGTTCGAAGATCGTTACCTCTTCTTCTGGTATCCTACATAGAATTTCACTAAAGACAATATTGGTTGTATTTATTCTCAAACAATTGATTATTATAATTAGTGGATGGATTTAGAAGTTAATCTGGGTAGATCATTGTCATGTAAAAAATATTGAATAATTTAAAAAAGTGAGGCGTCTGAGTTCCCATTTATTGTTTTAGAGGAGTTCCATCCTTGCTGATAATAAAATGTAATCATTATTGGGAGATCAAAATTACAAAAAATGAATCCAAAACAGATAATTAATGTTTTATAATGATGATATAGTAGATTCAATGAAATGTCATGAACCGAATCTGCTCACCATAAAAACTGACTCAAGACCAGGCATGTTTTAAGTCCCAATGGGCGTTCCTTATCCTCATAGGCTGTTACAATTCGCTGGGTATCAAAAACAAACAAATTTGGGGACAATTTAATGGAATTTATAAACATAAAACAATAAACAAAACATAGAATCCAAATCTAGATATTTTAAACCAAAACAACTTTTACAAAATTTCTGAATGGAATTAACAAATTTATAATAATGTTAAATTACCATTACAAAGGTACAAAACCAATAAAAAGACATCCCATGAACCTCCTCATGTCAATATGCATGACCCTCAAGACATCCCCACAACAATGCATCAAGATGGACCACTGAACACATTCCATTGGCACAAAATTTATACTCATACCCACGACAAAAATAACCATGTCTAGTTACACCCAAAGGTGTAAGTAGGGTGTGACCCAATCCCAGTATGATACCAACCCCATGAAATTCAATGTGATAAACATTAAATGAAAAATGTTTGCAAAATTTGTAAACTATAAATGATAGTTACAATTTCTAACGAATGAAACATTAAATAAAAACCATTTTCAAGTGGGCTATTTCAAATAATAAGCACTTTTATAATAAATCAATTCTAATTTAATTTCCATCTAACCATATCATATGAATATGGTAAGCATAAATTATCTAATGAGCATAAGAAATGAGAAATAACCCCTAGGAACTAGCTTGTTGTGGGTAATATATACCTTGTATCTCAATGAATGTAACCATAACAAAATACATTCTTTCGCATGAGCCCCTTGTAGGGAATATACCCAAACCTAGTGGTCCCCAACATCATATTTATAATAATTGTTAATTTAATGTGTCATCATCAAACTTTCTATGTGAAACTAGGGCCAAACCCCACTGGGTCACGAGCTTACTAGTACACGTCCACCCATCTAGATACCCAAGATTCCCTCTTGTGCTCAAACAAGTTCAAAAATCCATAAAATATATTTTTCACATTCAAATACCACATTAACATCACTCACTAAAAAACATACCCCATGTATATCACACCAGTCACATAATAACAATTTTCTTTCAAATGCATTTTAAAATCACACTAACACCAAAATTGACCGCATCACAATCCACATTTATTTAACACCTCCAAAAATCCATTAAATTTTTTTATAAAACCTTACGAGAAATTAAAAATCACATGACAACCCACTCACATATCACATAATACCCTTTGCACCATCAAAATTAATTTTATCGTCAAACTCACATGAAGTATTCCACAAACATGTTTCACACCAACATAACAATTTCGTAAAATATTTTAGAAATTTATAACACCTTAAAAAATATTTGACATATTAAATCATAACTTTACATTTAAAAAATCTATATTTGGTAATAACACTAACTAAACAGTACATATACACCCTTTTCCCACCTTCTTTAACCAAATGAAACATTTATAATATTCATAAAACAAACCCAATGGGTTTAACAATGTCTTTCAGCCAACACCCATTTCAAAAACCCCTTTCAAGGAAATAATCACACCAAGAACCTACAAATAGAGAGATGGTAATCCTTAGAAACATTTATTAAACCATTCTCAAGTTCTAAAAAATAATCCCAAATTTTACCAAAATTGATACCCATGAAAAACATACTTTTCATAATACACTATCAAGGAGTGGGACAAGGTTTCACACATAACACCCATTTAAAAAACTTTTGAGACACACAAGGAACTAAATATTTAAAAAACAATAATTCTAATATCCTTTCAAACCTAATAAATCAATTTCATAGGTTATAATACACATTCAAATTTTACCCTAAGAGTCACACATGAAAAGCAACGATTAACAAGCTAAAATGAAACTTTAAAATTAAACGCTTAAAAAAATCCCTCAAAAATATTTTTCGCACCTGAAAAAACATATGGGGAACATTTAAAATATGTAAAATAATAATTTTAACTCATCATGGAATGTCTACATATGTAATCACCTACCTTTTGTGTGAAAAACCTAAAATCATGGTGTCATACATCGAGCACACAACTGCTACACCACAAGGAAGTGAAGAGAAACTTGTACCCTCAAAATTATTCCAAAAAGACACCAAATCTATCACTACGTTCGAACCCTAACATGTTGACAATTTGTAACATCATGAAATAGAGAAGAAACCATATTTAAATGGAATAAATCAAGTAAATAAATACTTACTTGAATAAATCATGGTGTTTCACCACCAAAACCTCCAACAATGATGGGTTACACAAAAGATTGAGGGAGCTTGGAGGCCTCCCATGGTTGCTGAGGGTGAAAGTGGGAAGAATGGAGTGGATTGGATTTATTTCAGGAAGGAAGAAAATTGATATTTAGAATTTTTTTAATGACCTAGACACCCTTGCATAGTTTGGTTGCTCGATTTAGTAGAATGTGGGGTCCAACCGTGTGGCCTATTCTGGGCACCCAAAACCCATCCATTCTCCGCTAATTTTGGGTGTGGGGGTCCAAGAGGGATACCATGATGATAATTATAGGCCACGAATATGGGGAAATAATACCCAAAAAACCCACCTTTTCACCTCGATACTCATCCACTTCAAGGTTAAAAACCACCACAACAACTTACCCCACAAGAGGATTCACTAGGAGTGTCACTAATTCACAACAAAAATACCACAACCTAATACCATACCATTGAAAAATAAGGATTCCATTTACTATAAAATACCCCCAAGACTATGTTAGTAGCTTAAAAACATAAGAGACACCAAAAAATCAAACCCGGAAAACCAGAAAACCAAGAAAATGCTAACAACCATATGCAGATTTGAACAAAGGTTGGAATTGAAAATTTGGGTGTCATAATTATTCTGACCATAAATCTTCTCACCCCCAGAAATCCATAACAAGTACAAAGAAAAAAACCAAACCCAACTGATAATCCAAGATATACTCCTTTACCATACATCTCCCCCAACGACCAAAACACCTCCAATGATCTATTAAAGATGGAATACTCTCATAAGCCATAACATAAACCACATTACTAAAACAATAAATCACATTAAAATTTTATCCCAAAAAACTCCTCAATCTCTATATAAACAATAATCCAATAAGTTACCCATACAAACAACAAAAATAAACATGGTTACACTTATCTAGCATTATCCAAATTGTTGGGAATCCTCCAATCCCTACAATTTCCCAAGAAAGATGTAAATAGTTAGATAGATCTGAACAGGAATACATACCGCCAATACAAGACCTAGGACCAATCTAAGTTACTAGTATGTGGACACAAAAATGGGCTCCCCACCATAAAAGGCAACTTGAATTCACCCAAGACAGGATCGAGATAATAACTGGGGGAGGCCCGAACAGACTCCCCAGTACAAGGGGTATACTTCCATATGAAATTTCCAAAAATAACAGACATGAGGATCAATGTGTGTCTCCCCACCATAAGATCCAACAATTATAACCGACCAGAATGGGCTGACATAGAAAAACCCAAAAATTAAAAGAGTTGTGACAACCACATGGGTAGATCACAGATTTTGGGAAACTGTGTACTAACCATGGGTATCATTATAACTACAGGGATTCCTTGAACACGATCACTACTAATCATACACAAACCATGTTCTCAACATTTCTTGTCATATATTAATATTTTCTCCTAAGAATCAATGGAAAAAAGGGGGATTGAATGATATTGGGGGATATCCTTGGTACAAGTCCCTCCACCTCTTTCCGCCGAAGAGGAACAACATAAGAAATATGAAGATACCCCAGTATTAAACACTCCCCATTATTCATATTTAGGATAAGACATTGTACAATTTTTTGAATGACCCTAGTATTTCCCCTGACTATGTGTTAGCTTCTCTCCAGGTTCTTTGGGTGGAACACAAATGGTTGAAGCATATTCATCCTCGTAGTTAGGATTTGGAATCCCCCGAACATAACTTCTTCTTTCGATGATACAAAAAACAACTCTGCAACCCTGATGGGTTTACCAATACATAAAAAAATCAAAAATATCTTTACCTTAACCCACGATTTCCCTGAAACCAGTTCATATATGATACACACCAATCACACCTTTTTTTCTTCTGGTGAGAAACAACATACGGAAAGGACACATATGAAAACATTTCGCTAAAACAAGGGATTTTTATTTTTTTTCAAGGGAGAGAAGCTCCAAACATTATTGAGACCCACATAAGATTACATGGCCATCAAATTTATAGTCAAATGTGGACATGACATCACATGGCATCACAAAAATGACCATTTCGACTGATATAAAAAATACATAGAAAGTTTACTTATACCAAGTTCCCCAAAACCACAAAATTTTAGCTAGTGATCATAATAACCTCTCTGGCCCATTTTTCCCACAATGGTGGTTTAATGTGAAATCTTATATTGAAGAAACTACATAGGACCCAGATGCCCTCTTTTACACCATCCAAACACTCTTCCACACTAACAACCCCAGACCACATCCACCTTCGAAGAGTCAGGTAACATAAGATAACAAGGTTTATTTCAACCTTCCATGAGTGCTCTCAAGCTACAAGAAGATCCATAAATCCATTAATGGAAATTGTGAAAACTCTATCTCCTGTCGTTGAAAAAAATATTCATTATATTGATCAAATGGTTTATTTTCCAATGGAAAAACAATCAGGGTTTCACTTCAGTCGTGCACGAACTCTAAATGTAGGTATACCATATCCAATGGAAGAACCCAAGGATCCATCCAAGATGGTACATAGGTCAAAACATAACAAAAACTAGAACCTAACACATGAGGGGATCAACTGTAAAGGCTTCCTGATATTTTCTCAAAAAAGACCACTATCTAGCCATTGAACCCAACTTACCGACCGAACACAAACCTAACACATAGTTCAAAAAAGAGGGGTTCTTGGTCTCAATACATCCCAAAAAGACACCATTTAAAAAAAATAGACATCATTCCAAATCAGTCATCAAGACATCATGTTTTCCTTTAAAAATAATTATTTGAAAACAAACGGTACAGCAGTTAGTGTATCAATAAATGGTACCCCATGGGCCTCACACATGAATTTTTCCACACCACATTGGGCACCCTCAGCATATACATCAAGACACTCATCTGGATGTGCAATCCACCATACATCATCCCATATAACCCCATGCATGTGGTCTCTCACGGATATACAAAAGGTTGAAAAAAATTCCTTCCTACATTTCAAAACCAAAACGGTCAACCAATACATCCTTTTTCTCGAGATCGCTAACCAAGAGAACAAAATACAAGTTTACATATTACAAAATGTTTAAAAGGAAAAACCATTAATATAATAATTCACTTCAATGTTATTCACATTAATTTCAAAACAAAAACATTCCATTAAAACACCTTTCAAAAGTTTAGAAACCACTATTGGTAACACATATTCAAAACCAACATTAACATTATATTATGCTTTTAGAAGAGGTTCAAGTACACCATTATCATTTTCAAAACCATTATAAAAATTCCGCTCCTCCATTTCACAAATAAAAACAATCCATATTTTTTAGTAAGTAATTTCCCAAGACAATACCCCTCTTCAAACAAGGTCATTTTTTCTTTAAAACCAAACTTCCATGATTTTGAAACTAAATGACACAAGACAATGTGAGAGGAAACTAGTTTCAGTGGGTGACTTGGAAAAAGGGTTTGTGGTCATAAGCCAATCACATCACCATCACAATGAGTGTTCTAGAGAATATCCCCAGCTATATATGGATATCCAATACCTGCGAGCTCACTGAGACCATTAACCCAACTCTATTTTCATTTCCCCGAATCATCATCAAACCAAGACAATTAGAGGAATTTGATAAATCCCAACATCCCCTATAAACTCAAATACCATCATGAGATGGGGTGAGTAAACACACTACCAATCAAATGAATACCAAGTTCTAAAAATCTTATATCCTATCTTTTATGAATGCTCCCCAAATAAATTGAGCCAAAGAGTTAACCTGAACCTCCTTTGATACCATTATGTCACGAACTGAATCTGGTATCCATCCAAATGGGAACACGAACCGGAATGTGGAAATTACTTAACTCATTGTTGATCAAAATAGGGCGGAAGAAGTTCCCAGGAATAAAAAATGGGAATTATTTACATGAAATTATAAACATAGAATAATAAACAAATCCATGAAACGAAATCCAAAATTTTCAAACCAAAACATCTTTTTATAAAATTAAGAAATGAATTACACCATTTAGAATAATGTTTAAAGACAATTAAAAAGGTACAAAACCATGAAAATATATCCCAATAACTTCCACATGGAAGAGTCTCCTCCATCAAGCCATATCCACAACACTACTTCATGATGGACCGCCAAACCCGAACCATTGGCACAAAAGCTGAACCAAAACATATGGAAAGAATAAACAAGTCTACATACAGTAAAAAGTTTAATTAGGGTGTGATAAAAATCCCAATAAGATACCAACACTAATAGATTTTATGTTATATACATTCAATTATAAAAAGCATGAATTTTTTGTAAACAATAAATGCTTGTTACAATTTCTATAGGATGCAATTTTTTAAAAAAACTTTTTTCAAGTGGTCTGTTTAAAAGAATCAACAATTTAAAAAAAATTCCAATGCTAATTAATTTTACATCCATCCATAATTTATTCTAATGGTACACACAAAGTATCTAGTGAAATTAATCAATAGGAAATAACCCCTAGGAACTAGACCATTGTGGGTCCCAAGTACCTCGTATCTCAGTTAAAGTAACCATAACAATATTTTTCCTCGTACATGAACCACTAGTAGGGAAAATACCTATAACCTAGTGGTCCCCATAATCATCATCATCCTCTTCATAATCATAATTTATTTATTATTTTTAACATCAATCATTCTAGACGAACGTAGGGCCAAACCCCACTAGATCACAAGCATAATAGTACACGTCCACCCACCTAGATACCCAAGATTCCTCATGTGATCAAACATGTTCAAAAAACCATTAAATATAATTTTCAAATTAAAATACCACTTACACATCACTCATTAACCAAACTACTCCAATTTATATCACACAAGTCACATAATCCACTTTTTCTTTCAAATGCATTTTGAAATCATACTCACTCCAAAATATTCCACAACACATTTCACATTTCATTAACACTTATACAAATCCTTGAAAATATTTTATAAAACCTTTCCATGATATTACAACTCACAAAACAGCCCTCACACATATCACATAATACCCTTATCACCTTCAAAATTCATTTTATCATCACACTCCCACAAAACAATCCACAAAACTGTTTTTCACCCACATTACAATTTAGTAAAACATTACAACATTTTATAAAACATTCTAAAAATGTTTGACATCTTAAATTATCACATAACCCTTCAAATCATAATATTAGGTGAAAACACTCACCACAAAGTACATATACACCCTTTTCCCACTTTTTTTAACCGAATAATATATTTACAATTTTCATAAAATTAACTCACGTGGTGTAACTATGTATTGCTCCAAAAAAACATTTCCAAACCCTCTTTCAATGCTGAAATCACACAAAGAGGCTACAATTGAAATAATGGGAAGCCCTTGAAACATTTATCAAACAATTATAAAGTTCTATAAAATTTCCTCAAATAATACCACAATGGATACCCATGAAAAATAAAAATTTTCAAAAATCACATTAAAGGAGTTGAACAAGGTTTTACACATTACTCGCATTCAAAAAACCCAATTATCAGGCCCACATGTCCCCAAATCATTAAAAACCCAAAATTTGATGGCCCATTAAACAGAAATTGTAGAGACCCAAAGCTTGACATACATAGAAATTGTCACGACCTGTCCCAGTGGGGCCCACTCCATGACTCCCCAAACCCGCCTCCAATAGGCCAGGGGCTGGTGACTAGCACCGAGTAGGCATATCACCAACATGGGAGGCATTGCCTAAGTACCTGTACACACACACACATCTCCAATCCCACAAATGATGAAATGTAAAACACTAAGGAACAAAAATTCATGCATACAACTAAACCCAACGAAAAGAGTACGACGAAAGGTAGAGTACTGTAAAAGTAATCTGGGCCAGAATACAATCCCACCAAAAGCAAGAGTCTGAAAAATTGCAAAGTCCTACCTGTAAGCACAAAGGTACTGGGACTGCTTCTCATAGTCTTAGGAGCTCCTTGGCCTGTAGGGAACTCCAAATGCTCGATCCTGTCCTGGTCCGCCCTGGACTCTATCAAAATGTTTCTCGTCTACATAATACACTAGACGTGCGGGAAAAGCCTGTTCAGGGGTGAGTATAACAATAGTCAGTAGAGGACCCCGAAAACCACAATGCAGTACACAAATTAAAGTTACATTCCGCTATACATAGTATATGTTTACATAACATATAAAACATACCCGATATACTCAAAACCCAGACCCGTGGTCTAGAAACAAGTCACACGACCGCATACCCCAGCAAGAGATTCCGTCTGAAGATTTCATGATGCTCTTGTTCCAGGAGAACACACTCCACGAGTCTTATAGCTCTGATGAAGTCCGTCCAGGAAGAGCTGTTCTTAGGGAACCATCACGAGAGATGGATACACTCATTATGGGAGACACACTCCTGAGTGGAAGGGTTATGATATATAGAAGCACTCATTTTGGGAGACAAACTCCTGAGTGGGAATGATCTCGATACACAGATGAAGATCACTGCCAGGGCCATGGAGGATACAATGACCCATCCGTAATTCACCTGCTAGGTAGAGGATCAACACCCGGTAGAGTTGGTCATGTCAATTCCTGACTCTACCTAGGGTCTAAAATGGATAGAGGATCTCGATCCGGGCCTCTCGGATGGATGCCTGACTTTATCACAGAAAGTCCTACTGAAGGGATCACAATCCTGCGTGATGGAATGATGCCTGGCCTTCAGGGGAACAAGAAGAAGGGGAACTAACCCAAACGAAAGTTGTTTAAGGCATGGTGAACAAAAGGACCAAGTTGTTTTCCAAAAAGTACACGGAGTGTAGAAATGATACAAATCGTGTTGTCTGACCCCTGGTACTAACCATGTACAACGGCCCATGTCATGAGGCTGGTTGGGTAGAAAACATTATACATGGCATGTATTATGGAGTACAAGCCGTGTTTGGGTCACTAGGGTTGGCTCCGTGTACTCTAGACATGTTCACGTACATGGTCACCAACCCGTGTACTCCAACTCGTGCAATCTGCACATGGGGTGACCCACGTTGTTGACCTCACCTGGTCGAGTGATGGAGTACACGGTTGTGTACCCCATCCAGTGGCCGTGTATTCCCAGGATACACACCGAGCTCTGCGTAGCCACCTCTGTCGAGCAGTACACGTCGTGCCGCCTGAAGCCATGTAGATCATACTGTGTCCATGTACTACCCAAAGTACATTCCGAGCTTCAGGGAAGGTCCAACACGCCGTGTGACCGGGGTCACACGCCGTGTGATTCTTCTCGGACCCATAAACCCTTGTCGCCACCGCCAGAACTACACGGCGTGTTCTTCGGATGTACACGCTGTGTATTCTGGAAATATCTAGAAACGTCTCCCTTCGCTGGCGCGCCTCCGGTGGTGCTCCAATCATCGATATGGCCATCTGATCGCTGCAAAACTTCCAGGTTCTGGTCTCCCCGACACCATGAAGCCACTTCTGTCATTTTTGGGCCTCCGGTCGGCTCTGAAAAAGTGTTCTGATCTTTCCGCATGAAGAACACTCGAAGAATGCTCATTCTGATCCGGTCGATTTGTCGTCCACCATCATCACCGCACCTCCACAAGGTCATTGCGGTGTAAAACCTTTGATTTGGGATCTTTGCGTCATAGAACAGATGTGCAATGATCTGTTGTTCGTCGCCCCATGAATAACGCGAAAAACGCACGAGGAAAGAAATGGGAAGATATCCAAATAAACAAAATGAGGAATGAACCTCCGCCGTCATTCATCATGTCGTTGATTCTCTCTTATTAATTGGCTTAAATGGAGCAAGAATCAACAACAACATAACGCTTGAGTCAATTCCCCGAAATTATCCCAATGAAAACACTCCAGCAAGAATGCACTAATATGCGGATCAACTTGTTCGTGGTTGATCCGTGTTCATCATTTAAACTCAAATACAGGGAAAAATAAATTGAAATAACAACCCCTACCTTTCGAAGGGATCGATCGTTGACGAAGGCGTCATGCTACCGTAGTTGTCGACATCCTTCAACGTCGGTGCAACGATCCTAGGTTTTGATCCTTTGTCATTTTTCGTTGATAATTTACTCCAACATGTCGTGGATTCTGCAGAGGTTCCTCTCTCTACATTTCCCAGGACGTACAATTGCTTAGCCCATTAAAAAGGGGAAACAAGTTGGCATTTAATTTACACGGTAACATTAATGATGTTGACTCGCCATTTTGAAGTTATTATTATGTTCCATTAATTTAGGAAACTGTTGTTCCATTACTGCGCTGTAGCGGATGTTTCTTTAAATAAAATAAAATAAACTGGTTAAATTATTTTATTTTATTTTACTTAAAACGTCCGAAAATTAACTTTTTCCCTCGACCCACACTGGTCAAGGTCAGCCTCATTCTTAGGTAAAGTCGTCGCCCCGGATGCAAGGATGCACTAAGATTTTTAATTCGGTCATCCGTTTGGAAATTTCCACAACCGCGCGCAAGTACCAACTCGCTTAACTAAAAAAGTTCAAAGCACCATTCCGGGCTCACTAGACCTCAGAATGATGTTCCGTCTTCACGCCCTTTCTCAAAATAATTACATATAATATTTGAAAATAATAAACCGAAAATCTGAGACATTAAATTCTCCCCACCTAGGGGATTTACGTCCCAGGAAAGCCAAAACAAAGGCTACTCAAAAAGATGAGGGTATAGGGCACGGATTTGGGCCTCCCTCTCCCACGAACACTCTTGAAGATTCTCGTGCTTCCACCGGACGTGCACTAAGGGAATCGATCACCCACAAAGGATTATCTCCTGCGGATTCTCGATCTCCACCGGGTACACAGCAAAGGTAACTCCATCCTCAATTTCCAGCTTTCCCCAATCGATGACGTGTGATGGGTCATGCACATACCTCCTCAGCTACGAAACGTCGAAGACATCATGTATCTGATGCAACTGTGGTGGTAGTTCCAGGCGGTAAGCCACCTAGCCAACTTTTCCCAGGATCTAGAAAGGTCTGATGAACCTCGGATATAGCTTTCTGCCTTGGCGAAATCATCGCAACCCTCGTCGAGGTGAGACCTGAAGAAAGAAGTGGTCTCCCTCCTCGAACACCAGAGGTCTCCATCGTCTGTCATCATAAGACTTCTGCCGACTCTGTGTAGTCTTCATCTGCTCCTGAATGATCTGCACCTTCTCTGTGGTAGCTCGCACTAACTCTAGACCAATGAGGGCTGACTCTCTGGGGTCAGTCCAGCAAAGTGGTGGCCGGCAGGGTCTCTCGTACAAGGCCTCGAATGGTGCCATACCAATGGTGGAGTGGTAGCTATTGTTTTATGCAAACTCCACCAGTGGTAGTTGGTCCTCCCAGCTACAACCGAAGTCCAAGATACAAGCTCACAACATATCCTCCAGAACCTAAATGGTCCTCTCCATCTGACCATCTTTATGGGGATGAAACGCTGTGCTCAAGCGTATATGAGTCCCAAATGCCTCCTGCAATCTCGTCCAAATCAAGGATGTGAAGCAGGCATCTCGGTCTGAGACTATAGTCGAGGGGACGCCATGAAGCCTAAGAATCTCCTATACGTAGAGGCTTCCCAAGCTCTCTACGGAAGTCTTCTCCCTAATAGCTAGGAAGTGGGCCGACTTGGTGTTTCAGTCAACAATCACCCAGATGGAATCTTGCCACTGGGACATCTGTGGTATGCCCATAACGAAGTCCATCGATATTCCATCCCACTTCCACTTTGGAACTTCTAGGGGTGAGCTAACCCTGCTGGAACCTGGTGCTCAGCCTCACCTGCTGGCATGTGAGGCATCGAGAAACGAACACTGCATCTTCCTTCTTCATGCCTGACCACCAGAACTGATTTCAGAGGTCCCGGTGCATCATTTCCTATCCAGGATATACCGCCAATGGGGATTTATGGAACTCACTCAAGACCTACTCCTACAACACCACTGGTACATCAATAAGTCCTCTGAAAAGAAGTATGTGCTCCCTACCTTGCGAATATCCCTCAGGAGCATGTCCTGTGGATAACTGAGCACGTAAGGCCACAAAGTCGACATCCCCATGTTGTGCCTCCCTAACTTGTTGTAAGAGTGGAGGGGTGACAACCATCTATTGTAGGTAATCTGTATCCTCTCTATCCACGAAGGATAACTGTAACGCGGATAACTGTTGTGTCACCTCACTCAACATCTGTGAGCTTGACCTTATGCTAAGAGCATCCACCACCTTGTTACCCTTCCCAGGATTATAAATGATCTTGAAATCATAGTCTTGGAGGAACTCTAGACAATTCCTCTACCTCAGATTTAGATCCTTCTGTGAGAAGATGTACTTGAGGCTCTTGTGGTCAGAGTAGAAAATGAACCTCTCGCCCATAATGTAGTGTCTCCACATTTTCAATGCGAAGACTACCATTTCCAACTCGAGATCATGGGTCACGTAGTTCTGCTCATATGGCCTAAGCTGGTTCAAACCATAAGCAATCACTGCATGCCGCTGCATCAGGACACAACCAAGCCCGGTCCCTGATGCGTCTCAGAAAACTACATACCTGACACCCTCCTCTGGTAATCTCAAGACTGGGGCGCTCTTCAAACTCTGTCTCAGCGGCTCAAAAGCCTGATGGAAATTTCTTTTCCATACGAAGGTTTACCCCTTCCTGGTCAAGGACGTTATCAGTGCGGATATCCGGGATAAGTCAGGAATTAACCTCTGATAATATCCTACCAACCCAAGGATGCTTCGCACCACCATTACACTCTGAGGTGGCTCCCATTCTAACATAGCCTCCACCTTGGTTGGGTCCACATCCACTCCATCTACTGATATGACATGTCCTAGAATGTGGACTTCCTGAATCCATAACTGACACTTCTAGAGATTCCAATAAAGATGGTGCTCCTGAAGTACGTACAGAACCATCCGCAGGTGTATCGCGTGCTCCTCCTCTGATGCAGAGTACACAAGGATGTCGTCAATGAAGACCACTAAGAACCGGTCCACGTACGGCTAGAAGATCTGGTTCACTAGTCCCATGAACACAGCAAGTGCATTTGTCAGGCCAAAGGGAATCATTAAGTACTCATAGTGACCACAACGACATCTGAAAGCCGTTTTCGGTATATCCTCTTCCCGTACTTGTAGCTGGTGATAGCCTAATCGAAGGTCAACCATCGAGAACCACTGGGCCCTTCTTAGCAGATCGAAGAGGTCATCGATCATTGGAAGTGGATATTTGTTTTTCAACGTCACCTGGTTCAAGAACCGGTAATCCACGCACAACCTCACACCCCCATCTTCCTTCTTGGCAAACAAGACTGGGGCCTCCCATGGTGAGTCGATGGGTCATACAAAACCCTTGCTCTGCAAATCCTCCAATTGCACCCCCAGCTCGCGAAGCTCTGCGGTTGCCATACGATAAGCTGATGAGGAAATTGTTGTCGTCTCGGGGTGTAAGTCGATGCAGAAGTCGATTTCCTGGCGGGGAGGTTGTCCTGGAACATCTTCGGGAAAGATATCATCATACTCCACCACCACTACTAGGAACTGAGAGATCACAACATCTACTTCTCTGAGGGTAAGTCTATCAAACTCGTGAGTGATAAGCTGCACCCTCCTATGCATGAGCCTATTTTGTGCTGCCTTGGTTTCCTTTTCTCTGACAAAGGAAAACCATGTTCCATCACGGCGGACACACTTCACTCATCGCCTAAAACAGTCAATCTGGGTGTGGACTGAAGATAACCAATCTATACTGAGAATGATGTTGTAAGGCCTCGACGCTACCACCAAGAGGTTCCAAATGAAACTCTCACCTCCAAGGGTAAGATCACACTGTCTGCAAAGGTGTGGGATCATTGAGTCTCCTCCCGTAGGTGTCTCCAAGCGTAAGGATCGAGTCAACGGTTCTACCGGAATCTCGAGGTTTTCTACAAGACATGTGGGTATAAGGGAATGACTAGAACCAGTGTCTATGAGTATGATAGCTAAGGTTGAAAAGACACATATCATACCTTGAATCATCCCTGGAGCCCCTAGTTCGTACTCCTCGATCGCATGCAGCTATCCTCGTCCCTGTCCCCCAGCTCCTTAAGCCTCGTGCAGACCTCCTGGGGGTGGTGGTGGGAGTAAGTTGATGCGTCTACCACCACCCGCAGATCTCCCTACTCCTCTGCCATGTTCATCACCTGGAGGATATGCCAGCTCCGTTCTCTGCCTCTATGGCGGTGGTCCATCCACCACTTCCCTATCAGCAACTCGATATGTCGGGAAATCTCTAGTGAGATTACCCCTACCATCGTATGCATAGAATCACTTCTCCCTAGGCTGACTTGATCCATCCTGAGAGTCCTGGACTGTCGATACCCTGTCCTGGGTCCTCCTATGACATCTCCCATGTCCAGATCCCTGTACCTAACGTCGGCTCCCTATTGTCGGTGTCTCTTCACATGTCTACCTTCCATTGACTGTCGGCAGCTGTCTCTTCTCCGCCAAGAATATCTCGATCACCAAGGCCCGCTCGAGCACTCCAGCATAAGTCTAAATGCATAGTGGCACGATACTAGCTCGGATATCATGTCGTAGACCTCACTCAAAGGTCCAACCTCTGAAGTACTGATCCCTGACCATATCCATTGTGTACCTAGGGAGGTTTGTGAACCTCGATGAATAGTCAGCCACCATCATACTACCCTGCTGGAGCTGAAGAAGCTTCTGGTTGCGCAAATCTCTCAGTGTAACCGGAGAGAACTCCTCCCTGAAGAGTCTCTCAAACTCTGTCCATGAAAGAGCCTCCACGTCGTAAGTCAGCATGGTCAGACTCCACCATCATCCCACTGATCCCTGAAGAAGGGTCACTCCTAGGATCACCATCTGGTCTACCGGTGTCCTCACTAGATTGAAAACTCTGGTCACCACCTCAAGAAAGTTCTCAGCTGCCTGAGGCTCGGGCTCGCCTCAGAACCTGGGGGTATCTGTCTGTGGAACTCGTGGAGTGCGCTAAGCATGCGCTCCTCGCCGGTCGGTACTACAGGTACCACTGGTTTCTCCACTGGTGGTATAGAAGGTGCACCACCAGGTGGCAACGCCTATGGAGCTGGTCCCTTTATCGAAGCCTCATCACTGAGGGGGTCATCCTCTTGATCGTGCTGCTGAATCCTAGAGGGTACGCATCGCAGATGCATCATGTAAAGAAAAAAGATGTGTCACGGTCAATGAGTATATCTGGATAGCTGAAACCAAGGACATGGAAAAAACAAACCATTCTTATATGATGTATGTACCATTTATTTCCCCTGCAACCAGTGTTTTCATGTACCGAGTCGAAAAGCAGGTTATCAGAGCCCTGGTGTATGGATATGTCGGCCGCTGCACCAACACTGGAGTCTCTGACTTGAAAGATGAACCCGAAACACTCAACACTATTTCCCCAAACCAAACTCATAGACTCTTGGTCATAAGGTAGAACTGACCGTCTCTGATACCACTCTGTCACGACCCGTCCTAGTGGGGCCCACTCCGTGACTCCCCACGCCCGCCTCCAATAGGCCAGGGGATGGTGACTAGCATTGAGTAGGCATATCACTAACATTGGAGGCATTGCCTATGTACCTGTACACACACACACATCTCCAAGCCCACAACTGGTGAAATGTAAAACAGTAAGGAACAAAAATGCATGCATACAACTAAACCCAATGAACAGAGTATGAAGAAAGGTAGAGTTCTGTAAAAGTAAACTGGTCTAGAATACAAGCCCACCAATAGCAAGAGTCTAAAAAACTGCAAGGTCCAACCTGTAAGAACAAAGGTACAGGGACTGCCGCTCATAGTCATAGGAACCCCTTTGCCTCTAGGGAACTCAGAAATCTCGGTCATGTCCTAGTCCGCCCTAGACTCTGTCAAAAGGATGATCATCTTCACAAGACACCAGACATGTGGGAAAAGACTATGCAGGGGTGAGTATAACAATACTCAGTAGAGGACCCCGAAAACCAAAAAGTAGTACAAAAAGTACAGGTACAGTCAAGTATGCATAGTATATGTTTACAGAACATATAAAACAAACCAGATATACTCAAAACCCAGACCTGTGTTCTAGAAACAAGTCACACGACCGCATATCCCCGCAAGGGATTACGTCCGAAGATTCCATGATACACTCGTTTCGGGAGAACACACTCCACGAGTCTTATAGCTCTGATGAAGTCCGTTTGGAAGATCTGTTCATCGGGAACCATCACGAGAGATGGCTACACTCATTACGGGAGACACACTCTTGAGTGGAAGGGTTATGATAGATAGAAGCACTCATTATGGGAGACACACTTCTTAGTGGGAATGATCTCGATACACAGATGAGGATCACTTCCAGGGCCATGTCGGATACCGTGACTCATCCGGAATTCACCTGCATGGTAGAGGATCAACGCCCGGTAAAGTTGGTCTTGTCGATGCCTGACTATACCTAGGGTCTGGAATGGATAGAGGATCTCGATCCAGGCCTCTCGGATGGATGCCTGACTCTATTACAGAAATTTTTACTGAAAGGATCATAATCATGAATGAGGGAATGATTCCTGACCTTCAAGGGAACAAGAAGATGGGGCACTAACCCAAACGAAGGTTGTTCAAGGCCTGCTGAACAAAAGGACCAAGCGGTTTTCCACAAAGTACACAGCGTGTAGAAATGATACACGACGTGTTGTCCGACCTCGGGTACTGCTCGTGTACAACGGCCCGTGTCGTGAGGCTGGTCGTGTAGAAAACTTTATACATGGCATGTAGTATAGAGTACACGCCCTGTCTGGGACACTGGGCTTGGCTCCGTGTACTCTGGCCATGTTCCCGTACACGGTCACCAACCCGTGTACTCCAACCTGTGAAAACTGCACACGGGGTGACCCACGCTGTTGACCTCACCTAGACGGGTGATGGAGTACACCGTCGTGTACTCCATACCATGTACGTGTATTCCCAAGATACACGCTGAGCTCCGCGTAGCCACCTCTGTCGATCTGTACATCCCGTGCCACCTGAAGCTGTGTAGATCATCCTGTGTCCATGTACTACCCAAAGTACACGCCAAGCTTCAGGGAAGGTCCAACACGACATGTGAATGGGGTCACACACCGTGTGATTCTTCTATGAGCCCAAAAAATTAGCCTCCACCGCCAGAATTACAAGGCGTGTTCTTTGGATGTACATGCCATGTATTATGGAAATTTCCAGAAATGGCGCCCTTCGCCGACGTGCCTCATGTGGTGCTCTGATCATCGATCTGGCCATACGATCACTGCAAAACTTCCAGGTTATGGTCGCCTCGACACCACAAAGCCTCTACCGTCATTTTTGGGCCTCCGGTTAGCTACGAAAAAGTGTTCCGATCTTTCCCCACAAAGAATGCTCGAAGAACGCTCTTTCTGATCCGGTCCGATTTGTCATCTTCCATCGTCGCTGCACCTCCACAAGGTTGTTGCGGTGCCAAAAATTCGATTTGGGATCGTTGTTTCGAAGAATGTATGTGCAACAATCCGTTGTTCGTTGCCCCGTGAAGAACGCGAAGTACACGCAAGAAATGAAAGGGGAAGAAATCCAAATAAACAAAATGAGGAATAAACCTTCGCCGTCATTTGTCACGGCGTTGATTCGCTCCTATTAATAGGCTTAAATAGAGAAATAATCAAAAACAACATAACGCATGAATCAATTTCCCAAAATTATCCCAAAGAAAACCCTCCTGCAAGAACGCACAAATCTGCGGATCAACTTATTCGTGGTTGATCTGCGTTCGTCCTTTAAACTCAAATACGGGGAAAAGTAAATTGAAATAACAACCCCTACCTTTCGAAGGGATCGATCGTTGACGAAGGCGTCATGCTCCCGTTTCCCATGAGACCCTTCAACATCGGTGCAACGATCCTGGGTTTCAATCCGTTGTCATTCGTCGTTGAGAATTTACTCCAACGCGTCGTGGATTCTGCAGAGGTTCCTCTCTCGACGTTGCCCAGGATGTACAATTGCTTAGCCCATTAAAAAGGGGGAAAAAGTTGCCATTTAATTTATGCGGGAGCATTAATGATATTGACTCTCCATTTTGAAGATATTATGACGTGCCATTAATTTAGGAAACAGTTGCGCCGTTAGCGCACTGCAGCGGATGTTTCCATAAATTAAATAAAATAAACTGGTTAATTTATTTTATTTTATTTTACTTCAAACATCAGAAAATTAACTTTTTCCCTCGACCAGCACCGGTCGAGGTTAGCCTCATTCTTAGGTAAAGTCTTCACCCCAGACTCAACGGTGCACTCAGATTTTTAATTCGAGAATCCGTTTGGAAACTTCCACAACCGCGTGCAAGTGCCGACTCGCTTAACTAAAAAAGTTCAAACCACCATTCTGGGATCACTGGACCTTGTAATGATGTGTCGTATTCACGCCCGGTCTCGAAATAAGTCCTTATAAAATTTAAAAATAATAAACGGAAAATCAGAGACATTACAGAAATTACATTACTTTTTCGGAATACCTCATATATAACAAAAACAGACAGCAAAGGACCATAATAGTTTTTTTCCTTTGGAAACTTGGAACATAATCTTCTAATATTTTTAAATGATCTTCAACACCTCCCATAAAGATATCCCATTTTTTTCTTACCTAAAACATTTATTTATATCTTGGGGAGAAGAAAACGTAAAAAGGGTTTGCTCAAATTCTAAATAAGGGTAAACATAGAGAACATAAAACAATCCATAAACATTTGAAAGAAAAAACATGAACATAAAATCTAAACATCAAAATATTGAGAAAAGACATAAATATTGGACATATGTAAGGAATATTTCATAAAGTAACATCAATCATGATAAAATAGCATGGGAATAAAACATGTAATTGTGTAAAACCATTAAGCACATGAGATGATTTCCATAGTAGCCAAGGCATTGCTGCCAAGACCATCTTAGTGGAAAAAGTCCCTGTCTGAATCGAGTTTACTCCTAGTTCAGTCCTGTATCACTAAACCAGATTAAATTACCTTTCCAGCCGTGAAAATATCTTGAGATATAAATATTTACCCAATTAATTGGAGGGAGATATAGGTCCCATCCATCTGATAATGAAATCATTATTCCGTGTGCCACTAAGTAAACATACATCATTCATAATAACCGAGCGAATAAAATGGGTTTCATAAACACCATCCCTTAATAAAATAATCCATATAAAAGAAATGGATATCATTTCATCATAAGAAAAATCAAAACATTTAAACAATATAGACATTATAATTGAAACATAAACATACTACATAATGTCATCTTAGATGGAAAATCATTTTATTAAAACACTTGAAATGAATTCTTGGGGAAAATATCCTTTCTTCTTAAAAATTATTATATTTTCTCAAAATGACAAGAAATTTTAAAAGAAACGGATTTTTTTGGAAATAATCATGATATTTATTAGATGAATTATCATTTAAATAAGTCATTATAAAACTGTAAAAATAGATTCATGCAGTATAATTTGAAAAAAAAAACATTGTTCTCGTACTTTCCCCAGAAAAGTAAAAAAGTACCTCGTATGGAAAAAAAATAAAGATTCCTAACATACCATGAAGTAAAATAAAAAAATTGGTAAAAAGGACTTTAAATATTAATTAATCCATTTTTAGAAAAAAGGGACATGGATGATTAATATAACCCCTGTAAATACTTAGGAATAAATAATCTTTGAAAAAAACGAGATTGGAAATATTATCCCTTACCGTAGGTCCGATATGATTCATACGTATCTGAACCTCCGGTATAATGATTTATATAATGTAATTTTCATATTACATAATCATATTCATTTTTATGATATCACATATGATTCACTTATGACTTTATATTACCGGTTCTTTTGTAAATTACATGTTAAAGAAGCGTTTTGGGTAAAATCGTATTATTTATCGTATGTGTTTGGACTTGTTGTTCTTGATATTATTATTTATTATATCATTATTTACTTACTTTTATAATGTAAATAATGATTTATGTTTAATATATATTCAGTATATATATATATATATAATAGATAGATGAATGAAATGAAACACACCGTTCAGGGAGACGGTAGGTCGTACGCACGCATGGACACTGTTTTCATTTCCTTATTGACTCGAATGGAAGTAAGTAGATGACATATATATATATATAATGTAGATTAATTATTTAATATATTTCATTATTATTCATTATATATAATTTATAATCATTCTTGAATGTTTAACATGGAGAATGAATCTAATCGCGTTGTGGAGACGGTAATTCGTACGTACGCATGAGCGATGATATCATTCCCATAATTATTGAATGGAATTTTAGTGGATGATATAATATATCAGAATAATTATGATGTTATAATAACCATATATAGTTATTCTTTACACCATTATACCCATCCATGTATGGTGGTGGTGGAAAAACAGATTACACCACGGCGTGGAGATGGTATTTTGTACGTACGCACGCGCGGTGATTTCATTTTACGTAGGATGGATAGAAGGTGAAATGAGGTTGTTTCATATTTATAATAACATATCAGTATATTATTGATACATATGTTATTAATTTATAATGAAACAACCAATGAAAAAGAAGTTGAAGAAGATAGAAACTTGAAAGAATCGGTAGAAGAGATTACCTCTTCTTAGACACATCTCGTTTAAGCTTCCTCTTAATGCACTAGAGTTGGTATTTTGAGGAGACAAAAACTTCTATAATGTTTCTAGGGATGTTTATAAGGGAAATTTTATAGGTTTTATTAATCTTGAAAGCTCAAAATTGTGTAATAAGAAGAGGGAGGAGGTGCCCTTTTATAATGTATGAGAGGGGTACCTTAGGGAAAACTTAAAATATTATTTTATAATAAAGTCATATTTGATTTATAATAGCTACAAATTGATTTATGTAGATGATAAAGTGGGGATGTGTCTAAATAATTTCAAACAATACGTTTTAGACAAGTTTATGTTACTATTTTAACCTTATCATTTAGATTTAACTCTATGTTAAATAATTTAACTTTTACCGTGTCTTCTTGTTTTCTTACACTATATCGATCATAAACATAATATAACAAGACAAAAGAACTCCAAGATGTTCATAATTAATATATATTACCTTATCTAATAAATTTGTCTGAACCTTAGATTTTTAGGAATATAATAGCTATTAATAATATAATATTTGTTTTAAAAATTATTTTATGTCTATTTGGACACTAATTGGTAATTGATTTTTGTGAAAATCATAACAGCATGATTAGTTATAACACAATTCATTAAATTAATAATAACATCTAATATTAAGCTAAAAAGTAGTGGAATTAATAAAAATTCTCAAATTACATTTATTTGGTTATTTATAACATCAGTTATGTTAATATTTCATTAATAAGGTAATTACTACATCATCATTATGTTCTAAATAAATTATATTATTTAATGTCTAAAAATTATATATAAAATACCATTATGTAGAAAATCGTTTTAGCTATCTAATTAATTTTTATAGTTGAATTTATCTTATGTATAACCCTATATTAAAAAAAATTAGTTATTAAACACTGATTTTAACTCTTTTAACTCATCTTTAAATACAATAATAATAATATATCTCCTAATATAATCCAAGTGGACCTAAAGGGTAAATTTTTATTCCTAAGGTTTTTTATGGTCTAATTACACTTATCCAATAAAATTAGGACATGTTTTTGGGTAATAATAATATCATTTTTACCCTTAATTACTTTATTTACTTTTAACCGTGTTAAATAAAAAGAAAAAAGTTACTATTCACCAAAAATTATTTTAATCTTATTGAACAACATTTTACTCCTCGATATTAACCGTGTCTCTCGGATTTTTGAAATTCCACTCACCGAAGTGGTAAAATTATGTATTATGTAAAATTTCAAATTCTCCTAGAAGGTGGGTAAAAGTCGTTGAAAAGTTCAATAAAATTTTTATATGTCTAAAATTATTATAAAATGACTCCAATGAATTACATTGAACTTATATAATTATTATGTATCTATTTTTACCTAAAATATATTTAAATAAAATATATTATTATATAAATAAAAAGTTGGTTTTAACCAATAACTCAGTGTTTTCACTATTCATCAAAAATTGGAAGTTTTAAAAAAATTACCAAAATTTCACCCTAGGCTAATTTCGATATTCCAAATCAAAAAATGAAGTCCATTTTGAAAGATAAAATTTATATAATCATATAATTTGGGTATTACTATTCATAATGGCTAGTTTATATAATATTTTAATAACATATCGTTGTTTAGTGAAACTTGGTATTGCGTACAACACACGCTATCGTGGAAGGTCGCGATTGCGTGTAAAGAAATCCAAGTCAGGGGTGCGTGTAGTGCAAGATTTTTTTGTTGTTGTGTATAATAGAATCCAAACATATTTCATTTATACATTGAATATAAATATATATACACTCAATGTTGCGTAGAATAACTTCTATCAAACGAACATGAAATCTGGTGTAACACGATCCATGAATAGTGTTGTGTATACTGCAAGCTAATACGGTGTTGCATATAGCGCAAGATAATCTTTTTGTAGAATACAACTCAAGACATAAAATAAATTAAAAAGAATACTTCTGATAAAATCTTAGGGTGTTACACTAATTAATCACATTCATATGTTATAAAACACAACCATATTTTACCCCAAGAGTCACAAAAGAAAAGAATCATACTTCAGGATAAAATGAGACTATAAAATTAAACGCTTAACCAAATCCATCAAAAACAATTTTTTCACCACACAAAAAAAATGAGGAAAATGGAAAATAAGAAAATAAATCATGTTAACTCATAATTGAATGAAAACATATGGAATCACATAATTTTTGTGTTGAAACCCTCATATCATGGTGTGAAACATGAACCCCCCCACTGTTGCACCACAATGAAGTGAAGAGCAGTGTAAAACCTCAAGATTACACCTAAATGACACCAAATCAAGAAATAGGTTCGAACCCTAACTTCTAAACATTTTGGAACATCATGAATGTTGGATGAGGTACTATGTAATTAGATGACATAATGGAAAGAAACACTTAATTGAATAAATCTAGGAGTTCCCCCACAAAAAAGCCCATAAAATATGTGTTCAATAGAATATTGGGGGAGTTTAACGGCCTCCCATGGTTGATGGGGTAGAATGGGGGAATAATGGAGTGGATTAGATTCATTTCCTAGAAGGAAAATTTGAAATTCACAATGTTTTTAATGACTTAGACACCCTTGTAGGGATTTGCTGCCCAGTTTAGTAAACTATGTAGCCAAACCATGGGGCCTATTCAGGGCACCCAAAAACTATCCATTCTCATCAAATTTCGTGGGGGACCAAGGGGAAACCAAGGGGGAATGATATTCCATGAATAACGGGAAATATTTCAAAATATAAATCCCCCTTCTCACTACGAGACTCATCCAACTCAAGAGTACAAACATTGTTATCAACATTGCCACAAAAGGTATCACTTGGTGTGTCACTAAACCAACTCCAAAACACTACAACCTAATTCCATCCCATTGAAAAAGGAGCAGTCCTTGTAGCATAGAATACCCCTAAGACTAATTTCATATCTCAAGAACACATGACACACCAAAAATTCAAACCTAAAACACCAGAAAAGCAATAAAATTATAATAACCTCAAGAGTATTTGAACAAATAATATAACTAAAACTCTGGGTGTGATAGAAAACAAATTTATACACATTTTTTAATCATTTAATTACTTTCCTTAAATGTTTCATTATTTAAGAATTTTTGTTTTTTCCGAAGGTAAATAGTTTTCTAAACATGGTAATTAATCCTTTATAAATAAATAAAATTGAAAAATATTATAAAATTAAAAAAAATAGTTTCATGTTATGATATATAATTTATAATATATAAATTCAATTTTTTATGGAAATCTAATTTAATATAAGCAGATGAAAAAACCCATCTTTAACATTATTCCCACTAACAGATTTTTTAAAATTTAATGATCAGAATATAATTATTATTGAAAAATTATTCCATGACTAGATCATAGATTATATTTTCAAATAACATTACAAAATATAGGTCCATTATTAATTTTAAATCAATTAAAAAATTATAATTTTTTTTATAAAATAACAATATTTTCATGATTGACACATATTAGATAATTTAAATTAAAAAATATCAATACATTAATGGAATTAGATTATCTTATTTTCACCATAGTTTAACTTGATATATAAAATTTACAAATAATGAAATACAATAGATCATTCAATTTACAGAGCATTCAGTTTTTTAGTATCATTAATTTTCTTAATTATTAACTAAGTAATTGTTACAATGTTATTTTGTAAGAAATTAATATAATTATTTGATATATAAAATTAGAAAAAATTACATGATTATAAAATTATGTTTAATTAAAAAATAATATTTATAACATAACATATTATTTTTTTAATCAGAAATTTTTATAATTATTAATGGAATGAAAGAATGCTATTTTTTATCTACATAATATATTACTTTGGCTAATTTCATTAAATAATATTCCAAAAAAAAATTAAATAATCGCATATGGTGGTAAGGGTTGAAATATTTCTGTATAAATGGGTTTTTACATGTTTGTAGGTTACTTTTTGCCATATATTCTAGGTTCAATTATAACGTAAACTCGTTTTTAGATTCATAACTATAATTAATTTTACCTATTTTCACTTTTAACAATTGTCAAAAAAATATTTCCACATGTAGATATTATAAATTATTCCTATTCATACTATGGAAATCATTTTATAAAAAAATAATTCAAATAAGAGTTAGATTTTAATTGAAAATTAATCTCAAATACATGGTGAGAAAATAAGTTTTCTTTGAAAATGGTAAAATATTTTCAATTTTTTTAAATAGAAAATAAAAATGGAAACTGAGTGAAATGATATAAAATTTACAAGTTAATTTATTATTGAGATAATTTTACATTAAATTAATTTATAATATATTTTAACATTATAAATTATTGATACAAATAGTTAGTTTTTAGTTAAAAATAAATATTTTTGAGCATTCATCTAAAAATGAGACATCTCAAAAAAATATTAAAAATTAACCCATTGATAATATTGACATTTTAATTTTATAAATAAAATATATTTCCTCAAAAAAAAATTATCTTTGTTAAAATTTATTTTTAATTTATGTATACTCAGCATGAATAAACCTTCTTTTAGAAAATATATTGTTTTCCAGAAAACAATTACTTTCTTTTTAAATCATTATAATATTATTTTTAATAAATTGTCAACTAATGAAGAATTATATACTATATATTTTAATAATTTAGGTCATCCTATTCATTATTCTCCATTACAATAGCTATGAAATTGTTATCATATAAAAATACTAATAGTATATTATAGTTCGGTAAATATTGGTCTTGTGTATAACACAATTTATTGAATGAACATGGAGATTTTTGAATCACAATCCAAACATAATGTTATTTTTACCACAACAAAAACATAGAGTTGCATGTAGAACAATATTATGATTATTTTCCATGAAATTCAAGCCATCAGTGAAATTAAATTTAGTTGAAAGAAAAAAATTCATAAATGCTTTGGGTGTTACATTAGCCTACTTCAAAATCTCAATAATATTTCGATAGAAATTTTGAAATCGATAAATTTTCCATATATAGTCACCTCATTTTCCTTTCACCACTTATTATCAACCAAATTTTCCAAATTTTTCTTTAATAGTAACTAAAGATAATCAAGTATGTGATATTGTTATAAGGAGATTACTTCCTTTTTGATTTCTATAATGAAATTTAACATTTCATTTTCCAATAAATGATGTTCAATAACCATTAAATATAGTTTATAACCATCCTTTTTACTCAATTTATCCCATGCCTTGTTTTTCATACCAAGCCAATAAGGGTTAGTGAATTCATAATCCAAATGTATAATAGATTATCTCCTCTACTAAATATATAAATTGTTCTATGTGAATATATACTTTAGAATTTTATGGTTAGTATATATATAAAATATTCCACCTATAGAGATAATAATTCCACATCATTAGAGAAAATATAACCCGGTTCAACTCCAATACATGTTTATGAAACATCTTTTGTTGAGTATCTAATAAATATGATGCATTTATTATCACATTATCATTTTTAACTAATTAATAACAGTGACCAGCCTTTAAGGATACATTATAGTTAAAATAAAAACATTTATTAATGTAAATGTTATAAAATATTCACTATCTAAACAAAAATTACTTGTTTAAAACATCCCTCATATATCAAATACTATTGAAATTCACTTCCCCTAAATTTAAAAATGATTTGAGTTGTAAAATCATGATTTATATTTCAAATTAGTAACAATGCATTAAAAAACCCAAGAGATTATTGTGCCACATTCACCATTATTTTAATATACCATTCTTATATTACATTATTAATTAATTTATCAATTGAAATAATGTTTTTGGAGAAAAAATCACAAAAATTTTCTTTTTCTATCATGAAGAATCTCTTTTTAGAATTTTTCTTATAAGATATTTCTTATCAGTTGTAGAGTCTCGTGTTTTTTGACCTAATGATATTCCAAAATAATTTACGTTTTTTAGTGGATTCTATACTTTTTAAACTATGTATTGGAATGTAATTTTGAGAGTATTAGCACATTAATTTTTTTTATAACTGGTTTGAGTCTAGAGGGGTCACCTGGGTTTTCCATAATGTTTTGGGATAAACAAGGCCTATACATCATATTTAATGAATAAGAATACATAAAACTGTATTTGTACGAAACTATATGGTCATTATAATAATATTCGTGTCATTTTAAAATGTTTTATGAGGTTCCTCGCTATTTTTTCTAATCACATAGGTGGAGCCACATGGACATGAATTTTTTTGCCTCTTTTGGAAATAGGGGAAGTCATGGTTTTTTTATTGTTTTCAAAATTGTGTGTATGGACCATTTTACATCCACCATTAAGAAGTATACTAGTCATGATTAGTGAATTTTTTAGCAGACTATGTCTGTAAACTCTAAGCCTCATTAAGGGGGAAAATTATGGGTTTCCCATATATCATCATTTCTCTCTTCCCCGTGTCTTTTTTCCCTCACTAGTGTCAACACCTCCCTCGTGGATCTCCTTCATTCATCGTATCTGAATGGTGGAAATTCCATCACTATACCTCTAATTATATATTTTTATGTTCATTTGATATCCCTAATAGATCTATAACTCATATCAATTCTGGTCATTATCTATATTCTCTCTCTTTGATGTATTGTGGGGCAACCTAATTCAACATATTTTCAAGGAATTCATCTATTTATCTTATTTCTCTTCAACCAAGACAAACTAAGCCTCAATATTGTATATGAAAAAAAATCCATGGTATAAGTAAGGTGGTCTAGATTCATTCTAGCCATACCATCCATTTTTACTTGGTGATCCATTATGCCACATTCTAGACTCTTCACTAAATTAACACCCTTGATTGTGTGTTGGAATTTATATTACTACAATAAATTAATATATTGACTTAATGTGAATGAAATTACTTTAGCTACCCATTTTATCATGATGCTAATGATAAATTTCATATGAAAGATATTTAATCCCAATGATTTATGATTCAATCTAATTTAATGTGCCTCATGATTATTTCTTATGCTTCTACCTCAATACATATGCTTATGCTTCATGGATTTTGAATCAAATTAATATACTAAAATACAATGATTTTTAGGCTATGAGTTTTAGCCCATGGATTTGTTCCTTATGTTTCAAATTTATATTCAGATATTTATTTTATACACATTTCTTAAGATTAATATCGCGTTCCTTATTCCCTATGGTTTATTCACTATTCATTACACATATTCCTCATACCTTGTTATTAATATTATTCCCATGTGTAAATTTCCTAGTTGCCCTATGCTTGTTCTTAAGCTCAATGTATATTCTCTTTCGCCTTATTCAATACTGGATTGTCTTGTATTAATTTTTTTCTCTCTTGTTTAGAATGTATTAACGCATTCTTCATTGATGGGATGTGTTTGAGAATTATATGCATTATCTTCTTATGGGATAGAAGAGAAAATTTGTCCAAACATCTGGAATTCGTGGATGGACTTGTAGTTCACTACAAGGTACATCTTGATCTATCGAGTGCATTACATGTCTTTCTAAGTACATGGTCTTTTCGTGGATTATTCAAACTCATGGATGAAGGGAAACTCCATGGTTAAAATGATTTGAAATAAGTTCATTAAATGCCTTAATTGACACATGTACCCCTATTTAAGATACCTAGAATATACACAATGTTTACTATACCAATAGTTACACAATGTGTGCCATTATGGGTATCTATGCCTGAACATAGTGGTATTGGTTATATCAAAAGATATTTTACTGTCCCGTTGAATTATATTAGGGTCAACATAGATGGTATCGATATTCCATTACTATATTTAATAGATGAATTTCAAAGATTAATTATTTTTTTATTTTCTATTAGATATAGAGTACACCAGAATGATGTCCTAGGGGTATGACCGCTCAAAATATGTAAAATCATGGGGTTGGAAACCACTGTTTATTCATATATGATTATTTTATATACCATATTACATCTATAGGGTCCCATTGTTTAGAGATAAATCTTATCTCAAAGAAGGTAGATTCGGTTCGGTGTTCATTTTGAAACATAGACTAAAGTGTATTTTATTAATTTATTAATCACCATGTATCGACCTTTGTTGGAACATTGTTCACTGCAAAGTGAAAAAATGGGATGATCTAGACATAATTGGTGTTAGTCTATTTTTATAATATGTCACACCCTTCATTGGAAGCTATTGCAATGGGTTACTTGAGAAGATATTCTTGTTTATTGGTCAATGGTTTTATTGTGTGTAATGTGTTGTGTAATTGGGAGCTAGAGGGTTCACGACTAAGATAGTACATAGGATTCCCATGATGTTATCCATTGGTCTCATTATCATTTAACTATATTTCAATTTTTTTATACCACTTATTTTTATCTTATATTATGATCTATAAATGCATGAGTTGTTATACATTTGGAAGTGTCAAATAACATTTTTTGAGTCCTTAAATTTATCATACACCATTTTTTTATTTTTTTTATGGCTTCTTCTATTTTAATTTATTTGAAAACTGATATACCATTTTCAATGTCATGTCATGACCTATTGGGGCACAATATGTAACTATTCCAATGCACCTTCAATAGGCCAGGGGCTAATGACTATTGCGAAGAATCCATATCACATAAATGGGATCCATTTATCTTATGGACCTATATTCACAAAGATATATCCGAAATCATAAAATGATGAAATTTAAAACAAATAAAAACAACCCATATATATATATAATCTCAAAAAAATAGTATGATAAAAATTAATGTAAATTGTTAATGGGTGGGATATACAATCAAAAAAAAAATTGGAATTTAATGATTGACCTTTTCAAAAGGAGGAGAATGATTTAAAATGAAAAATAGGTATACACTTCATTATATATCACTCAATAAAGCTCCACCTACTCTTAGTCCACCAAAGAATCATAAAAAATGTTCATAATCTACATAATAAGTTACTTGTGTAGGAAGATAACATTCATGGGTGAGTATAATAATACATAGTATGACAACACACAATCTCAAATAATAATGCATCAAGTGTAACATTCATCACTAAACATGTATATGTCTACAACACACAAAAATAATAAATTATTATCCTAAAAAAAGACATATAGTCTCATGGTAAAGATCAAAATAGTTAAGAAACCCTACGATTTTTTCTCGAAGGATCCATACAATGCTCTTCGTGGAGAACAATCTATGAGAAAAACTACTACTGATGTCACTTATCCTGGTATTCATGCACATTAAGCCTAATTTCAATGAATATTCAGAGGGTTCAATTAAGATACACACATGACTAAAATACATGATGGACCCCGGAACACTCTAAGAGTTGAGGGGTGAATCATGGCGTCATCTTTTTCATTTTAATGTTTTGGATATTTTTCTTATACTGGTAGGAACTTGTCAAATATCATAAACATATAAATGCAGGGAGATGGAACAACACTTTTACTTGGTTCACTACAAAGGGCTATGTCCAAGGATCATACGCCGACCGTGGGTCGGTCGTACCTAAATAAACAAATCATTACAAGTTTTTGGATTAAAGGATTGGGTCACAGTCACCCTTTTCCAGAAAAGCTACCATTACAATGGTTTAGGCAAATCTCACTACATCCCTCAGATCACTTCTGTCGACTCCCCCTAACTCACTGCCCTGAGAGAAGTCAAACTCTGTTTAACAACATAAATGACTCTTAAATATATTTTCATTGAATCCTTTGTCTTTGTTCCTCGAGATAAATAGTTTGCATCTATGTCCTGTTTTGATGCCCTTGAAAGAACTTAACACACACAGCAGATATTAAAAATCATGTTAGAATCATAACACTGCCCTTGAACGCAATACCTCAACATGTGCGCATGTTTTGGAAATTGTCGTGGATGATGAATTTCATGAAAACAATAATTTTCATGCAACACTTAACTTTCACAAGACTACACTGAAGTGCTCACTTGGTCTATTCAGACTAAACGAACACCTTGTGCGCATGATAAAATATCTTCAATTCTTTCATGTGGAAAACTATCACACAACCGAGAGACCTAATTTTCATCTATTTTTTTTTTGGTTTCATGGGGGTAGACAGCTATTTATAGGCTTTAATGGCCATATGAACAAGATTATGTTGGGTCTTTTCTGGTGCATGTACGATTCTTCATTAGTGTGAGAACCCCTTTTTGACATTACAATGGGTGCACAAGATTCTTCCACGCAACCTAATATTTCTCGTAGATTGATGTCTAGCGCACACTAATTCCCTTTTACACATTTTTACATTATGATCCTGTAAAATTCCTTTCATGAAATTTTCCAAGACTCTTAAAAGATATCACACAATTACCTTTACCAAACACACATTTCTCCATTTTTCGATATTCTGGCCCACAAAATTGGCAATCATAGTGAAACGACACCACCTTCAATATTTTTGTCTTCTTGAACTGTATTATCAATTTTCTAGAAAAAATTTAGAACATACAAGGAGGATTGAAATAACAAAAATCATACACCATTATCTTCATAAAATGGACATGGTTCCAACAATATCCCTCATTGGTTTTCTTGGAAATCACCAGATAAATACAAAAGACCACCATCCATAATAAAAAGCTGAAATGAAAAAATCAACTCACCCAACACTCTGTGTCTACGAGAAAAATTCTCGGTGTAGAAAACAAGAAGGTTTGCATGAATTAGGTTCATGTGTTTGGGAATTTTGAAAGGTTCCAATGATATTCTATTACTCTATCACAGATGCATTACATACCCTGAATGCATTCCTTATCCTCTTATCATTGAATTCTCATTGTGTCCCAAAATAATTACATGTCCTGAATTTATTCCTTCTCCCCCATTTACAAGAAAAAATGACCAATTTTTATTTATTTCAATGTACAACTCAAGTCACACTTCCCCAAGATAGTATATCCCCCATAAACCTACATAACTTCCACAAACTAATTAAAAATATTTAACACAACTGTGGAGATGGGAATTGGGTAACATCCTTTTGCACTGGGAGGTGGATGAACATCAAGATTCACACAGACGCTGATAGTGGCTTGGTATGTAACACCCTTTTCTTCTACGGTACGCTTCTCTTTGAATAATATGATAGCGTGTGTTGTACGCAACACTGAGTTCTAACACACTATAACCAATCAAACTAGCCGTTATGAATAGTAATACCTACTTTTTGAAATTATATATATTTTATATTTCAAAATGGACTTCATTTTTGGATTCGGAATATCGAATTTAGCCTAAGGTGAAATTTTGGTACTTTTCGGATAACTTTAATATTTTGATTAATAGTGAAAATTACTAAATTTTAATTAAAAACAACTTTTTTAATCAAAATACTTAATAGTGATAAATTATGAATTTGAGTGGTTTTAAAGTATATTTAGAATATATTTTTACCATTTAATATAATTTTGGTCATTGGACATAATTTTACAATTAAACCGGACATAAACAAGTGCCAATATTTTGAGAATCATTATCTCTTAAAAACACGCTTTTTGTTTTAACAACATGAATTAATTTTAAAATAATTTCTTCCACTTCTATGTTTTGAATTTTGAAAAATGGATTCCATATTTGGAATGAGGATGTTCAAATTTTTTAAATAGGTAACTTTTATTTTTAGGCATTTTGAATAATTACTTCGGTAAATATTTTATTTACCATGGTTAAGGGTAAATCCGGTAAATAAGGGTTAAAAAATAAAATTATAATAATCGAAAATTACCATAAAACGTGTCCTAACCTTATTGGTTGATAAATTTTCGACCATAGGCATATTGTGGTCGATTTGGGGACCCCATGGTGCCACTTTTAGGTGATAGGGACACTTAATTTTAATTAAGTAAAAATAAATACAAAAATGACACAAGCATACATCTTTTAGAAAAACAATTTTTACATAGGGTTATATATGTTGGATTTTAGACTATAAATATTAATTAGAAATATAAATAGATTTCCTACATAACTGTATTTTATTTATAATTTTTAGAGATTAAATAATTTAATTTATTTATGACACAATGATGATGTAGTAATTACCATAATATTGAAAATTTAAAATAATTGATATTATAAATACCCAAATAAATATAATTTGAGACTTTTAATGAATTAAAATAATTTTATAGGATAATATGACATATTATTATTGATTTAATTAACTTTTTTCGAAGTAATAATTCTGTTATGAGTTTCACAGAAATCAACTATTGATTAGTGTCAAAATTGACATAAAAGAGTTTTTAAAACAAATATTATATTATTAATTGATATTAAATTCATAAAAATCTAAGGATCGGCCATGTGACATATATCATGATATTTGTATCATTAATGTACCACTTGGGGGTCTCTTTGATGTATATGGTATGTTTCTTAACCATATAATATAAAAAGACAAAGAGACATTGTAAAAGTGAAACTAATTAACTTAGAGTTAATACTTAATGATAAGGTTAATATAGTAACCCAAACCTATCTAAATTCTATTGGTTGAATGGTTTTCGACCTATGCCCACCTTAACCTTTGAATAATTAACTTTGGAGCCATTAGAAACCGAATATGAATTTATTATAAATTAATATTTCTAGCTTTTCTAAAGGTGCCCCTCACCCCTCTTATAAAAGGGCACTCCTCCTTCTCATTTCTTCACACCTTCAAAGCCTTTTTGATCAGCAAAAATATTCCCAAAAACTCTCTTAACTTCCCTCACTACAACCTAGAGGCCTTAGTTTGATCAGAAATCCAACCTAAGGATCCCTTTTGATCAAATCAAATGGAAGAACCCGAAGAAGAGGTAATGATTTCACCACCCTTTTCAAAGTTCCTTTATTCTTCCACTTATTCTTCCTTTGTTATTACCATTCTAAAATAATAACTCCAGTATCATATATATACTATGATGTTATTTTAAATATGGTACAACCATATTCAGTATTCTATCCACCCTTTGAATAACATGTCACCATACGTGCGTACGTACGGCTTACCGTCTCCACGTCGTGGTGTAATTGTTATACAATATATTATTATTTGGATGGGTATAATAATGATGTGTAACTAATGTAAATAATAAATATAAAATGTTAATTATTCTGTATATATGATATTCCATCCATTTATATATTATTTTAATATCAAAAGAATGATATTGTCGCTCGTGCGTACGTACGGACTACCGTCTCCACGAACGCGATGAGATTCATTCTCCATCATATCGATTCAAGTATAATTATAATTTGATGATTTAAAAATAATGTTTAAGGACTTGATATCATTCTTTATACGAATTATATACAACCTATCCATGACAAACATGGCTTATTTAACAAAACATATAAAAGAGAACGAGTAAGTTAACACCCGAAACGACGATAATACTATGATATTATTAACAAAGCAATATTAAATGATCATATATGATTTCATATGAATGTATATGATTCTTGTATAATTTAATAAAAATTATTTCACTATTATACAGGAGGTTAACCTAACCCAACCAAGGAAAGGTACAAGGTAAAGGTTATTTCACAATCTCTTCATTATTCGAGGTTGTTTATACGTAATAATCTGCTGGGATCTCTTTGTCATCCAAATACATGTTTCTTAAAAATGTATTTCAAAACATTTTTACTATATAAAAGAATATGGTTTAAATTCATTTATACCCTTGTTTGACTTTTTATAAGAGTTTAATAAAGGAATATTTCCGTCGTTTTCCAAACAAGGTGCTTTTTAACCTTTTTGATAGGATTAAGGTAAGAATGTTTTTTTTAACTTATACGGCGGGTGTGGTTATTTTCCGCCGTTATAAAATTGTCGAAGCTTCCCTTACAAGCTTATAATAATATTTTCAAAGAAAATGTTTTATTTCATAAATATAAGACTCTTAAATTATTTCAAAATAGAAAGAGATATTTCTCTAAAAAGAGTTTTTATTTCATCTATGTCAACATCCTTTGATGGATTTTACGCTTATTTGAAGTTGATTTATTATGATACAAAAATTCTATATTTTTTTGAAGGTTTTGTGATATGTTTGACTGTGGATGTGTTATTTTTATACCGTTAATAGTTTATGGTGAAAGTATTGACATTTCGTAGGGTAGTTTTAATATGAATGTTTATGTTCTGATTAAACCTTTTCATATGGGAATGCATTGGACTTAATATGTGACGAGTGGAGCCCGTTATAGCTTCTCGATGCATCGGTAGGTCTAATGAGACAAACTAGTGTCTTGGCACAAGGCCTTGGAAAAATCTTATTTGTAGTCTTGGCACGAGGTCTTGGCTATGTGTTTATGATAGTCTGGCATTATGCATTCCATCATTATGAAAGTGGTTATTGATATTTCATGTGATTATTCAATTATTAGAATATCCATGTGAATAAGTAAACAACATTATTTCATTTTAATTTTGCCATACTATGTTGAAGTTCAAGTTTAAAATGCTTTTGTTTTAGTAATGAATTGCCTTAAATGTTTATGCTTATTTTTGAAAGTTTCTGCTATATTGTTATCCTTACTGGGCATTTGAGCTCACCCCTTTTCTATGTTCTATTTTTCCCAGGATGTGAATAAGTAAGTTATGAATGACCTGCATGGATTTTATGTGGGGATATGAGTGTGGAATATGGAGACTATGTTGTTGTGGTAGTTTTTCACTTTATTATGTAATGTAAAACTTTATGAATATATATAGTGTTTCCAAGGCTACTAAACCAATCGGTCTTTCGAGATTTGATCATTCTTGTGATCATGCCAATGTTATGTATAATGCACCGACTCTAGGTAACAGGGGTCGGGGCATTACAGTTGGTATCAGAGGAAGTTTAGTACAAACCTTGGAAGCTAGATTTAGATAAACTCCGATTAGAGAACGTAGATCTAAGAGGAACTTTGAGGATAAGTTTAGAAGTACTTCGTAGAATTTTGGTATTGTAGAGATTTTTTGAGTTTTCTGAGCAATACATCCCTGTCTGGATACGATCAGGTAGAGGCGGTTCTGGCACAGATGTACCTAGGGGTAAAACCTTAAAACACCGCTTTGAGCTATACTCGAATGGGAACTGGTGCACGACAACAGTCCTTGCTGCACTTTTGGTTACGACACTCCCGGGGGATATGCTTTGGATAACTCTCATTTTCTTTACAAATCATTATGAAGGGTTTATGAGTATATACTTCCTAAAAGAAAACATTCTTATGATTATGGACTATATCCATAAATAGTTCAATTTATGTTAAGTGTTTTATAAGTATGGTATTATGTATATTGATTCATAAACTGATCTAGTTTATACCATTGTTTAGAAATGGCACCTAGTGGAAGAAATTGAAACTATATCAATGCATGCAATCTATGTAGGGATTTCCCTCCTGCTCAAGATAATTATAGTGGAGCTGGTGATGCAACTAGTATAACGACCCATACTTTACATAAATTTTTAATACTTCAAAAATTGAAGCACACTTATTACAACATATGATAAAACTACAAAGGACCGTATAGGTATAGTGCCTTTAGAAACTGGGAAACATAAACAACTGGTTCATAAATCTTCTACAGTGTCTCCCATTTATTTCATCATATCTAGGGTCCCTTTTAGCATATTCTACTTAATATCCATCTTCCTGACCTGGGGAAAAGAAAACATAAAAGGGTGAGCTCAAATGCTCAGCAAGGCAAATAAAGGAAATAAAAATCATATCATATCTTTTTGAAAATCATAACCTGCAAAAGAGATCATAATATCTTAACATGGAACAAATCATAGGAGTGAAAATGAGATCCCCATAATCATAACATAAAACTTGAAACTTTGTGGCATGCACACATAATCATGGAAAATCATTTCTTGTTAGTCATGACTCATCGCCAAGACTATCTTAGTGGACAACGTCCCTTTCTGAACCGAGTTCACTCCTCGTTTCAGTCTTGTATCACTGAACCGAAATAACCTTCCGTTCCAGCCATGTCTATCTCATGAGATATAAAATCTTTACCCAATGAATTGGAGGGAGATATAGGTCCCACCCATCTTATAATGAATCCTTTCTTATTTGTGCCACATAATCATAAAACATACATCATCCCATAACACATGTAACAAAAATGGGATTCTTGAAACATCATGACATCATAAATCAATTCATATAAGATAAAGGAATTCATAAAAATAATTCCATCACAACATGATCAAATCAATGTAATAATAGGGATAAAAACAGAACCCTTTATTATTTTAGATGGAAAATAATTTTGATAAAACACTTGAACTCCATTCTTGAGGAAAATATCTTTTCTTCTTCAGAAACACTTTTCCTTTCATAACATGTCATACAACTTTAAAATAAAATAAGTTGATTAAAAATAAACTTGAAAACTTTTAAAGGAAGCTTCTTGGAAATAATGTTTTAAAAATCCATTCATGCCGTATAAGTTAAAAAAAACATTCTTCGTACTTTTGTCGGAAAAGTCAAAAAGTACCTCATACGACAAAAGATTCCTTTCATACATATTACTAAAAACTCACCGAAGGGTAGAATGGATTTAAACAATTGTAGGTGGATGTAAATAATATTACATATTGATGAAACATGGATGTGGATGATAAAATACACCCCAGTAAATACTTACGAATAAACAATCTCGGATAAAAATGAGATTGTGATATTTCCCTTACCTTAGGTCCGATTTGCTTTGTTCGTGTCCGAAGCTCCTGTATAATGGTTTAAATAATGTTATTGACTTATTCCAGAATCATACATATTGATATGATATCATATATGGTCATATTATTAGCTTCTTGTTAGTAATATTTCATTGTTACTTGTTACTCGGGTCTTTATAACTTTTTGTTCGTATGCGTGTTTTGTCGAATAAATTATTATTCTTATCTTTAGGTTATAGATAATTTATTTACAAAATGGTATTAGTGTAGTATATACCATATTCATTCATTCAATTCATTTATATAATCATTATGAAATGAAGATCATGTAGAACGAGTCGCATCACATTGTGGAGACGGTATTCCGTACGTACGCACAAGTGATGATATCGTTCCTATGATCGTGGAATTGTATTGGAGTATATATATATTATTTCAGTATCAATATTACTTCATAATAATCATATATAGTTACTCATTACACCATTATACCCATCCTTGTAAGGTGATGGTGGAAAATAGATTACACCACGGCGTGGAGACGGTATTCCGTACGTACGCACGCGCGGTGATTTCATTTTTCCGTAGGATGGATAGAAGGTGAATTAGGGTTGTTTCATATTTATAATAACATATCAGTATGTAAGTAATACTGATGTTATTACTTTATCATGAAACAACTAAAGAAGAAGAAGTTGAAGAAGAAAGAAATTGAAAAGATCGGTAATGGATATTACCTCTTCTTTGGAACGCCTCTTTGAATCCTCCACTTAAGGAACTAAGATTGGTCTTTGGAGAAGACCAGGACCTCTAGGATTATTCTAGGGAAGTGGAGAGGAGAAAATGGCAGGGGTTGGCCGAGCTTGAGTTCTCAATTTGGTGTGAGGAGGAGGGGGAGGAGGTGCCCTTTTATAAGGGAGGAGAGGGGCACCTTAGGAATATCTCAAAATATTATTTTATATTAAAGTCAAAATCGGTTTATAATGGTTCCAAAGGGTCTTATTTCGAAGATAAAGTGGGGAAGGGTTGAAATCCTATCAACCAATAGGATTTAGACAAGTTTAGGGAATTATTTTAACCTTAACAATTAGATTTAACTCTAAGTTAAATAATTTAACTTTTACCATGTCTTTTTGTTTTCTTTCACTAGATGGTTAATACACTTACTATAACATGCCAAACGAACCCCAAATTGTTTATTATTAAAATATATATCCTTATCTAAGTCATTTGGCCGAACCTTAGATTTTTAGGAATAAAATAACAATTAATAATATAATATTTGATTTAAAAACTATTTTGTGTCAATTTTGACACTATTTGATATATGATTTTTGTGAAAGTCATAAAAGAATTATATGTTCGAACCAAGTTGATTAAATCAACATTAATATATCATAGTAACCTATAAAATTAGTTGAATTCATAAAAAGTCTCAAATTACATTTATTTTGGTGTTTATAACATCAATTATGTCAATATTTCATTAATAAGATAATTACTGCATCATCTTTGTGTCATAAATAAATTACATTATTTGATGTCTAAAAATTACAAATAAAATATCATCATGTAGGAAATCTTTTTAGCTTTCTAATGAATATTTAAAATTGAATTTATCGTATGTATAACCCCATATTAAAAATGATTTACTTATTAAACTTTGATTTTAACTATTTTAACCCTTCTTTAAATAAATTAATAATAAATGTCCTAATCTAATCCAAGTGGGCCTAAATGGTCATATTTTATTCCTAAGTTTGTTTTTGGTCGAATTACACTTGTCCAATAGAATTAGGACATGTGTTAGGGTAATATTAATATCATATTTACCCTTAGTTACCCTATTTACTATTAACCGCGGTAAAAAAAGTAAAAAGTTACTATTCACCAAAAAATTATTTTCATCTCATTGAACCACATTTTAGTCCTTGATATTAACCGTGTCTCTCGGATTTTCGAAATTCCATTCACAGAAGCGGTAAAATTAAGTTTTATGCAAAATTCAGTTTTTTAACCTACCACTTAGTGGTTTCACTATTCATCAAAAATTGAAAGTTTTCAGAAAAATACCAAAATTTCACCCTAGGCTAATTTCGATATTCTGAGTCCAAAAATGAAGTCCATTTTGAAAAATAAAATTTATAAAATTTCAAAAAGTGGTTATTACTATTCATAACGGCTAGTTTTAATAGTATATTGTTGTTTAGTGAAACTCGGTATTGCGTACGACGCAAGCTATCGAGGAAGGTCGCGATTGCGTGTAAAGCAAGCCAAGCAAGTGTTGTATAGAAAAAGATTCCTTTGATGATTTATATAACATAAAAGTCTCGGGTGTTACATTCTACCCCCCTTAAAAAGAATTTCGCCCTCGAAATTCGTCACTTTGCAACAAACAGATGAGGATACTTCTCCCTCATCATATCCTCAAGCTCCCATGTAGCTTCTTCAAGTTGGTGGTTTCTCCATAAAACTTTCACCAAGCGAGTGGTCTTGTTTCGTAGGACTTTTTCGCTACGATCCAGAATCTCTATCGGCTGTTCTTCATAAGAAAGATCTTGCTCCAGCGGTACAACTTCTGAGCTGAGTACATGTGAAGGATCAGGTATGTACTTTCTCAGGAGAGATACATGGAACACATCGTGAACTTGAGAGAGATTCGGTGGAAGCGCCAATCGGTAAGCTACCTTCCCAACACGATCCAGTATTTCGAAAGGACCGATATATCTAGGGCTCAACTTCCCCTTCTTTCCAAATCTCATAACCCTCTTCCAGGGAGATATTCGTAAGAACACTTTATCACCCACTTCAAACTCTAGGTCTTTTCTTCGGTTGTCGGCATAGCTTTTCTGTCGACTCTCAGCTGCTCTTATGTGTTGTTGAATAGATCTGACCTTTTCTGCCATTTCATCAACGAGATCAGGTCCTAATAGCTTTCTTTCCCCAACTTCATCCCAGCAAGTTGGAGTCCTGCATTTCTTTCCATAGAGAGCTTCATAAGGAGCCATTTGAATACTGGAGTGAAAGCTATTATTATAAGAAAATTCCACCAAAGGTAGGTGTTGATCCCAACCTCCTTTGAAATCCATAGAGCAAGCTCTCAACATATCTTCTAGGGTTTGAATTGTTCTCTCAGACTGACCATCTGTCTGGGGATGAAAAGCAGTGCTGAAACTCAACTCTGTATCCAGAGTATGCTGAAGACTTCGCCAGAACTTCGAGGTAAATCTCGGATCTCGATCAGATATAATAGAAAGTGGTACTCCATGCAATCTTACCACTTCCTTTACATATATCTGGGCAAGCTGATCTAGAGAGAAATCCTCTCTAATAGGAATGAAGTGTGCAGACTTTGTGAGACGATCAACTATGACCCAGATAGCATTATTTCCTTTGGATGTTTTAGGAAGTCCTGTGACAAAGTCCATAGTGATGTTTTCCCATTTCCATTCGGGTATGGGTAATGGTTGTAACATCCCCTTAGACTTCTGTCTCTCAGCTTTAACTTGTTGACAAACCAAGCATCGAGAGACATATTCAGAAACATCTCTTTTCATGCCATCCCACCAGAAGTACTCTTTCAGGTCTCTATACATCTTCGTGCTTCTAGGATGAATAGAGAATGAAGAACTATGAGCCTCATCCAGCAGCTCTTTCTTTAATTCGGGGATGGGAGGAACACAAACCCGATTCCTGAACTTTATTATCCCATCACAATCAAGGTTGAATTCAGGAACATTTCTCACCTTCTTTTGTAACTCGACATCTTCAATCTGTGCCTCTTTAATCTTCACATGTATAGATGGTTGAACATTCATTTGAGAAAGATAAGATTTTTCCCCTTCCATTATAATTCCAAGATCCATCCTTTGTAAATCCATAAATATTGGATCTTTTGTGATCCTCATCATGGATAAACTAGCTTGGTCTTGTCGACTTAATGCATCTGCCACCTTGTTTGCTTTCCCAGGGTGGTAATGGATTGAGCAGTCATAATCCTTAATCAGCTCCAACCATCTTCTTTGACGCATATTCAACTCCTTTTGTGTGAAAATATACTTTAAACTTTTATGATCAGTATAAATATCACACCTTTCACCATAAAGGTAATGCCTCCAAATCTTTAATGCAAAGATTACCGCAGCCAACTCCAAATCATGTGTTGGGTAATTTTGTTCATGGATTTTCAACTGTCGTGAGGCATAAGCTATCACCATATCATTTTGCATAAGAACACACCCCAATCCCTTCTTGGATGCATCACTGTAGATCACAAACCTTTCTCCACTACAAGGCAGTGTGAGCACAGGTGCACTGGATAACCTTCTTTTCAACTCCTTGAAATTCTCTTCACATTCCTTTGTCCAGACAAACTTAACTCCTTTCCGAGTCAACTTGGTGAGTGGATTAGATAATCGTGAAAAATCTTTTACAAAACGTCGATAATATCCAGCCAAACCAAGAAAACTTCGGATCTCAGTTACTGTTGTTGGTCTCGACCATCTTTCGATAACCTCTGTTTTTGTTGGATCCACATATATCCCCTCTTTTGAGATTATATGACCCAAAAATGCAACTTTTTGAAGCCAAAATTCACACTTGGTAAATTTGGCATAAAGCTTCTCCTTTCTCAGGGTCTTCAATATAATTCTCAAGTGATCTTCATGTTCTTCCTTGCTCTTTGAATAGACAAGAATATCGTCTATAAAGACTACCACAAATTGATCAAGATAGTCTCTAAAGACTCTATTCATTAGATCCATGAAGATAGCAGGGGCATTAGTAAGACCAAATGGCATCACTATAAATTCATAGTGTCCATACCTTGTACGGAAAGCCGTCTTTGGTATATCCTCCCTTTTGACCCTTAATTGATGATACCCTGAACGAAGATCAATCTTGGAAAAGTATTGAGCTCCGCGTAGTTGGTCAAATAAGTCATCAATGCGTGGGAGAGGATATTTGTTCTTGATAGTGATCTTGTTAAGTTCTCGATAATCAATGCAGAGTCTCATTGATCCATCTTTCTTCTTAACAAATAGAACAGGTGCTCCCCAAGGTGACGCACTAGGGCGTATGAATCCCTTATCAAGATTCTCTTGGAGTTTCTTCTTCAATTCCTGCAACTCAATTGGGGCCATTCTATAAGGTGTCTTTGAAATAGGCAAAGCACCCGGTACGAGTTCTATTGAAAACTCAACTTCACGATTTGGTGGAAGACCCGGTAATTCCTCCGGAAAGACATCATCAAACTCCCTTACAATGGGCATATTCTTAATCGTGAGTTTCTCACCAACCATTTGAGATAAATAACCTTCATTTAGTGGGATCAATACCCATAAGATGGAAGAAATTTCCACTGGAAGGTTATGTTCATCCTTGCATTGGTATACGATCGTAGATTGATCTGGAGTATGAAATGTGACTTCCCTTCTTTGGCAATTGATATGAGCTCCATGTAGAGAAAGCCAATCCATGCCAAGAATCACATCAAATTCCACTAAAGGAAGGATCACAAGATTTGCAGGAAGCACTTTCCCACAAACTTCGATCGGAGAAGAATTATAAACTTTTGATGTGATTGATGTGCCATTAGGTGTTGTCACAGCTAACTCAACATCTAATTGTTGAGGTAGTACGGTGATACCCTTAGAAAAGTCTTCAGAAATAAAAGAGTGGGTGGATCCAGAATCAAATAAAACATTTGCTACTTTAGAGTGGATGGTAAGTGTACCTTTCACCACATCGTTATCGTACTCCACATCGCTGATAGAAATTGCATGTGACTTTCCTTTGTCTTTAGCTTTAAGAGTTTGTTGACGTCGACCATCATCATCAACCCTTGGATTTGGGCATTGATTGGCATAATGCCCCATCTCCTTGCACTTGAAACATTGAAGTGTTGTAGGTTCATTCTGTGTATCCCTTCCTTTGTTTGCATCATTAGACATCTTCTTCCCATTATCACGGCATTCAAATGCCCGATGACCTTCCTTTCCACATTTAAAACATTTACTTGTCCCTTTAAGACAACTCCCTCCATGTTTCTTTCCACACTTTGAGCATAAGGGAAAGTTCATCTTCTTTTCCGTGTGCACTTTAGATTTTTCTTTGAATTCCATCTTCCTCTTCTTATCAAACCCATGTGACTGATGGGTTACTCCAATCTCCATCTCGACTTTGAGAGCACATCGAACGATTTCCTCGTAGCTATTGAAGTCTCTTATGGCTAACACCCTTCGAAGACTTGGTTTTAAGCCACTAAAGAATCGATCGATCTTACTCTCAGGTTGGATAATAATACCAGAAGCGTACCTTGCCAGTCTTGTAAAATTTGCTTCATAGGTACCAACAGATTCATCATCCCTTTGCTTCAGTTCAAGAAACTCTTTCTCCATCTTTGTTCGGAGAATACGAGGGAAGTACTTATTGAAAAATAAGTTCTTGAACTCGTCCCATTCCATAGACTCAATTTCATCCCTTTGCCTCGTATTCTTAACAAGATTCCACCATTGATCAGCATCTCCTTCCAAACGATACACTGCTAGGATGACTTTATCATGTTCAGAACATTGAAGAACTGAAAATATCTTTTCAGTAGTACTAATCCATTGTTCAGCAACTAATGGATCAGTAGACCCGCTGAAAGAAGGTGGACGCTGCCTCATGAAGGATTCAACAGAATTTTGCTCCCTCCTTTGCTCGTTTGGAAATCCTGCATGATTCATAGCTTGAGAAAGTTGTGTGAGCATGGCTACAAGATTTTGCATTCCAGCTCCCATATCGTTTGGTTGCTCAGGGGGACAATCATTGCATTGCCCATCGCATTCCGCATTAACACGGTTCCTTCGGGTTCCAGCCATTGACTAAAACCAAGAAGAATAGTGTGAGCAACACTAATTATAATAGGAAACCACATAATTCAAGAATAAAATTTTCATGCTTATGGTCTTATCCTAGGTTATTCAAGGACATTTCTAAAACACTAAGATTGTGTTCTATGCTTAGACTTATCCTTAGGGTTCTTACTAAGGCTTTCACATCCTAGTTTCCAAAGGTTGACTATACCTTTCCTCTGATACCAACTATAACGACCCATACTTTACATACATTTTTAATACTTCAAAAATTGAAGCACACTTATTACAACATATGATAAAACTACAAAGGACCGTATAGGTATAGTGCCTTTAGAAACTGGGAAACATAAACAACTGGTTCATAAATCTTCTACAGTGTCTCCCATTTATTTCATCATATCTAGGGTCCCTTTTAGCATATTCTACTTAATATCCATCTTCCTGACCTGGGGAAAAGAAAACATAAAATGGTGAGCTCAAATGCTCAGCAAGGAAAATAAAGGAAATAAAAATCATATCATATCTTTTTGAAAATCATAACCTGCAAAAGAGATCATAATATCTTAACATGGAACAAATCATAGGAGTGAAAATGAGATCCCCATAATCATAACATAAAACTTGAAACTTTGTGGCATGCACACATAATCATGGAAAATCATTTCTTGTTAGTCATGACTCATCGCCAAGACTATCTTAGTGGACAAAGTCCCTTTCTGAACCGAGTTCACTCCTCGTTTCAGTCCTGTATCACTGAACCGAAATAACCTTCCGTTCCAGCCATGTCTATCTCATGAGATATAAAATCTTTACCCAATGCATTGGAGGTAGATATAGGTCCCACCCATCTTATAATGAATCCTTTCTTATTTGTGCCACATAATCATAAAACATACATCATCCCATAACACATGTAACAAAAATGGGATTCTTGAAACATCATGACATCATAAATCAATTCATATAAGATAAAGTAATTCATAAAAATAATTCCATCACAACATGATCAAATCAATGTAATAATAGGGATAAAAACATAACCCTTTATTATTTTAGATGGAAAATAATTTTGATAAAACACTTGAACTCCATTCTTGAGGAAAATATCCTTTCTTCTTCAGAAACACTTTTCCTTTCATAACATGTCATACAACTTTAAAATAAAAGAAGTTGATTAAAAATAAACTTGAAAACTTTTAAAGGAAGCTTCTTGGAAATAATGTTTTAAAAATCCATTCATGCCGTATAAGTTAAAAAAACATTCTTCGTACTTTTGTCGGAAAAGTCAAAAAGTACCTCATACGACAAAAGATTCCTTTCATACATATTACTAAAAACTCACCGAAGGGTAGAATGGATTTAAACAATTGTAGGTAGATGGAAATAATATTACATATTGATGAAACATGGATGTGGATGATAAAATACACCCCAGTAAATACTTACGAATAAACAATCTCGGATAAAAATGAGATTGTGATATTTCCCTTACCTTAGGTCCGATTTGCTTTGTTCGTGTCCGAAGCTCCTGTATAATGGTTTAAATAATGTTATTGACTTATTCCAGAATCATACATATTGATATGATATCATATATGGTCATATTATTAGCTTCTTGTTAGTAATATTTCATTGTTACTTGTTACTCGGGTCTTTATAACTTTTTGTTCGTATGCGTGTTTTGTCGAATAAATTCTTATTCTTATCTTTAGGTTATAGATAATTTATTTACAGAATGGTATTAGTGTAGTATATACCATATTCATTCATTCAATTCATTTATATAATCATTATGAAATGAAGATCATGTAGAACGAGTCGCATCACATTGTGGAGACGGTATTCCGTACGTACGCACAAGTGATGATATCGTTCCTATGATCGTGGAATTGTATTGGAGTATATATATATTATTTCAGTATCAATATTACTTCATAATAATCATATATAGTTACTCATTACACCATTATACCCATCCTTGTAAGGTGATGGTGGAAAATAGATTACACCACGGCGTGGAGACGGTATTCCGTACGTACGCACGCGCGGTGATTTCATTTTTCCGTAGGATGGATAGAAGGTGAATTAGGGTTGTTTCATATTTATAATAACATATCAGTATGTAAGTAATACTGATGTTATTACTTTATCATGAAACAACTAAAGAAGAAGAAGTTGAAGAAGAAAGAAATTGAAAAGATCGGTAATGGATATTACCTCTTCTTTGGAACGCCTCTTTGAATCCTCCACTTAAGGAACTAAGATTGGTCTTTGGAGAAGACCAGGACCTCTAGGATTATTCTAGGGAAGTGGAGAGGAGAAAATGGCAGGGTTTGGCCGAGCTTGAGTGCTCAATTTGGTGTGAGGAGGAGGGGGAGGAGGTGCCCTTTTATAAGGGAGGAGAGGGGCACCTTAGGAATATCTCAAAATATTATTTTATATTAAAGTCAAAATCGGTTTATAATGGTTCCAAAGGGTCTTATTTCGAAGATAAAGTGGGGAAGGGTTGAAATCCTATCAACCAATAGGATTTAGACAAGTTTAGGGAATTATTTTAACCTTAACAATTAGATTTAACTCTAAGTTAAATAATTTAACTTTTACCATGTCTTTTTGTTTTCTTTCACTAGATGGTTAATACACTTACTATAACATGCCAAAAGAACCCCAAATTGTTTATTATTAAAATATATATCCTTATCTAAGTCATTTTGCCGAACCTTAGATTTTTAGGAATAAAATAACAATTAATAATATAATATTTGATTTAAAAACTATTTTGTGTCAATTTTGACACTATTTGATATATGATTTTTGTGAAAGTCATAAAAGAATTATATGTTCGAACCAAGTTGATTAAATCAACATTAATATATCATAGTAACCTATAGAATTAGTTGAATTCATAAAAAGTCTCAAATTACATTTATTTTGGTGTTTATAACATCAATTATGTCAATATTTCATTAATAAGATAATTACTGCATCATCTTTGTGTCATAAATAAATTACATTATTTGATGTCTAAAAATTACAAATAAAATATCATCATGTAGGAAATCTTTTTAGCTTTCTAATGAATATTTACAATTGAATTTATCTTATGTATAACCCCATATTAAAAATGATTTACTTATTAAACTTTGATTTTAACTATTTTAACCCTTCTTTAAATAAATTAATAATAAATGTCCTAATCTAATCCAAGTGGGCCTAAATAGTCATATTTTATTCCTAAGTTTGTTTTTGGTCGAATTACACTTGTCCAATAGAATTAGGACATGTGTTAGGGTAATATTAATATCATATTTACCCTTAGTTACCCTATTTACTATTAACCGCGGTAAAAAAAGTAAAAAGTTACTATTCACCAAAAAATTATTTTCATCTCATTGAACCACATTTTAGTCCTTGATATTAACCGTGTCTCTCGGATTTTCGAAATTCCATTCACAGAAGCGGTAAAATTAAGTTTTATGCAAAATTCAGTTTTTTAACCTACCACTTAGTGGTTTCACTATTCATCAAAAATTGAAAGTTTTCAGAAAAATACCAAAATTTCACCCTAGGCTAATTTCGATATTCTGAGTCCAAAAATGAAGTCCATTTTGAAAAATAAAATTTATAAAATTTCAAAAAGTGGTTATTACTATTCATAACGGCTAGTTTTAATAGTATATTGTTGTTTAGTGAAACTCGGTATTGCGTACGACGCAAGCTATCGAGGAAGGTCGCGATTGCGTGTAAAGCATGCCAAGAAAGTATTTTATAGAAAAAGATTCCTTTGATGATTTATATAACATAAAAGTCTCGGGTGTTACAACTGGTGCCGATCAGCTAATCACCATACTGGGACAACTCACTCAGGTTATGAAAAATAACCTTACCAGTATGGAGCACCCTGATCCATAGAGTGTAGGATCAATGTTAAATCGATTCATGAGGTAACAACCACCAATGTTCAATGGGAGTACAAATCCCTTAGTAGCTGAGCAATGGATAAATTCCCTAGATAAAATATTTCAGGCTTTGGGGAGTAGTGAAAGGGAAAAAGTTATCATGGCAGTTTACTGCCTCACTGGAGATGTTGATCAATGGTGGTCATTGATTCAAAACATGAAGGAAGATGATGAAGTATCAAATATGGAATGGAGGGAGTTCAATGGTCTGTTTTTAGAAAAATACTTTCATCGCGACCATCGAGCAGATATGGAAAGGCAATTTCTGAGTCTGAGACAAAAGGAGGATGAGAATGTCACAAAGTATGAGGCTAACTTTACAAGGTTAGCAAGGTATGCTGGAGATTATATACGTAACCCAAGAAGTAAGATTTATCATTTCATTGATGGGTTAAAACCATTTCTCCGTCAAGCATTAGTCTCAAAATCCTTCTCGTCGTACAAAGACATTGTCTCATGTGCTATCAAGATTGAAAAGGAATTCTCTATGTATTATGAATTTAAAGCAAAGAAAGAGAATAAGAGACCTGCTGATCAATCTGGGAATGAAAATAAGGGGAAGAAGGGAAAGGTTGAATATCCATCCTGTGGTAAATGTGGTAAGAAACACCCTGGTACTTTCTTGAAGGGAACAGGAGTCTGTTACTAGTGTGGTGAAAAAGGCCACCAAGCTCGTGATTGCAAGGGGAAGAAGGAAGCTACCAATGTTCAGTGCTACAATTGCAGGGAGGTGGGGAATTATTCAAATGAATGTCCTAAGGGTTAGGAGAACTTACCTCAGAAAAGGAAAAGGGGTCAAGGCCAAGCTTATGTTATCACTACTACTGAGGTAGAAGCTCCAAAAGTCGTGGTGGCAGGTAATTTAATGGTTTCCTCAAGTTTAGAAAATTCATTATTTGATTCTGGATCATCGCATTGTTTTTTATCTTCCCAGTTTTCTTAGAAAATTAGATATTTCCAATTTTATTTAACAAGGGAGTTGTCAGTTAAAACTTCTAAGGGAAGTATCATTGCAACAAAGTTTTGTGAATCAGTCCCTATTAGAGCACATAAATGTTCTTTATCTACTGATCTCGTCGTCATACCTATGATTGAGTTTGATATAATCCTCAGTATGGACTGGCTTTTGGACTATGATGTGAAGATTTATTGTAAGAAGAAAGAGGTTAGGATTATTGATGATGATGACAAGGAACACCTTATCTTTAGAGCAGAATCTTCACCACCTAATTATTATCTAGATCCACCCCCAGTAGCTCAACTAAATTCAATTATTGGGGAGGAAGAGAATGAAATGACTATGTGTGAGGAATGGAATGTTCAAATAGAGGATGTACCTGTTGTGAAAGAATATGTAGATGTGTTTCCGGAATATTTACCTGGACATCCTCCAGAATGAGAAGTTGAGTTTTCCATTGATTTAATTCCTGGATCAAGGCCTATATTGAAGACCCCTTATAGAATGGCCACTGTAGAATTAGTTGAACTAAAGAAACAACTAGAGGAATTGAGTAATAAGGGATTTATTCGTCCTAGTGTTTCTCCATGGGGAGCCCCTATTCTTTTTGTTAAAAATAAAGATGGATCTATGAGGTTATGTATTGACTACAGGGAGATCAATGCTATAACGATAAAGAAAAAGTATCCCCTACCTCGCATTGATGATTTATTTGACCAACTTCATGGAGCTCAATACTTTTCAAAGATTGACCTTCGATCTGGATACCATCAGTTGTGTGTGAAGAAGGAAGACATTCCGAAGACAGCATTTCGAACCAGGTACGGGCATTACGAGTTTACTGTAATGCCTTTTGGATTGACTAATGCACCCTCTGTATTCATGTATCTGAAGAATAGAGTTTTCAAGGATTATCATGATGAATTTGTGGTGGTATTTATTGATTATATCTTGGTATACTCCAAAATCTACGAAGATCATGAAAATCACTTGCACATTATCCTGAAGACTCTGAGAAGACATGAATTATATGGGAAGTGTATAAAGTGTGAATTCTGGCTTAATGAGATTTCTTTTCTTGGCCATATTGTCTTTTATGATGGAATCTCTGTTGATCCTTCTAAGACCATGGTGATCCAAGAATGTCCAGCACCTACGAGTATAACTGAGGTACGTAGTTTTATTGGTTTGATAGGTTATTATCGATGTTTCGTCCAGAATTTTGCCCGATTGGCTAACCCATTAACGAAGCTCACACGTAAAGGGGTTAAATTTGTTTGGACAAAAGAGTGTGAAGAATGTTTCAAAGAACTGAAGAGTAGATTAGTCAATGCTCCTCTATTGACTCTACCATCAGGAAATGATGGGTTCGTTATTTATAGTGATGCATCGAAGAAAGGACTTGGTTGTGTCCTTATGCAGAATGATAGAGTTATTTCCTATGCATCACGACAGTTGAAAATTCATGAACAAAACTATCCTACTCATTATCTCAAGTTAGAAGCTGTGATTTTTGATTTAAAGATATGGAGGCACTACTTCAATGGTGAAAAATGTGAGATTTATACTGATCACAAGAGTTTGAAGTATATTTTCTCACAAAAAGAACTCAACATGAGGCAAACGAGATGGCTTGAATAACTCAAGGATTATGATTGTACGATACACTACCACCTGGGGAAAGCAAACAAGGTGGCAGATGCTTTGAGCAGAAAGGACCATGGAGTTTTGAACATGATGAGAATTGAAAGGGATCCAATTTTGATGGATCTAGTGAAGATGGACATGGGAATAACCAGGGAAGATGAAACATCAAATCTTTTTCAAATGGTTGCCAAACCATCTTTACTAGGAAGGATTAAGAGTTATCAGACCGATGATGAAGAATTTCAAAATAAGATTAAAGCTGTGAATGATGGGAGACTGGGAAACTTTGTGTGTGAAGATGGAATTTTGAAATTTGGGAAGAGACTTTGTGTTCCCGATATACCTGATCCTAAAAGGGAATTGCTGGATGATGCTCATAGTTCCAATTTCTCTATACACCCTGGGAGCACCAAAATGTATAGAGATTTGAAGTAAAATTTTTAGTGGGACAATATGAAGAGGGAGATTGCTGATTTTGTGTCACGATGTTTGGTTTGCCAACAAGTGAAAGCTGGAAGGAAACAACCTGGAAGAGTCATGCAACCTCTTCCCATACCGGAGTGGAAATGGGACAATATTACGATGGACTTTTTCATGGGACTACCAAAGACTCCTAGAAGGGACGATGCAATATGGGTTATTGTTGATCATCTTACCAAGTCAGCACATTTTCTTTCTATATGAGAAGATCTACCCGTGGAACGTCTAGCAATACTATATATTAATGAATTTGTGAGACTTCATGGAGTACCCCTATCGATTGTTTCTGATCGTGATCCCCGTTTTACTTCAAGATTCTGGAAAAGTCTTCAGAAATCCCTGGATACTGAACTTCATTTGAGCACTGCTTACCACCCTCAAACAGAAGGACAATTAGAACGAACTATTCAAACCTTAGAAGACATGTTGAGATCTTTCTCACTTGACTTTCAGGGTATGTGGGATCAATATTTACCTCTGGTAGAATTTTCCTATAACAATAGCTTTCATTCGAGTATTCAGATGGCACAATATGAAGCGTTATATGGAATTAGATGTCGTACACCAACCTGTTCTGATGACATTGGGGAAAGAAAACTTGTAGGTCCAGAACTAGTGGAGGAAGCGATGGAAAGGTGAAGGTAATCCATAATCACATCAAAGTAGCTCAAAGTAGGCAAAAGAGCTATGCCGATAATCGAAGGAAGGATTTGGAATTTCATGTCGGTGATCATGTTTTCCTGAAGGTATCTCAATGGAAGGGAGTCATATGTTTTGGTAAAAAAGGTAAATTGAGTCCCAGGTACATCGGACCTTTCGAAATTCTAGAACGAATTGGGCCTGTAGCTTACCGATTGGAAATGCCGCCAAGTCTCTCCAAAGTTCACGATGTGTTCCACGTATCTCTGTTGAGGAAATACATGCTTGCCCCAATGCATATACTCACCTATGAAGAATTAGAACTGGGACCTGATCTGTCTTATTGTGAAGAGCCCATTAGGATTCTTGATACGAGAGAACAAGTACTGAGAAACCGGACGATGCGTCTGGTAAAAGTTTTATGGAGAAACCATAAGATGGAAGAGGCAACTTGGGAACCTGAGGAACTTATCATGAAGAACCACCCGAGTCTTTTCATGCGATAATATTCTAGAAATTTTGAGGACGAAATTATTTGAAGGAGGGGAGAATGTAACACCCCAAGCTTCTACGGTACGCTTCTCTTTGAATAATGTGATAGCGTGTGTTGTACGCAACACCGAGTTCTAACACACCATAACCAATCAAACTAGCCATTATGAATTGTAATACCTATTTTTTAAATTATATATATTTTATATTTCAAAATGGACTTCATTTTTTGGATTTGGAATATCGAATTTAGCCTAAGGTGAAATTTTGGTACTTTTTGGATAACATTAATATTTTTATGAATAGTGAAAATTACATAATTTTAATTAAAAACATCTTTTTTAATCAAAATAATTAATAGTGATAAATTATGAATTTTAGTGGTTATAAAGTATATTTAAAATATATTTTTACCATTTAATATAATGTTGGTCATTGGACATTATTTTACAATTAAACCGGACATAAACAAGTACCAATCTTTTGATAGTTTTTATCTCTTAAAACAAGCTTTTTGTTTTAACAACGAGAATTAATTTTAAATTAATTTCTACCAGTTCTGTGTTTTGAATTTTGAAAAATGGATTCCATATTTGGAATTAGGATGTTAAAATTTTTTAAATAGTTAACTCTTATTTTTAGACATTTTGAATAATTACTTCGGTAAATATTTTATTTACCATGGTTAAGGGTAAATCCGATAAATAAGGGTTAAAAAATAATATTATAATAATAAAAAATTACCCTAAAACGTGTCCTAAACTTATTGGATGATAAATGTTCGACCATAGGAATCTTTTTGTCGATTTTGGGACCCCATGGTGCCACTTGTAGGTGGTAGGGACACTTAATTTTAATTATGTTAAAATGAATACAAAAATGACACAAGCATACATCTTTTAGAAAATCAATTTTTACATAGGGTTATATATGTTGGATATTAAACTATAAATATTCATTAGAAATATAAAAATATTTCCTACAAAATGATATTTTATTTGTAATTTTTAGATGTTAAATAATTTAATTTATTTATGACACAATGATGATGCAGTAATTACCATAATAGTGAAAATTTAAAATAATTGATATTATAATTACCCAAATAAATATAATTTGAGACTTTTAATGAATTTAAATAATTTTTTAGAATACTATGACATATTATTATTGATTTAAGTAACTTTTTTCGAAGTAATAATTCTTTTATGAGTTTTACAAAAATCAAATATTGAATAGTGTCAAAATTGACATAAAAGAGTTTTTAAAACAAATATTATATTATTAATTGATATTAAATTCTTAAAAATCTAAGGTTCGGCCAAGAGACTTATATCATAATAGGGGTATCATTAATGGACCACTTGGGGGGTCTCTTGTATGTATATGGTAAGTTTATTAACCATATAATATAAAAATACAAAGAGACATTGTAAAAGTGAAACTAATTAACTTAGAGTTAATACTTAATCATAAGGTTAATATAGTAACCCAAACCTGTTTAAATTCTACTGGTTAAAGGGTTTTCAACCTATCGCAACCTTAACCTTTTAATAATAAAATTTGGAGCCATTAGAAACCGAATATGAATTTATTATAAATTAATATTTCTAGCATTTCCAAAGTTGCCCCTCACCCCTCTTATAAAAGGGAACTCCTCCATCTCATTTCTTCACACCTTCAAAGCCTTTTGGTTCGTCCAAACTCTACCCAAATACTCTCCCATCTTCCCTCACTACAACCTAGAGGCCTTATTTTGATCAAAAAGCCAACCTAAGGAGCCCTTGTGATCAAATCAAAAGGAAGAACCCGAAGAAGAGGTAATGATTTCACCACGCTATTCCAAGTTCCTTTCTTCTTCCACTTCTTCTTCCATTGTTATTACCATTCTAAAATAATAAATTCAGTACCATATATATACTATGATGTTATTATAAATATGGTACAACCATATACAGTATTCTATCTACCCTTTGAATAACATGTCACCATACGTGCGTACGTACGGCTTACCGTCTCCACGTCGTGGTGTAATTGTTATTCAATATATTATTATTTGGATGGGTATAATAATTATGTGTAACTCATGTAAATAATAAATATAACATGTTAATGATTATTTATATATGATATACCATCCATTTATATATTATTTTAATATCAAAAGAATGATATTGTCGCGTGTGCATACGTACGGACTACCGTCTCCACAAACGCGATGAGATTCATTCTCCATCGTATCCATTAAAGTATAATTATCATTTGATGATTTAAAAATAATGTTTAAGGGATTGATATCATTTTGTATGTGAATAATATACAACCTATCCATTACAAACATGGCTTATTTAACAAATCATATAAAAGAAAACGAGTAAGTTAACACTCAAAATGATGATAATACTAAGATATTATTAACAAAGCAATGTTAAAAGATCATATATGACATCATATGAATGTATATGATTCTTGTATAATTTAATAACAATTATTTCACTATTATACAGGAGGCTAACCTACCCCAACCAAGGAAAAGTACAAGGTAAGGGTTATTTCACAATCTCTTCATTATCCGAGGTTTTTTATACGTAATAATCTACTGGGATCTCTTTATCATCCACATCCATGTTTCATAAAAATGTATTTCAAAACATTTTTACTATTTAAAATAATATGGGTTAAAGTCATTTATACCCTTTTTTTACTTTTTATAAGAGTTTTATAAAGGAATCCTTTCGTCGTTTTCCAAACAAGGTGCTTTTTAACCTTTTCGACAGAATTAAGGTAAGAATGTTTTTTTTAACTTATACGGTGGGTGCGGTTATTTTCCGCAGTTATAAAATCGTCAAAGCTTCCCTTACAAGGTTATAAGAATATTTTCAAATAAAATGTTTTATTTCATAAATATAAGACTCTTAAAAGATTTCAAAATAGAAATAGATATTTCTCTAAAAAGAGTTTTGATTTCATCTATGTCAACATCCTTTGATGGATTTTACGCTTATTTGAAGTTGATTTATTATGATACAAAACTTCTATATTGTATTGAAAGATTTGTGATATGTTTGACTGTGGATGTTCTATTTTTATACCGTTCATAGTTTATGGTGAAAGTATTGACATTTCGTATGCTAGTTTTATTACGAATGTTTATGTTATGTTTAAACCTTTTCATATGGGAATTAATTGGACTTAATATGTGACGGGTGGAGCCCACTATATCTCCTCGATGCATTGGTAGGTCTCATGAGAAAAAATTGTGTCTTGGCACAAGGCCTTGGAAAAATCTTATTTGTAGTCTTGGCACGAGGCCTTGGCTATGTGGTTATGATAGTCTGACATTATGCATTCCATCATTATGAAAGTGGTTATTGATATTGCATGTGATTATTCGATTAGTATAATATCCATCTGAATAAGTAAATGGCAATATTTCATTTTACTTTTTGCCATACTATGTTGAAGATCAAGTTTAAAAGGCTTTTGTTTTAGTAATTCATTACCTTAAATGTTTATGCTTATTTTTGAAAGTTTCCGATATATTGTTATACTTACTGGGCATTTGAGCACACCCCTTTTCTATGTTTTATTTTTCCCAGAATGTGAAGAAGTATGTTATGAATGACCTGCACAGATTTTATGTGGGGATATGAGTGTGGAATATGGAGACTATGTTGTTGTAGTAGTTTTTCACTTTATGATGTAATGTAAAACATTATGAATATATCTAGTGTTTCCAAGGCTACTAAACCAATCGGTCTTTCGAGAATTGATCTTTCTTGTGATCATGCCAATGTTATGTATAATGCACCGACTCTGGGTAACTGGGGTCGGGGAGTTATAGTTTGTATCAGAGGAAGTTTAGTACAATCCTTGGAAGCTAGATTTAGATAAACTCTGATTAGATCATGTAAACCTATGATGAACTTTGAGGATAAGTATAGAAGAACTTCCTAGAATTTTGGTATTGTAGAGATTTTGTGAGTTTTCCGAGCAATACATCCCTGTCTGGATACGATCAGGTAGAGGAAGCTCTGGCACAGATGTACCTAGGGGTAAAACCCGAAAACAGGTCTTTGAGCAATACTCGAACGGGAACTGGTGCACGACAACGGGCCTTGCTACACTCTTGGTTACGACACTCCCGGGGGATATGCTTAGGATAATGCTCATTCTCTTTACAAATCATTATGAAGGGTTTATGAGTATATACTTCCTTAAAGAAAACATTCTTATGATTATGGATTATATCCATAAATAGTTCAATTTATGTTAAGTGTTTTATAAGTATGGGATTATGTATTTTGATTCATAAACTGATCTAGTTTATGCCATTGTTTAGAAATGGCGCCTAGTGGAAGAAATGGAAACTGTATCAATGCACGCACTCCATGTAGGGATTTCCCTCCTGCTCAAGATTATTATAGTGGAGCTGGTGATCCAACTGGTGCCGATCAGCTAATCACCATACTGGGACAACTCACTCAGGTTATGAATAATAACCTTACCCGTATGGAGAACCCTGATCCACAACTTGGAGGATAAATGTTAGATCGATTAATGAGGCAACAACCACCAATGTTCAATGGGTGTAAAAATCCCTTAGTAGCTGAGCAATGGATAATTTCCCTAGTGAAAATATTTCTGGCTTTGGGGAGTAGTGAAAGGGAAAAAGTTATCATGGGAGTTTACCACCTCATTGGAGATGTTGATCAATGGTGGTCATTGATTCAAAACATGAAGGAAGATGATGAAGTATCAAATATGGAATGGAGGGAGTTCAAAGATCTATTTTTAGAAAAATAATTTCCTCACGACCATCGAGTAGATATGGAAAGGCAATTTCTAAGTCTGAGACAAAAGGAGGATGAGAATGTCACAAAGTATGAGACTAACTTTACAAGGTTAGCAAGGTATGCTGGAGATTATATATGTAACCCAAGAAGTAAGATTGGTCATTTTTTTATGGGTTAAAACCATTTCTCCGTCGAGCAATAGTCTCACAATCCTTCTCTTCGTACGAAGACATTGTCTCATGTGCTATCAAGAATGAAAAGGAATTCTCTATGTCTTATGAATTTAAAGCAAAGCAAGAGAAGAAGAGACCTGATGATCAATCTGGGAATGGAAATAAGGAGAAGAAGGGAAAGTTTGAATATCCATCCTTTGGAAAATGTGGTAAGAAACACCCCAGTACTTTCTTGAAGGGAACATGAGTCTGTTATAAGTGTGGTGAAAAAGGCCACCAAGATCGTGATTGCAAGGGGAAGAAGGAAGCTACCAATGTTCAGTGCTACAATTTCAGGGAGATGGGGCATTATGCAAATGAATTTCCTAAGCTTCAGGAGGACATACCTCAGAAAAGGCAAAGATATCAAGTTCAAGCTTATGTTATCACTACTGCTGAGGAAAAAGCTCCGAAAGACGTGTTGGCAGGTAATTTAATGGTTTCCTCAAGTTTAACAAATGCATTATTTGATTCTGGATCATCTCATTGTTTCATATCTTCCCAGTTTGCTAATAAAATTAGATATTTCCAATTTTATTTAACAAGGGAGTTGTCAGTTAAACTCCTAAGGGAAGTATCATTGCAACAAAGTTTTGTGAATCAGTCCCCATTAGAGCACATAAATGTTCTTTATCTCCTGATATGGTTGTCATACCTATGATTGAGTTTGATATAATCCTCGGTATGGACTGGCTTTCGGACTATGATTCTAAGATTTATTGTAAGAAGAAAGAGGATATAATTCTTGATGATGATGATAAGGAACACCTTATCATTAGAGCAGAATCGTCACCACCTAATTCTTATCTAGATCCACCACCAGTAGCTCAACTAAATTCAATTATTGGGGAGGAAGAGAATGAAATGACTGTGGGTGAGGAAAGGAATGTTCAAATAGAGGATATACCTGTTGTGAAAGAATATGTGGATGTGTTTCCGGAGGATTTACCTGGACATCCTCCAGAGCGAGAAGTTGAGTTTTCCATTGATTTAATTCTTGGATCAAGGCCTATATCGAAGACCCCTTATAGAATGTCCACTATAGAATTAGTTTAACTAAAGAAACAACTCGAGGAATTGAGTAATAAGGGATTTATTCGCCCTAGTGTTTCTCCATGGGGAGCCCCTGTTATTCTTTTTAAAATTAAAGATAGATCTATGAGGTTATGTATTGACTACAGGGAGATCAATGATATAACGATAAAGAACACGTATCCCCTAGCTCGCATTGATGATTTATTTGACCAACTGCATGGAGCTCAATACTTTTCAAAGATTGACCTTCTATTTGGATACCATCAGTAGTGTGTGATGAAGGAAGACATTCTGAAGGCATCATTTCGAACCAGGTACGAGCATTATGAGTTTACTATAATGCCTTTTGGATTGACTAATGCACCCTCTGTATTAATGGATCTGATGAATAGAGTTTTCAAGGAGTATCTTGATGAATTTGTGGTGGTATTTATTAATGATAACTTGGTATACTCCAAAAGCTATGAAGATCATGAAAATCACTTGTGCATTATCCTGAAGGCTCTGAGAAGACATGAATTATATTGGAAGTTTAGCAAGTGTGAATTCTGGCTTCATGAGATTTATTTTCTTGGTCATATTGTCTCTAAAGATGGAATATCTGTTGATCCTTCTAAGACCAAGGCGATCCAAGAATAGCCAGCACCTATGAGTATAACTGAGGTACGTAGTTTTATGGGTTTGACAGGTTATTATCGGCGTTTCGTCCAGAATTTTTCCCGATTGGCTAACCCATTAACGAAGCTCACACGTAAAGGGGATAAATTTGTTTGGACAAAAGAGTGTGAAAATGTTTCGAAGAACTGAAGAGAAGATTAGTCAATGCTCCTATATTGACTCTACCATCGGGGAATGATGGGTTCGTTATTTATAGTGATGCATCGAAGAAAGGACTTGGTTGTGTCCATATGCTGAATGATAGAGTTATTGCCTATGCATCACGATAGTTGAAAATTCATGAACAAAACTATCCTACTCATGATCTCGAGTTAACAGTTGTGATCATTGCTTTGAAGAAATGGAGGCACTACCTCTATGGTGAGAAATGTGAGATTTATACTGATCACAAGAGTTTGAAGTATATTTTCTCACAAAATTAACTCAACATGAGGCAAATGAGATGGCTTGAATTACTCAAGGACTACTCAAGGACTATGACTGTACAATACACTACCACCCGGGGAAAGCAAACATGGTGGAAGATGCTTTGAGCAGAAAAGACCATGGAGTTTTGAACGTGATGAGAATTGAAAGGGATCCAATTTTGATGGATCTAGTGAAGATTGACATGGGAATTACCAGGGAAGATGAAACATCAATTATTTTTTAAATGGTTTCCAAACCATCTTTACTAGAAAGGATTAAGAGTTCTCAGACCGATGATGAAGAATTTCAAAAGAATATTAAAGCTGTGAATGATGGGAGACTGAAATACATTGTGTATGAAGATGGAATTTTGAAATTTGGGAAGAGACATTGTGTTCCCGATATACCTGATCTAAAAAGGGAATTGCTGGATGATGCTCATAGTTCCAATTTCTCTATACACCATGGGAGCACCAAAGTGTATATAGATTTGAAGGAACATTTTTGGTGGGACAATATGAAGAGGGAGATTGCTGATTTTGTGTCACGATGTATGGTTTGCCAACAAGTGAAAGCTAGAAGGCAACATCCTGGAAGAGTCATGCAACCTCTTCCCATACCGGAGTGGAAATGGGACAATATTATAATGGAATTTTTCATGGGACTACCAAAGACTCCTAGAAGGAACGATGTAATAAGGGTTATTGTTGATCGTCTTACCAAGTCAGTACATTTTCTTGCTATAAGAGAAGATATACCCTTGGAACGTCTATCAGGACTATATATTTATGAAGTTGTGAGACTTCATGGAGTACCCCTCTCAATTGTTTCTGATCGTCATCCCCATTTTACTTCAAGATTCTAGAATAGTCATCAGAAATCCCTAGATACTGAACTTCATTTAAACACTGCTTACCACCCTCAGACAGACGGACAATCAGAACGAACTATTAAAACCTTAGAAGACATGTTGAGATCTTGCCCACCTGACTTTCAGGGTATGTGGGATCAATATTTACCTCTGGTAGAATTTTCATATAAAAATAGCTTCAATTCGAGTATTCAGATGACACCATATGAAGTGTTATATGGAAAGAGTTGTCGTACACCAATCTGTTGGGATGACGTTGTTGAAAGAAAACTTTTAGGTCCAGAACTAGTGGAGGAAGCGATGGAAAAGGATAAGGTAATCCAAAATCACATCAAAGCAGCTCAAAGTAGGCAAAAGAGCTATGCCGATTATCGAAGGAAGGATTTTGAATTTCAAGTCGGTGATCATGTTTTCCTGAAGGTATCTCCATGGAAGGGAGTCATAGGTTTTGGTAAGAAAGGTAAATTGAGTCCCAGGTACATCAGACCTTTCGAAATTCTATAACAAATTGGGGTTGTAGCTTACCGATTGGCAATGCCGCCAAGTCTCTCCAAAGTTCACGATGTGTTCCACGTATCTCTGTTGAGGAAATACATGCCTGACCAAACACATGTACTCACCTATGAAGAATTAGAACTGGAACCCGATCTGTCTTATTGTGAAGAGCCCGTTAGGATTCTTGATACGAGAGAACAAGTACTGAGAAACTGGACGACGCGTCTGGTTAAAGTATTGTGGAGAAACCATAAGATGGAAGAGGCAACGTGGGAACCCGAGGAACTTATGATAAAGAACCACCCGAGTCTTTTCATGCGATAATATTCTAGAAATTTTGAGGACGAAATTATTTGAAATATGGGAGAATGTAACACCCCATGCTTCTATGGTACACTTCTATTTGAATAATGTGATAGTGTGTGTTGTACGCAACACCGAGTTCTAACGCACCATAAGCAATCAAACTAGCCGTTATGAATAGCAATACATACTTTTTGAAATTATATATATTTTATATTTAAAAAAGGAATTCATTTTTGGATTCTTAATATCGAATTTAGCCTAAGGTGAAATTTTGGTACTTTTCGGATAACTTTAATATTATGATGAATAGTGAAAATTACTAAATTTTAATTAAAAACAACTTTTTTAATAAAAATAATTAATAGTGATAAATTATGAATTTGAGTGGATTTAAAGTATATTTAGAATATATTTTTAACATTTAATATAATTTTGGTCATTGGACAGAATTTTACAATTAAACCGGACATAAACAAGTGCCAATCTTTTGATAGTTATTATCTCTTAAAAACACGCTTTTTGTTTTAACAACGGGAATTAATTTTAAATTAATTTCTTCCACTTCTGTGTTTTTAATTTTGACAAATGGATTCCATATTTGGAATCAGGATGTTCAAATTGTGTAAATAGGTAACTTTTATTTTTAGACATTTTGAATAACTACTTTGGTAAATATTTTATTTACCATGGTTAAGGATAAATCCGGTAAATAAGGATTAAAAATAATATTATAATAATACAAAATTGCCCTAAAACGTTTCTTAAACTTATTGGATGATACATGTTCGACCATAGGAATCTTTTGGTCGATTTTGGGACCCCATGGTTCCACTTTTAGGTGATAGGGACACTTAATTTTAATTAAGTTAAAATGAATACAAAAATGACACAAGCATACATCTTTTAGAAAAACAATTTTTACATAGTGTTATATATGTTTTATTTTATACTATAATTATTCATTAGAAAGATAAAACTATTTCCTATATAATTATATTTTATTTATAATTTTTAGAGATTATATAATTTAATTTATTTATGACACAATGATGATGCAGTAATTACCATAATAGTGAAAATTTAAAATAATTGATATTATAAATACCCAAATAAATATAATTTTAGACTTTTAATGAATTAAAATAATTTTCTAGGATAATATGACATATTAGGATTGATTTAATTAACTTTTTTGGAAGTAATAATTCTGTTATGAGTTTCACAAAAATCAACTATTGAATAGTTTCAAAATTGACATAAAAGAGTTTTTAATACAAATATTATATTATTAATTGATATTAAATTCCTAAAAATATAAGGATCGGCCAAGAGACTTATATAATGATATATGTATCATTAATGGACCACTTGGGGGTCTCTTGGATGTATATGGTGAGTTTATTAACCATATAATATAAAAATACAAAGAGACATTGTAAAAGTGAAACTAATTAACTTAGAGTTAATACTTAATGATAAGGTTAATATAGTTACCCAAACCTATCTATATTCTATTGGATGAATTTTTTTCGACCTATCCCCACCTTAACTTTTGAATAATAAACTTTAGAGCCATTATAAACCGAATATGAATTTATTATAAATTAATATTTCTAGCTTTTTCAAAGATGCCCCTCACCCCTCTTATAAAAGGGAACTCCTCCTTCTCATTTCATCACACCTTCAAAGCCTTTTGGTTCATAAAAACTCTACCCAAATACTCTCCCAACTTCCCTCACTACAACCTAGAGGCCTTAGTTTGATCAGAAATCCAACCTAAGGAGCCCTTTTGATCAAATCAAAAGGAAGAACCCGAAGAAGAGGTAATGATTTCACCACCCTTTTCCAAGTTCCTTTCTTCTTCCACTACTTCTTCCTTTGTTATTACCATTCTAAAATAATAAATCCAGTATCATATATATACTGTGATGTTATTATAAATATGGTACAATCATATTCAGTATTCTATCCACCCTTTGAATAACATGTCACCATAGGTGCGTACGTACGGCTTACCGTCTCCACGTCGTGGTGTAATTGTTATTCAATATATTATTATTTGGATGGGTTTAATAATGATTTGTAACTCATGTAAATAATAAATATAACATTTTAATGATTCTTTATATATGATATACCATCTATTTATATATTATTTTAATATCAAAAGAATGATATTGTCGCTCGTGCGTACGTACGGACTACCGTCTCCACGAACGCGATGAAATTCATTCTCCATCGTATCCATTAAAGTATAATTATCATTTGATGATTTAAAAATAATGTTTAAGGACTTGATATCATTCTGTATATGAATAATATACAACCTATACATGACAAACATGGCTTATGTAACAAAACATATAAAATAAAATGAGTAAGTTAAAACCCGAAACGACGATAATACTAAGATATTATTAACAAAGCAATGTTAAAAGATCATATATGATATCATATGAATGTATATGATTCTTTTATAATTTAATAACAATTATTTCACTATTATACAAGTGGTTAACCTACCCCAACGAAGTAAATGTACAAGGTAAGGTTTATTTCACAATCTCTTCATTATCCGAGGTTGTTTATACGTAATAATCTACTGGGATCTCTTTATCGTCCACATCCATGATTCTTAAAAATGTATTTCAAAACATTTTTACTATTTAAAAGAATATGGGTTAAAGTCATTTATGGACTTGTTTTACTTTTTAAAAGAGTTTTATAAAGGAATCCTTCCATCATTTTCCAAACAAGGTGCTTTTTAACCTTTTCGGCAGAATTAAGGTAAGAATGTTTATTAACTTATACGGTGGGTGCGGTTATTTTATGCTATTATAAAATCGTTGAAGCTTCCCTTACAATCTTATAAGAATATTTTCAAAGAAAATTTTTTATTTCATAAATATAAGACTCTTAAATGATTTCAAAATAGAAAGAGATATTTCTCTAAAAAGAGTTTTGATTTCATCTATGTCAACATCCTTTGATGGATTTTACACTTATTTGAAGTTGATTTATTATGATGCAAAACTTCTATATTGTATTGAAGGTTTTGTGATATGTTTGACTGTGGATTTTCTATTTTTATACCGTTCATAGTTTATGGTCAATGTATTGACATTTCATATTCTAGTTTTAATACGAATGTTTATGTTATGTTTAAACCTTTCCATATGAACTACTACAAAAACGGGCAAGGGAAGCGCGCCCTTATAACAGCACTAAGCAAAACCGCTGATAAAGGATACCCTATATCAGCGCTAAAATTACAGCGCTGAAAAAGCTAATTTTTATCAGCGCTTTCTTAGCGCTGATAATAGTAATATTTATCAGCGCTAGAAAAGCGCTGATAAATATGATCTGTATCAGCGCTAAAATTTTAGCGCTGATACAGTTGGTCTTTATCAGCGCTCAAAAAGCGCTAATAAAGGTTCGCCTATATAAGCGCTAAAAAAGCGCTGATACAGAACACCTCTATCAGCGCTCAAATTTCAGCGCTGATATAGGGTATCCTTTATCAGCGCTCAAAAAGCGCTGATAAAGAGACCCTGTATCAGCGCTGTAATTTTAGTGCTGATACAGGTAGCCTCTATCAGCGCTTTTTTAGTGCTGATAAAACCTTAGTCGACTTTTTTATAAATTTGGTCGCACAGTGCCCTCGTTTTATCGCAGCTAAAGCTATCGCGGAACCGTAACCCTACTACTCTTCTCCCGAATACCGCTGCTGTGTTCGCTTCGCCGGAGCTTGCCGCCCTCGGTATACTCGCCGTCCTCCGCTGCCCGCAACACCCTCGGCCGACCTTTACCGCCTGCCGCCCTCGGCTGCCCGCAACGCCCTCGGCCGCCATTCTCTGCCGCCCTCCGCTGCCCTCGGCCGCTCTCCGCCGCCTCCGCCGCCCTCCACCTCACTCGGCCGCCCTCGGTCGCCCTCCGCGGCCGCCTTCCGCAACCCGCAACGCCCTCGGCTTCCGCCTTAAGGTAACAATCTATGAAGAAGATGTATATGTTTTCATGTAGATAGATTGTGTATAGCTGATTCTCTCTAAGTGTACTCATGATGATGTCCAGATGTTGGGAATGATCATCATTATTTTGGTATTACACCAATATTTCATCCATAAAACAACTACAATCTGGTCTAGGTACAAGTGAAATATTCAACTCATCAAGAGAATAAATGCCATGGGGAATTCGTCAACACAAATTTTATTATGAAGAATTCATAAAAACTATACTTGATTTCAAAATTAGTTTATAGTATATCAGAATTTCTCAACCTCAAATGATGATAAACAAACCTTAGATCAATCTTAGAGAACAATATGGAACCCCTCAGCTGGTCAAATAGATCAAAAATAAAAAGATATCCCATTCTCCATAAAAGACATGGTCTATGTTCGTAAACTGGTATATGTTCTCACCTAGTTGTGGAAGAACTGGTCCTACATGGTCTACCAAGATATCCCATTCTCCATAAAAGACATGGGCTCTACCCTTATGAGGCATGACGGTCACTCATCTACGGTAACAATCAATGTGATATTGATTAAATACCAAAAATTACATCATCACTATCTATTCAATACATATCATATCATATTTTCATTTCCTCAATGTCGTAGGTTAAAAGTGATCCATGAACATATCCTAGATTTTCTTCCAAGTCATTCCCTCCATATGCTCATCCAAAGACTAAATATCACAGTAGATCATTGTTGGCCCCCATAACATATACGCTACCAACTCTACCCTATTCTACTAAGGAGTAGAAAAGTTATCTAGAATATTCTAGATGAACTAAATTTAGAACTTATCTACCTTGGGTCCACCCTCTCCAGAAAACATCAGAGGGTGTTGCAACTGAACCTCTATTTTCAAGTCAAACACACTCGGCACTTCCAACCCTTGTCATTTCTTCATAAATTGTATAAAACAAGAAAGGTAATCCAAAAACTACTATTCCCTCTATCACTCATGATTAATGGGGGAACCTGTACCACTACTAGAATGAATCTTGAGTGCCTATACAAATCATAATAGAGATGATAATGAATTTTAAATTGTATAATGGATTATTTATTTTAATTATTCGTTCTTTATCTCACATGCATTTTAAATATAGTTTTTGTATCCTGAGTGCCTATACAAATCAGATAGAAGCTCTAGTGGATGCGTTTGGTTTCTCTCTGATAAAGGTATCTCTCATCGATTGGAAATCCTCTATCTCCTGTTATATCCTCCTTATAGAGTGATAGATAATCATCTTTTTAGTGAATCTAATATTCTTTTTTATGAATCTTGATTATAGGTTAGACTACTTGATCTCCTTCCAAGGAAGTGGTTCCCTTCTACTGTATTTGGAAGTCTTCTTTTGTGTACTTGAACCATAAATACTAATATTTGAGATTCAAATAGGATGAAGATGAATAAAGATTGGATGGATTCTAATCGTTTAACAATAGAGTACGAGAACGGAGTGAAAGAGTTCATCAAGTTTGCAAAGGATCACACAAAGGATCCTTCTCAAATCCTTTGTCCGTGTTTACGTTGTTGTTATTCTAGACTACTTACTCCAGAGGAGTTGGAAGAACATTTGATATGTCACGGAATAGATCGGAGTTATAAATGTTGGAATAAACACGGAGAAAAAGCGAATGTAGCTACTGGCTGGGATAAAACTGCGTTTTATGGATCGTCAGATATGAATACAAATATAGATAATGAAGAAGACCGTATGGAGGATGTGATTACAGATGTCAATGATGATGAAGATCGTATTGAGGAAATGACAAAGGCAATTCAAGATGAACCCCGTGATTGCCCAAAATTGTTTGAGAAGTTAAAGGGTTGTGCAAAGACGCCATTGTATGCTGCTTGCACTAAGTATACAACATTGTCAGCTGTACTGAAGTTGTATAAATTGAAAGCAGGCGATGGATGGAGTGATGTCAGTTTTACGGAACTACTTGCTCTCTTGAATGACATGCTCCCGGAAGATAATGAGCTCCCAATCCAGACATATGAAGCTAGAAGAATGCTACGCTCGATGAGAATGATTTCTGAAAGAATACATGCCTGCCCGAAAGACTGTATATTGTTTCGAAAGGAGAAAAAATCACTTACAGAATTCCCAAAGTGTGGTGCTTCTCGATACAAGAAAGATAAATCCAATCCTACGAAAGTTGTATGGTAATTTCCAATCATTCCAAGGTTTAGGCGTTTATATGGAAGTAAAGAAACTGCAAGACAATTGTCGTGGCATGCAGATAAAAGAAATAAAGATGGGTTATTATGTCATCCGGCCGACTCTCCTCAATGGAAGAAAAATTATCATGAGTATCCTGAATTTGGAAAAGATCCGAGAAACCTTCGTCTTGCGTTATCTACAGATGGAGTGAATCCTTTTGGTTTTCAAACCAGCACTCATAGTACGTGGCCTGTTATGTTGCTAAATTATAACTTGCCACCCTGGTTATGCATGAAGCGAAAATTCATCATGTTATCTATGCTTATATCAGGACCAAAACAACCAGGTAATGATATTGATGTTTATCTGACTCCTTTGATCGAGGATTTGAAGTTATTGTGGGACTCATGTGTAATGTTGTATGATGCTTATAAAAGTGAATACTTCACGTTGAGAGCGATGTTGTATGGGACAATAAATGATTTCCCTGCTTATGGAAATTTGTCAGGCTATAGCATTAAAGGAACTCAAGGGTGTCCTGTGTGCGAAGAAGATACAGAATCAATTAGGTTGAAACATTCATCGAAATCTGTGTTTCTAGGACATCGTAGATTTCTACCTCGTCGGCATAAGTACCGATCTTGGACGACATCATTCAATGGAAGTTCAGAGAAACGCACAACACCGTCTCCACTAACAGGTGATCAGTTGTTTGAGAAAGTAAAATATATGAACACTATTTTTGGTAAACCATTTTCGAAAAACCTTACGAAAATCGGTTGGAAAAAGAGATCAGTTTTTTTTGAATTACCATACTGGAATTGTTTGTACGTCAGACATTTTCTTGATGTGATGCATGTGGAAAAAAATGTATGTGATAGTGTTATTGGAACGTTGCTAAATGCCCCTGGCAAAACAAAAGATGGAATTAAGGCAAGGTTGGACATGGTTGACATAGGAATACGAGAAGAGTTGGCTCCCGTGAAAGGTGAAAATCGAATGTTTCTTCCTCCTGCTGCTTATACTCTTTCTAGGGCAGAGAGATATCAGTTTTGCAACTTCTTTAATGATGTAAAGGTTCCAGAGGGGTACTCATCAAATATCAAGAACATTGTGTCAATGAATGATTTGAAGTTAAAAGGTTTGAAATCACATGATTTCCATGTTTTGATGCAAGATCTAATTCCTATAGCTTTACGTTGCATTTTACCCAAGAATGTTTGTCATACGTTAACCAAACTTTGTTTCTTTTTCAAAGCTATATGTAGCAAAGTTTTAGACCCGGGGAAATTTCCAGCTATGGAAAAAGAAATTGTCATCATATTATGTGAATTAGAAATGTTCTTCCCGCCAACATTCTTTGATATGATGGTTCATTTGATGATTCACTTGGTGAGAGAGATTCGACTTTGTGGTCCTATGCACTATAGATGGATGTATCCTGTTGAACGGTATATGAAGATTTTGAAAGGATATGTCAAAAATCGAAGTCGTCCAGAGGGTTGTATAGTGGAGAGATATATTGTTGAGGAAGCCATTGAATTTTGTATTGAATACCTATCTGATGTGGAAAGTATTGGTCTCCCGAAATCTCGTCACACTGGACGCATTGAGGGTGAGGGAATTTCTGGAAGAGAAGTTGTAACAATCAGTATTACAGATCAGGAGCAGGCTCATCTTTATGTTTTGCATAACAGTTGGGAGGTTTCTCCATATATTGAAACTCACAAAGAAATTCGTAGGCAGTTGAATCCATCGAGGGCTGAAAAATGGTTAGAAGATACACATAATCACTAGTTTATAGGATGGTTTCAGGACCATATTTTTAAGCAGTTGGATGAAAATCCGAATTCAATTTCAGAACGACTTCGATGGCTAGCCACTGGACCAAGTGTGTATGTATTATCTTACAGTGGGTATGTAATTAATGGTTATACATTCTATACGGATGAACATGATAAAGAGAGTACCATGCAAAATAGTGGAGTTACACTAGTGGCTGAAGCAATGCATGTTTCTGGTAGTAAGGATAGAAATCCAATTTATGCAAATATGTCATACTTTGGCATTATCAAACTAATATGGGAGTTGGATTATACGACATTTCAATTGCTGATTTTTCAATGAAAATGGATTGATAACAATAGTGGTGTTAAAATAGATCAATGGGGATTTGTGAAAGTTGATTTTAGTAAAGAAGGGTACAAAGACGAACAGTTTATAATGGCATCACAAGCGGTACAAGTTTTTTATGTTCCAGATCCCGCAAACCGAAAGTGGTCGATTGTTCTGTTATCGTCCAAAACTATTGAGGGTTCCGATGAAAATTCAGTTGAGGACGATCCTTTTAGTGGTACGTCACAATCAATTCGGAGCGGTCCCAATGCAGATGATGTTTTGTATGTTAGAGGAGACCACAATGAAGGGATTTGGATTGTCGATAGAGGTGTCAAATCTCTTCAACCTTTGAAAAAAAGAAAGAGAGTTCAGTAAACAGGTTATATTTTGTTTGTAATATAGATCTTGTTATCTCATGTTATTATCTTATCATTACAGAATTTATGTAATTTGAATGAACTGTTCAACCACTTTTGCAGATAATGACTTCTGCACATTCTGGTGCTCCTAACCTTGAGACTGAACAAGTCTCTCAAGCAGCTGCTGCTGCGGCTGCTGCTGCTCCTGCTGCTCCTGCAGCTCATGCTGCTGCTACTGTTGCTCCTGATGCGGCTCCTGCTGCTCCTACTGTTGTGGCTCCTACTCCTCCTCCTGTTGTGGCTCCTGGTGCTCCTACTGCTCCTGCTGCTTCTCTTACTGATGCGGCTCCTGGTGCTCCTACTGCTCCTCCTGCTGCTCTTGCTGTTGCGGATCCTTCTCTTAGTGTTGAGGTCCAACAACCATCAGCACATGCCGTTGATATCATAGTAGATGAACATATAGATGATGTTGATATCGATGAAATGGCCGGGAATGAAGGACCGACGTCGCAGAAATCACAGGTGCATCGTAGTTTGACAGTGTTAGCCAAAATTCTTAAGGCGAAAAGCAAAGGCATCAAATTTGAAGTCGGATGGAATGCACGAGGCCAACATGTGAATCCCAACAAGGCTATGTTTAGCAGTTACATTGGAGTTGTCACTCGGCAACGCGTGCCGATTGACATAGATTCATGGCACCATGTTGTGTCCGGGTTGAAGGCTGTGATCTGGGAAGAAATTACGGTAACATTATGAATTTATTTCTTTAATTAACTAGCAAATAAAATGATGAAACAGTGTCTTACTCTTCTCAATCTCTTGCAGAGTACATTTATAGTAGACGACTCACACAAGGATTATGTACTAAGGCTTGCAGGAAAGATTCATCGAGGTTTTCGTACTATTTTAACAAGATGTCACCTGAAAGATTCTAAAGGTAAAATAAACCCGCACCCACCCATTGTCTATGCGCACCTGATATCCCAAGAAGCATGGGATGCATTTATTGGCCGTCGTGGGGATGAGAAGTTTCAGGTACATTGTGAGTGATAATACGTTGTTTGAGGATACCTGTATTCATCACTTTGATTGTCAATAGTTCATTTATGAAACAGAAACTCTGTACTGAAAATAAGGAACGTGCATCAAATCCAACATACCTCTATCGTAAAGAAAGGATGGGGTACGCTTCATTAGAAAAGAAAATGGTACGTATTGTAAATTTACAGTAATATTGTTAGGTGCCAATAAACAACATCATAATTATCTTTCTATGTTTATATGTAGATTGATGAATCTAAAACCAAATGCACTTCTATCCCACGTCATGTGCTATGGAAGGAGGAACGTGTGAACAAAGAAGGGAAGTTAATAGATGAGAACACACAAAAAGTGTGGTAAATGTGTGTAAGTATGACACGATGATAAAAATATTTGTTTAAAATTGCTATTACATAAAAATAATTAGTTTTTTTCCTATATCTGACAGTCACAGGAATCAGCTACTCCTGTAGCTGATACAGACCTATTATCGACGGCTTTGAAGCAGCCAGAAAAATACGGTCGTGTCAGAGGTGCAGGGTTTGGGGTGACACCCCGAGTATATTTTGAGAAGAAGAAAAAAATAGATGATACAGAGAAAAAATTGGAACAAATGAGCGAAAAAATAGAAACCCTTGAAGAACAATTGCAATGGCAGGGAGAGTTGCTAGCAACTTTTATGGGTGGGAAGCAAAGGGAGGACACAACTCAGGAACAACCACCGCATGAACATCCTTCCCCACCCCCCACCATCTTTGAGGCGAGCCATTCACCTAAAAAAATGTCTTAGCCGTGGTAATAAATATTCTAATAACGGTTCCCATGAAATATGAATCAGACAAACACTGATAATTTATCTGTACTGATCTTCTACAGGGTGATAATGATTGTGATTTATATCTGTCAACACCCACCTATCACCTTGTAGCAAGGGCTACGGTGTTCAATATCCCAGATGCCACACTGCATAATAGACCACTTTCAAAAGTTCATCTGAAAGTGATGATTACTGTAGCTCATGAGCCAAATGCAATGCTACCTATTCCACTTGATGACGATGATATTCATACGGTTGAAAAGGCTATTGGGACATTCATTGCATGGCCGGCACAACTTGTAAGAGTACATGCAGACAAAGAGGTATTTATTTCCTTTTATTTTCAAGCTAAACCCATAACAATTAAAGAAAAGAGTGTCTGAATCAATGATTGTTGTTATAGACGGAGAAAGGAAAGGGGGTGACTAACATCGGCTCGAAACCATCTAAAGGATCGACCAATCAATCCCAAGGAGCTACTGAAAGCACAATAACACCACCTGTTCTCTTTCCACATTTACTAGCATTGAAGACTCATGTGGATACGAAGATAAAAGATGGTAATAGTCATATAGTGATTTTCGAAGAAAATATATACGGAGAGGAAAGTCAAGATTTCGTTGCTGCTGAAAATGTAAATGAAATCCTTGAAAACGGTTGGTTAGGCGTCACTGTTGTAAATGTATATATGAGGTATGTTTCCATGAATTGATTTTCTAAAAGCTGATCTAATGTGCAAATTATGACTAAATGCATTTTATATTGTTGACAGACGCATTTATGAAAAACAGTTGAAGGGATTTTCCCATGAGCCAAGATTTGGACTGGTTAGTCCTCATCTCACATCAACACACCAAACAAAAATAGAGTCATCAAAAAGGGATGCAATAGTGAAGGACTTGCTGAAAACATTTGAACGCAAGATTACAGATGACAGACTTTTCCTAATACCAACCATGCAGGGGTAATACTCTACGATTAAAGCATATCAATTATATTTTCACTTTTTTTATTACTTATTCCTTTTTGTGTTTTTAGGCAACATTGGTTGCTAATTGCGGTGAACTTGGATACTCCGAAGATTTATTTTCTGGATTCAAAGCTAGGATATCCATCAAACCGACCATACATGATGGAGTTTGTGAATCTGTAAGACACTACATCTTACGTTTTAGGTCTAAACATCAATTTATATAATATATATTATCTTTTACTGAGGATTATGTTATGATAGGGCGGTGTACCAATATCGTCTAAATCATGGTATGAGGAAAGGGGCTAAGCATAAGGAGCCGATCAAGTACTACGTCTGGACAAATATCAGGGTATATATAATAAAATTTCACTATCCAAACACACCTCAACACAAGTTATTTATTCTCCTAATGATCAATTTTTTTGCAGTGTCCAAAACAAACAAACGATAATGATTGCGGTTATTATGTTTGTAAATTTATGAAAGAGATCGTTTTTCATCAGCAAACTAGCATCCCTAAAGAGGTATTTTCAAAAACAATTACTAGTTCATTTAAGTTATTTATTAATTCTTTATTTTTTTATTTTGCAGTACTACTATGACTGCCGAAAAGCCTCATACTCACAAGACGATATAGATGTGTTTAGAAACGAGTGGGCCGCATACCTGATGACAGATTGTACACAAATACAATGATGATCTGACTTGGGGACATGTACAATTGGTGGTCATTTTTGAGAGGGGATAAGGGGATCAAAAGATGAAATATTGTTGTATGTAAATGTTCGTAGCAAAATTGTAATTGTTATTAAATAAAACATTCTTTCTCCAATGAGTCATTTTTCCATTTTAACAGATGATATGCACCAGCAACATGCAAGAATGTTGAACCACTAAAATGGTCGCTCTCTTGTTTAAAATGGACACCACTTTAATTGAAAACAACAACTGACCTACGGAAATCCGACCAGACGCATCTGGATTGCCTTCATCCTTTAGGAGAACGATCCACGGGTCCTTGGTGACGTGTACGAGTCAACTCCGCCTCAATCCGAGGCACGGTGTGACCGCTACCACCCAAAGGGTCGCTCTCTTGTTTAAAATGGACACCACTTTAATTGGAAACAACAACTGACCTACGAAAATCCAACCGGACGCATCCGGATTGCCTTCATTCTTTAGGAGAACGATCCACAGGTCCTTGGTGACGTGTACGAGTCAACCCTGCCTCAATCTGAGGCACAGTGTGACCGCTACCACCCAAAGAGTCGCTCTCTTGTTTAAAATGGACACCACTTTAATTGGAAACAACAACTGACCTATGTAAATCGGACCAGACGCATCTGGATTGCCTTCATCCTTTAGGAGAAGGATCCACGGGTCCTTGGTGAGATGTACGAGTCAACCCCGCCTCAATCCGAGGCACGGTGTGACTGCTACCACCCAAAGGGTCGCTCTCTTGTTCAAAATGGACACCACTTTAATTGAAAACAACAACTGACCTACGTAAATCTGACCAGACGCATCCGGATTGCCTTCATCCTTTAGGAGAAGGATCAACGGGTCCTTGGTGACGTGTACGAGTAACATGCAAGAATGATGGACCACATTTCTTTGGCCTTTGGACAAAAAAACCAGTAAAATCTCCAAAATACCTTCATATCATGCATGAACCAGTAAAATCTCCAAAATACCTTCATATCACGCAGTTCTGAAAAGAGTCACTATTTAAAAGAAAGTCACAAATTTAGATACATCTCGAGATGGTCAGTTGTTGATTTCACTTAAAAATAAGTCCATTTTTAACAAAACAGTGACACTGTGAGTGGTGTCGGCCACACCGGGCCTCAGATTAATGCGGTGTTGAATCGTACACGTCACACATGAGTCATTGATCATTGTGAAAAAGTATCAACGTAATCAGAAGCCGTTAGATAGATTTGGCGTATGTACGTAAAATATTTTCCATTTTAAACTAAATACATACACTTGGAGTGATACCGGTCACACCGCGCCTCGGATTGAGACCCCACCCTTTCCCCTCGGCTATCAAAAATCATAACCAGATAGTCGAAGGGTGATTTTGACAGCCGAGGGGAAAGGGTGGGGTCTGAAGACATTGTAGGATATGTCGAAGGGTAATTTTGTGTGTGACCGGTATCACTCCAAGTGTATGTATTTAGTTTAAAATGGACAATATTTTACGTACATACGCCAAACTGATCTAACGGCTTCTGATTGCATTGATACTTTTTCACAATGATCAATGACTCATGTGTGACGTGTACGATTCAACACCGCATCAATCCGAGGCCCAGTGTGGCCGACACCACTCACAGTGTCACTGTTCTGTTAAAAATGGACTTATTTTTAAGTGAAATCAACAACTGACATACGGCAAACCGACCAAACACATTGGGATTCTATTGAAACTTAAGGACAACTATCCATGGGTCAAATGTGTCGTGTAAGATTCAACCCCGCCTCAATCAGAGGCGCGGTGTGACCGGTATCACTCCAAGTGTATGTATTTAGTTTAAAATGAACAATATTTTACGTACATACGCCAAACCGATCTAACGGCTTCTGATTGCGTTGATACTTTTTCACAACAATCAATGACTCATGTGTGACGTGTACGATTCAACACCGCATCAATCTGAGGCCCGGTGTGGCCGACACCACTCACAGTGTCACTGTTTTGTTAAAAATGGACTTAATTTTAAGTGAAATCAACAACTGACATACGACAAACCGACCAAACGCATTGGGATTCTATTGAAACTTAAGGACAATGATCCATGGGTCAAATGTGACGTGTAAGAGTCAACCCCGCCTCAATCAGAGGCGTGGTGTGACCGGTATCACTCCAAGTGTATGTATTTAGTTTAAAATGGAAAATATTTTACGTACATACGCCAAACAGATCTAACGGCTTCTGATTGCGTTGATACTTTTTCACAACGATCAATGACTCATGATACATAGAGAAATTCACTGGCCACCTTCGAGAATGATCTGAAGCACAAACCATGACAGCATTATGTTTTTAACTTCAGCACCTCAATTGAGAATGTGACACCTTTCAGGACTTGGCGCCATTGTATGTCGTTTCGTCCACTGAATGGGTCTATCCTTTTATTTAATTTTTTTAACTTCAGTCAAATATTCTAGAAAGATGTCGCGGCAGATCCTTCACCATTTTGTTTTACTGAACATCTCATTACATTGTTAAAAAAAAGCAGGGTGTCTTGCATGGGCAATACGTTCTTGTATTGAAGATGATGCACTCCCATTTATTCGAACCCACATGGTTAATTATTTTGTTTAATCCTAATGATTGATTTAATTATTGTGGAACACATAATCATGAAAATCGTATGATGGTTGTACCCAGATAGGACTCCAATTCATTGGTTAAATCTATTGTCTCATGAGATGTTATGTATGAGATTAGGGAGTAAACCTAGTCCATTAAAATGGGAGTGCATCATCTTCAATACAGGAACGTATTGCCCATGCAAGACACCCTGCTTTTTTTTAACAATGTAATGAGATGTTCAGCAAAACAAAATGGTGAAGGATCTGCCGCGACATCTTGCTAGAATATTTGACTGAAGTTAAAAAAATTAAATAAAAGGATAGACCCATTCAGTGGACGAAACGACATACAATGGCGCCAAGTCCTGAAAGGTGTCACATTCTCAATTGAGGTGCTGAAGTTAAAAACATAATGCTGTCATGGTTTGTGCTTCAGATCATTCTCGAAGGTGGCGAGTGAATTTCTCTATGTATCATGAGCGTTCTAATGCATATCTTGTTTGGAAGATCGTTGTAGTAGACAACGATCTAAAAGTGGGGGATGTGTGCATATCTGAGCATGTCTTTAGTAGTGTCCCTCAAAATGTCTTTAAACTGACCATCTTGAGATGTATCTAAACTTGTGACTTTCTTTCAAATAGTGACTCATTTCAGAACTGCGGGAGTTAACATTTCTCCAACATATTCACACACAAAATCACCCTTCGACATATCCTACAATGTCTTCAGACCCCACCCTTTCCCCTCGGCTGTCAAAAAAACCTAAAAGACAATGGCTAGCAATGATCATTCCAAAATGCATTTAAACTGAAACCTTCCAGAAAAAAATAGAGTACAATACCTGCAAGTTGTAACTTAGGTCGCTTTGCACAAGCCGATTTCCACATTGTTTGTAGCAACCACATTTTCTCCAACACTCTAATGATCTTAATTGCTTCATATCTTTTATACTCTTCCAGAAACCCTTCTCTAAGAAGGTCAACTATCGTGTATGCATACTCACCTTCAAATGTGACGTGTACGAGTCAACCCCGCCTCAATCTGAGGCCTGTTGTGGCTGACACAACTCCAAGTGCCTCTGTTTTGTTCAAAATGGACTTATTTTTAAGTGAGAAATCAACAACTGACATACGGGAAACCGACCAAACGCCTTCGGATTGTGTTGAAACTTTAGTACAACGATTCATGGGTTATATGTGATGTGTACGACTCAACCCCGCCTCAATCCGAGACGCGGTGTGACCAGTATCACTCCAAGTGTATGTATTTAGTTTAAAATGGACAATATTTTACGTACATATGCCAAACTGATCTAACGGCTTCTGATTGCATTGATACTTTTTCACAATGATCAATGACTCATGTGTGACGTGTACGATTCAACACTGCATCAATCCGAGGCCCGGTGTGGCCGACACCACTCACAGTGTCACTGTTTTGTTAAAAATGGACTTATTTTTAAGTGAAATCAACAACTGACATACGGAAAACCGACCAAACACATTGGGATTCTATTGAAACTTAAGGAAAACTATCCATGGGTCAAATGTGACGTGTAAGATTCAACCCCGCCTCAATCCGAGGCGCGGTGTGACCGGTATCACTCCAAGTGTATGTATTTAGTTTAAAATGGACAATATTTTACGTACATACGCCAAACCGATCTAACGGCTTCTGATTGCGTTGATACTTTTTCACAACAATCAATGACTCATGTGTGACGTGTACGATTCAACACCGCATCAATCTGAGGCCCGGTGTGGCCGACACCACTCACAGTGTCACTGTTTTGTTAAAAATGGACTTAATTTTAAGTGAAATCAACAACTGACATACGACAAACCGACCAAACGCATTGGACAATATTTTACGTACATACGCCAAATCGATCTAACGGCTTATGATTTCATTGATACTTTTTCACAATGATCAATGACTCATGTGTGACGTAACACCGCATCAATCCGAGGCGCAGTGTGGCCGACACCACTCACAGTGCCTCTCTTTTGTTCAAAATGGACTTATTTTTAAGTGAAATCAACAACTGACATGCGGCAAACCGACCAAACGCATTTGGATTCTGTTGAAACTTAAGGGCAATGATCCATGGGTCAAATTTGACGTGTAAGAGTCAACCTCGACTCAATCCGTGGCCCGGTGTGGCCGACACCACTCAAAGTGCCTCTATTTTGTTCAAAATGGATTTATTTTTAAGGGAAATCAACAACTGACATACGGGAAACCGACCAAACGCCTTAGGATTGTGTTAACACTTTAGTACAATGATCCATGGGTCATATGTGACGTGTACGAGTCAAACCTGGGGTGGATTACATGGATTTCTTACATGGAATATATCCCACTACACGTCTTTAATGAGCCAGCTACGAAGTTTATCCCTTGTACAGATACACAGGAAGAATCACATGAGATCGACGTCATGTACTAACATAGGGCAAGGGTGCATAAGAGGACACAAGATCAAAGGGTAACACGTATATGTTTTTTAACATGCCATGTAATTTCCTATTGATATGACATGTATATTCACACAGGCAGCTGAACATTGGAGTTACCCAGGGTAAAGCGACAAGGCATGTGACCCTTTAAATGACACGTAATTTTATGTACCATGATTGATCTCTTTGAACAATATATCAAGGACATATTTCATTAGGGTTGGATCCCATTATCCTTCCTAGGATGGTTTTGGTATCTTTTCCGACTTACGGTAGTACGATCGCTTCAGCAGGACGTCCTAGACATAGTTGGAGTCTCTCTGAAAGTCCTGGAGTGAGATCATATATCTATTTTTGAGGTCCAGGTAGAGTCATGTATCAACGCAACCAATCCTACCAGACATCGATCCTATATATAGAATGTTAATCTTGATGTCTCATTACAGTCCCCCAATTTATGATATGTTACCTTTTTTGTATTAATATACATAATTACTAAGGGTGATGGTTGGGAGAGTTAGGATATCCTTTTTATGTATTGCAGAATGATTCAAGGAGCATGGGCTCTGCACGATTTGTCAAAACCAAGTGGCAATCCAAGGAGAAACAATGCATAGTGGAATGTTCTAGTATTTATCTTCTGAGTTGTGTAGGAATATTTTGTGATACTATGTAATGAGGTAGTTTTGGTTTCTGGGTAGATGGTATCTAACTCATGGTAAGAACACTGTTTGGTTGGGTTGTGATCGGTTGATGACATGCTTGTGGTTGATATACTGGTTTTTGTGCAGGTCTGTGGTTGATATACTGGTTTTTGTGCAGGTCTGCTCGGCTGGCTGTACTAGTGCAGGTTTTTTATTAGCAGCAGGCAGGGATTTAACATCGCTTTTTTAGCGCTGTTAAAGGCGACATTTAACAGCGCTAAAAAAGTGCTGTTAAAGGAGATATTTAACAGCGCTAAAAAGTGTTGTTAAAGGAAACATATAACAGCGCTTTTTTAGCGCTGTTAAAGGTTTCCTTTAACAGCGCTTTTTTAGCGCCATTAAAGGTGACATTTAACAGCGCTTTTTTAGCGCTGTTAAAGGTGACATTTAACAGCGCTAAAAAAGCGCTGTTAAAGGACCCCCCCCTTTTCAGCGCTGAGCTTTACAGCGCTTTTCTAGCGCTGTTAAAGCCCGATTTTAGCACTGTTATTGCCCGTTTTTGTAGTAGTGATGGGAATGCATTAGACTTAATATGTGACGGGTGGAGCCCGCTATAGCTCCTTGATGCATCGGTAGGTCTCATGAGACAAACTAGTGTCTTGGCACAAGGCCTTGGAAAAATCTTATTTGTAGTCTTGGCACGAGGCCTTGGCTATGTGGTTATGATAGTCTGGAATTATGTATTCCATCATTATGAAAGTGGTTCTTGATATTACATGTGATTATTCGATTAGTAGAATATCCATGTGAATAAGTAAATGTCATTATTTCATTTTACTTTTTCCATACTATGTTGAAGTTCATGTTTAAAAGGCTTTTGTTTTAGTAATGCATTGCCTTAAATGTTTATGCTTATTTTTGAAAGTTTCCGCTATATTGTTATCTTAACTGGCCATTTGAGCTCACCCCTTTTCTTTGATTTATTTTTCCCAGGATGTGAAGAAGTAAGTTATGAATGACCTGCACGGATTTTATGTGGGGATATGAGTGTGAAATATGGATACTATGTTGTTGTAGTAGTTTTTCACTTTATGATGTAATGTAAAACTTTATGAATATATCTAGTGTTTCCAAGGCTACTAAACCAATCGGTCATTCGAGATTTGATCTTTCTTGTGATCATGCCAATGTTATGTATTATGCACCGACTCTGGGTAACTAGGGTCGGGGCGTTACATGGTAAGGATATCAAAAACTTTCTCATCAATTCTCCCATGATCCATTTCAGTCACACCTTGTTCATCATTTTCCTTGATCAGGTGATGTCTGATTTCAATATGTTTTATACGATAATGCGGAACAAAATTCATTGTTAAATGAATTTATTTCATTTTTTACATTTTAAATAACCCTTGGGTTTTCCACATCATCAATAAAATCTTTTAGTTATTTCTTCATTCATAGAAGGTGATTTCATGCCTTGGAAGCGGATATATACACAGCTTCGGCAGTACTATGAGATGATCTTTATAGTTTCTTGCCCAAGTAGAAAACACATTCATTCCAAATCTAGTATGCCCCACCACTGGTGGAATTTCTACCCACTACATCTCCAGCCCAGTCAGCATCATAAAACACTGATAATTCACAGTCCCTTACTGAAGAAAAGTATAACCCATTATTATGAGTACCTTTAATGTACCGCATTATTCATTTAACTACTATCATTTGTTCTTCCTTCAGATTAATCTGAAATCGTGCAGTTAAGAAAGTTTCAAATACAATATCAGGTCGTGTCACTATTATGATTAATAAGATTCTAATAATCCTCTTGTACATGGTGAGATATACATAGGTCTCATCCTCTTTCTTTCCATTTTTAGTATCAACTGCAATTGATGTATACATTGGTTTGGATTCATGCATATTAAATTTCTTCAGTAGTTCTATTGCATAAATTTCTTGAGAAATGATTGTGTAATCATTCTTTTGAATCACCTGAAGCCCAATGAAATATGTGAGATCGAAAATCATATCCATTTCATATTATGATTTCATGTGATTGTAAAATTCATTTTCGGATTTCTTCCTGGTTCCACCAAATATAATGTCATCAACATAAACTAGATCCATGAACTGATGTTTTGGAGTATTATTAACGTAGATATTCTGATCAACTCCTCCACTTTTGAATTCCAACATCTTGCGATAAGAATCCAGTTGGGAATACCATTCTCGTGGTTCCTGCTTCAAACCATAGATTTCCTTTAGTTTACAATCCATTTTTCATTAGTACCAATAAAAAATCCACTAGTTGTGCGATGTAGACTTCATCTTTGAGAATACCATTCATGATTGTAGTATTGACCACTATTTGATATACTTTATATCCTCATTGGATTTCAGTGGCATGAAAAAACATGATTGACTCCAACCTTGCCACTAGTTCAAAGGATTCATCAACATCAACACCTCCAATATGTGAATATCATTTACATACCAATTGTGCCTTATTTCTAATAACACATCCAGGCTCATCAGACATGTTCTTGAAAATCCAATTTTTACCAATAACATTATGGCCACCATTTCTCTTGAAAAGATTCAATCTCTAATTCCTATCAAGCTTATCTAAATCTTCATTAATGGATTTGACTAATGATTCATCAATTGTAGATTCTTCAAATGAGTTCAGTTCCACCATATATAAGAATACAGATTCTGCATTACTTTTCATTCTCCTCATTCGAGTGGGTGTAGCCCAATCCCTAATAATGTTTGATTGAACAATTTCTCGTCCTCGATTCCTCCTTTGATATTTAACTGAATTCTATCCATGTAGGGTTTCCTCTTTATATTCATCTTTTGAGTCAACATCGTGATGTGAATCCAGAGTGTTTTCTACACATTTAATTTTTTATTTATTTTCATTTACTCCACATTCAATTTCTTCCGAATTTCTAATCACATCAACTTCTGAAACCCTGGAATAATTTTTTGTTATCTATTTAATGATATTAACATCACTACTTTCCAAAATCATTCCCATTTGTTTGTTGAAAAACTTATTGGTTGTGTTGTTCATTGGGTATCCAAATAATGTTCCTTCATCTGTATTGTAATGACTCAGATCCGGATCCACATAACTGGTGCCCCGTACCCAGTTCTCCACATGATCTCAAGCACATTTCCCCAAATTCCAGAGGCTTCCAACTAGCAGCGAGGGCCTTTGTGAGTCAGTGGGGAAACCATGCCATCATTTGGTAAGGTATGCAGAGGAAGAACAAATGTAATCAATATCGGAAGCAGTAAATAGCATGTAACAACTAAACTAAAAGTAGAAGCAATGTCTGACATAATAATGATGCAGAATGGAACATGTATCTATGGAATGTAGAAACAAAACAATGTGTTGAAATACAACTGAAACCAATGTAGTTAATCTAAAAACCAACTCCAGCAGCATCGCGGGCCAATGCCATGTCCCATGCTCTCCAGCTCCAACCAGAAATCAAGTACCGGATGTATAAGGGCCACAATCCCTACCTATACCTACAACCATATAATCTGTTTGGGCTGAAAAGTAGGAGGAAAATAGGGTGTCAGACTAATCCCAGAAGGAAACCACCACAAGATTTGTTCCCTATTGTCAGTGACTGATATAGAAAAAATAAAGGTAAATAGATACAGTAATGAACTAGGAGTACACCAGTAAATAATCCTACCAATTACCATTTACATTCATTTAATTAAAAAACTAGATAAAACTAGAAAAGCTTTCTTTTCAAAGGTAAAGCAAGTAACAAAGAAGGTATCTCAAAAGACTACTGAACACAAGCATTAAAAAACCCAAGCTTGTTCTTTGGCTTGGTGGAATCATCACAACCAACCATCAAAATTTACACTGACCTTTTGGGTGGATCAAACTAGCAGACCCATATAGTCTAGTAATGAAACAAGACACATACACTCTGGGAATCTCTCATGTCAATTCCGCTATGGTCATGAAACGATAGCTACAGACTCTCTGAGGAAGCACTTACCTCTAATCCTCATGTTGTATCGATGCTTGGGTAAACTAAGATCACTCTTGGGAATCACAAATTATTATTCTCGTAGGCCCTGTATATGAAACTAAAACCAACAGACCCTCTAGGGATGTACTTAATCATCTATTCCATCTTTGATCTCTCACACCAGGTTCTCACAGCCCTGAGCAGTCCAGTCATGCGTAATCATCTGTCAGCATCCCTAATTAAGTTTAATGACTACTTGAATAATAGCTATCATGCATCAAAAGCATTTAACCAGCCGTAAACACATGCAATCAGTGAAAAAATGTAAACTAGAAATTGCATTAGGGTTTTCCTCACAGGGAAACGGTGCCAAATGGCGATAAACAACTAAACAGGGGGAGAAACACCCATGGGGTGATCCTCAAACATGAAACCAAGCATATATTGGAAACAATTAAACATAGTCTAATAAGTCATCTAGGGAAACAAACAATAGGATCATAATCCTAAACCTGGGTTACCCGATACATGGGTATCCGACAATTTTGCTACCAAAACTCAAAAAAAATCAACATAGGGAAACAATCCACCTACCTCGATCCTCAAAGATCAATATACTTTAACCTCGGCCCATGAATTGGCCTATAATGTATTAGATTTGCAAAAAAATTCTAAAACATTCAACCTTAGATAACTTGCACAAGGGAAGGAATCATGAAACGAGGCGGAAGAAGAACCAGGAACTCACTGATGTGATTCTTCTGCAATCGACAGAGTTCGATTCAAAAAACCGGTGACGGATCGGTGGCTCGGAGAATAATTGGCCTCCTAGGACACTCTGGACCGAATTAGGTGGATAAGAAGATGTTAATGATCATTAGGCGCGACCCCGGGTTGATTAATGAAATAAAAAAAAGTTCACGATGTGTACTTTTAATGTACACAGTGTCTAGTGGGTTTTATCGTACTCCACCAAAATCGGCCTCCACGTCACCCCTACACACCGTGTGTGTGGCCCAGACACGAACAAAACACGGCTTCGGGCAGGAAAAGAGTACATGGTGTGTACATAGAATGTACATGGCGTGTACCTCAAAAAATTACAGAAACTTCGTTTTTTCCTTAAAAGCATATAATAGAGATCCGTACCTGAAACTAATGATCTGAGTTCTTAAAAACTTCCCCCTTAATGAAATTTGTCCCCGAATTTCCCTAAAAAGGAATATGAGAAGAATCCTTGAACAACTCTGGCCACTGTGATCGAATATCATCCTCCCTCTCCCAGGTCTTGTCCTGTACTCACCCATGCTGCCATAGCACCCGTACCAGAGGAACATACGGGCCACGAAGATATTTCGTACTGCGATTGAAAATCCTGATAGGATGCTCCTCAAAAGATGCATCCTCCTCCAGCTCAACCTCCCCAGGTTGAAGAACATTAGGTGGGTCTGAGAAATACCATCGACTCTTAGAAACATGAAATATGTCGTGCATGGCCTGGTACCTCTAAGGTAACTACAACCTGTAAGCAACCAACCCGACTCTCTCCAAAATATCAAATGGCCCGACGTATCTCGGTGAGAGTTTCCCCTGTCTCATAATCCTCTTATGTCCCTACGTCAAGGTAACACGCATGAAAACCTAATCTCCAACCTTGAACTCCAAAGGTCGTCTCTGCTGATCAGCATAATACTTCTGTCGAGGCTGTGCAATAGCCATCCTCATATGAATCTACTCATTCTGCTCTAAGGTCTCCTGAAGAATAAGATTTCCCAAAGAAGTTGTCTCTCCTGCCTCTAGCCAGTATAAAGGTGATCAGCATGGCCTACTGTACAAGGCTCGTAAGGTGCCATCTGAATAGTCGCCTGAAAACTATTTTTGTAGGCGAACTCCTCCAGAGGAATATGCTTATCCCAAGTACCGCCAATGTCTAGAATGCAATATCAGAGCATATCCTCAGGCACCAAGATTGAACGCTTGGACTGGACATCAGTCTTGGGATGTTATGATGTACTCAAAAGTACCTGTGTACCCAAATCCCTCTGTAGCCCCTACCAGAAGTGCAAAGTGAAACATGAATCCCTGTCTAAAACAATGGAGTGTGGAACTCCATGCAGACGTACAATATCTCGGATGTACAATCGTCCCATCTCATCAATAATGAATGTCTCCTTGATCGGCAAGAGGTGTGAAACCTTCATGAGCATGTCCACTACAACCCAAACCACATCATTTCATCTAGGCAATCTCGGTAATCCTATCACAAAGTCCATCACGACATCATTACATTTCCACTCAAAAATGGGTAACCGCTATAATATCCTTGCTGGTCACTGATGCTCAACTTTCACCTGCTGATAGGTGGGGAACCACATAACCAAACCAGCCACATCCTTCTTCATAACTGGCCACCAATACTGACAATGTAAGTCTCGGTACATTTTGGGGACACCAGGATGAACTGCCCATGCTGAAGAATGAAGCTACCACATCAGCTCCTCATGTATGTCCGCTGAAACCCATACGCGGCCAAGAAAATGTAGCACCTCTTCATCTCCCAGTGTCCACCCCGAAGTAGGGTCTACATCTGACACACCCTCCCATAGGACTAGGCCCTATGGGTTTGATATCTTCCTCATTCAAACTCAATCAAAAAGGGTAGAGGTTACAGGTACATAAGAAAGTACAGTCTGACCCTGTCTGTCGTGAATCTCCAAATGCATCTCAGAGAACAGATTCATGAGCTTCCATTAACTACTAGCCTCCTGAACTGCCTGAAACTGAGTCCTCCTGCTCAGCGGGTCTGCCACAACATTTCCTTTCCCAGGCATATAAGCAATATCGAAGTCTAAAGACTGTATGTACTCGACCCACCTCTGCTGTCTAAGATTTATTTAACGTTGTGTGAAAATATAGTAGATGATTGGTTAGTATATACCACAGAATTCTCTCCCATGAGATAGTGCCTCCAACAATGCAAAGCATGAACAACAGTAGCCAACTATAGGTTGTGTGTAGGATAGTTCATCTCGTGTGGCCTCAACTACCGATATCCGTATGCAACAACACATTCTTCTTGTATATGCACTACTCCATTCCCGATGCCAGATGCATCACAAAGAATTGTATAACTCTTTCCCGGCTCTAGTAGAACATGAATAGGTGCTAATGTCAATCTCCCCTTTTTCTCCTGGAAGGATGAGTTGCAAGCATCCGACCATACGTACTTCACACCCTTTATAGTCAATCCCTTCAACGATGCTGCTAAGCATGAAAATTCATATATAAACCGCATGTAGTAACCATCCAGTCCCACGAAACTCCGCCCCTCGAAGACATTCTACAGTTGTTCATAGGTAACTACTGCTCTCAACTTCTCCAGGTCTACTGATACTTCTATCTCTCAGATGACATGGCCCAGGAAGTGAATCTTGTTCATCCAGAAGTGGAACTTTGTTATCTTACCATATAACTGATGCTCACTTAGTGTACTCAATACAATCTCAAGATGGGTAGCATGTTCATGACGAGTGTGAGAGTACACCAAGATATAGTCCACAAAGACAATGATGAAAGAGTCCAGGTAAGGATGGAAAACTCTGTTCATCAGTGCCATGAAAACTGCAGGCGCGTTCGTGAGACCGAATGACATTACCTGATTCTTGTACAGACGATACCTGCTTCAAAAAGATGTGAGAGGTATATCAGATGGTATGACCTGCAACTGATGATAGCCGGATCTAAAGTCGATGTTCGAGAATACCCTGGCTCCTTGAAGCTGAACAAAAATATTATCAATCCTTGACAAAGGATATCGGTTCTTGACCATCTACTGGTTCAGCTTTTGATAGTCCACACAAAGTCATAAGGTATTGTCCGCCTTCATTGCAAACAACACAGGCGAACCCCAAGGGGAAGTACTAGGTCAGATGAAACCCTAAGTCTGCAACTCCTCCAACTACTTCTTTTGTTATTGAAACTCAAGTGTACCCATACTATAAGGAGGTATGGATACCAGTGCTGCTCCTGGAAAAATCTCAGTAGAGAATTCTACCTCATGCTCCAGAGGAATCCTTAAAAAGTCTTCTGGAATTACATCTGGAATACGGTCAACTACCGGAGGATAGTCCATCTGAGAAGTTCCCTGATCATCCAGATATAAACTAGTAATCTAGGCTATAACACTTCCCAACCCATGATGCTCTAGTCCTGCTCTTCTTTCCTGGACATCCCATTCTCCCTTGTGAATAAAGGACCCACCCTCTGGTGATGTTAAACTCAAACTATGGCGATTAAAATGGACAAAGGCCGGAAAAGGAACCAGCCAGTCCATTTCTAGAATGACATCATAACCCGTCATCCCAAGGACATAATGATCCCACAAGAAGTGACACCCACCAACCTCAAGGAGGCACTCCTTTCACTGACGTACACTGGAATTTCTATGTCCCAAAGGAGTGTCTAGTGCCAAAGTATCCTCATGTGTAATGACAGTAAGTCTAAGGCTCCCCACGGTGCGCATTGAAATAAAGTTATGAGAAGATCTGGCATCGAAAAGTGCAGAAGATAAGACTGAGGCTACTATGATCATACCTTGAACTGTGGGAGGTCCAGGATCCTACTCCTGATGAATCTGTTCTACTGAAAACATTTTTCCAGTACCACGGCCCTGTGTAGCAGCATGATATTCCTAAGCTAATCCTCAATGAGCCTAACCACCGCATCCGCAACCTCGACCCTGACCTGAACGACCTGATGGACTCCAGCCCCTAGTTTGATGTGGAACTGGAAATCCTACTCTTGTATGAGGGGTAGAAACTGATCCTCCTTCACAAGCTACTGGAAGATGAACCCTGCAAAAAAGCTTCAGATGACCCATCGTGTCACAAGATCGTCACTCCACTATATCTCTCGGGCACTGAGGCTTTTTATGCAACTCTTTCCACGCTGATAGCACACCACCTGGTTTCCAGAAGGAAGATCTCGTCTACCAGAAGTAATACCTTGATTCCTTGAGTAACCTTGAGTAGACACTCAGTGGCACTTCATGATGTCAGCATGAAATGATTCATCCTTGGATGTTGAACCGCCCTGGTCAATAGCTTTAGTCTCCCTCAAATTTCTTTCGGTGATCAGCGCCTGGTTGACTACTAGGTTAATAGAAGTCAACTGGAAGACGTTAACCTGTGATCTTATATCTGTTTTGAGACCTTCTTCAAACTTCCTTGCCAAAAAAAGCTCATCATTTCCTAGAACGGGTGTGAAACACTGTAACTCAGTGAAACATGAGGAATACTCCATTAATGAAAGAGTACCCTATTGCATATTCATGAACTCTCAGGGCCTGTCGTCCCTCGGCGTCACAAGATAGAAGTAGTCGAATAACGTATGCTAGAAATCATCTCAAGGCATAGTTTACTGGTTCCCTGCCTGTGAGACTAAATCCCACTATCTCTTCGCAGAATCTCGTAGCATGTGATTCGTGAGTTTCACCCTTCTATCTAGGGGTGTATCTAGATGCTATAAGATGGAAATCATGGTTTCTAGCCATGACTCTATAGCCTGAGGTCCTCCAAACCCTGTGAAAGTGGTAGGATGATGCTGCAAGAATACTCGTGTCAGCTCTTTCATAGACGGGGAAGGATATTGATCTCCCTAAAAGGTCTGCATGAACCTCATGAATCCCTATTTGAACTGAGCATCGGCACTAGTTTCTGGAATCACTGCGGGTGCCATGTCCGGAATGATCGGCGGAACTACAGGTAGTCCCTGGTATGCTTTATCAGGCGTACGGTCATTGCCTGGTTCCTGGCATGCACTGGAGGACGTCATGGTGCCACAGCCCTGAAAGGTCAAAAGCACACTCCAGATTTATGATTAACAAGGACAGAAAACATAAGAGTACAAAACGGGAACAGGAGAGAGAAACACTTATGTTAGTAAAACAGGACTAAACGGCGTGTATTTAATCTACAAGGCTTGTTTGTTAAATCCATTTACATGGGTGTGTACTTTTTCCACCACTGGTTGTGTTACATCCTCGACGACACGGCGTGTTGTCCCAAACACGGCGTGTACCTGAACTCCTCTCCCCTGCTCGAGTCCATTTACACGACTAACATACATGGTCCTCCTAATTCTAAACTACACGACGTGTTCACTAAAGACACGACCTATACTAGATAGACTCGGTGACCTATGTAACAGGTTACATGGACGGCTACATGGCTAACCCCTTACACGGTGTGTTCTGAACAAACAAAGAGTGTATAGGAGAAGATAACACTGACTTGTATTGTTTGTGACACGGCCAAGTACCTTGGACAAAACTACACAGCATGTTCTTACCCACATGGCGTGTACTACATGAGTTTTCCCGACCCGTGTTGTTAGTGACACGGCTGGGTACACGGTTGACTACCACACGGCGTGTCCTCAAAGACTCTCCAACACCCCATGTTTTTGTTCATACAGTCAGTAACACAGTTTAAAAACAACACGGTGTGTATTAATAAAGTACACGCCATGTGTTCTAGGTTTTTCCAGGCAGTAGCATAGAAACTGCACTGAACACCAGAAACACTGAAAAACAAACATCTATGTGCCCAATTTCGATTCGTGGGGGCCCATACTCCCCGCGAATCAAAGCATGGCATCATAACAATGAAAATATAATGTAAAATAGAATAGAAATTATGTACGTTAGAACAACTATCACAACAACATGCATAATTTATAACGGCGTCTATCACCAAAACATGAAATTATAATGCACTCTAGATGGCATGGTAAAATGCATGACATGTGATTTCTTAACCAGTGCCTATATGATGCATGATATGGCACACCTTCATCTCATCGGGTTATAATAAAAAAGAACCACAATCATATAAACTGTAACAACTCAAAACATGTGCATCACCCAACAGTGAAATATAATAAACTGAAACACATTCAAAAACTGAAAATTGTAATTACGAGGTAATATAGCTTTTCCCTCTACACGATTTTATTACTCCTGGGCATAGCTAAGTACTAACTACCAATTTCTTCCTATCCATGTCTATTTTCACAAAACAGTAAGGCAATAAAAAAAACCACCTCTGATACCACTTTGTAATGACCCGGATCCGGAGCCACATAACGGGTGCCCCGTACCCGGTTCGCCACATGATCCCAAGAGAATTTCCCCAAATGCCAGAGGCTGCTGACTAGTAGCTAGGGCCTTTGTGAATCAGTGGAGAAACTATGCCCTCATTTGGTAAGGTATGCAGGGGATAAAAAAATGTAATAAATAGCAGAAGAAGTAAATAGAATGCAACAACTGAACTAAACGTAGAAGAAATGTATGGCATAATAATGATGCAGAATGGTACATGTATTTATAGAAATCAGTAACAAAACAATGTGTTGAAATACTACTGAAACCAAAGTATTAAATGTAAACAGAAACTCCAGCAGCATCGCGGGCCAATGCCCGGTCACATGCTCTCCAGCTCCAACTAGCAATCAAGTACCTAGGGTAGAAGGGCCACAATCACTACCTACACCTATAACCATATAATCTATTTGGGCCGAAAAGAGGACCCAAACAGGGTCTGAGACTAATCACAATAGGCAACCACCACAAGATTTGCGCCCTACTGTCAGTGAGTGATATAGAAAAAGTGAAGGTAAATAAATACAATAATGAACTAGGAGAACACCAGTAAATAATCCTACCAATTACCATTTACATTCATTTAATTAAAAAACCAGAGAAAACTTTCAATGATTTTTATTCCAAGGTAAAGCAAGTAACACAGCAGGTACCTCAAAATACTACCGAACACAAGGAGTACAAAACCCAAGATTGTTCTTTGTCATGGTGGACTTGTCACAACCAACCATCAAAATTCACATTGACCCTATGGGTGGCTCAAAATAGCAGACCCCTATAGTCCCATAATCAAACAAGGCATAGACACTCTCGGAAGCTCTCACATCAATTCCCCTATGGTCTTGAGACGAAAGCTATAGTCTCTCGGAGGAAGCACTTACGTCTAGTTCCTCCTGTGGTCCCGATGTGTGGGTAAACTAAGAACACTCTTGGAAAGCCCAAAGTCATATTCTCGTAGTTCCTACATACGAAACAAAAACCAACCAACCCTCTAGGGAAGCACTTAATCATCTATTCCCTCTTTGATCTCCCGCACCAGGTTCTCACAGCCCTGACTAGTCCAGTCATGCGTAATCGACTGTCAGCATCCCTAAGTATGTTCAACGACTACTTGGATAATAGCTATCATGCATCAAAAGCATTTAAACAGCAGGAAACACATGCAATTAGTGAAAACATGTAAACTATCAATTGCAATAGTGTTTTCCTCCCAGGCCAACGGTTCCGAACGGCGATAAACAACCAAAGAGGGGGAGAAACACTCGTGGGGTGATCCTCAAACATGAAACCAAGCATATATTAGAAACAATTAAACATAGTATAATAAGAAATCTAGGGAAAAAAACAATATTATCATAATCCTAAACCCGGGATACCTAATACATGGGTATCCGACACTTTTGCAACCAAAATTCAATGAACATCAACATAGGGCAACAAACCACAAACCTCGATCCTCGATGATCAATTTAAGTGATCATCGGCCCGTGAATTGGCCATGAATGGAGTAGATCTACAAAAATGTATAAAACGTTCAACCTCAGATAACTCACACAAGAGAAGTAATCAGGAAACGAGGCCAATGAATAAACAAGAACTCACTGCTGTGATTATTTGGAAATCGACTGAGTTCGATCCGGACAACCGGTGATGGATCGGTGGCTCAGAGAAGAATCGACCTCCTAGGATTCTCTAGATGGAATTAGGCAGAGAAAAAGATGATAATGATCATTAGGTGCGACCCTGGGTCGATTAATTAAATAAAAAAAGTAAAAGGTTTGTACTTTTAAAGTACATGGTGTGTACTTTTAAAGTACAGGTCGTGTAGTGGGTTATTCCGTCCTCCACCAAAATCGGCCTCCATGTCACCCCTACACACCGTGTGTGTGGCCCAGACACGGAAAACACATGGCTTCGGGCAGGAAAAGACTACACGGCCTGTACACAGAAAGTACACGGTGTGTACTTCAAAAAATTATAGGTACTTCGTTTTTTCCTTAAAATCCTATAAAAGAGATCCGTACCTGAAACTGAAGAACGGATTTCTTACATGTATTGTCACCATACATCCCTTGATTTCCTTCTTTGTTTATGATGAATCACTTACATCTAAAAAACTGAAAGTACTTCAAAATAGGCTTCCATCCATTCCAAAATTCATCTGGTGTATTCATCTCACCCATATAAATCCATTTTCTATATTGAATATACATGATAACATGAATGACCTCTTTCCATTAATGTCATTGAATACAACTCTCATTCATTATAGTTCTTCCCATATTGATAACCTGTTGATTCTTGCACTCAAAAACATCATTTTGACTCGGAGTTTCATAACATCTATCTCATGTTATATCCCATACTTATCTAGGAAATTTTTATATTCAATGGACGTGTATTCCCCTCCATTGTCATATCACATCACATTGATTTTTCGTCCAATATCATTCTCGGTGATTCCATGAAATGTTTTCCTAATGTAAAGAACTTGTTGTTTCATATGTATAACCATTACACATTCCATTAAAATAAAATCATATATGAAAAGTAAGATGTAACTTTATCCATGAGATCCAACAACATTTATCTGGCCACATACATCTATAAAAATGAGATCATAAGATGGGATGCCCTTGTATTCTTTGAGTGATATAAACTAATGACCAACATCCCCCCGAATACAGGAATCACAGGAATTGTAGAGACCCAAATCATGATTTACATGGACATTACATTACTTTGGAAGAATACTTAATACATAAGAAAAAGTCAACCAATGATCGTAATAGTTTAGTTTCTTTGGAAACTCGGAACAAAATCTTCTAATCATGGTGAATGATTTTCAACATACCACATAATGCTCTTCCCCTTTTGTTTTCTTACCTAATACCATTCCTTATATAATGGGGAAAATAAAACATATAAATGGTGAGCTCAAATTCTTATTAAGGGTATGCATGGAGAAAATAAAACAGACCATATACATTTGAAATTAAAAACATGAACATAATGTTTTAACATAAAAATCATATGTTGTGAAATAAATCCTGGTAGTACGTAAGACATATATCATAAAGGGACATCAATCATGATAAAACAGCATCGGAATAAAATAGTTAATTTTGGAAAACCATTAAGCAAATTATATGATTTCCATAATAGACAAGGCATTGCTTCCAAGATCATCATAGTGAATAAATTTCGTTACTGAACCTGGTTTACCTGCCATTCCATCCCTGTATTACCGAACCAGATTTTACATACCATTCCAACCATGTCTATCTCAAGAGATATAAATATTTACCCAATGCATTACAGGGACATATATATCCCACACATCTCATAATGAAATCATTATTTAATGTGAAACAAAATAAACACAAATCATTCATCATAACCCGAAGAATAATATGGGTTTCATAAACACCATCCCGTCATAACATAGTACATATAACAAAAATGGATATCATTTCATCATAAGAAAAAAATAAAACATTGTAAATAATAGATACATTATAGATGAAACATAAACATACTAACTAATTTCATATTAGATGGAAAATAGTTTTGATAAAACACATTAAATGAATTCTTGAGGAAAATATCCCTTCTTCTTCAAAATCATTTTCTTTTCACAAAATGCCATTCAATTTTAAAAGAAAAGGATTGTTGATGAAAATGGTCCTGAAATCATGTAGAGGAAGCTTCATTAAAATAAGGTGTTATGATACCGTAAAAATCCATTCATGACGTATATGTTAAAAAAACATTCTCCTCGTACTTTTACTAGAAAAGTCAAAAAATACCCCATATAGTAAACAAAAGAATGATTCTTTCCATACAATGTGGTAAAAGTCATAAAAGGTTAAAAAACAAATTTAAACATACATGGAAGTATAGTAAACTTTTTATGAAAACATTTTGAGAAAACATGGACATGGATGATAATCAAAGACCCAGTAAATACTTACGAATAAACCGCCTCTGATAAGAACGAGATTGGAATATTTATCCCTTACCTTATGTGCAATTTCATCAGTATGTGTCGAAGAATCATGTATAGTTGGTTTACAGATATTATTAACTTTTATCTAAACCACAATAATATTTATGATGTCATATATGATTCTCTTACGTGTTTTTGTTAACTATTTATTTGTCTATTCCATGTTAAAGTAGCTTTTTGGGTAAAATTGTTTCATTCATCGTACGTGTTTTGACTTGTAATTATTTATATGATTACTTATATCATGATTAATTACACTCATAATGTAAAAAAGTATTTATATATATAATATATTAATAATAAATATATAATATATCAATAAATGTAATGAAATTCATCGTTCATGGAGACGGTAGGCCGTACGTACGCATGAATGCTATTTTCGTTTCCTTATTAAATTGAATAGAAGTAAATGATATATATATATACATCCAGTATTATTATTATGTCATATTTTTCATGATTAATTATTACATATACTTTATAATCATTTGTGAATGGTTAACCTGGAGAATGAATCTAATCGCATCGTGGAGGGGGTAATCTGTACGTACGCACAAGCGATGATATCGTTCCCATAATTATTGAATGGAATTGGAGTGGATGATATAATATATCATAATTAGAATCATTTTATAATAATTATATAAAGTTATTATTTCCACCATTATACCCATCCATGTATGGTGGTGGAAGAACAGATTACACCACAATGTGTAGACGGTATTTCGTACGTACGTACGCGCGATGATTTTGTCATTCGTAGGACGTATAAAAGGTGAAATAGGGTTTTTTATTATTTATAATAACATATAATTATATTATTGATAATTATTTAATTAATTTATAATGAAATAATTAACGAATATGATGTAGAAGAAGAAATAAATTTGAAAAAATCGGTAAACGATATTACCTCTTCTTCGACGCGCCTCTTCTAAACCTCTACATAGGGCACTAATGTTGGTCTTTGAGGAAGAACAGAACCTCTGGTATGTTTCTAGGGAAGTGGAGAAGAGAAATGGACATGGTTTTTCTGATCTTGAAGGCTCAAAATGTTGTGAAGAGAAGAGGGAGGAGGTTCCCTTTTATAAGATCGAGGAGGGGAAGCTTTGGAAACCTCAAAAATCTAAATTTATAAAAACCTCAAGCCCCACATAAATACTTAAAAAAGGACTAAACATATAATATTATATGAGTTAGGGTTGTAATCTCATCAAAGAATATTATTTATACATGTTGGGAATTTATTTTAAACCTTATCAAGCCGATTTATCCTTATTTAATCTATTTAATTTAATTTTTGTTATTAATATTATAAATATTATACTATTATAAATAATTACCTATGTGTTGTGAATTGTGAAAAATAGAATACATTATGACATTTTAGGCCATATAAATTTCAATTAATAATTTTTTAAAAATTTTGTGATTCATAAAAAATTTAATAATATGTTATTTTTATAAAATAACAATACTGTCGATTTTGACAGTATTAATTTATTTGATTTAAAATAAAATCCATAGTGAGGATATATTCGAAAAAACAATATTTAATAGATTCATAACATGTAATATTTATCTTCAATATTCGGGTAGCACATTAAATAGTTCATATAATATTTATTTTAATATTTTTGAAACCATTTATTTGATATCACAATCAATAAAATAATTTCTACATCAATATTGTGTCACCATTAATGATAATTATATAATCCCTAAAAATACATTACTAATTCACTTGATGTAGATAATTTTATTATCTTTCTGTTGATTATTTATGCTTGAATTTCTATGAATTTTATCACTAAAATAAAATAATTACACTTATATGATATAAGAGAGTGACATGTTGTCACTTTCTTTGGTTTTAATAATAATTACAAACTATTCATGATCAAAATTCAATTAAATAAATATATTCCAACCCTTAGGTGATATGGGTCTACTTTTATTCATCCAATAGAATTTTGGCAAGTGTTAGGGTAATCTTATAATATTATTTTTACCCTTAATTACCTGATTTACCTATAACTGTAGTAAATAAAATTTACCGTAGTTATTATTCATAATGTCTAAAAAAGTAGCCTATTAACAAAAATTTTACCTACCTATTCCAAATATGGAATCCATTTTTCCAAATTCAAAACATAGAAGTTGTCGTATTTAATTTAATATTAATCTCGCTATTGAGAAAATTGGTTTTAAAAATTAAAACATTGTAAGAGATTGAAATGTTTTACCTATAATTAAATGTTAAATTAGTGATAATGAAATAAATTATATTAAAAGGTAAAAATATATTCTATTTATACATTAAAACTATTAAATATCATAATTTATCCATATAAATTATCTTGATTAAAATTTTGTTTTTAATTAAAATTTACCGTATTTTTACTATTCATCAAAATATGAAATTTAATAGAAATATATGAAAAACATATAAAAAGTAAACATGTATATAATTATTGCATTGAATATGTTTATTATGTAAAATTAAACTCGTAAAGAAGAAAAAAACTATATTTATTGTGGGTGTGCCATCAAAAGGTGGAAAAACTGCATTTTTCGAAAAATACTTATTTTACCTGAAAATTTTATTTTTTTCTCATACCATGTTATAGAATATGTATAAGATGAACTATAATTTTATAAAATTTAAAAAGTGGTTAATACTATTCATAATGGCTTGTTCATAATAATATTATAACGATATATCATGGTTTAGTGAAACTAGGTATTGCGTACAACCCATGCTATTGAACAATGTCGCTCTTGCGTGCAACACAAGCCAAGAATAGTGTTTATGTATAATTCAAGCTAATATGGAGTTGTGTATAGTACAAGATAATATTGGTGTATCGTAAAACACAGGACATCAAAGAAATTATAAATAATGTTTCTCATGAAATCTCAGGGTTTTAGAGGACATTTCACATTCACGCTTTCGATGGGGAAAGATTATGAAAATCATTAGTTTTGATATTTTCTCCACATCTTGTCGATTATTGTTCCCCAATCGTAAATTCCAAAGGTTATTTTTTTCTCAATAGTCACGTAGAACTTTTTTTTCTATCAACTTGATATAGGTTTCCTTTTATTCTACATCCCTTCATAAGTGAATTTCATGCCTTTCCCATGATAGTACAACCTTTCAGATTAAAAGTAACTATAAGTCTGGAGTCACAGAGTTGACTCACCCTAAATATAATGTGATGTCAGCCATCCACATATAAGACATCAGTTTTCATTAGCTCTCCATTATCTAGTTTAGTACTTCCACTACAATTTATTTTTAGAGCTACATCATTACTAGACTATATTGATCCATCAAAACTCCTCTTGAAATCCATTAACAAGCCTACATTTCTAGTCATAGGAGATGAAGAAACACTATCCAAAATCAGGGTGTAGTTTCTTTCTTTAGCATTATGAGCTACCTCTACAAGGTTTGATTTCACATTTTATTTCTTTTCATTCCATGAGACATTGGTTTGATTGTAGGAAACTGATGGCCCTTCAATTATCTCTTCTGAGTACATGGGTTCTTCATAGTCAAAATCATTTTTCAGAGTAGTAATCCTATTATTTTAGAATAACACAAATGTATAGTAGAGATTTGACTTGTCTTGAACTTTGGTATGAGGTTTCCATGTCCCTCCTCTGCCTGGAATTAGTAACCTTATGACCAATTGTAGAACAATGAAACAATATCCATAAAACATATTTCTTCTAAAATAATTAGGATATCAATGTTTTTTCTTATTTTGAACTCTCATCTATTCTCCATTCAAATTTCAGTTTTCCTTTTCACAATAAGACATGGTGTGTACCAGATATCCACAGAACTGACACTTTATGAGAGGAAATGTCTTCTCACATCTATTTAGCCTCATTTCTTCTAGGATGCACTACCACAAAACTGGGCATTGACTGCGTCACCCTTTATCAGCGCTAATGAAAAAGAACTGATAAAGGGGGGTACCTTTAACAGCACTAAAAACTCTGATAAAGGGTACCTTTATCAGTGCTAAAAAATCCCTGATAAAGGTACCCCTTTTTCAGCACTTTTTTTAGTAGCGCTGATAAAGTGGGTCTTTATCAGTGCTTTTATTTAAGCTCTTGTAAAGGGTCAACTTCCAAAAAAAATTATTAAACAAAATATATTAAAATTTAAATATATAGATTAATTTATATTGATATAAATATAATATATATTTTTTAAATAAAATTTTAAATATATTTTAGATAAGTATAAATATACAGTTACACTTAATATATAAGATATTTACTGAAAATGGATTACAAAAAAAATTAATTAATAATTAGCAAATTATTATGGAGTAACAGTCATTTATAACATTTTGGAGACAAAAAAATAAAAAAAAATAAAAAAAAGATCCAAAATATGTTGAAAACGAAACTAGAACTTCGAACGACCATAACATTTGATCCGGGCGTCCTTTTGATCTATACAACATATCTAATCGAAGTCTGCGATGAGCTCTACACCATTGTGAGCTGGAGGATCCCCGTTTATGGTTATCTATGGGCCAAAAAGGGACCAGAAGGCCTCCAAAACTGAGTTTTTAGTCAGGCTACCCCAATTTTTTAACATTTTGAGGATTTTAAGGCTTGTCTAAGGGGGTATTATTGGTTTTTTTTGTGGGGACAGAATTTATTCAAAGGTATTAAATTCATATTGATATTATGTATTTGAAATTTTATCGTTGTTTATAATTCACTTCTATTTATAATCAAATAAATAACAATATATACATATTTTTATATATTCATGTATAAAAATTTATTTATAAATATAAATAATAAAGTATATTTACATATAAAATATATTAGCTTTATCTAAATAATAACGTATATCCATTTTATTTAAAATACAAATATATGAATATTTATATAACTATATATTAATCTAACAATATATATATATATATATTAAAATAACTACATATATATATATATTAATATAACTGTAAATATTTTTATTAATATCCCTATAAAAATATATATATTAATATAACTATATTGTTATAGTAATATAACTATATATTTATACTAATATAACAATATATATATTTATATAAATATATATTACTATATGAATAAATATAACTAAATATATATATAAATAAATAGAAAAATCAATAATAGGAGAACAAATCAATATAGGGGAGTGGCATAGGCTTCAGGCGTGTAGGGGGGAGGTCACAAGATCAAATATGTGTGGAGGAAAGGACACACGCGCATGGGTAAATCTTGTGCTAGTGGTGATAAAGGGTGGAGGGGTGTGTGCTGGCACTGGAGGGGGGCGGAAAAAGACTGTAAAATGGGGCTCAAGCACTATAAAAGCCCCCCGATTTGCTGGATTTTTTTAATTTCATTTTCTTTTATCAGTGATTTTAGAAAAATGCCTATAAAATGGGTCATTTATTAGCACTATAAATAAAGCACTGATAAAGAACCATTTTATTAGTGCTTTGTTTTAGCCCCGATAAAAGACATGTTTATCAGTGCTTTTTTAAAGCGTTGATAAAAGGGGTCTTTATCAGCGCTTTTTGGAGTGCTGATAAAGGGGACCCCCCTTATCTTCGCCGGCATTAATAGTACTTTTCTAAGCTGTAAAATCCATTTTAATTGCTGATTAAAGCCACATTTGTAGTTGTGATGGGATAATAGTTTGAATGTCGATTATTCCAATAGTATCAGGGATAGTCTTCAGTTATTCATTTATATTTAATAGAGGATTTTATTTTTAGCAGACTAGGTGAAATTTCTACATGACACACATTCATGATTCCTTTACATTGGTTACATTTAATTTTAGCCTTTGATGATTAGACCTCGCAGTTGAATCCACTCATTCCCATGTAAGCGGGTATTTGATAATTCAAAATCTCTTCAACTCCAGTAGAGCCACATTTTTCTATATCCAATAGATCATCATATGAGGACCTTCCAAATTATATACTCATTATTTCATTCCTTTTAAATTGATCCACTCTCATGTTTAGATCTAAGAGTAACAACTTCCTCTTTATGAACTTTAGCAGTTTTGGATTTTTTTTTTAGGCTGGAGCTGAGGTCATTGATTACCTATTTCTGCTCTTCAATATCAGCTTTAGATCCACTATGAAAATCAATTATATCAAGGATTTTATACTGTACATTCATGAAATTATTCCAGTTGATCAATTTCACCTTCAATATGATCATAATATTCAGATGATTCGTCCACAAATGATTTCCACTTATTTCAACTCTTACATTTATTCATAAGATTACTAACTCCACCATTATGTCGAAAATAAGGATTGGAATTAGTTTTCAACTAATTTAATCCACAATTTCCCTATGATGGTTCTTATTTTTCAAAAGTGTCTATCATGGAATCATGGTTTCCTGTTTTAAATTCTGGTTCTTCTTCTTCACATTATTTCTTATCATCATCTTTCTCTTCACCAAGAAAACTCTTATTCAGTGATTTCATTCTATATTTTTATTCTCCATTTTTTAATTTTTTTGAGGATTCTCAATTTTATAAGCATTTCTATCTTCATAATCGATTTATATTAATCACTGAGAGGCAATGTTTTCTACTTTTCCACAACGAAAGAAAGTTAGAGAAAATTTCCCTTTGAATTTACCTTTTCCCGTATGGAACTTCTTGGAAATGAGTGAATGAGTTTCATTTTCCTCCTCATCTTCACCACTAATATATTTTTTAAATTTTAATTTCTCCATGGCATTGAACGCCATTTTCTTGATCACACGAGTCATAGCATCTTCAGGATTGACTCTCATTTCACATGCCACCAGGTTTCTCAGCATATCATCTAGGGAATGATTGGAATTATATATTTCCTCAAGGGATAAAACCTTTTAATTTTCTAGGAGATAATTTCTTCTAAATATTTTCTTTACAAAACCTGCGTCTTTTTTTTCTTCTCCTAGACTCAGAATTTCTCCAACTATTTCAGTAATTCAATTGAATATAGAGTCTTTATTCTCATCATTATGCATCTTTATATCACCAAAACCATTGTGCAAAACATGTAGTTTCGCTTCATTCACATTGTTATATACTTTGTGAATGTTTTAATGTTTATACCACATGGTCATTGGGGAGGTGAAACTCATCACATTTATATAGAACTGATCAGAAAGAGCTGCGGTGAGAATATTCTGTGCCTTTTCATCTCCATGGTGAATTTTCCTATATGCATCAGTTATAGCCAGCCCTATTGGATCAGTAAAATGTATTCCTGGCACTATAAAAATTATAAATTCCATTCCAATGGATCATAGATGATATCTCATTCTTTTCTTCCAAATTGGAAAATTACTTCCATCAAAGAGAGTGACTCCCATAACAATGGATGAATTGTCCATGATGGTATAAGACAGATAATACACCATCAACATCTATATGACACCACATGAAGGACCTCAGAACACCCTAAGAGGGTAGTGGTGAATCAAAGGTTCTAATTTTTCTTTTTAATATTGTGGATATTGTATCCATGTTTGTAGGAACTTGTTAAATCTTTCTAAAAAATGAAATTAGAGATATGACACAACAATTTTACTTGGTTCACCACAAAGTTCTATATCCAAGGAGTATACATCGATAGTGTGTCGTTCATACCTAAATACACTAATATTTGCATGTTTTACAATTAAAAGATTCAGTCACAATCACTCAATTCAAGGCACACTAACTTTAAAATCGTTCTTGGAAAGATCACTACATCCCTCAGATCACATCCGCTGACTCCCCCTTGCTCACAGCCATGGGATAATTCAAACTCAGTTTATCGACATATAGATATCTTAAATAGATATCCATCGATGTCTTTTTTTCTGTCCATTATGAGACACTTCTTGCATCAAAGTCCGAGATTGAAGCACTGGAACATATTGAAAAAATAGTCCGGATATTAAAAATCCTATTAGATGCATAACACTACACTTGCATGCATTGCCTCAACATGTGCACACAAATTGGGAATTTTCGTGGAATATTAATTTCATGCAAACCATTCATTCTATGCAACTCATATCTTTCTCACAACTACACCAAAGAGTTCACTTGATCTTTTCAGGGAAAAGTACCACCTTGAGTGTATGACAAAATATATTTATTTCTTTCATGCGCAAAAATTTCACGCGGCAGAGCATCTAGATTATCATCAGAAAATTATTTATTATATGGTGTTAAATCCATATTTATAAGAATCTATGACCCTACAAGAATTTTTCTAATGAGTATTTGTGGGTTTGATTTAGATTCTTCATTAGCGCACAAAATCCCTTTTGTCGTCACATTGGGAACATAATATTTTTCCACGCAACCTCATCGTTCACTCACATAAAAACCATTCACGCACTTGTTTCCTTATCCATATTTTGACATTATGATCCAAAAAAATTCATTGTGCACAAGTGTACAAGACACGTTAAATCTTGCAAGAAACTTCATTTACCAAACAAACATTTTTTTGCTATTTGATTTTCATGGGAAAAAAATTTGGCATACATAGGGAAATGATGCCACCTTAAATACTATTGTCTTGTTGAAATCTATGATCCCTTTTATGAAAAACATTCAGAATGTCCTAAGAGCATTGAACAAAAACACAAACCATACTCTATTTTCTTCCTAAAATTTTTATGGTTCCACCAATATCCCCCTTTGGGTTTGTTGGAAATCACCAGATAAATTCAAAAGAGCACCATCCATAAGAAAAACCTGAAACAAAAGAATCAACTCATCCAACACTATAAGTATATGTGAGAAATGATCAGTGTAGAAAACAAGAAGGGAAGCATTAATAGGGTTCCCGTGTTTTGGAATTATGAAATATTTCCAATATATTCCCTTATTATGTCAACGACAAATTATATTCTGTGAATATATTCCTTATCCTCCTAACACTTTATTCTAATCATGTCATATAAGTATTAAATGTCCCGAATTTATTCCTTCTCTTGTATTGACAATAAATACAATGACCAGATTCTTGTTTTTCTTCAATGTACATCTCAATACAAACTCCACCTATATAATATATCCCATGTAAACCTACATAACATCAAAAAACCGATTAAAAACATTTATCCCAACTATGGAGAGGGGAATTTTGTAACCTCTTTATGCACTGGGAGGTGGATGAACTCCAAGATTTAACTTCTTATTCTCAAACACATCCAATGACCGTGGCTTGTTCATGATATTAAACACTTGTTCATCAGTTCCCATATGATTCATTTTGATCATGCCTAGTTCAACTTTTTCCTTGATAATGTGATGTATTATTTCAATATGTTTTGTACAAGAATGTTGAACATGATAATTTTTAAGATCAATTGCACTATTGTTGTCATAGTAAATCCGCATTGGTTATTTCACCTGATCACCAATGTCTGTCAGTTGTTGTTTCATCCATATCAGTTGAGTGCATGCATTGGTAGAAGAGATATACATTCCTTAAAAATTACTAAGATATTTACTTTCTTGTTTCTTTCTAAACCTACCAACACATTTCTTGCCAATATAGAATACTTTAGAACTGGTGGACTTTCGTCTAACTACATCATTTACACATTCGATATTATAAAACATTGATAATTCACTATCCCTTGCTATAGTAAAGTATAGACAATAATAATAAGTACCTTGAATGTACCTCATGATTCTTTTAAATGCGGTCATATATTATTCCTTTATTTTACACTAAAATCATGTAGCTAAGCAATTAGCATTGACAATATCAGGTCATTTAGTCGTTTGGTATAATATGCTTCCTATAATCCTTTTGTACTATTTGGGATCTTCTGAGGTCCCATCCTCATACCTTCTCATTTTGGTTCCAACCACATTTAGAGTTGAAATTGGTTTGGAGTCATTTATATTAAATTTCTTCATCAGCACTCTTGAATACTTTTCCTGATAAATGAAAGTGTAATCCTTTTTTTGAATCACCTACAGCTCCCTGAAATATGTGAACTCCCCAATCATAGGCATTTGAATTTCTTATTTTATGTGATTGGAAAATTCTCCACTGATTTCTGCCTGATGAAAACAAATATATTTCTATCAATGTAAACTAGAACCATGAACTAATAATTTTGATAATAATTCACATAGAGATTTTGATAAACTCCACCTCTTTGTAATTCAATCTTCTTGAGATAAGAACCTATCTGGGAATACCATGTTCATGGTTCTTATTCTAAACCACATATTTCTTTCTTTAGTTTCCATCCATTACTACATCAATACCAAAAATAAAACCACTAGTTGTTCATTGTAGTCTTTGTCATCAAGAATATCATTCAAGAATGTTGTCATGACATACAGTTGATATATTTTATATCCTATTTGTATTTTCATGGCCTGAAAATTCTTGACTGACTCCAGTCTAGCCACTGGTGCAAAGGTTTCATCAACATTAAAAACTTGAATATGTGAACATTCTTTATATACCAATCATGCCTTGTTTATGTTAACACATCCATGCTCATAGAACTTGTTCTTGAAAATCCACTATGTACCTATCACATTATGACCATCGAGTACCTTGACTAGATCATATGTCAGATTCTGGTCATTACAATATAACTCGTCATTCATGCCTTTCTGTTATGATTAAACCTTTGTAGCTTCATACAATGGGGATGGTTCCACCATGGATAAGAATTCACATTGTTCATTACTAATCATTATCCCTATTTGAGTGGTTGAAATCCATTCCCCAATAATGATAAATTGATCAATTTCTTATCTTCGATTCCACCTTTGAGATTTAGACTCATTATCTCAGGGCTAGGTTACCTCTTCAGATTCATCTTCTGAATTAACATCATAATGTGACTATGGAGTGTTTAGTACACCTTATTCTATTTATATATTTTCACTTGATCATTATTATCAATCTTACACCTTCTCTATCACATCAGTATATGAAATCTATGAAGCATTTGTGGTTTTCTATTCAATGATCTTAACATCACTGATTTCCACAGTCCCTATGAAGCGCTTGTTGAAACACTTTTAGGATTTATTGTTCATTTTGTATCCAATGAAAAATTCATTTAACTTCATTTTCACCAAATATCCTTTGATTTCCTTATTTGTTTCCGATGAAGCATTTTCTTCAAAAAACATGAAATAATTTCCAAGAGGGATTCCTTCATTGCCATAATTTATATGATATCATCATCTCCCCCATATAATTCCATGATCTGTTTTGAATATACAATATGGAATGGAAATCCTATTTCTTGTAATGTTGTGGAATATGAATCTCAATATGCGTAGTTCTTTTCATGTTGTTCACCTGTCAATTCCTATGCATAACAACGGCATTTTGTTGGGGATTTAACACAACATCTACCTCCAGTTGTATCCCATGCTTCTCTAGGTTATCATCAAATTCAATGGACATGTATTCCCCTCCACTTTCAAATCAAAAAACATTTATTATTCATCTAGTATCATTATAAGTGATTAGACGATATGTTTTCATGTAGTAACGGACTTTTCGTTTCCTGTGTATAACAATTACACATTCCATTGTACTATATTCAACAATGAAAAGGATGATGAGATGCCACATAAATCTCTTTGAATGTGATCAACTAGATGAGATTCCCTTTTCTTCTTTGAATGATTTGAAATGTAGACCAACATCCCCCAAAAGAAATAATCACAAGACGTTTCATGTTCACGATTCAGGTTGGGAATGACTATGAAAATATTTAGTTTTGACATTTTATCCATTTTTTGTTGATTGATGCACCACAGTCTCTAATTCCACATGTTATTTTCTTAATCAGTAGTCTGGTAGCAAATTTTATTACTATCAATCTGATATAGATTTCCTTCTATTCTACATTCCCTCATAAGTGAGTTTTTTTTGTCATCCCCAAGATAGTGCATCCTTTTGGATTAAATGTAATTATATGTCATGCGTCAAAGAATTGACTCACACTTAAGATATTATGATGTAGGCCATCCACATAAAAGAATTCAGTTTTCTTTAGCTCTCCATTAGATAGTTCAGTACCTCCACTGCCTTTGAATTTTAGTGCTCTATCATTACCAAATTATATTATTCCATCAACCTTGCTCCTAACATCCATTAACAATCTTCCATTACCTATCATATAAGACAAACAACTCATATCCATAATACATGTGCGACTAATTTTTGTTTTTTTATGGGCTACCTCTACAATTTTTGATTTCTCAATTTTCTTATTTTCATTCCATTTGGCATTGGATTGAGTGTATGAAACTGACAACATTTCAATTATCTCTTCCATGTACATGGTTTATACATATTCAAAATATTCTTCCAGGAAAAAAAACCTATTAGTAAGAAAAACATTGTCCTGTTGACTAGATTTTTCATTTATTGGACTCGGGTATGAGGTGTCCCCATCCCTCATCTACCTATAATCAATGGCCTTATGACAAAATATAGAACAATGAAAACAATACACATAAAAATTGTTACATTTAAAAGAATTAGGATCAGAATTGTTTTTCATTTGTTGAACTCCAATATCTTCTCCATTTAAATAGATACTTTCCACTTCGCAATGAAACATGGAATGAACCATATATCCACAGAACTAACACTTCATGAGAATAAATTTCATCTCAGTTCCATTTTACATCCTTTCGTTTTCTCTGGGATAATATATTAACTACCTCTTATTCCTGGAAGATAAATGATAGTCTTCAGTTATTCATTAAGATTTAATTGGGGATTTCTTTTTCAGCACTTCAGGAAAATTTTCCACATGACCTTGTTTCTATTTGCTTTTATTTTGGTCACCAATATTTTCATCCTTTGACGATTCACCCCCATAACCAATTCCACTATTTCCCATGTAAGTAGGCCCTAGATCATTAAATATCTATTCATCTCTATTAGAATCATGTTTTTCTCTCTCCAAAAACTCAGTATCTGAGAACCTTACACATTGTATTTTGTTCCTGGATTCTTTTGAAATTTATTTACTCTCATGTTGATATTTAAGAGTAACATCATGCTTTTCAAGACCCTCAGTAGTTTTGGACTTTTCCTCAAGTATGGAGGTGATCTCATTGGAGACCTTTTTCTAATATTAAATTATCGGCTTCAGATCCACTATATCATTAGTTCATTCAAAAAATATAGACTTTACTTTTAAAATTTCACCCCATAGTTCAATTTCAGCTTTGAGATGATCAACATATTCATATGATTCATCAATAAATGACTTCCACTTATTATAACTCTTACATTTAATATTATGCTTCTTTATATAATGTTTATGTTGTAACACAAGATTGGAATTAGTTTTCAACTGATTGAATCCACTTTTATCCTCTAATGGTTCTTAATTTTCAACATTGGCTATCATGGATGTAGGGTTTCTAGTTTTAAATTATGATTCTTCATCATCACATAATTCATTATCATCATCTTCCTATTCACGAAAAAATGCTTCCTCAGTGGTATATTTCAAGATGTGAATACTACCTTTTTTAAAAACATTTTCTAAGGATTCATAATGTTTTTAGCATCGTTATCTCCCCATCGATCTTTCTTTAGCACTGGGAAGAAATGTTCCCAACTATCCTCAACACAAGCAAGCTAGAGGTATCTTCTCATAGAATTTTCATATTCCCTTATGGAACATCATGTAAATGAGAGAAAGAATTTATTTTTCATCATCGTCTTCACCAAAAATATTTTTTTTTCAGTTTTTCCATGGATTTGAACTCCATTTTCTTACACAGTCAAGTGGAATATTTTGGGGGTTTTACTCTCATTTCATATGCCACCAGGATACTCAGGATTCATATTTAGATCATTGAATAAGACATTTAGTTTCAGCACCTTCACTTTTCTATCTCTATCATAAATGATTTAATGTTAAACCAAAATTGACTTTTTTGAGGTGAAACTCATAACCTTTAGATAGATCTGTTTAGAAATAGCTCTGGTGAGAGAATTTTATTCTTTAGCATCTACATCCAGAATTTTCTAATCTACATCAGTCATAGCCAGACCTATTGAATCAGAAACATGTAGTATTTTTATAGTTTAAAATATGAATTCAATTCTAAGGGATCTTAGATGAGACCTCATTTAGTTCTTCCTAATATTAATGTTACTTTAATCAAAGAGAGGGACTTCTATGACACTAGATAAATTCATAATGATGGTCTAAGACAAATCAAACACGAGCTACCTCCCTCTAATACCACTTTAAGGACCCTAGAACACCATGAGATAAGAGGGGTGAATTAGTGTGTCATTTTTTATTCATAATGTTGATAATATTATTCTCATGTTTGTAGGAACATGTTAAATATTTCAAACAAATGAAAGCGGGGAGATGACACATCACTTTTACATGATTCACTGCAATGGTCTGTGTCCATGGGGAATATTCTGACATATTGTCAGTCATACCTAAAAACAGAAATCTTCACATGTTTTAGGATTACATGATTTTGTAATAGTCCCTCCGTTTTAGGTACGCTACCTTTACAATGGTTCAGGAAAGATCAATGTGTCCCACGGATCACTTCTATCAAATACACCAAGGTAACTTCCTTGAGAGAAGTAAAACTCAGTTTATCTACATAAAGGTATATTCAATAGATTTTCATTGAATATTATTTCTCTATTAATCATGAGAAACTTCATTAATCGATGGCCTGCATTGATGCACTTGAAATCCCAGAACACACACACACCTGATATTCAAAATCCATTCATAAGAAAAACACCACACTTGCGTGCAATACCTCAACATGCACACATGATTTTGGAATTTAAACAGAAGAAGAATTTTGTGAAAAACCTACATTACACGCAACACGTAACTTTCACGTGACTAAATAGAATTGTTCGATTGGTCTTTTCAGACTAAAGGAACACCTTGCGTAAAAGATCAACTATCATCAATTCTTTCACGCACAAATATTTAGTATGGCACATCGGCCGGATTTTCTTGATAAATATACTGATTCCCTGGGGTTTTCTTCCTATTTAAAGGCCTTGATGATCCTAAACCTAGTGATCACTAGAGGTACACGAGACTATATTTCATACATCTAGAAAAATATGGGATTTGCGCTAGCTTAAATATTTGACACCCAAATTATTAAAACTCTATCTAAGAATAAAAAAAATTATTTATGATGACTCATTGCCTTTTTTTTGGATACATGCTCGAAATTATTTTTTTAGTAGTTGACGAGTCCGAATTTATCTCACTCTAGACATATGAAATTCTCTCACACTACAAAAATCTCAAGAAGGTGTACTGGGATCACCCTCTTTGATGGGAATGTGATTCCAAACTGACCTATCATAGAAACAAAACAAGATAACAATGTCAACTAATACTGGTATCAGGTATCTCACATATTCAAATGATGAATTTTATTTGGGAAGAAAGAGGAATCTAATTAGTCCGAAAATGATTACATTGAGAGTCTCACTAAGTCCAGTGTTGATCGAGTCTGGGTCTGGAAAAATCATGATGAACGTACGAGGATCATCACTGGTTTGAAATGGATAAATGTAATTACACTAAAATTTATCTACATAAAGACACAAATTTTCTAAATTAATCACTACATTGTGATTCACATGAAAATATTCATATAATAGTCTTTTCACATTATAAAATTGGACACCTGCTCAGAAAAATACGTTTAACTGCATCATGCTCAAACAAATATCCATGGCACAAGGCCAGATATCTGAATTAAATAAATTATATTGGTATTAAAACACCCACCAAAATATTAGTATTGAAATGTCATATATGGTTTTTCATTTGATCCTTTTATGAAGAATATAATATATACAATATATTCGGTAATTATAATAAAAATAATATCATTATTATTAGGCAGTCTGTCGAAACGAGCCACCAACATGATTAATGTACCCAACATAATTCAAGCTGTGACAACCTTAATATTAGGGTCATAATTCCAAATGTAGTTTCTAAACATGACCATGTATGGAGGAGATACAACAGATACACTATTTGATAATAATAGTAAAAAATATTATTATTAATATTATTATTGTAAAATTATTATTATAAAATTATTATTTAAAATAATAAAAACATTAATCATCTTACTCCACCAAAAAATGCTCGGTGGGGGGGGTCCACATGCCCTCTACAATATTTGTAGGAGTGGCTAGTGCATGATGTAAACAATGTTTTCATAAAGAGCTACAAGCACATGGTAGAGCCACTACCATCATAGAGTGCCGCCACAACTGCTCATATGGAGATGATGCCTCACTTCTCACCTTTATAAAAACACACTCCACTCTCCTCCACACCACCTACAACCACAGAAAGTCATCTCACATTGAACCACTATAATAGAAATCTATATGTTATAATTTTTGATTGATAATATCATATATTAATCTGAATGTGGATCACAAACCCATATGTGTGAAATAAATCCATGTAAGAAATTATTTTTAAAGAATTATTTCTATCATATATTCATTGAAAAACCATGAAATGAAATTTTTGTGAGGAACAGATGTGGAACAGAGAATAAAAGAACAATAGAAAAAATGGGGAACTAACATTGACCATTGTTATGATTGGCCTTGATTCATTATCATGACAATAGTAAAAGGTGATCAATAAATAAAAAATTAATCAATTTTAATTTCATCCCTTGGAATATAACTACCAATTTTAAAATCAACCACAAATCTACAAATCAATCTTATTATAATGGCTGACTTTAGTTCATCAAGGAATAATAAAACTATGATAACAATAAAAAATTAAAATATAGACCTTGATTTGGAATAAAAGATTAAATAGAAAATTTTAACATCATTTTTGTCGATGAGATCCATAAGAATTATTATGGTCATCATTCCTTAATGTACTACGATCCTCGATCCATGAACATAATGTCCATCATCATTTCTCTATACTCTTATAAATTCTCAAAGTTATAATGATAACCTTGAAAATTTATTATAATTCAAGATTTATATAGGAAAAAAGGTCACTATACAAATGGAATAAATAATAAAATTATTATTGTTTAATTATTTGTTTTTCTATAAATTTTTGAAAAACACATCGTAGTAATAAATTTTATTTCATGCATAGGGTAAAACTCATGTTATTAATTCAAAATTTCCATATGGTTATAGATAAAATCACCCATTTTAGAGTTATTCTAATTTATCCAAAAAAATCCTACCTAGATATTTCATAAATTAAATATATTTAAAAAATAAATTCATGGAACACTAGTCTATGGAATCACATTCCATAATAGATCATGGCTACAACAATATCATTAGAAATATTTCAATTTATTCTAAAATAAACAAAGGAAATTTCATTATTCCATCCATTAATTATTTTTATCCCTAAAAAGAAACACTAAAAAGGTATGGATATTGATCTTCAACTAGGTCTCACGATGCCAAGATATCTCACAATGATTCGATGTGGTGTCAATAAAAACAAAACCATAGAAAAGACTCATCCAAAATGGTTTTTTTATTAATGGTCTTCAACATCACCAGAACCTTGATAATGGAAACTCCAGTATCATGGACCATATCACACTGATTGATATCATAGAATAGTTCATCCACATAATTCTTTAGTTGTGACAGGTGGGTAACACTAAACAACCAATGCTATTGTTTCTATAGAGTTATGTTAAAAACTACCTTGCTAACCATTCACAATAGACAAATATAAAAGGGTATATCATTCTTGGAGATAGCATATCACCATAACTAAAACACCATAACTCTCTGACTGAAAGGGAATTAGTCATCAGTCCACTGAGGAGTCTTAATGTTTATCAGATATTCATCATCCTCCCTTGGAAGAATTGTTTCCTTTACAACATTCAGTACCACCAAAAATACGACCAATGAACAATTTCCCACTGGCACCAACCACAATAAATTTTTGGTTCAATGTCTCTCATACATATCCCAAAATATTTTATACACTTGTGGTGGATTTTTATTCATTATGACACTCAAACCCAACCTATTTTAGATTATTCTACGTGTTTTGGATAAAAATGAATTGAAAACTCGAAGCATTCTCACCAGAACATGATCAATGAATTCTACCAAGACATATATCTTGTTATAACACTATTCAAAATAGTAAATAATTACCCAAAGGAATCTGAAATTTGATCCCTACTAATGTAGTGAATTAAGTATCACAGTCTGCAAATATCATCAAGGGAATTCACCCAATACATACTACCTCCTACATGTACATGTGTCCCAAACATTCCAAAATTCTGTTTTAGTCATAACACTCAGGTAGGTGAGACATCAAAATACATAACATCATAACTCGCTTAACCTCAATTTGATTCTAAACTATTTCTAATAGATCCCAGTATTTCCTCACCTATATTGGATGTACTATTTTGGTAAATAACCACCATAGAACCTCTTATTACATCAGGAATAGAATTGTTGTTCATACCTAGAAGAATGATGATGTGATCCCCTCCTTCATGTAATTCCATTGGGAATGTATCTATATGATACACAATCACTAAACATCTCATAGTCTATATTTATAAGGCACTCCACCCTATATATTAAAAGAAAAAATGGGGTAAAACCATCTCCTAGGGAAATATTTCACCAACATCACTCTAAAAGGGTCAAGTACGATGTTGTCATCTTTTCTATCACCATTCATGAAAAATGCAGAAAGAAAACTATGCTTTGAGAATTTTCTACTGCAACCACACCCTATGTGGCTCTAAAGCTCATGTCACCTCCTCCAATATAGTTCCCACTATCAATACCATGTTTTTTAATACATACATTGAGAACAGAATCCATGAGATATTCAATTTTACTAGAACTCATGAAAAATGTATAGAAGAATAATATTGTGTGTTGTGTGCTTTAAATATAACTTGAAGGAAATGAGGTTATCATAGCAGAAGACTAATTCAAACTGATCCAAGAAGGATTAAAGATCCAGTACATAAGTTTCTCAAATAAGTAGTGGAATAAAACAAGCCAATGTTAATGACAACTTACTCCAAAAAACAAAAGTAGAATTAGAATTCTACCCATTATATAACATTTAACCTTACTACAGCTGGTGATAAACCATATTAGGAACAACTCTATAATTTACCTTTCATTCAATATGAGGTTTGTAAAAAAATGATTCCCCAGTGTCACTATGCCTCAAAAAGGGGATACATTGAGGTAAAATTAGCTCATAATGTTGTGTGAAAATAGAAATAGGGGTCATAAATACACAAGAAATATGTGTGTCATCTACCAATACAATCAGATCCAACTAATGCATCACAAAGAAAATGGTTCGCCAGATCAACCATCTAATTTGCCGAGATCTTCTCATACTGGAATCTCCAGCTACTATCTAATGTCAAACCTATATAACCATATTATATATATCATCATGAAACCTTAATGATCTATATCACTATAAATCTAATAAAATACTAAGACTATGTGCACCATCATCCCATATTACTAAATCAATCAACTAATGAACATGTGGATGATCGTTTTCCTATAACCAAAAAGGATAAATTTGTTGCTCGATACGGGGTCGAATAACATGGTTCTGGTATGGGGAGAAAAATCTCACTAGTAGGTCTCCAAACAAAGACCACGCCACTAATATAGTCATTAATATGATACTTATTTGGAATCATAGATGGTTGTTATCATAGAAGAAGCTTTAAGGATATCCATACGTACCATGGTTAGTGATTATATCCAGATAGCTGAATTATGAAGTACATGAAAAAAATTATTCCTATATGATAAATATTCAAAAAATTATTGTACCACTAGTTTCTACACATATTGAGTGAACAAGAAGGTTATCACAGTCTTGGTGAATGCATAAGTCATCTGACACACCAACACTGGAAACCTTGGTCAAATATCAAACGTGAAATACTTTAATTTTTTTTACCTAGATCCTAATATAAACAACATAGTTAGATTAAAGAAACATCGAACTCCAATACTAAACCATAAAATGGTTCATAACACTTTTGTATGTGTACTACATTGTTTCCATTATATCATGAACTAACATGAAGAGGTTTGATACACAACTACACCAACCCACCTTGAATAGGCCTTAGGTTGGTGACCAGTTCCATGAAGGAATACCAAAAACATGGAAGGAATTTCCCTTATATACATGTACCTAAGTAAAACATCTCCAATACAATACAATGAAAACAATTAAAACAACTGAAAAAATGAATTCATACATCTGTAATCCTAGATCTAGATTATGAAATAATAAATAAAAAGAGTAAAAATGATCTGAACACAATCCCAGCCTACAAAAAATAAGGGGACTAATATAAAATGAATCATTATTTTACACATCATTTTTTTTATACCAATATACCTCCACCATCTCCTATTCCACTAATGACTATGAAATATTGTATACCATATTCACGAGACACAACATGTGCATGTAGATCCCATACAGGGGTGAGTATAAAAATACGTATCATAACACCCAGAAATCTCAATACAGTAAGAATCAAGATTAATATTTGTATCTACATGGGATTGTGACTTCAAAACATATAACCTGAATATAAAAATATACCAAACAAAGTCACATAGTCTCATGGAAAAATCACAACTATAAATCTATCCATGGATTCTAACTAAATGGTTCCACAAATCTCTCATCTAGAAGAACACACTCCATGAGATACACATCAAATTATGAAACTCATCATAGATGTCATTGCAATGTAGTTAATTAATGAAGGGAATTGAGAGGGTTCATATTACATGAATCCTTGATCAGACTACAACTCATCAGAATAAAAAATCATGATTCATATGTTGGGTGTTAACACCTAAGTCTCACTGGGGGGAAATAAGACCCTACTGAAAACAACATAAAATATATATGATCAATGAAAAAATTAATAATGGTGATTATAATTCCTGAAATTACTTATAATGTAACAAAAAGAAAAATAAATATATCCTTGAGCCTCTCAAAGAGGAGCATGCTCTTGCAACTGTGTCAGTAGTTGAAGCGATCTGAGTTAACTTCCTCCATAATCACAGAAATAACCCATAATATAGAAATATATGGAATCTATAGTAGAGTCACACTTTATAAAAAGATCATGAGTCTTCACTATACTATATTGGAATAGACCAAGTGACACACTCAATGGATATTGGGATAAGGTAGCTCACACATGCTGTTTTCAAAGCTGAGCTGAGAAGAAATATGATTCATATGTGTCCTACAATGTGTATTCAATGTGTATCACAATGTATCGTACTACCTTTGACAGTGTCAGGTAAAATCTTAATGAATGAATTGGTGTCATCATCAGACCAAAGTTATATAATGTAATTCAAATGATAATCATATTAAAATAGACTTCTATTAACAAAGAGATCACAATACTGCGATCCTCACCAAAATACAATCATGATATGTTATTCACTTGTGAAAATTGCCCAATCGGTGAGAAAAAATCATTTCACATCATCAATCTTGAGTGACATATTTGGGGACTTAGTTATGAATATAAATTAAAAAATTGATATTTTTCACCAAACGTGCACCTCAATATTAGGGTTACAATGTTGTAGAAGATTCACCAATTCGACACATTATTTACAAGATAGGTCAGCTACATTTATTTTATAATAAAAATAATAATAACATTATGTTCCTCATGGACCTGATCTAGAAACCTGAATTATTTACCAAACATTGGTCTTGTAATAACCTCATTAAATTCCTTGTCATAATGTCAAACTATGTCTGTCATTCCAACCTCGTACAATAAAGATAGAACTCATAAAACATTTGAAAATAATAATATTATTATTATTGTTATTGTTCATATATTATTATTATTAAAAATAATAAATATATTAATTTCTACTCCCCTAACATGAGCAATTGTTGGGTATCTATGTGATCTCTATCGGATTTTCAAGATCCTCCGCCACTGGGTGCGTCCACCGTTTTCACTAAGTGTCGCCACCATTGGGTGCATCTGATGATGTAACATAGAGCCACAACCACATTTGACTAGGAATTTGGGAATCACAACTCACCACACTGAGGACTCTTATAATATCCTCGGTTTCACCCACAACCACTCCAATCACAACAATTTGAACCACATGACTGTAAATCAATACAGACTAATTTTTTTGCTGATGTTATTGATTGATCCCATCATGAAAATATAACCAAAATCCATTGAATGAAACCATTAATAAAAACATTGATTTAAAAATGATTCATTATTTTGTATTCATTGACCCACTAACATATGATTTGAAAATGATAAATAGACTAAGAAAAGAGAATAAAATTGGAAGAAAAAAATTTATGAACAATCTACAACAGTTGTTTACCATGGCAGCGATAAATTTCAATTATAATGATGAATTAAAAACAAAAAATTAAAAAAAATTAATCTCAATTAATTCTAATGGTATATAAATTACATTTTATAAATCAATCGGCAGTCCAAAAATAAATCTTTATATAAGGATTGAAAACAATTATACATGGGATAAATAAACAAGGATAAAAATCAACAAAAAAATACAACCTTTATTTTGATAAGTTGTAGATCGAGTTAAATTTAACTTCATTGTTTTTTATCATATCAATAAGCTCGGTTTTCATTGGGGATTCTTACAGTACTTTGAACATTGATCCATGATCTTGATGTCGGTCAATTTCCTTCCAAGCTCTCCACTAAATTCTTGGGGGTTATGAAGCCAACCCTAGAAATTGGTTCTAAAACCATATTTATATATGGATGAATATCATAGTAAAAGTTGATGAAAATAAATTTATAAATTAATTTTATATTATTAATTATTCTCATGTAAATGTTTTCACAAATTCTCCATGCCGACAATCATTACGACATTCCTATGTTAAAACTCATGTTCAGAACACAATGATGCCTTATATTTATGATACGAACAACAATTTAAGTATTATTAAGTGTATTTTTAAAAGAGAACATTCATGATATTTAATATATGTAATATATTTCAATCATTAAATTCTAGAACACCAGACCTTGGAATCTCACAACATCTCATCAAATTGATTTAACATTTTTTAGAAATATTCAAATGTCTTAAAAGATAAAAAATAGAAAATTACAGTGTGATGCTAATCATAAAGGTATAGTATCCCCACCGTACAACCATTATCTGCGCGCTGCTAGGAAGTGACCTCTACAGTATGGGGAGACACTCATGAGGCCATATGGTGATCTTTCTACCTGTCGTTTTAGTGGTCTGCTGGGCCAGGAAATCATAATGTGTAATTAGGTCATTTTATTTCTCTTTTTCATAAACATTTTTTCTTGTATATTGGAGACATGGAATATTTTAGAGAATGTAAAATAATTTTTACTAGGAGTGTTCAACCAACATATGTGGAAATGTCTTGTGTCTAGGGATCAGATTATTCTGAGTACTATTTGTTCTTATAGTTCATTTTTATTTCATCTTCCATGATTTGTGTATTTTCCTCTCCACTATAATTATTAAAAATTATAATATTTACCTGTGTCCAACTATGTCATGGAAGTAGAATAAAATGAATCATATGGAGAACATAGAAATTAACATGTTAGGCATATTCCTTTAAATGTAGATTTCATTATTAGGTTGAATATGATTTATAATAATGTTCCTTATGTTTTATAATTCTACCTGTTGTATTCCATGATAGGTGTTTTTAGTATCTTGATTATATGTTACATTATTAGTCATTTCCTTGATTTATTTTGTATAACATGTTTAAGTTTTTAATTATTAAACATTTAGGGAGTGTTATACCATTGTTCCATGAAATTGATGTTATGATTAGTTTGTTGTTTTTCTTCCCTAGTTAGGTAGTTTCCATTCTTTGTTAACTGTAATTCTTCACTGCTTCCTTACCCTATGAAACCATATTTATTATTTATGTTTATCATGTATGGATATAATTTTTTAATTTTTTGATTATTTATTTAGGTGATAACATCAAAATAAACCCACACAATTTGATGATGATACATCATGAACCCATCATGATATTTTCAAGCCATAAATTATTGGTTTCAGGACATGACGAATATTTATTATGATTACAAGGGAACAAATATTCAATTTATTATGTGTATGGGCCATTAAAAAAATTTATTATGGTGATCCTTATAATTTAACCTTTATAAATTCACATAATATACTAAAATAATGTTATATAAATATTACATGTTTAGATTTTTTATGTATCCTAAATAAATTTTTTGTTGTTAAATTGGGTCCCACCTACAATTTTCAAATTATATGGGTTATTTATTAATTGAGAAGTCATAAATCCTATAACCAAACCATTTATTGTGATATATATAAGTTAAAACTATATTAAATATTATCATTGAACATAAATGAGTTTTTTTAACATAATAAGGCTTGTACCTCTGTTACATGTGAATAATGAACCATATTTATAAAATTCCTAAATTCACAACTGGATCCAAATTAGGTCATTTGGGGTTTGTTTCATATTTAATATACCCACTAAATGTGTTTTTTAATTTTAAATGAAAATGTTATTCATTTTTTTAGTTAATCCTAAGATGGATTGATGAGACCCTAGTAGGTTATTATTACATTATCGTTTATTTCTTTTTTATAAACCATATGGGTATGTAATTATTCTATCTATTGAGGTCCATTTTAAGTACCCATGAAATCCTCTATGGTTTTTCATGTAAAAAATAGGTTGAATCCTTTTTTACCAAAAACTATTAATTAATAAAAGATCTCCCACATAATTTACATCAATATTTATATATGATTTATTAGTTTTCAAAAATTTCAATTACATCAAAATGGATATTTTCCTAAATACATTTCAAATGAATTTTCATTGAATAAGACAATTTATAAACATTAAAATTAATTAATGTTGATTAAAATAGGTTTCATTTGATGAAATGACAATATTAAAATTGGTTTTCAATAAATGATATTTCGTGAAAGGAATTAAATATAACCTGTATATTCTCTCTTTTTCCCTTATCTAAATAGAGAAACCACTCACTTGGTTTTATGACTAGTATAATGTGTTTTAAAATTGACCCATTAATTTTTTTGAGTGTGGACTTAAATAGATGATCAATCTCAATGAATCGTTATTGTATGTTTTTGAATCACCCGACATTTATGGGTAGTTTAAGGCCTATCTGAGTTTTTCCCCTTGAGTAGCTACCTTGAAATGAGAACATATTTTCTTTTGTATGCCTCTTCACTTATTTATCATACCAAAATGATAGGTTCATAATCCCAGTGACCATTCATTGAGGTTCACTTATTTTGAGTAAATTATATGATTGTTGTTAAGGGCCATGAACACTATATTAAAAACCCTAAAATCATTAAGAGCGTTGTTAAATTTTATGATATTTTTAATGATTGGTATAATATGGGTGATGTTTTTCATATAAGACTATTCATTTACAAAATAAAACATTGTTATGGGTTTTTGTGTGTTGTTTTAAAAATTTCTATGAATATGAGCATTACAAAATGATTAGTTATTATAGAAACCTATGCTTCTCAATCATTAAAATTACCAAACTTTTTCAGAATACAAAAACATTATAAAACCAAATGGATGAATAGAACACTCGTCTAGTTTATTTAGATACATGTAATACATAAACATTGATACATAATTGAGCTATATTATCACCGACTAGGTTCTTCTTAAAAAAAATCCTTCATAAAAGCCTCATACATAATAGATATCTTCACAACTTGTTGAAGAAAATATAGAAATTGATGAGATCAAATCCTTAGTAAGGGTAACAAAGGAAGACATGTAAGAATATATATGAGCATAAGGGTATGAGAATGTGATTATGAAAATAAAATATCATACCCTATATATCAAAGATCGTAGACAAGAATCATGGCATAAAGCTTTTCCATTCAAAAGACATGAATAAAAAAGAATAATATGACATAATCCATGAAATAATAATCGAGGAGTAAGACATTTATTTTTGGAAAACATATAAGTATATAATCATTTCCATAGTAGCCAAGACGTCACTACTAAAACCATCTTAGTAGAATGCAACCACTCCCCAAACTATCATATTATTCATGTTTCACTCCCATGGCCAACATAGTAACATCATTTCACTCCTCATATCATATTAGTAGTCATGGATCACTCTAGGGGCTATCATAGTAGTAATGGTTAACCCCTAATACAATATTAGTTTATATAATGAGATATAAAACATTACCCAATGAATGTGATGGAGATATAGGTCCCACCAATCATTTATTGGAGGTATACATACGTGTGCCATAAGATCGTAAATAAACATATGATAATATAGAATATGAAATGGGTATCATAAACATATAAACTTATCCTAACATATGTAAAGGGACAAGTTTTATAATCATTTCATCAATATAATATCCAATGAAGAGAATCAAGTTTCAAAAGCATATAACCAATGAACGAGAAACATGTATCATAAAATTATACCACGGAAACAAAATCTAATTAGATAATGATTATGAATGGAAACATTGAATAATTTCCCCATAAATTCATTACTAATAGATAATGATGTTATCTAGGTTGGGAAATAATTTTGAAATATCTTTTAAAACATTTCATTAGTAAAATATCCTTTATTTTTGGAAAGAATGTTTTTTATTCCATAAAAACTTTTGAAAAACTTTTTCATTGACAATAGATTTAAAATCATATAATGGAATATTTGGAAACAATAAATCAATTTCAAAATAATAATTTATTTAAAATTATATTCATGTATGATTTGAAATAATATTAAAAACATTTTAAAAAAACATGTTTTTTGAATATAGTATATTTCTGACTCAATAGAGAGAGACATTCCAATTTTACTTCAATACATTATATTTTTTACAAAATAGTAGAAAAATGGTACTAACACATGATGATATCTTGAAAAATAGTGGATAAAGAAACTCTATAGTGTTTTTGAGATATGGATCATATGATTTCATCCAAGGTATCATAAACATAAACAATCTCAAAAAGTGATGAGATTATCCCAATAAACTCTAACAACTTGGTAATAAGGGATTATACTATCCCTGTAAGAGAAGGGAATTACATAAAGCTTATTATATCATGAAAATAAAGAGATTCAAGATATAACATTTAAAACAGATGTATATAAACCTTGAAAAAAAATTTAGATGAATAAAAAACATGAGTCTCAAAGAAAGAAAATTGAAATAAAACATTTTACTGATTTCGTAACATTTGAAGGTTTAACCCTTGGACGAAGGATAATAAAACTGAAATATGAATACAGAAAATTTTATGTATAATATATTTTTAATATAATAATTTTAATTACATACACCTCATAAAAGGAAATAGTGGTGATCATAACATGAATCTCAGTGAAATTAAAAGTGAGATGAAGTCTACATTCTTTGTGTATTGACTCTCTCTGTACTCAAAAAATTAAACTGTATAATAAATATAATTTTATTATACATATTTTACCAAATAATATTCTTATAAATAATACAATACGTGGTTTAATTATTACCTTATATTTCCTTCTAGATAATGATCCTATGTTGATGTTTCACTTCATGTAAAATTAACATCGTTTTTCGTGTGTGCCTTAATTTGTCACATCATTATTCCTTATAAATGAATCATGATTGTAGAATTTAAGACATTATTTAAATATATGGAATATTAATTATATTTTTATCATAGTAATATTTATTATAAAGAATTATGAAAATGAATACACCATTACATAAGATTAAAAGTTGTATATATTCATGAACAATATTTCTTTCATTTTTTTCATGTTGAAAGAAAGTACCAAAATAATATATATATATATATATATATATATATCGGTTTGTATATGTGTGCGTAATTATTAATTTAGTATTAATATATCGTATATATTATTTATATCTTTTATACCCATCCTTAATACATTGCAGGTGGTGTGCGAATAAATCACATTGCTTTGATGGGGTGGTAGTCCACATTTCCTCATACGAGATTATCGTATTAACACCAAATGTAATGATAAAAGAAATCTCTTATAAAAGGAATATATAATATTAAATTAAAATTAAATATAATATATGACATATTTAAATAAAATTTCCATCATAATTTCTACCATGATTGGTGGTAAAATAGAAATGATAAATCATCATTTAATGGGGCAGTATTTCGCCGTACATAAAAAATATATGTTCAACAACCATTAGAATGTGGTGTGTGTAAGGTTAGGGCACAAAATTTTCCTAAAAACGTCCTTATATATTTATGATACTTGTTTTTTCACACAATAATAGAATAAATATAGTGTAAGAGGTAGAGATGGATAATAAATGGATGACACTTGAGAGAAAATGTTGACTCTTAATCGGGTAACTCCTTTTAGTTTATGCCAAAAGGCATTCTTGGGATGGTTTCTATGTGAATATATGATTCTAGGTTAAAGGGAGGATTTATTTAAGTCTACATGGGTAGATATTGGATGAATATAAAATGTTGGAGTGGTGTGATTAATCTATATATGTGGTGGCCATTTACAGGGAAGAAAAAGGACTCACCTAAATGCTTTAGAAACAAGTTAATTGTGACCATGTTGTTGATAGGAAAAAGTCATACCAAATATATCAAACTCATTAATTTATGTTTTATGGAATAAATATATACAAATATGGGGTTTTTAAAGCTTTATATTTCATTTGGGGCCTAAATTTTAAGGATTAGTCCTTAATTAAGAAAAATTTGGCCTTAACGGTTTTGATTAATTTTAATCAATTTTCCTAATAATTTTGGTTACAAATAAACATGGTCTTAGTAGAATCAAAATATTACACTGAATACAATAGTGAATTTTGATTTTTTGAAATTCAATTCACATATTCTAAAAAATTAATATTAGTTCTAATTTCATAGACATGACGAAATAATGGGATTTTAAAGTAGAAAAAAAGTTAAAAAGTTTCTTGATATTTTATATTCTTTTTAAAAGTGAAATTGATTCTAATGTATAACATTGAATTAATAAATTTAATATATTTCTAATTTTACTTTAGACAAAATTTAAAATATCATTTATCATTAATAATTAAAATGAAAAAATGTTGATTTTAACGAAAAAGTATTAATTTTCACAATTCATAAAAAATATATATTCTCCTAAAAATACCACAAATTAACCCATGTAGAATATAGAAATTATGAATTCAAAAAATATGTTTGTTTTAAAAAATTTACTGTCTAAATGTTTCTAAACATTCATACATTATTATAAGTGATTTATTTACGAAAATGATGTTTTAAAACAAAAATGGATTTTAACAGCAATCATATGATTAATTATCCAATGGTTTTATTTATATTTAATAATTTTATATAATATTATTATTCATATAACTATGTTTAATGTTTAGGTTATAATACTCTTTTTAAAATTATTAGAAAAAAATAGGCGTTTTGTTGGAAAATAGTTTTCCATGTATAGTACACCGAGTTTGTGGTGCATGTAACGTACGAAAAATTGGTGTTGCATTTAAAAGTAATCGTTAAATTATTTTATTGTATGATATAAATTAAAACATAAATTTATTTGAAAAAATGTCCCTAAAACTCAGGGTGTTTCATTCTACCAACCATAAAATAAAATTTCCCTAAATATTCATCACTCAGGTAAAAAAATGAGGAAAATTAGGCTTCATCATATCATCAAGTTCCCATGTAGCATCCTCTTACATGTGATTTCCTCCAAAAAAAACTGATAAGGTGATTAGTCTTGTTTCGTAGAACATTTTTTGATCGGTCCAGAATATCAACATGTTTTTCCTCAGAATAATGGACTTGATAAAGCAGTATGACCTATGAGTTTAGTACATGTGAAGGGTCAGGAATGTTCTTACACATGATAGATACATCATGGATTTTATATAGATTTTTATGATGTTAAATTTTATAGACTATTGTCCCGATACAATCAATAATTTCAAAGGGGTTGAAAAACTGAGTGCTTAGTTATAAGAACCATGTTGTTTATTACACACATTAACATGATTTGTTACATAAAATCATGACTTCATACAATATAGAATATCAATATTTCTTGTGTCATTGGGTCTTAGGAACATTACATAACAAATTAAAACATTAAATACACATCTTTATTTAAAACATCTTTTATATGACCACACACATTCCATCGTACTTATCATTTCATGGGATAACCTAAGGACATGAATAAAAAAAGGGTGAGTTATAAAGCCCTATAAGGGACAAAAAAAGATATAACAAGAATAATAAATTACATTTAAGGACATATACCTATAACATGATCATAAGAGACATATGAAAATAAAGACATGATATAGCATGATTATCATAACATGGAAATGTGTTAACAACATTCAATAGGATATTAGCACCATCAAAGGCTCATTTTACATTGAGAATTATTAAACCCTCATTGAAATTTAATTATCCTGAGTAAACCTTCATTTCACATGATATATCATGATACTAATATTTACCCAAAGCATTGGAGCGCTATCAGGGTGCACCATGCTTAATCATTTCATTTCATGCATAAGTGTGCCACATGGATCATATAACCTGGATATATTAAACATCTTCATATATTCCATGATTAACGAATTAATAATTCATACATGGAACACTATAATCAATATTTAAAGTTAAATAATGTTGAATACACTTGATAAAGAAATGGGCATTGTAATCACTACATAATGACTATGGCTGGGGAAATCATGGTGTCATTTCGGCAGTATAACTGTGTGACAAAAGAATTCATAGAAATTATTGATAAGAGATAAAGGTGTTTATTATCATGTTTACATGAAATGGACAGTAAGTGGGTCACATATAAACATTTCCAACAAATATATACATTCATAAAACATTAAAGTTGCTTGAATGTAAATGAGGAATGGGAAATCCCTTACATAATTTTAGGAGGGAAAAAGTTGTACATGGGAGGAATTAATGAGGGATAAAGGGGTATCTAATCATTAAAAAATATGGAAGGTGGTATGGGGAAGGTTTGAAATCATACCCCAGCATTATTAATTAAAAATAAAATACCTAACAACATAAATAAATTTGTAAAAAATGAAAAAAGAAGAAATCCCTTAATTGGATGTGTGATCCAAAAGGCATGAGAGAGTCTTCAGAGATGATTCAAGGGAGATTGGTGAGCCTTGGTAGGATTCTAGAGATATTAGTTCTAGGTTGGTCCATGCTTAAAACGCCTTTATTGAAGAAGAAGTGGGATCTTGGGTGGGTTTATATAAGAAATGAGAGGGAATTCTTTATTATTTATGTTTTGGATAGAACACATTAAACTAATCTAATCCAAAAACCAACCCATGGGTTTATCCCATGGTTTTTAAAAAATTGGAGTGGAAAATATTATTTTATATGTAAAATGGACTAAATTATTAAAATATCATTCTTGATTATGTGGAGGTGAGTCAGACTATCCAGGAAATCATTTTAAAAAGTTATATGTTTTTATAAATTTTGGTTGGTCCAATAAATCATTGTATAATAAATAAACAAACCTAAAATCACATTAAATTAATGGTATAACATATATTGGCCTATAATCCAATTTATATTAAATTATTACATCACTATTGGGTTATTATGATGTCATAACACACATTATATATTTAAACGGTATTTAATTTTAACACAAAAAATTGACTGCCTTGGAAAATTATGAAAAATTCACCAGTGGATAATATGGACATCCTGATTCCAAAGATAATATAATTTTTATATAAATAATTTTCTAAATAATTAAACTTTAGCTATTAATCTAATAACCGACCATTATAAAAAAAATCAAGTGTTTTCAGAAAAACAACTTTCAAGACTAAATAAATTTTGTAATTGTATTTGAGAAAATTATATAATCATTTATATTTAATAAAAATATATTTTGTAAAAATATTTTAATAAAATATTATTTTATTCAAAAATCCCTTAAAATAATCAAAAAATATTTCTAAATTGAATATTAATACAAAATATTTTTTGTGAATTAAAATCTATTTAAAAACTGACAATAATAAAATGAATGTATAAAATCAACACAAAAATAATTCACATAATAAAAGTGTTAGGGTATTATTACATAACCACTTAAAACACCTACCTAATACCTAAGGGTATGGTGTGTGACAGTGAGAGACTCTTAAGTAGTCTCTTATAACATCGGTCGCATTTTAATCCCTATTAACTTCCACATATCCCATAGCTAGTTCTGCTCAAGAAAAACGTGTTAAAGCTCGAATTGGTCTTGGTAAAGATGAATCCAAGTGATGAAACCTCTTTTCATAGCTCTAAAAATAGGATTTCTAAGGAGAAATTCTACTGGATGAGTCTATCACATATTATGTGTGAGTAAATTGGATTTACTACAGCCTTATATTTATATTAATCAATTGATCCCTATTCAAGGGATATATTAAAAATAATAAAAATTCTAAAATTTATTTTGATATCCACAAACATAAAACCAAGGTGGATCATTTGGTATATAATCATTTTACATAATAATACATTTAATTAGATTAAGAGAAGTTTCCATTAATAAAATTTTGGGTCATTACAATCTTCCACCCTTAAGAAATTTTTCCATTGAAATTTTTTTCTCACATACTAAAATGGATGTGGTTAACTCTATTTCATCACTTCCTCTGATTCCCACATTTCCTCTTCAAAATTGTGGGTTCTCTACAACAACTTGACAAGGGGCATTGTCTTATTTTTTACAATCTATTCCCAATGATTTATGATCTTCACCAGCTTCTCATCTTCGGATATTTCATTCTCTAATGGAACCACATCTGGATTGAGTACATGCGACAGGTTAGGTATATAATTCATTAAGAGAGATACATGGAATACATCATGTATTTGATATAGGTTCAGTGGGATTTATAGTTGATAGGCCACTACTCTAATTAGACCATGGATATCAAAAAGGCCAATGCACCTAAGACTAATATTTCCCTTCTTCCCAAATATCTTAAATCTGTTTCACGGTGATATGTGAAGGAATACCATGACTCCAACATCAAACACTAGATATCGTCGATGATTATCAGCATAGCTCTTGTGTCAACTTTGAGCAGCTGTAATGTGATTATGGATGGTATTAACCTCCTCCACCATTTTATAGATCATTTTTGGACCTAAGAGTTTTCCCTCCGCAACATCATCCCAACATGTCAGTGTTCTTAACCTCTTCCCATAAATGTATTATTAAGGATCCATTTGGATATTGGAGTAGAAACTGTCATTGTAAAATAACCAAACTAGAGAAATATATTGATCCTAACATCATTTGAAGTCAATTTAACTTTCTCTTAAAATGTCCTCATGTGTTTGGATAGTCTAGTCAAATTGGCCATCATTTTTAGGATGATAAGTCGTACCGACGTTCAGATCAGTATCTTGAGTGTGTTGGAGACTCGTCCAATACCTAGAGGTGAATATTGGATCTTGATCGGATACAATTTATAGTGGTAATCTAAGCATACATACCACATATATGATGTATATTTGCACCAATTTATCCAATGAGAAATCATCTTGAATTGCAATGAGGTTTGTAGTATTTATATGATTATCCACAACAATACAGATAGAATTGATTCCATTGCATGTAATCAGATGTTATATGAAAAAGTATACGGTGATATTATACCATTTCCATGCTTTTATGGGTAATGGTTTCATCATCCCCATGAACATTTTCCTTTCAGCCTTCACATGCGGATGTAATAGAAACATTTATGTTTACACAAAGATATCATTCTTCTTGTTATCCCACCAATAATGATTGGGATGATCTTGATAGCTCAATGTGTTTCGTAGGTGGATGGACAATTTCAAACTATGTGCATCACCAAATATTTATTTCTTTTTCTCTATATTTTATGGAACACATAGTCCTGCCCTATATCTCACAATTCCTTATTCATTAACATTTTCCTATAAGGATTTCCTTTTTTTATAGTTTCCATTTTCTTTAGAATTCCCACATCATCCATTTGGTCATCCTTTAACTTTTACAAAAGAGATGGTTGCGAAATTATTTGTGAATGGACTGATTATGTTCCCTTCATTATGATTTCCATGTTCACATTCATCAAATCTATAAAGACAGTATCCTTTTCAATTATCATCAATGAAAGAATTGATGGGACCTTTCTACGTAGAGCATCCACTATAGTTCTCTTTCCCGTGGTTGTAATAGATTGAGATTTCATAGTAATTGATCTGATATAACCATATTTATTGGTGAATATTCAACCCTTCCTAAGTGAATATATACTTGAGGCTTTTGTGATCCATCTATATTTCACACTTCTCCCCAAAGAGGTAATGTCAAAAAAATTTAATGTGATGATTAGAGAAGACATCTCTAGATCATGTGTTGGATAGTTTTGCTTATGAACATTGAATTTCCATGAAGCATAGGAAATGAAATTTTTATTTTCTATCAACACAAAACCCATTCCCTTATTCAATGCATCACTAAATACCACAAAAGGTTTTCCACTTGTGGGTAACGTGAGGAAGAGTGTAGTGATAAGCCTCCTTTTAAAATCCTTGAAGCTATCATCATAATCATCACTCCAAGAAAACTTGACTCCCTTTGGAGTTAGCTTGGTAAGAGGGTTTGACAAATGTGAGAAATTTCTCACAAATCGATGGTAATATCTATGTAACCCCAGGTAACTACGGATATCTCTTACCGAGTTTTCCCTCATCCATCTATTAATTACAGGTGTCTTGGATGGATCTGTAGATATCTTATTATATGGGAATACATGACCCAATAATAATACCTCCTTCAACCCAAACTCAATGTTGATATACTTTTCATATATAATCTATTTGGAAAGACTCTAGAACAATTCTAAGAATCACCTCATGCTCCTCCTTGGTTTTTGAGTATATTATAATATCGTCTATAAAGTCTAGAAAAAATTTGTCTAGGTAATATTTAAAGACTCTATTCATCAAGACTAGGATTATACTTGGAGAATTAGTGAGTCCGAAAAGAATTACTAGGAATTAATATTTCTCGAACAATTCACAAAAATATTTCCTAGGGATATCCTCCTTCTTCACCCTTACATGATAATATCTAAAACACATATCTACATGGGAGAAGTATTTTCTCCATGTAGTTTATTGAACAAGTCATCAATTCATGGAACATGATATTTTTTCTTTATCATGATTTTGTTGATCCCACGAAAATCAATGTAAAGGTGCATTGACCAATCCTTCTTCTGGATGAAGAGGACTGGTTCACCCCATGGTGATGACCTTGGGAGTATAAAAACTTTATCTAGATTTTCCTACAGTAGTTTCTTCATCTCCTCAATCTCCATAACATCCATTAAATACGATATCTTGGATATTGGAAATGCCCCAGGTATAAGATCGATTAAGAATTCCACATCTCTTATAAGTGGAAGTCCAGGAAAATCCTTAGAAAACACTTCAGTGAATTTCCTCACAATAGGCATGTATACAATAATGGTTTCATCCATATACTAAATCATCATATCCAGATTGTTGTGATCATAGGGTATTAATATCCATTCTTGTGATGATGGTGCTAAGAATATTAATCCTCATCCTTTCACTTGTACATAATCAAGGTTCTATTCCCCTTATGGATATAGATTTCTTACTAACTGCAATTTATGTTTCCTATATATAAGGAAAGTTAGTCCATGCCAAAAATTGCATCAAATTAAACCAAAGTGAGTATGAAGGTATTCACTCCAGATATCAATCTAGAAATAATGATAGGGTAGTAGTTATATTCATGGGACTCAATGATTTCCCCATTTTCCATTCTCACCTACATAATTACTTCCATGATTTGTGGTGGTGTTGAGATAGTTCTACTAAACATTTCTGATAAAAAAAATTGGTAGAACCAGTATTAAAAAGTATACTCTCTATTATTAAATAAATAAATATCATACCTATCACCACATCACTATTGGGGTTCACTTTGGTAGTAGTGATGGTAAAAGATCTCACTTGTTGCCTTGGAGGTTCTTTGTTGCCTCCAAAAACCCTTCTCTTAGGGAACTGGTTTTCAATGTGGCCTTGTTATTTATAGTTGAAACAATGAACACTGTGTTGAGGGTTTAATAGATAATTCCTCTCCTCTTTCGCATCCTTGTGGTTTTCATGTTGGAATTTAATGGCTAGGTGACCTTGTCTTCCACACCTAAAGCATTTACTTGTCCACTTCTGGAAATTTTGAGGGTGTTTCTTTCCGCACCTTAGGAAAGTGGGCTACTAGATTTTTTTATCACCATTTGATATATCCATAGGACCACCAAAATTGATTTCCACCATACTCATCATATCTCTATGATACCCTTAACATTTGGGGATCCACATTTCAACTTTGAGGGCACATCAGTCAATATACTCGAAGCACTAAATGTCACGGATCAATATGGAGTTTTGTAAGACAGGATTAATCCATACAAAGAAGTGGTCAACCTTGAATTTAGGGGTAACGAAAAATCCAGAGGCAAATCATGCAAGCCTTGTGGTGTTTTCCTCGTACGCTTTGATAGATTCTTCAAATTTTTCATGAGGGAAAGAAAGACCCTTACCATCTTATGGCGGAGGGTGCACATAAAATATTTATCGAATTTTTTTTCTATAAATCCATCCATTCTAACGCTTCTATCTCCTCATCTAGATTAGTATTTTTGATCAATTTCCACCAATTATCAATATAAGTCTCCATAAGATAATCAGAAAGATGAACCTTCTCATGTTTGGAACATTGACGAATGGTGGATATCATTTCAATGGAGTTGATCCATTGTTTGATGATTGAGGCATCTGATAATCCATTAAAAGTAGGAGGCCATTGTCTCATGAAGCACTAGATTGAGACTTGTTATTTATTATGGGGGATTTAATTTTCCTCTTGACCCATGTATCTATTTCAATCTTGAGTTAACTGAGAGAGTATCTTGGAAATGTTTATGATTACCACTCTGATTGCATTCCAAATAACATTAGAACAGATATCACATTGATCTTAAAATCAATTGTTAACGGAGTCCTCCTATTACCAGCCATTGGCTGGAATAAAAAAAAGTTAGGGGTAACACATAACGGGTAATTCGATGACCAAATTAGATAAATTATAAATTACACTTATTTAAATAACATATAAATTCCTAGGATTCAATATTTGATATCAAAGATCTACTTCTAAACTTATATTCTTATGGGGCATTTTTTCCCTTAAAAATTGTTCATACTAAGATAATTTATTTACAAAATCATATCCCCTGGTTGAGTAGGAAGTCCCATTTTCATTCAACAATTCCAATTCGTGTCAAGCTCAATGTGGTGTTTTTCAGTTTTACCCCTAGATACATCTTTGATAGAGCTACCTCTACCTACTCGTATCTATACATATATATATTTTAATGATAAACCATTGAGTCCATACAAAAATAATTTAGTTAGGTTTTTATTATACTTATTATTATCCCTAAATATTTCAATAGGGTTTTCTAATCCTAATAGAAAACAAAACTAAACATATCATCTCATACCAATGATAACAGTACTGCTCTTTATTACACACTTAAACATGATTTACTACATTAACTCTTCACATGATAAAACAAAGAAGATCGAAAGTTCTAGCGTCTTTGGTAATTATAAACATTACATAACAACTTAAAACGGGAAATTCACATCAATTACGTACCCACACACATTCATTCGTACTTACATGGATTGAGATAACCTGAGGAAATGCATAAGAAAATGGTAAGTAATAAAGCCCATTAATAGAGTAAACAAAGAATAACATGAAAGATATTGTACATATTAGGATATAGACATATAAATGGATCATAAGAAGATCATGATCATAAAGGCATGATATACCATGATTATCATAACATGGAAATGTGGAAACAACATTTTACATGATACTAGCATGATCCAATGCTCATGACACATGGGGCATGAGTAAACCATCATTTCACATGAATTATAATTATTAAACCCTCATTTCACTTCAATTTTCATGATACTAATATTAACCCAATGCATTTCAGCACTATTAGGGCACACCATTCTTAATCATTTACTTTAATGCATTATTGTGCCATATGGATCATATAACATGGATTCATTAAACATTATCATTTATTCCACTATAATAGAATGTTTAATTCATACAAGAAACAATATAATCAATAATTAATTTTTCATAAATGTCAATACATTCAATAGAGAAATGGGCATGGTATTGACAACACAATTACATTGGCTTGGAAAATCGTGGTGTTATTTCGGCAGCATAACGACGTGACATATGAATTAATAAAAATGGTTGATGAGAGATAAAGGAGTGTATGATAATATTTACATTAAATGGAATGTAAGGGGTTCATATAGATACATGTACAATCATATATAATTGAATTTATATTCATTAAATAAAAGTGTTTCTTGAATTAAAATGAGGAGAGAGAAACCCCTTACAAAATTTTACATGTAAACGGGTGTAAATTGGTGGTATTAATGAGAGAGAAAGGGGTATCTAATAATTCAAACATAAAAAGGCCAGTATGGGGGAGGTTTTAAATCTTACCCCAGCATTTTTAATTGAAAATAAAATGACATAACTACATAAATAATTTGGGATAAAAATAAGAGATAAAGAAATATCTTACATGATGTGTCATAAAAAGGATTAGGAAAGGCTTCACAGTGGATTCATGGCATCATATAGAACCTTGGGAGGATAATAGAGAGATGTGGTTAGGTTTTAGTCAACATCAAAATGATTTTAGAGGAGAATAAGTGGAAGTCTGGGTGGGATTATATAAGAAAAGTGAGGGAATTCTTTGTTATTTAAGTTATGGACACCACACTTTAAACTAATCAAAACCACAATCCAACCCATGGGGTGTTAAAATTTTTTTCCAAATGGGAATGGAAAAAATTATTTTATAATACTAATGGATAAACCTATTAAAATATTAGTCTTTCTTATGTGGAAGTGAGTCACACTCTTAAAGAAATCATTTTAAAAAGAAAAAATGTTTAATAAGTCATGGAGGGTCCACTAAAGGTTTAAAAAAATATCAAACAAACCTAAAATACAATTATTATAATGGTAAAACAAATATTGGAATAAAATCCCATTTATAGTATTTTATTAATCACTATTGTGTAATTATGATGTCATAAACCATATTATAAATTTAAACGATATTTATTTTTTACCCAAAAATTTGACTCTCTCACAAAATTATGAAAAATTATCTATTGGATAATTTTTATGTATTGATTCCAAAAATAATATTCATTTTATATAAATAATTTTCAAAATAATTGAATTTTTATTTTTAAAATAAAAATATTCCTTTATAAAAAATTCATGGCTTTTGACTTAAATAACTTTCCAGCATTAATAAAAATTACAAAAGAATTCATCAAAATTATACGATAATTTACAATTAATAAAAATTAATTTTTTAATAATATTTTAAGTAAATATTTTTTAATTAAAAAATTTATTAATTAATTAAAATAGATTTCTTAATTGAATATTAACTAAAAGTACACTTTGTTCTTTAAAAATAAATTTACAATGTAACAATAATTAAATGAATGTATATTCTCTATAAAACAAAATGCATGTAATCATATTGCTAGGGTATATTAATAACCACTTAAATAACCCGCATAGTACCTAAGGGTATGGTGTGAGATGGTGATAGACTCTTGGGGAGGATTAGATAACATCGATCGGGTGGTAATAATTATTAACTTACACTTCTCTGGTATTTGGTTCTACTCAAGCTTAAAATGTTGAATCTTGGATTGGGCTTGGTCAAGAGTTAATCCCAGTGGTAGTACATCCTTTCCGAGCTCTGACTAATGGAATTTTTATAGATAAATTCAACTGGATGAGGACATCACTTATTTAGTTTGAGTAAATTAGATTTTTTAAATCCATATATTTATATTAATCATTTGATCACTGTTCAAAGAATATATTAGAAACTGTAAGAATTCATTACGGTATTTTGAAGCCCAAAAACATAATCCCAATTAAGTGAATAGGTTATATAACCATTTTACATAATAAGACATCTAATTATATCAAAAGTAATTATAATTTAAAAAACATTTAGGCCGTTACAATTGACCCCCATTAAGAAATTTCTCCCTAAAAATTTACTTTTCCCACACTAAATCAAATTTAAGTAACTATGCTTCATCAGTTCCTCTGATTCCAACATTGCCTCTTTAAACGAGTGATTTCTCCAAAACACAATGACTTGATTCATTGTCTTATTTCATAGAACATTTTTTTATGATCTATGATCATCACTAGCTTCACTTAATTGGAGAGATCATTCTCTAATGGTACCACCAATGGATTGAGTACATGTAATGAATTAGGTATGTACTTCCTCAAGAGTTATACATGGAATACATAATGTACTTGAGATAGGTTCTCTGGGAGTTCTTGTCCATAGGCCACTGTTTTAATACGATCATGGATCTCAGAAGGGCCACTGTACCTTTGACTACTTTTTCCCGTCATCCAAAATCTCATAACACTCTTCAATGGTAATATGAGAAGGAATACCATGTCTCCAATATCAAAAACTAAGTATCTTCAATTATTATCAGGATAGATCTTTTGGTGACACTATTTAGCATTAATGTTATTATGGATGGTCTTAACCTTATCCACTATTCCTTCAACTATTTCTAGACCTAGGAGTTTTCAGTCTCCAAATTCCTTCCAACATTTCAGTGTTCGACACCTATTCCCATAAAGGAATTAATAAGTATCCATTTGTATTTTTTATTGTAAATTTATGCTCTAAGAGATCTCAATTAGTGTAAGACGATGATCCCATCCTCCATTATGTTCCGTTGAGTGTTCTCTCAACATGTCCTTAAATGTTTTTATTGTCTGATCAGATTGTCCATCAGTTCATGGATGATAATTCCTACTGATGTTCATCCTAGTATTCAGAATGTGTTGAAGATTATACCAAAAAATAGAGGTGAATCTTGGATCTCGATCAGATACAATCGATAGTGGTACTCCATGCAGCCTTACCACATCGTTGATGTATATCCGTGTCAATTGATCCAATGAGAAATCCTCTCGAATTTCTATGAAGTGTGAAATCATTGTAAGATGATCCACAATACCACAGATAACCATGTCTCCTTTGAATGTATTTTGATTTCTGGTGGAAAATTCCATGGTGATGTTCTCCCGCTTCCATTCTGGTATGGGTAATGGTTCCATCATCCCCTTAGACATCTGCTTCTCATCATTCACTTGTGGTTATACCAGGCACTATGATGTATACTCAGTGATCTACTTCTTCAGGTTATCCCACCAATAAAGTTATCGTATATCTTGATACATCATTGTGTATCTTGGGTGAATGGAGAAATTCAACCTATTTTCATTATCCAAAAGATATTTCTTTAAATCTGGATTTGATGGGACACATAGTCTTGTCTCAAATATTATAATTACTTACTCACTAACATTGAAATATAAGGATTTACCTTTTTTGATAGTATTTATTTTCTTCTGATTTCCAATATCATCCTTTTGATCATCCATTAACCTTTCTTAAAGTGATGGTTAAGCAATAAATTGTGAAAGGATTGATGATGTTTCCTTTTTATTATTTACATGTCCATCTTCATCATATATAATAATATGGGATCATTTTCAATTATCATCAATTAAATAATTGTTGGGTCCTTTATAAATGGATAATCTTCCACCTTGTTCACTTTCCCAAGGTGGTCATATAATATGTAGACATAGTATTTGATCATCTCTAACCATTTCAATTGGCACATATTCAACTTTTTCTGTGTGAATATATACTTGAGGCTTCTATGTTCCATGAATTTTAGACACATCTCCCCAAGGAGGTTATGTCACCAAATTTTTAATGAGAAGATTACTTTAGCCAACTCTAAATCATGTGTTGGATATTTTTTCTCATTAACATTCACCTTTAATGAAACATATGAGATGAGATTCTAATTTTTCATCAACACACAGCCTGATCCCTTCTTCAAATCATGGATAAATACCAAAAAAAACTTCTCCACTTGTGGTTCATGTGATAATGGATATAGTGATAAGCCTCCCTTTCAACTCCTTGAATATCTTTCCATATTCTTCACTCATGTAAAACTTCACTCCCTTCTGAGTAATCTGGGTATGAGGGTATAAAAAACATGACAAATTTCTCACAAATCAGTGATACTATCTATCTATCCCCAGGAATCCATTGATATATATTACTGATGTTGAACTAGAAAATCCCTCCATTTATGCCATATTGGAGAGATCCATATATAACCCATTTCTTGTGATGATATGTCACCTAAATGAGACCTACTTCAACCGGAACTCACACTTGATGTACTTTTATTAGAGCTTCTACTTTCTCAAGGTCTCTAGTATAGTGTTTAGATTCTTCTCATGCTCCTCCTTCGTTTTGGAGTATATTTAAATATAATCTATAAAGAATACCACAAATTCATCTAGGTAATCTCTAAAGACCCTATTTTTGATGTTTATGAAGATCTATTAAGCATTAGTGAGTCTGAAAGGTATTACCATGAATTCATAGTGCCCGGACCTTGTACAATAAGTAGTCATGGAGATATACTCTTTCTTCACCCTTACTTGATAATATTTTGACCGCAGATCCACATTGGGGAAGTATTATGCTTCACATAGTTGATTTAATAAGTCATCAATTCATGTCATAGGATACATGATCATTTTCATTATTTTTTTATCTCACCATAATCAATGATAATGCGCATTGACCCATTCTTCATCATGACGAAGAGGACTGGTGAACCCCATGGTGAAGCACTTAGGCATATAAACCCTTTATCCTTATTCTCTGGTAGTTGTTTTTCAGCACCTCATGCTCTAAAAAATCCATTATATATAGATTCACAAATAGTGGAAACACCTCAGGTTTAAATTCGATTGAGAATTCAAAAAATCTTTTAAAAGAGAGACGAGACAATTCCTCGGGAAACACTTCATCAAATTAAGTCACAATAGGCATGTATTCATGGATGGTTTCTTCCTTCGACCCAAACATCTAATCAAGAAACAAATTCTCATAGGGCAGTAATATCCACACTTGAGATGATGGTGCTAATGTAGATTCATCCACCTCCTTGAACTTGTATAGAATCAGAGGTTGATTAGCCATATGAAGGGTGATATCCCTCTCACAGAAATTTATGTTGGCTCTATGTAAGGAAATCCAATCCATTCCATGAATTGCATTAAATTCCACCAATGTTAGTTTGGTGAGGTTCTTCGGGATGTTCAATCAACAAATTATGCACGGTGCTGAGTTATATTAATGAGATGCTATGATTTTCTTCATTTTTCATTCTCAGCAACATCTTTATTTCCATGATTTCTAATGATGCTGGCATTATTCTAATAAACATATGGTATATAAAAGAATGCATAGAAATAGAATCCAAAAGTATGTTTGTTATTTTTGAATGAATAACTTGTGTATTTTTCACCACTTCATTTTTAGGTTTCAATTTTCCAGTAGTTATGGAAAAAGTTATTAGTTATTTCCTTGGATGTTGTCAAATGCATCCAAAAACACTTTCCTTAAGGAAGTGGTTTGCAAAGTGACCAGGTTCAATGCAGTTGTAGCGATGAACAATGCGTTGATTTTTAAGCAAATAATTCTTATTCTCTATCGATGTTGCAGGTTTTTCATGCATTTAGATAATGGCCAGGTTCCCTTCTCTTCCACATCTAATGCATTTTGTCCTCCCCGTTAGGCACTTTCTAGGGTGATTCTTTTTGCTCCTTTGGCAAGTGGGGTGCAGGATTTTCATAGAACCATTGGATTTATCCATCGTACCCCCATAATTGAAGTTCTCCATATGCTTATTATCTCCATGATACCCCTACGATTCTCTGATATCCATTTACACTTTGAGGTCACATCATACAGTTTTCTCACATCTCTCGATGTCTCAGATCACTAGGGATTTCCATAGGCTAGCTTTTAGCCCTCCAAAGAAGTGGTCAACCTTTCATTAAAGAGTAAAGATAGTGTCGAAGGCATTCAAGAATTTTTAAGTTGTACTCTTACGCTCTGTCATATTGTTCATCTTTTTTGCTCGAGGGCATGGAAGTCCCTTTCCATTTTAATGTTAGAGGGTGCATCAAAAATATTTTTTAATTTTTTTTCAGAATTCCTTCTATTCCAACAGGTCATTCTACTCCTCTGGCTTTGTATTTTTCTATAATTTAAACCATTGATCAACTTCACCCTCCATACAACAACTATCTAGACGAACCATCTATTGTTTGAAACATTGATGTATGGAGAAGATCTTTTTAATAGAGCTGGTCCATTTTGTCTAGATTGAGGGATATGATTATCCATTAAATGTATGATCCATTGTCTCATGAAGTCCTCAATTTCAAATTTTTCATTCTTAGGGAGGTTGAAAGTTACTCTTGACCCATTTTCTATTCAAATCATGAGTTCACTGAGAGAGTATTGTGAAAAAGATCATGATTCCCACTCCCATTGGATTGGACATCTCGTTAGAACACTCATCACAATGATCTCTACATTAGTTGTTAGAAAAAGTACTCCTATTACCAGACATTGGTTGGAATAAATGGAAAATTAGGGGTAACACATAATGGGTAATCCAATGACCAAAAATAATAACTTATAAATTACACTTATTTCCTTAACATATAAATTCATATGCATCAATATATGTCATTAATGATCTAATTCCGAACATATATTCTTAGGGGATATTTTTTCCTTAAAATGGTTCATACTAAACTTTTGAATTTACCCAAGAAAATACATTGGGAGTTTCATAACCAATAGTGCATTAAGTCCCATTGTTATTCACCAGTTCCCATTTGATTCTAGATCAAAGTGGTGTTTTTAGGTTTTACCCTTATGTACATTTGTGCTAGAGCATCATCTACCTTCTCTTATCAAGATAGGTATGTATTTTCTTTATAAACCCCTTAATTAGTACTCACCAAAATTTAGGGATTTTTCTATTATACTTAGTCTTATCACAAATCATTTCCCTAGGGTTTTCTAATACTAATCCAAAAAATAACTAACCATATCCTTTAATAACAACTATAACAACCTTTCTCTTTATTACACACTTAAACAAGATTTATTACATAATATCTTCACTTATTACAACATATATTATCAAGAGTTCTAGTATCTTTAAGGCATTGGAATACTAAACAACTAATTAAGAAAATGAAATATACATCTTTATTGAAAACATATTTTACATGAACACACACATTCATTCGTACTTAGCATTACATGGGATAACCTAATGACATGCGTAAGAAAAGAGTGAGTTATAAACTCTAGTAAGGGTGGAAAATAGGAATCACATGAAGAAAAAAGTACATGATAGTAAATAGACATATCAATGTATCCTAAGATAAACATGAAGATAATTACAAGATATAGTGTGATTATCATAACCTGTAAATGTGGAAACAACATTTAACATGATATTAGCATGATCCAAGGCCCATTTAACATGAAGCATGAGTAAAACCTCATTAAACATGAATTATAATGAGTAAAGCATCATTTATATTGATTTATAATAATATTATTATTCCTCTAATGCACTGAAGTGCTATCAGGGCACACCCTTGTTAATCAAATCATTTCATACAGAAGTGTGACACATGGGTCATATATCATGAATTCAATAATCATTATCATTTATTCCACAAAAAAGTAATGTGTAATTCTTATATGATATCTATAATCATTAATTAAATATTTATAAAAATAATTTTAAAACAGAACGTGGAATTCATACCTAAATCTCTATAATAATGAAACTCTCCTCCAAATAAGAAATCCAAATAACTCACCCAATATTGGTAGCATAAAATTGTGACATAAGAATTCATAAAAATGGTTGATGAGAGATAGAGGGGTGTGTCATAATATATACATGAAATGGAAGATAATGGTGTCATATATAAACATGTCCCAACAAATGTAATTGAATTTATATTCATAAAACAAAAGAGTTGTTGAATGTAAATGATGAGAGAGAAATGTCTTATAATATTTCGGAAAGGTAACTGGTGTACATGGGAGAAATTAATGAGAGAGAAAGGGGTCGCACATAATTAAAACATAAGTAGGGAAGTATGTGGATTGTTATAAATCATACCCAAACATTTTCAAATGAAAATAAAATGGCATATCGACATAATGAAATATGGATGAAAATGAGAAAGGATGAAATCCCTTACTTGGAATTGTGAAACTAAAGGCTTGGAAGAGGCTTGAGAGAGGCTTATTGGGAGATAGGGGCGCCTTGGGAGTATTCTAGTGAAAGGAAGGAAGGGTTTGGTTGAGCTCCATTAAATTTTAGAGAAGTGGAAATGGGGGCTTGAGTGGGATTATATATTATAGGGGATAGAATTATTTATTATTTAGTATTCAGACACCACATATTAGACTAATCAAAACCACAAACCAACCCTTGTTTTTCCCCATTTTTTTTGCTAATGGGGAGTGGGAAAAAATTATTTTATATGTAAAATGAAAGAACATTTTAAAATATTAGTCTTGCTTATGTGGAGGAGAGTTACACTCTCAAGAAAATCATTTTAAATTTTTTAACTATAATATAAGTCTTAGAGGGTCCACAAATGCTTTTTTTTTAAACCTAAAATCACATTATTTTAATGGTAAAACATATATTTACTGAATATCCCTTTTATAGTATTTTATTACATAAATATTGGGTCATTATGATGACATAAAACACCATATATATTTAAATGATATTTAATTTTTACCCAAAAAATGAATATATCAGAAAATAAACAAAAATTCACCATTAGATAATTTTGATGTCCTGATTCAAAAATTAATATTCATTTTTTCTAAATTATTTTCTAAATATGGGATTTTTTACATTGAAAAATCCTTCCTTTATCGAAATATAATAGGGTTTGATAAAAACAGCTTTCTAGACTTAATAAAAATTACAATTGTATTCATAAAAATTATACGATAATTTATATTTAATATAAATTAATTTGGTAATTATAATTTATTAAAAAAAATTAATTAAAAAATCCATTATTTCATAAAGAATGATTTCTTAATTTAATATTAACTAAAAATTATATTTTTTTATTAAAATATATTCACAATGTAACAATTATAAAATTCACGTATATGAGAAATAAAAAATAATGAATATATTCATAGTGATATGTTCTTCTTATATAATCACTTAAAACACAAGCATACTACATAAAGGTAATGTGTACGATGGTGACAGACTCATGGGGAGGCTAAGATAACATCACTCATGTGGTAATCTCTTTTAACTTCCACATATCCAGTTGGAGGTTCTGCTCTACCTACATATGTTGAAGTTGGACATGGGCTTGGTCAAGAGCAACTCCCAGTGACGCTACCTCCTTTCTGAGCTTTGATAAATGGGCTTTGTATGAAGAAATTATACAAGAGGATGACATCAATTCCTTTGACTTAGTATGTTGTATTTTTTAAATCCCTATATTTATAATATTCAATTGATCAATGTTCAATAACTATATTAGCAATGGTAACAATTATTACTGGTGTTTTGAAACCCAAAAACATAAAACAAAATAAATTCATATGTTATATATCCATTTTAAATAATATGTCATTTAATTAGATCAAGATTAAATTTCAGTAATAAATTTTTTGGTCGTTGCATTAGTTTCCCTTTCATCCCAAATCTTGTAAATTTATTCCTGGGTGATATTCGTAGAAACACCTTTTCACAAACCTCAAATTCGCGATTACACTAATGGTTATCAGCATAACATTTCAACCAACGTTGAGATGCATCGATATTCTTCTGAACAATTATTACCTTATTTTCCATTTCTTTAGTGATCTCAGGTCTTAGTATCTTTCTTACTCCTACCACATCAAGGCATGTTGGAGCTCTATATTTATTCCCCTAAAAGGATTCATACTAGTCAATATGAATTATTGAGTGAATGCTATTTTTGTAAAAAAAAAACTCAACTAGAGTAAGGTGTTGATAATAACCTCCATTGAAATATAGATTATAAGATCCCAACATATCTTATAGGGTTTTAATTTTTCTCTTAGGAAGACCATCTCTCTAAGGATGATAAGCAGTGTTGAAACGCAATTATGTATCAAGTGATTTCATAAGATATTTACCAAAAATTGATTTAAACCTAATATCTTGATCATATACAATATAATGTGATACTCCAGGAAACCTTACCACATCCAATGACAAAATAGATATTGATGTACTCCCATTTTTATTCTGGTCTGGTTAATGGATGAAACATCCCATTATACTTTTTTCATTCAACCTTATCATGCTAGAGTACCAAACACCGAGATACAAACTTCTCGATACCTCTCTTAATTTGATCCCACTACATGTATTATTTTAAGACCATATACATCATCATACTTCTAGGAAGAAAATTTTATGATGCACCATGAGAATCCTCAAACACCCCATTTTATAAATATGTCATCGACAAAACACATAAATGGTTCATAATCCTTTACATTCCATCCTGATCAATATTGAACTCATGATATATTTTTAAAATTCTTTTACAATTCATAATAATCTTTTTGAGCCTCCTTGATATTTACTTGGACAAAGGGTTGAACATTCAGTAGAGAAATATAATACCCCCCCCCCCCACATTCATCATAATTTCTAGATATATACCTTTAAAATATAGAAATATTTGATCTTTTGTTATCATTATCATAGATAAGATAGCATGATATTTTCGACTCAAAGCATTGAACACCTTGTGCTCTTTTCTAGGATGGTAATGTGTTGAGAAATAATAATCCTTTATCAACTCAACCCATCTTCTCTAGCACATGTTTGTATCCATCTATGTGATTATATATTTCAAACATTTATGATTGGTATATATTTCGCACTTTTCTATAGACAGATAATTCCTCTGTATCCTTGATGAAAAAATTAATGCTTCTAACTCCAAATCATGAGGTGGGTAATTCTTCTAATTAATCTTCAACTATTAGGAGGAAAAGCATTAAACCATGTTATTTTTTATATGAACAAAACCCAATACCTTCTTAGATAAATTACTATAAATTACAAATCAATCTCTACTACAGTATAATGTAATAATAGGTTCCCTCAACAACATTCATTTCAGTTCCTTAAAATTTTCCCTAAAATGATCTATCCAGAAGAACATTAAACCCATAAAAGTTAAAGTGGTCAGAGGATTAGATGGTCATGAGAAATTATCCAAAAATCGTCAATAATATCCAGATAATCCAAGAAATATATGTATCTCAATCAATGTGTTTTGTTTAGGCCAATATTTAATAGCTCGATCATTGATGGCTCTACAACTACACCATCAATTTAGATTATGTGACCAAAACATGAACCCTTTTGCATCTAAAAGTCATAGATTGTAAAATGATCATATATCTTCTCCTTCCATAGGTCCTTTAATACTATATTCAATTGATATTCATGCTCTTCATTTCTATTGGAATAGATATGAATATCGTCAATAAATACTACTACAAACTGGTCAAGATTATCTATAAATACTATATTAATTAAATACATGATGATAGTAGTGGAATTAGTAAGAGAAAAAGGCATTAGAATATATTCATAGTAACCATAAATTTTAAATAATTCCACCTTGGGTATATCCCCTTACTTAATCCTATGTTGACGATATACATATTGATGTACAATCATGGAAAATTATTGAGCTATGTGTTTTTGATCAAACAAGTCATCAATATGGGAAGAGGTTATGGTTCTTGATTTTGATCTTGTTAAACTCCCGATAATCAATGCATAGTCTGAATGATCCATATTATTTTTTCACAAAATGAATTTGTGCACCAAAAGGATAAAATCTTTTCCAAATGAATAATTTATAATGGTTTTCCTGAATTTTTTTCTACAATTACAAAAAATCAATTGAATGTATTCTATAAGGAATCGTTAAAATTGTTGTGGAACCAGTTATAACTTATATTGAGGACTCGACATCCCATTTAGGCGAATGACTAGGAAATAATTCTATAAATACATCCACAAAATCCCGAACAATGGGTGTACCATTGATGTTGATCTTCTCACCTACCATTTCAGATAATAAACATTAAAATAGGAATTAAGACTCATCCGCTTGATGTAATCTCCATTGGAATTTTACACATATCATCACATTGATTGATGGCCATTGGTGGGTTTAGAATATCAAATGTAACTTTCCACATATTGAAAATTTTTGTCGGATTTTTGTAGGAAAACCCAATGTATTCCTATGATGACATCAAATTAGATCAAAGGAATAATGAAAAGATTTGTAGGATGTAAATTTACAAAAACATTAACCAGAGAGAAATCATATACTTTATATTCAATGATCATACCATTAGGGGTTTTTAATGCTAATTCCACCTCTAATTTTCATTGTTGAAACCTCAGAACCCTTAGAAAATTCTTTAGATATGAAATAGTAGGTATATACAGAATCAAATATGACATTATCATGTCCATAGAAGAGGGTAGTTTTACCTTTTAGCACATTTTAATCGCACTCCTCATCAATAATAGCAATTTCATGAGATTTCCACTTGTCCCTTGGCTTAAGATATTACTGACATCAATAATCATCACTAACCCTTGTGTATAGGATGAAGATAGAATATTGCACATTCTCCTTTAACTTGTAGTACTAAATCATGGTAGGTGAATTCTATGTGGATCATTCTCTATTATCATTTTGAGCCATCATCTTCCCATCACCATGTATTTCAATTGCCTGAGGACCTTAATTTCCCAATTTAAAAAATTTATTAGACCCCATAAAAATTTCCTCTGTGATGCTCCCCACACTTAAATCATAATGGAATGTTTATTTTCATGTCTCCTTGATTTTTAGAGTATCCATTAAACATCAACATATTATTATTGTGAAGGCCAAGAGATTGAATCATGAATTCTATATCTATTTCAACATATATTTTAACTATAAACAATATCATTGTATCTACTTATGTCTCTTATGGACAACCCCCTTATGAGGCATTGATTTAAGCCATCGAAGAACCAATCAACGTTACTTTCGGGTTAGATGATAATTCCATAATCATGTGTCACATGTCTCATGAAATTTTCCTTGTAGGTACCAACAGACTCATTATTTCCTTTCATCATATCAAGGAATTCATTCTCTGTCATGGTTTGGAAATTTCAACAAAAGAACAAATTGAAAAATAAAATCTTGATCTCATCCCAAAATAAGTTTTCAATCTCATCTTTGTGCCTCATCTTCCTGATTAGAGTCCACCACTGATCTGATTCACCTTTTAACCAGTAGATATCTAAAATTAATTTCTCATTAAATGAACACTGATGAATGATGAAAATCATTTTAATGGTACTAATCTATTTTTTTCAAAACAAGTGGACCAGAAGACCGTCTAAAATATGGTTAACGTTTCCTCATGGAAGAATCAACATATTTTTATTCCCTAAATCGATCACTAGTAAGTCCACTAGTATTGTAGATTGAGAATGATGTGTGAGCAGATCAATGGGGTTTTCATTCAAGGTCCTATAGAATTTTGTTTTCCAAGAAGAAATTTTATTAATTTTCCATTACAATCAAAATTAACATTCTTTCTTTGGGTTCAAAACATTGACTAACACCTAAATAAAATAGTAATAAAAATTTATCATAATGAGGAATCACATAATTATGAAAAATAACTTATAGGATATCTGATGCATGACTCCTTCCATAATCTATAACACCTTAGTTTTAACATATGTTACTCATAGACAACTTATATTTAAATCCTTTATAATTGTTCATGATTAGTGTATTAATTACCAAAGAATATCCCCCACAACTATCAAAATATATTTGTAGAAAAATACTATTGTCATGTATCAAATTTCCCAAAGATAAGCCCCGAACATCTTGTCAGAATTTTTACCCCTAGGTAAATCTATGCAAGAGCCACATCCAGGTGTATTATCCAAACATGGATGTATTTCTAGGAAACCACTAACATCATCCTTCACAAAAATTCATGGACATTATCCTATAAATTGAATTTACTATATAATTATCCTTAGATATTTCTTTGGGTCCCTCACCAAGGTTTTCTCATTCTAGTTTCCAAAGGGTAACTAAAATTTTCCTTCAGATTTCAAATATAGTTACACATGATTTTAAAAAATCAACATTACATAACTTTTTAAAAATAAATAAACAGTATACAAATATACATAAGAAGACTGTACTAGTCGTGTTCCTTTGGAAAGATCGAATACATAAACAATAATACATAATTCCTCTACATTATCTCACACAAGGTTCTTCTTGACTAGAACCATTATTATAACCCTAAAACATAATATATATATTCTCATCCTATGTCACTACTGGTCCCACAGAGCTCGTGTCATGACTACACTAAGACCGCCTTCCATAGGCCTCGGGCTGGAGACTAGCAGTAGTTGGTTGTATCCCTAAAATGGGAAGGCATTGCTTTTAAACTTGTACAGACACACCTTCCCAGAACATGGAATGTATCACGTACAAAGTAAACTACTTTAGTAAAAAGTGTGCTGAAAAAAATGGGGCCCAGAATACAATCCAACTCTAAAAGTACAAGTACAACTGAAAGGAACAACACCATTGAAAAAGGGAAAACAGCTGCTTGGTCATCCTCCGAGGATCCTACGTGAAGGTTAGGTACAGATCGCCTCCTCAACGCTCTACGCCCACCCGTCTCTTACATGTATCTCCTAGTCCCAACTCCCTCAAATCTTAATCAATGTGGTACATCTTATTAACAAGACACTACGAGTTGCGGGCAAAGCCCGTGCAAGGATGAGTATAACTATACTCAGTAGGGACCCCGAGACCCCGTATGTCTTCTAATGATCCACTAAAGAAAATACACAAAGCTAGGCTCAATCAGAAAGAAAGAAGAAATCCCCATCTCAACTTAGGTATATGCGCACACATATACCTATGTTATCAAGATATACTTATCTCACAGATGAGGGAAGAATATCATAAAAGTAACACCACTAAGGTAACAACAAGATGGTAAATGTACCACACAGGTAACACCCTGAAGATAAGACCACAAAGGTAAAAGTTCCAAACCTGTAACACCATGATGATATCACCACAAAGGTAACCATACCACAAAGGTATCACTAAGATAATATCACCATGAAGTTAATAGTACCACATGTGTATCACCTAGAAGATATCACCACGGAGATAAAAGTACCACATAGGTAAAAGACTTAGTCCAAACAGAGTCTCATCTCAAACCAAGTTTTTATTGAAGTGTAGAAGTACAAATGACTATTTGTGAAGCTAGATCATCTTATTCTATCAAGAGGCACTATGTATGACCATACGATGTCTGAACAACGCAAGATCAGTAGGTACTAACCCCCCCAATGATCCACACAAGATCTGACCCTCCCAGAGTCGATAGGTAACTAACCCCCACTGACCCACACAGGATCTGACCCACACTTGATCAGTATGTGCTGACCCACACATGATTTTTGAGCATTGACCCACACATGATATGAACCACATAGGATCGGTATGCGCTGACCTAAATAAAATCAATGAGCACTGAACCACATAGGATCTTAACCACCCAACATTTGTATGCTCTGACCCACACAAGATCGTTGAGCCCTGACCTCCATCTGAATTTTTTCTATCCTACTCCACACTGCCAGGCACTAGATTCCACATACCCGGTGCACTCGAGTTCCGTAGAATCCACCCTCGAGATATCATTTGTACCTCTACCTCCACAAATCTCCACAAAGGAGTAACCCAAAGTACTACCATGTCATATGGGTTCTGACGTGACATATAGTGCATCAATCGGATGCCCTGTCTGTGAGTTATAATTGTTTTACTTCCGGGTGCCCAGAAGGATTCCGGTCTGATCCAACTCATCCATACTACAACATCTTCCAAAACATAATTGGTGTACATCAAAAATACGGTCTTGATCCAAGGATCACAACTCCACAGGTGGTTCGTCAAATGAACATCTGGTTCTTGAGATATATCCCTTTATGTGTTTCTGATCCCAGATGGGGCTAGGTCTGGTCCGACCCTGTTGGATCAACATAGCCCATCCCATAAGGGGACGGTCAGAAAATGGTGTCCCACAATGGGAAGGCAGGAATGTATTGGGCGTCCGGTAAAAGAGAGGCCTGCAAAAGGTTGGCAAGCATGGGCGGCCTGACCCGTAAAGGGCACAACCCGCTTGGGGGCCCAGTGGGGAGGAGGCGTGTTCGGGGGGGCAGTCCGATTGGGTGGTAGCCTACTTGGGGGTTATCCTAGTAGGGCGGAAGCCCGCATGGGCAGCAACCCAACCGTGGTCGATCCCGGCTTTCTAGGGTCTGCCATAGCCTTCGAGCTAGGGGGGGAGGGGGTATGACCCCCTGGTCTCCTGAACATCTGAACGGCCCAGAGGCTGTTCAGTTTACCAAGCAGCGGTGCTGCATGGGCGTTTCCTGGTCACCATGGAACATGCAGGAGTTGTGGTTTCAGTCACCATCATGACATTGGACGCGACATCTTTTTTATCTAATGTGTGTTGGTCATGACTCCTACCGCTCACCAGAGGCGCATTGGTGGTGCGGCCTCTCCATCTGTGGCTGGCTAAATTGATAGTCACCTCCTTCATCTGTTGCGACTGATGAGCCTATTCTCTCTTCTCACTAGTGTCAGAGGGTTTAGTCTGTGTTCTTTAGGCCCATGCCCTCTGTATTAGCTCGTAATCAAAAAGGATGATAAAGGGGTTCGAGAACTAATATGAAATAAAAAATAATTTAAAAACCCTACATCGTAAAACCATTGTGGAATGTCTACACTTAAAGGTGGGTCGTGTTCTTTGTTCGCGCAAAAGATTCCCAACAACCCTGCTCATACGTTGTCATTTGGATCAAGGTTCAGTTTCACCCATCACCTCTCAACAAGATTAGAAATATCCTCTATGGGTTTGGGGTCATGGTACTTATTCAGCACGTTGTTACTTGGAAAAGTTGTGTAGACACCTCGCCCCAAGAACCATATAAATAATATAGGGGAGGGTAAGTAACAACATGGTAATTAATGGGGATCATTAATAAGGATATTTCTTAATTCCCCAACAACGTCGTTACTTAATATTGATAGGTCAATACATTTATTGTCTTGACACATCCTTGGTCTCACACTTTTCTTGTCCGTTGGTGGAGAAGAAATAATATAAAATAAAAAAAATTATTTTATTTCATTTCTTTTAAAAAGTCACATACCATGAATTTTTCTCCAAACCTACTACAGTAAATTTCAACTCACCCTTGAGAGAATCCCGGCGCTGCGGATTCAATGATTCCCTCATATTTTTAATTCGTGCACCGGTTTAAATGTTAAAAAACGCCACACACACGTTAATTGAACGTACCTTAAAAACATTTTAATGAATTATTAACAATCACCCTTGACCCGCCCCCATCAAAGTTAGACTCCTTCAATGAAAACATGCCACAATGAACTCAACGGTATACTCGTATTTTCAATCCTAGTTACCGTTTGGACGTTATGGGTTTTACAAAAAAATAATTGTCCCTTAATTATTTTATTTAGTAAAAAAAATATCATTTACTGATGGCTATCACCGACCAATGTTGGTTTCATTATAAAGAGAAAATACCCTCACAAGTTTAGTGGTCAACTGAGATTTTTTATCCGAGTAACCATTCATGAGTTATAAGCCTTTGAAAAATAGAATAATTTTATTTAATTATTTTATTATCAGTTCTTCTATTTTCAAGTTTTCCAACTGGAGGCTTGTCTCGATTGAACTTATGTCTCTCTTAGGTTAAACCCTCCATCATAAATGCAATTGTTCCCTCATATTTTTGATTCAGGAAACTATTAATGAGTCATTCTACATATTTATGAAAACTGTTTATGCATGCTAATGATTTCATAAAAAACATAGACGGATCATTCCAAGCACTCCGGGTCTCGGAATCACATGTTGTCTGGTTTCATGGTCTCTAAATAATTCTATATAAATAAAAAATATATACAGAAATTCTGGGACATTACATTCTCCCAACCATAGAGAATTACATCCCCGAATGCCAAAACAATAGAAAACCAATAAAATGAGGGTAATAAGCACAAATCTGAGCCTCCTACTCCCATTTTCTCTTCTATAGGTCCCTGGTCTACCACCAAACTCGCACCAGAGGGACAAACCATCCACAAAGGACTCACTCTCGTCGATCCTCTATCTCCATAGGGAACTTTTTAAAAGTCACCCCATCATCAAAGATCAACCTTCCCTTAGTCGATAACATATGATAGATCATGCATGCATCTCATTAGCTGCAACACATGGAAAACATTATACACCCAGTGCATCTGTAGGGAAATAGATAGATGGTAGGCCAAATCGCCCACTCTGCTGAGAATCTTGAATGATCCGATGAACCTTAGATAATGTTATCTGCCCCAACCAAAACCATGTAATCATGGTGAGACACGTAGGAAGAAATGGTATCCTTCCTCAAACTCCAAGGGTCTCCATCTACTATTGGCATATGACTTCTTCCACTACTTTCATTATCCCTGGCCACCAGTACTAACGTCAGAAGTCTTGGAACACCTTCACCACTCCAAGATGTACCAACAAAGGGTATTTATGGATCTCCCTAAACACATTCTCCCAAAGCATCACTCGTACCATGTTGAATCCTCTAAAGAGGATGACGTGCTACACGCCTTCAGAAAATCTTTCAGCAGACCCTCCTGAGTAATCTGAGCATGTCGGGCCTCACAGTGAACCCCTCGAGTTGTGCCACTTGAATTTTCATCATAATTGAGGGAGTGAAATTCATATTATAGGTGTAAGATGCACCATCTCATTCAATGAATGATATCTACAATGAGGCTAGTTGATTTGTCACCTCACTCAGTAATTGCAAACCAGACCTCCTACTGAGTGAAACTACTACCACGTTACCCTTTTTGTGAGTATTGAATATATCTGAGCCACTGTCCTAGAGGAACACTAGCCATCACCACTATCTCAGGTTCATGTCCTTCTATGAAAAGATATAAAAAAAACTCATGTGATTAGAGTAAATAGTATATTGTTATCCCATAATGTATTGATTCTACACCTTCAAGGCGAAGACCACTGCTTCTAACATCAGGTCGTGTGTAGAGTAGTTCTGCATTTCAGTCTCTATCTCATCTCCGGAAAGCTCTGCTATCCTATATCCGTCCATAGGAAAATATCCCCATTTTTCTTCATTGATGATAAGGGTTCCACTACCATATAGAATTTTTATTCATAACTCTGGTAATACCCATCCAAAGCATAATTCCCTCTCCCTTCGGTAATATAATTTTAGAAACATAACTTTTTAAAAATATGTCAGTACACTCTGACACTCCTATTGGGAATTGAAAACTCAAAGCTCCAAAATCCATGAGGGGATGGTTTTCTGACTCAAGATTGATCGGTAGCACCCTCCTATTGATGAGTTTATCTTGTGCTGCATGGGTTTCCATTTTTACTGAAAAAAGAAAACCCCATTCCAACATTGTAGATAACCAAAAACCTTTTTTCTTAATATAGTCAATTTGAGTATGAACTGTGGATGTCCAGTCCATACCCAAACTAAAATCATAAGGACTTGATGCTGCCACCAAGAGGTTACAACCAAAACTCTCACCTCAAGGGTTAGAACACTCCATCAGCAAAAGTGTGATTATAGAGTCATCTCCCAAGGATATCTCCAGACGTATGGGTCATGTTTTCAGTTTAACTGGAAACTCAAGGTCTGGAACAAAATTCATCGCATGATAGAATGATTTTTACCTATGTCTATTAATATGGAATCTAGTAGTAAACACAGACCGTACCATGAATCCTTCGGGGATCCCTTGGGTCACACCCCTTAACCGTATGCAGGTACTCCCTTCCCTTGTCCTCCAACTCCCTGAGGATAGTGGGGACCACATTGGGGTGGTGGTTGTAACATGTCAAAATGTATGCCACCTCATACTACTCTCCTAGCTCCACTTCCATGTCTGTTTCCCCTACAGATTCATCTGTCCCTATCACTTCCTCTTCCTGAAACATTTTACACGCCCATATCTCTAAGACTAGCATAATTTTAAAAATTTCCCACTGTTTACATTCACTGGCTGCATCTGGTCAACCATATAACATTCAACCAAAATGGTTCTCCCAATAAACATAACACAAGTAGGAATGCATAGAGGGAAATAATAATGGCTCGGATGTCCCTAAAAACTTCTTTATCAAAGGTCCAAGCCCTAATGCACAGACTATACTATATTCATCGAGTACCTGGTATTGTCGGTACACCACGATGAATACTTAGATTTCATCATGTCTTCCTGCCGAATCAATAGAATCTATAGGGTACACTCATACCTTAGACATTTATGGAAAGATACCTTGTTCAATGGGGAAGGTTCTCAAGCTTGTCCGTTGAAAAAGTCACATCATCACAAGATTAAATTAATCCAAAATCTTTCACCGTTTAGCTGAGCCATGTAAAAGGCTCTCTACCAGGACCAAAATTAAATCCAATGGTTACTAGAAAGATAGAAACACGGCCACCACCTCAAGGCAGTCTTTAGATGCCTGTGGGTCAGGCTCGCCTTGAATCCAGAGGGGTATCTAATGCTGAAAATCATGTAATGTTCTTAGTTAGAGTGCACCGTCTAGTGATGGGGCTGGTGGAAACAGATTCCTAAACAGTAGTGGTGTTGCTGGTACACCACCCGAAGGACCTAACTCTGTAAGTGGGCCCGATACCGAGGCCTCCTCACTCGGTGGGTCGTCATCGTGTAATCTCTCGGGAATCCTAGATGGTTGTCTACATAGTGGCACCCTGATAATGAATAGTTGTTGCACGATCATTAAGTTATCCCTGGTGAGCTGACTCCAATGGAACCTAGGAAAAACATTTCCAAAACACACGCAGTCAGTGTTTTCGTGTACTGAGTCAAAAATCATAATTTAGGGTCCTGGTGTATGGATACATCATCCTCTGCACACAAATTGGGTTCTCCTAATTGAAAAGAACACTCATAGAACATAAAACTATTTCCATTGAGAAAAACCAGAGTTCTAGTTATTTGGTCGAATTGACTCCTCCGATACCACTTTTTCACAACCCGTCTCCTAGGGCCCGTGCCCTAACTACCCCAAACCCGCCTTCCATAGGCTTGAGGTTGGAGACATTCACTAGAAAGTCGTATCTCTAAAACTGGAAGGTATTTCCTTTTTATCCTGTACATACACATAATCCATGAAAATTACAAGAATCAACCACTAAGTAAACTACCGTAGTAAATAGAGTGCTGAAAACAAAGGGTTGTAGAATACAAGAAGAACTGTAAAAGTAAAAGTACATCTAAAAGGAAAAATACAACTGAAAATGGAAAATAGCTACTGTGTCATTTTCTGAGGATCCTACCTGAAGGGTATGTACATATTTCCACCTCAGCACTCTGTGTACACTCGTCTCCTCCGCGAACCACCTGGTCCCAGCTCCATTAAATCTCGATCATCATTGTAGGTTGTATGTACATGAAACAAATATGTGTAGGTGAATCCCATGTTGGAGTGAGTATAACGATACGTAGTAGGGACCCCGAGACCTCATAGGTCTCCTAATGTTCCACAAAGGAAAACCAACAATCCAAGGATCAATCACAAAGCACAAAGTAGTTAACAACTCTACATAGTTTTATGCCCATACATATACACATTTTATCAAGATATAATCATATCATACATGAGAGAAGAGTATCACAATGGAAATACAACGAAGGTTAAAGTACCACACCAGAAACACCGTGAGGATAACACCCTAAAGGTAGAAGTACCTCATAGGTAACATGACGAAGATATCACCACGAAGGTAACAATGCCACATATGAATCAATTTTAAGATATCACTACAAAGGTAAAAGTACCACATAAATATCACCATGAAGATATCACAACAATAATAAAAGTACCCCAAAGATAAAAGACTTAGTAAAAACCGAGTCTCAACTCAAAATAGGTTTTCATTGATGTATAGAAGTAAAAATTATTAGTCGTAAATTTAGATGAACTTATTCTGTCAATTAAAACTGCTTCTAACCATACAGAGTTTTCCCCACATTGGATCAATAAGTACTAATCCCTGCAATGATCCAAAGAGGATCTGACCCACCAAAATTCGATAGGTAACTAACCCCCGCTGAACCACACTTGATCTAACCCACAAAAGATCTGTACGATCTGACCCACATAGGATCGCTTAGTGCTGACCCACACATTATCTGAACCTCAAAGGATTGTTATGCACTAAACCACATAGTATAGCTGAGTTCTGACCCACATTGGATTTGACCCACACATGATCGGTATGTGCTGAACCACAAAGGATCACTTAGCACTGACCTCCGTATGATCTGTCTCCACCCTCCACCTCACTGTTATACAATGTATTCCTCACACCCGGTGCACTAGAGTTCCATAGAATCTACCCTCGAGATATCAGTTGTAACTTGAACTCCACAATTATTCAATAAGGAGTAACCCAATGGACCTCCATGTTGTAAGGGTTCCAATGTGATAAACAGTGAATCAGTCAGACGCTCAGTCTGTGAGTTATAAGCATTTTAGTTCCGGGGGCCCGGTTTGATTCGAGATCGATCCAACCCAGCCGTACTCCATCTATTTTTAAAACTCATGTTTAGTATATCAAATGGACTGTGCCTATCCAAGGATACCAATTCCATATAAGGTTCATCCAAAGGACGTTCAGTTCTCATGATATGGCCCTTTCAGTGTTTCTGGGCCCCGTTGGGCCTTGGTCCAGTCCGACCCGGTCGGACCGACCTGGCTCGGCCCGCAAAGGTGGCGGACCACAAGGGCATACTACAAGGGGAAACCCTCAAGGGGTTTCCTGACTCATATTGTGTGGCCCAAAAATGGGTAGCCTGTAAAGGGGCGGCCCGCATGGGTGGCCCAGCCCGGATAGGGCGCGACCCGCGAGGGGGGGTCTTATAGGGCGGCGTCCTAGCTACGATAGAGTGAAGCCCACTGAGGTCCACATTAGCCTGCACGGGGAGGGGGGTGTAACCCCCCAGCATCCTGAACTCCATAATGTATGCTAATACATTCACTTTGGGATGCGGTGGCAGTACAAGGTCATCGCCCGGTCGCCGTAGAACCCACCAGAGGCACGGGTTCTAACTCGGTCGTGGCTTCAGCTGCGGGTTTTTGTCCACCGTTAGCGTGCTGGTCGCGCCTCCTTCCGCTCTCCTGCGGCACATTGAATGTTATGCCTCTATTTTCTCATCCGTACAATGATCCAACAACATCCTCTATCTATCGTGGCTGATGAGTCGCCACCCTCTGCTCATCGGCGGCACACAACAGCATGCCGCACTCCCTTCAGGGCCAGCTGGTGCTTGTCGTTCCGATGACCATCGTGGATTTGTACCACGTCCTCATATTGATGTGTGAATCAGCACACACCTTCCTCGTAGTCAGTTGTCATAACTTGGACAACTTTCTTCCCTGTAGGTTCATGGATAGTAAGATAGGGGTGCTTCCAGGCCCTGTTTGTAAAGCCCACGCCCTTCTCATTTTCTCATAATAAAAATGAATGATTAACTAGTTCAATAATTCTCTTTAAATAAACAATAATCTAAAACTCATACCTTGTAAAACCATTTTAGAACATCCTCACATGATGTTGAGTCTTGTTATTCATTCCCACCACAGCTTCCCAACAACACTGCTCGTACGTCATCCTTCGGTTCTTTGTTCGGTGTCAGTCATCACCTCCCACTGAGATTGGCTCCGTCCTCTAAGTGTTCAGCGTAACAACACTCCTTTTGCACTCTATTTCATGGGGAAGTTGTGCTGAAACCTCTCCTCAAGATCCATATAAATTGGATAGGGGAGGATAAGTAATGATGTGGGGAATTAATGGGGGCTCATTAATTAAGAGCCCTCATAATTCCCCAATGACATCATTACCTAATATTGATGAGACATGCCTCTTATTGGCCTAACCGATGAAGAGTCCCACACTAAACTTTTCCATTGGTGTATAAGAAATAAAATAAAATAATAAAATTATTTTATATCATTTATTTTAATAAGTCAGAAAACAAAACTTTTTCTCCAGACCTACCATGGTCAATGTAAAATCTCCCTTGAGTGAATTATGGCAATGCAGATTCAACGGTGCCTCAGATTATTATTTCAAGCACCTATTCATAAGTTAGAAAAAAGGTCATGCACATTTATTGAACATACCAAAAAAAGATCAATTATTTATTAACAATAACCTTCAATATGTGTGGGTCATGGTTAGGCTCTACTTAAGATGAACATTCCCCAATGAACTCAACAGTACTCTTAGAATTTTTATCTTAGTTACCATTTAGAAGTTATAGATTTTACAATAAAATAATTTTCATATAACTTTTTTATTTAGGACCAAAATCATGCATTCACCGGTGGCCTATTCCAGCCAATGTTAGTATCTATCTAACGATATCATAACCTCACAAGTTCAGTGGTGGTTTTAGATATTTAATCTGAGTCACCATTTGTGAGTTAGAAGCATTTGAAAAATAAAATAATTTTTTTATGGTTATAACATTTTTGGGTTTTCCCACGAGAGGCATGTGCTGAGTAAATTTATGTCCCTCTGAGGATAAAACCACCATCATGAATGAAATGGTTTCATTAGATTCATTATTCAGTAAACCTTCTATGATTTATTCCATATTATTAGTAAAACTACTTACTCGTGCTAATTAATGCTTAAAAAAACTTCGATGGGACATTCCAGGCACTTCGGGTGTCAAAATCATGCACTATCAGATTTCACTATCTCTAAATAACTCCATATAAATAAATAAAAAATACCTAAATTATTTGACATTACATCCTAGGGGAAGGAAACATAAAAATATTTGAGCTCAAATTCAATGTAAGGGTAACCAAGGGATACATTTATGCATAAACATGAGCATAAGTGTATAAGAATTTGGTCGTGAAAATTGAATATCATACCCTACCTATTAAACATCTTATACATGAAGCATGGAATAAAAAGACGATGTTCACAAGACAAGAATAAGATAAGTAAAAGAAATAATCTATGAAATAATAGTGTAGGAGTAAGACATGGAATATTGGAAAACAAATAAGCATAAAATTATATCCATAATATCCAAGGCATAGAAACAATGAACATCTTCATAGTATGGGTTACCACCCCATACCTACATAGTAGTCATTGTTCACTCCCATGGAAATCATATTAGATTGAGTTCAATTATCATACCATCATAGTAGTCATGGTTCACAACAATGTCCATCCTAGATTTCAAGGTTCACGCCTAATACCGTCTTAGTTTATCTCATGTAATATAAATATTATCCAATGCATTGGTGTGAGATATAGGTCCGACCTGTCACCTAATGAAATCAATCAAACATGTTAAATGATATCATAAATAAACATATCATCACCCATGAAATGAAACTGGTGTCATAAAAATGTAAAAATATCATTACATATGGATTGAGAATGGTTTCATAATCATTTCATCATATTCATAACTCATGAAAAGAAGTGGGTTTCAAATGCATATTACCTGGGAAAGAAAAATGAGTTTCATAATATCAAATCATCAAACCATAATCAATTAAGAGGAAAATATTGAATGTAAACGTTGATTTATTTACCCGTAAAGTAACGAGTAACAAAAAAAGATGTGATCGTAGTTGGGAAATAATTTTGAAATAACTATTAAATCATTTTGTGGTGAAAAAAATCATTCTTATTTGAATTTTGTTTGTAAAATATAACCTTTTGAAATTATTTTTATTTGAAATTAACAAAGAAACCATATAATTTAATCTTTGAAAAATATAAAAATTTAAAATAAATTTTCCATTAAAATGATCTTCCATGATCTTTTGAAATAATTTTGAAAACATTTTCTAAAAACATTTTTTTTAAATAGTATATTTCTGAAAGAAGAGAGAGTGTGACAATATATGTTTACATAAAAACATTATCATAAGATTAAAAGATTTTAAAAATGGTACTAACATGGGATGATATCTTTCGAAAATAATGGATAGGGAAACTCATTTGTGTTCTTGAGTGATGGATCATATGATTTTATCAAAGGTAACATAAACATAAATAATTTCGAAAAGCGATGAGATTGTCTCAAAAAACACTTATAACATGATAAATTGGGATCATACTCGCCATTTATGAAAATGAAATTAAATGAAGCATATTATATCATGAATATAATAATATTAATTATATAACATTTTAAATGAAATTAAATTCAACTCAATAAAGTGTTTAGGTGCGTAACAAAACATGAGTCTCAAATAAGGCAAATAGAGACAAACCATTTTACTGATTTGGTAACTATTGAAAGTTAAACCACAAGAATGAAGGATAATAAAATGTAAATGTGAATACCCAAAAATTATGATTAATATAAATATAATACAATCATAGGTAGTATGTACACCACACAAAAGGATAGATAGGAAAACATAACATGAATCTCACGTAAATTTAAAGTGAGATGAAATCCCCTTAGCTTGTGTCTTGACTCTCTCCATACTCATACAAGATTAATATATAATAAATATAAGTTTACTATAAATATTTTATATAATAATATTATTATAAATAATTCCATATATATGGGTTTATTATGACTTTATACTACCCTCTTTATAACGATCCAATGTTGAAGTTTCAGTTCTGGTAAAACTCAATTTGTTCATAACATGTGTCTTAATTTATTAAATCATTAGTACTTATACATATATGATTATTAAATAATGTTTTCCATGATATAAATATAATGTATATTCATTATATTTTAACTATAATAATGTTTATACTATATTCATTTGAAGTGGAATACACGATTCGTGGACATGGTAAGCCGTATATTGGCATGGAAAATGATTCCATATTTATTGTCATATAGAAAGAATGTATGTAAATGAAGTATATATATATATATGTCATTATTCCATTATAAATACTACATCAGTTATATCATTAACTTTCACTAAACCCATCCTTATTACATTCCATGTGTTGTGTGAATGAATCATATCACTTTGTGAGGGTTGTAATCTACACACCATAAAACGAGAATATTATATTAACACCAACTAAAAAATAAATAGATATGTGTTGTAAAAGATATAAAGAAACCTAAATAAATATTAAATATAATATATTACACATATAATCCTAGTTTACATCCTAATTTCCACCATGATTTTTGGTAAAGGAGAAATGAATAATCATCGTTTTGTGAGGTAGTAGTTCACTATACAGAGAAACAAAATGTTAAAAATCCATTAGATGGAGGTTTGTGTGAGATTAGGTAATATAATTTCATAAAAACATACTATTATATGTATTATATTGTTTTTTCAAACAATATTGGAATAATTATTGTGGATGGGGTGGATATGGAAAATAAATGGAAGGAGCATGAGAGAAGATATTACCTCTAAATTGGGAATCTCATTTTAGTTTAAGCCAAAAGGCTTCCTTTAGAAGCTCTATTCCCTAAGGGAGGCTTCAATATCAAATAAAATATTTTTGGGAGGATAATTGTGAATATATTGTATTATCTTAACAGGATTTAGTTGTGAGCAATGTGATGATGTCGGGGCTTTTTTAGGGAAAGAAAATGACTCACTTAGATTTTTTAGAAACATGTTACGTGTGCACATGATGTTACCTAAAAAAATTCAAAACAAACCCACCTAAATAATAAATTTTAGTTTTATGGCCTAAATATTGAAAAAAATGGGTTTCTGACGAGTGACTAGTTCATTTGATCTCTTAATTTTATGGTTTAGTCTCTAATTAAGCCTAATTTGCCCTTAACATCTGTGATTATTTTTAATCACATTTACTAATAATATTGGTAAAAATTAAGCAAGGACATATTAAAATATAAAATTTAGATTGAATATAATGGTGTATGATATATTTTTTATATTTAATTCATAGAAGCAGTAAAATTAAGATTAGTTCTAATCCCAAAAACAAGACGAAATAATGACGGTTTAAAGTAGGAAAGATTACAAATGATTGTTAACAATTAATATTTAGTATATAATTGAAATTTATTCAAATGAAATAAATTATATTAACAGATGTAATATCTAATGTGACATATTAAATGTTTATAATATCATTTATCATTAATAATTAATTTGATAAAAAGATATGTTTTTAACTAAAAAGACGTATTTTTCATTATTAATAATAAAATAATGTTTCTCAGAAAAATCCCAAAAATCCCAAAAATTCAACCAATGATAATTTTGATTTTCTACATTCAAAATTGATGTTTTTATATCATAATTAGGTACTAAATTTGTCTAAAATTAATTTCCCTATTATAAGTGGTTCATTTTATAAAATGATGTATTTAAACATAAAATGACTTTACCAAAAAAATATCTTTCATTATCGATATGTTTTATTTATATAATCAATTATAGACATTATTAATATTCATATAAATATTTTTAATGGTTAGGTTTTTATTTTCTCTATTAAATTATAATAAAAAATGTAATGATTCATAGAAACTCTGTGTTGTGTGTATCATACGCCAAGTCGATTTTTCATTTAACATATACAAAGGTGGTGATGCATGTAGAAAAATATTTGATTTAGTTTATTTAATATATAAATGAAAATTTAAATTTATTCGAAAAAAATATGTCCATAAAGGCTCTGTGTGTTATAATAATAGTAGGTTATACATTCGAAGGGTATCATTGGACACTTACTAGGTCCTCATACCCATCTATTCCATCATTTTCACTATTAGGCCACTCTAGAGGTCATCATGTTGTTATACTATCATACAGATTAATATTAATAAAGGATAGTTATTTTAATTAAGATATCACACACTTGAATTCATGGGGATGATATGTCGATGGATATTATTAGTGATGTTCCATTTTTACATTGAATCATGGGTAGAATCTGTTCCTGCACATGATACCTATAATGTTTCTAAAATAATATAATTAACCACTAAAGTTCAATGGACCATGTTTAATCCTTTAGAAATTGTGTTATACACACAGTTCATATCCGGAGAAGAGTGTCCAGATCATGTGATGAAAAAACACACTTCATGGTGATAGGGGTGATGTTTACAAAGAATCAGTTATTTATCATGTTGCCCTAGTGAACATTTAGTGTCTATTTTTTCATTTTTTGGGGTTAAATTCTTGATAACGGAGGTGGAACACCTCTAATAGACATATTAAATGGTCTATGTAACAATTGACATATTATGAAATTCCATTTCCATATAATTGGATGATAAGGACCATTCAAATATGGGGATTGTTGTGTCACTTGAAATAAGAATGAGCCCCACTAGGTAAGGCCTTTTTGAAATGGAATTTCTTATATAAAGGAAAATGTAGTAGGAATCTATCATTTCATGTTCACACTTGTTTGATAGCTTGATGAAGTTGTGTTTGGATTTTTACGCAAACTTTGTAGACATATTTAGACCTGAATAGAAATTGGTGGTTGACCATGATAGATCATGGGGTCCGTCATGTGGTAAGGAGATTTTTGTATCATTGTGGTGATTTGATAGCATGTTATTACAGTCCTTTTTCAATAAAATAGGCCTAATATGTTCAACTGTCATTTCATTACACAGTCTGAAAGGTCGGTTAGAAATAGTACTAGGAACTTATCTGTCTTGGTAGCAGGATTGCATCTATTTATTTTGGTTACCATTCATATTTTCTTATTGTACTCTTGGATAAATAATGATCGTATCACATACCCTTACTATACACTGAGATAGCATCATTTATATTCAATTCTAAATTTAAAAATTATTGGGCTTGATCAGTGGTCATTATGATAGATCTTTTTGGATGTGAGGTTTCATTTAAAAGAATGGTTAATCCTAAGTGATACATGGATTCTCTTGTAGGAACATCATTTTTAGAATCATGTAAATAATATATTTCCATTTGGAAATGATCTCAAGGTTGATTCCACTTTGGGAACTATAAGTATTATTTAGATGTTGACATTTTTTCTTTATACTGAAGCTTCCAATTTAAATGTATTTTATATACTTTATTTGAGATATCATAATAATCATTTTTATGATTTTAAGGTTACCCAAGACATTAATCTGGCACATAAGTTATGCTTGAAAAGAATGGTGTACCTAGAAGGACTGATTGTGCATGAACCTGTGTTCATGTCAGATAATGATAGTTTAAGGATGGTGTTTTGGATAAATATGTCACTATAATATAGTTATAGTAATCCATGAGTGTTCATCATGAAATATAAAGGTGGATTCATTTATAGGATCATAATATTGATTTTGATAAGTATTAGACGTCCAATCCTTGATATTTAAGGGTATTTAGCCAGGGATGGTATGGCTTATATCCATCTTTCTTATCTTACGTGTTTATGGATGAACCACTTCATATCAAGTTGTCATGTTATAGTAGATGAAATATGGTTTAGTTGGGTATTTTCATTATCATTTTTCATGACATAGATAATCATGGTAGATTGGGAGTCAACCAGTCATTTAATATATAAATCTGGTGAAGAGAGCCATCAGAGTACTAAGGGAATTCTTAAATGAGTAGTTCTACTAGTAGAATATTGTGAATTGTCTTGTTCTTAAGAAATTTGATTACCTTTTGTTGAATGAGAAAATTATGTGATCATGTCTCGAGTAAGAATAGATTCAGTAGGTTCTATTTCAATGTTTTAGTTTGGGAAAACAATAATTTTATTGTGTTTCTATAATTTATTTATCATAAGATAAGATGGCGCTCGAAGGTCTATTCTACATTTGAATGTGAAATGATTCAAGTTGAGAAATACTTTTCCACTGAAATATGACAACTAATGTTATTTAAATTAACCCATAGTTTATTGGGAATGAAGTTTTTTAGGATGAGTAGATTGTAGATTCCCATGTTATTTAGACCAAATGATATTTTAATGTAATTTGAATATTTTCCATTTGGTGGATGGTAATTTTTGTAAAATGGATTCTATAATGGAATAAGAAGATATATAACTCTGAAATATGTTTTTTAGATATAATTTAAAGCCAGAGTGGTCCCTTAGATATTCATTCATGTTTTTCAAGGGCCATGACATATATGCCCGCATTATGGATGAAGCAGGTAGGGCCACTGTTTGTCTGATACAATGAGACCGTTAGAAGAATACATAAAGTCATGTCAAGTGGGGTAGAAGGTATCGCATGCTATGTTCTAACCATAGCATAAGAGGAACATATCCTTACAGGTCTCTTCATGTTTTGTGTGGAGGGGAAACACATGGTTTTTAAATGGTATCTTGAACCATGTGATGAATCGTGTGACCTCCCTCCTTTGGAAGTTGCAAGAGTAATATTGGTGCCTGATTTTGATGATTGTGTGGCCAAACCATGCATATCATTAAGTAGGTGATTTTTGGGTTTTTACCATTCCTCTATATTCCTATCTTCCTCCTTTATTTCTCCGATAACCTACACACATAACCGCTCTCGTAAAGCTACTTTTCTCCTCCCCTTGTATGGTGGTTACTCCCTCTTCTTCCATTTTATTAATTTTTTTTCCAATTATGTTTCCTTTCCCATAGTGATTATATTAATCCTCTCAATTCCATTATTCAATTATAATTTCTCCATCATTAATATCTTGGATTAACCTAGTTCTCCAATTTTTTGAGGTGTTCATATATATATATATATATATATGATTTCTCTCAAACCAAAGACAAATCATTCCTCAATAATGTACAAGTGAAGTGTTCTTTGCAAGAGGTTTTTTTTAGGATTATTTCTAGAAGTCTCATATCATTCTTACATTTTCACGCATTTCTTAGAATTCTAGAGTCCTCCATTTATGCCTCCCTTTTATCAAATATATTAAACTGAGTTTTGTCCCATCTCATACATGAACCTATAATGTGGTGAATCCTCAAATTGTATGATCAATTTTCCTTTTTCCACATTGATTTTTTCTCATCCTCAATAGAATCCTAATTACATATACCCATATGCATTTATAAACCCTTAATGGTGTGTTTCACCTTTGATAAATTCCTCAAATTAATGTTTTGAGTTAATCTGAATGAATGGATTTAGGTACCCCATTAATCTTGATGCTCCTGATAAATTGTTTATGAATGTTTCTAATCCCTATTATTAATAAATATGCATAATTTTATGATACTAGAGTATATATATTATTCATTCAACTCATTCCTTGTTTTTATTCTTCATATTTTTCCTAAAGTTAATTAATTGAGATACATTGACTTGTATGCTATGAGTTTGGCCCCTAAGATAGATTCATTATGTTTAATTCATCATTATTTATTATATTTTTCATTCATAATGTATTAATTTAACATATTTTTCATTGTTACCTATGTTTAATTTCATATTTTCCATGTGAAGTGCCCAGATCAGTGTGAATCACTGAGAGGGGGAGGGGGTGAATCAGTGATCCCTTAAAACTTTTTACTAATTGATTCTTAATCAATTAAACCTCTATGGCTGGTTAAAGCCTCGATCCACTCTTCTTGTATCTCTCAACCTTTCCCGGATAATGTAGTAATGAAAAGGCACAGGACACAAGGATTTACAAGGTTCGGCACCAAAGGCCTACATCCTTGCCATGCTCTCTCAGCATGGATTCTCCCATTATAACTTGTTAGAATTACAATGGTCGATACAGCTTCCCACCGTATCTCTCCTGAGTCCCACAGGAGGGTCTTTATACTGCTTCACACAGTGTTACCAGAGTCCCACTGGCCTGCTCCAGAATCCCACTGAAGACTTCTTCTCCCTGAGTCCCACAGGGTCTTCTCTGGCTCCTCGAGTCGCACGAGTAGCTCTTCTTCACTTTAAGTTCTTCAAGTATCCTCAGCAGCCTGGGATAAAGGCTGCTGGCCTTGCTCTTCTTCTGATCACTTGTGATGAACAGGTCTTCTCGTCTTGCTCAGGCTTTATCACCTTCTTCTAAGGATGACCTGGCCTTCACTCTTCAACTACTGAATACTCAAACAACTGATATCTTTAACTTCAGTCTGGTCCAGTCTCACTTCAACTCTACTTCATGCACTGAGTGCATGGCCTTCTCAAATCTTCAAGAACCTCTGGTCTTGGACTCCTCAAATGCACACAGCCAGATTTAGCTTTGTTCACGTGTGCACGTGCATGCATGCATACATGCACTCTCCTTTTTCTCTTCTTGGTGCAGTAAACCCTCATAGGGTGTAATTCTTTTCAGCACACACCTACTTCTCAAACTTCACATTCTTTATGCAATTTGTTCACACACTTAAAAGTGTGTTATACTTTGGTGTGAGTCTTCTACTTCTTCTAAGTGTGTCCACTCCTCTTAGAGCACACACATAGGTTCTGCCACTTCACTTTGTTGTTTTGCACACACAACTTTGTTCTTTGCTTTGCACACACACAATGAGTGTGTATTTGGCCTCCACTATTTTTGCACACCCCAAGCTATGCCTCGGCCTTCCTTTCAAATGCACACACACACAAAGTGTGGTGGTCTTCACTTGTTTTGCACACACAATTTGTTCCACGTTTTGCACACACTTAAACTTGGCATGTTCTTATTGTTGTTGCACACACTTAACCCATAGGTGGTTCTTCAATTTTGCACACACACACTAAGGTGTGGTCTTCACTTCACCCACACAAGGCTACGGCTTGGGTTATCCACTTTGCACACACACTGCCCAAATTCAATCATCCCATAGGGTGTTCTCCCACTTTGCACAAGCTACTGCCCGTAGGGCCTTCTCCAATTCTTAAACACACTCAAAGTGTGGTCTTCACTTGGTGCACACACAAGGCATGCCTCGGCCTCCTCTTGCACACACAAGCCGTAGGTATGTAGTGGCCTTCCTCCTTTGCACACACACAAATGGGTGGTCTTCCTCTTGTCTTGCACACACAACCTCTTGGCCTTCAACTTTTACTTTGCACACACAAGAGGCAAAGCCTCGACCTCCTCTTGCTTATGCACACACTGCCCGACCGCGCAAGGTACTCCTGCCGCGGGGCGCGCAAGTACTGCCACCGCGAGCTCCAACCAAGGGCGCGCAAGGCTAGGTGCGACCCCGGTTCTTCCTGCCGCGCAAGTGAAAGGCGCACAGGGAACTTCTTCTTTCGCGCAAGTATGCGCAAAAGGAACCTCTCGGAGCCTCTGATGGCTCCGGGCTACACTACCGCGCAGGGAGCACGCAGGGCTTCGTCGTGCAATTGAGTTGCGCGGATAATACTTCACGAGGCATCGAGGCACACTCACGGGACTTCTTTCTAGTTCGTCAGCAAAGCGCTCCAATGCCTCGGGCTCTCCTTATATAGGCAGAGGCATATCGTTCAATCCGCGTGGATATAAATTCAAACTCCCGAGATTTTCGGTTCTTCAAGATTCTGCAAAATCTTGTTTTTCTTTTTATTTCACGCGGGTTCCTTTTTTATTTTTCTTCGGTCTTCTTCACATGCATGCGACTTAGAACGCATGCACGGCCTCTTTTCTTCCAATCCATGCACATCACGAACACACCGAGGCCTCGGCACTTCGTTTTCCTTCGGCCTTCATCGAAATATTCCTTTCGTTGCATGCACACTCATTTTCGTGCATGGATGGGTTCAGAAGGGCCATACGAGCTCCATGGTGCCTTTATCTTCGACAATGGTGGTTGGGAGCTTCAAAACCATCCTCGGGGAGGCTCTGGTTCAGCAGCGGCAAGCGGGTGGCTTCGGGGAGGCCTCGGACGAGCTCGAGGACGAAGACGAGCTCTCGGCCGTCGATGTTTAATGATGCTCAACGGCCAGGATTATAACATCTCGGCGCTAGATGAGATAAGCGGTCCAGATCGGCGCGCGATGGAACGGACGGCCGCGATTAGATCCCTGATGAATTTTCGCCGTCCCACATCGAAACGTTCCACGGATTTTCCGTGGTTTATCAAATAAGCGCTGCCACCATATGCTCAGTTGAATCTCCTCCCCTCTCGGTGCCGCCCCGCACCGAGTTCTCCCTGCGGGCGCGCTCTGCGCCCAATCTCTGCTCCTGCGGGCGCGCTCCTAGCGCCCACTATACACACTGACACTCTCGGGGGTGCGCTCCTACGCCCCTGCCGCGCGCTCCTTCGGGCGTGCCCCAGGCGCCCATGCGGTGTCCTGCGGGTGCGCCCTGCCGCCCTGGCTCGCCCCACGGGTTCCCCCGGGCGGCCCATGCCTTGGGGTTGAACCCCCAAGGTGCCTTGGCTGGCCAATTTTTTTGGCAAAGGCATGAATGAATCCTTTGTATAAAAACAAAGTACTCCATATAAAAATTGCCAAACCAAGCCCTTTCATTCTTCTTCTCCATTTCTTCCCTTCTCTACTTCTTAAGAATTCCTTAATCCTCCTCAACATATAATCTTCACTTAGTATATGGAATTCAAAAGGTTTCTTCTTAATCTTCTTCATCTCCTCTTCCATATGTGTTCAATGCTTAGGAGGGACTTCTTCAACTGAATCTCATGAATCACACATGGTCTTCAACATTCTTCATTGATCTAATCAGAGATCAATTGGAACATCATCTGATTCACATGTACTAAGAGTTAGTACATGGACTTCGTTAATGCACATCATCCACTTAGTAGTTGTGGATGGAACTCCTTTCAACTCCTCATGCATTGTGAAGACAATGCATGGTCTTCAATCAATGTTGTGACTTTGTATCATCAGGATACAAGTTCTTTGAACTTAAAGATCAGCTTCACAATCGTCTGATGTACATGGAGAATGTTGCAACCACAATTTCCAATACCACTTAGTGAATCTCCTAAGTGACATGCATCTTAGTACCATGGCCATTCTCCTTCATCACCAACACCATCACATCCTTTGACATTCACATCTTGACTCCTTGACATCCATTCATTCCAAGACAACTTCATGCCTCATTGACAACAAATGCAACACAATGCACTTCAATCTCCCCCTTTGTATTTGTTGTCAATACACTCCTTCATCACATATGAATGGGTCAATATGTGTGCCAATATTTTCTCCCCCTTATTGGAAATCAAATGCAAAGGTGTGGTGTGGTTCACTTTCAAAAATATCTTCCTCCCTTTTAAAAGCATTTTCTTCAAAATCACTAAGAGAGGGATGATGTCACATGTTCTCTTGAGCAAGGAACCTTTAGTAGATCAACTCTAAGTCTACTTGGGATAATCCGGTGTAGAAAACAAGAGTGATGTAACCAAGGAACTCAATGCTGTCCAACATTCACTGTACATGTGAAATCATGCTTCAGGGGTTTGAAATTTTTCAGATATAACAATGAATTGCTAAATCCTGCACACACTTCACAAAACTTATTAGAAAGTTCAGTGAAAAGATAAAGCTCCCCCTTTCATCCATTTGTCTTCAATCAATACTCCCCCTTAATTGACAAGATAAACTCAATTAAGAAACAAGGGATGAAAGTATGATTGGAATACCTTCACTTTTCTCAAGATGGAATTAAATATCAGAATCCCATCTTCTCCAGATTGGCTCCCCCTCAAGGGGTGCACTCCATTCTGTCTAAACCATCCTCCAGCTGAGAATGATCATCATCTTCAATTCCCTGCAATGTCAGCACATGTAAATACCAATAGTATAAGATAATAAGATGGAACCTCCTTGGTTCATCAATGTGAACAACAAGGTTGAGAATATTCTCTCAACCGAGATGTCCCATTTTCACCAGTCTTCACACTTGCACATTTGATCTTCATTGATGATTGTGTTGGTGTGGTTCTCAACCCATCTTCATGTGAAATCTTTTTCTTCCCTTTTGCTTTAGCAAATGCCAGAGCTTCATCTTCAGCTCTTTGTAGTTCTCTGGCAAGTTGCAACTGATTTGGCCATATGAATAACAAGTCATTTGGAAGTGAGGCCTCAATTTTGGAAATTCCACATGGTTCTTTTGATGCTGTTAAGCTACCTTTCTTAGGCAACTTATTTTCAATCAATCCCTTCTTCTTATGGATTGATTGTCTTTTGGAGTTCAGTCTGCTTCTATTTAGTTTCATGGCTTCTTTACAAAGGTCCATGATGTGTCCTTTCTTTCCACAGTAGAAGCATGTTTTCTTGGTGGTCCTTCTGGATGCATCACCCTTCTTGGATTTCAATTCCAAGGACTTCTCTTCATTCTTCAAACTCTTCTTGGGAGCATCTTTCACTTTCTTCTGCTTTCTTCCCAAGGAATCTCTCTTAGCCAGGTTCAGTGATCTTCTCTTCTTTTCATCTTTGGATACAGTTGGAGATTGACATGTATTATTTTGACCACTTTTGCAATCATCCCAGATGTTGTCAAGTAATCCAAATCTATTTGCAGTAAACAGATGTCTCTGGACCTGTGGATGCTGCTTCTTTTCTTCTGGCTTGCTCCCCCTTGGCATGAGCTTCCTTTGTGCTTTGACATTTAGTGGATTGTACCAACAATCCTTTGCACAGTGCCCATACTTATTACAACACCAACATTGACCCACAAATCTTGACTTCTTCTGTCCTTCTGATTTTAGGGTACTTGTCTTGAATTGTTGTGCTGCTTTAGGAGAGCTTTCTTTCTTCATTGTCTTCATCCATACTTGTTTGGAATTATTCTTCCATCCTGCACTTTTTGTGGAGACACAATTAGAAACATGAGTACAAGACGGGATGGATGGTACCTTCTTTTTAGAAGTTGTTGCCCTTTTATTATAGGATGTCTTTCTTTTAGAATCATCCTTCTCAAAGCTCACTTGAGTGGCAACATTTCTTCTTTTAGCTGACTAGGAGGATTCAGCTTTGGGTGATTGCAGATTTTTCAATATCACCTCTAGTTCTAAGCATTTCATATTGAGGGAGTTCTTCTCATCCTCAATAGTTCTTAGCCTTCCTTCCCAATTTTCTACCAGCTCTTTCATCTGGTCATCATGCACCTTCTTCATTTCTAGCAATGAGTTGTCAAGCTCCTTTACCCTTTTTGCTTTGTCTTCTAGCTGAGCATCTTTGACAACCATTGAGACTTTGTGCAGCTTTTTGAGTGCATGGAAAACTTCTTTCACCACTATTAAAAATATTTCTTTCTCAGAAGAGCTCCTTTGCAATTCTTCACAGGTATCTTCATATCTTTCATTGCAAAGGGAAACAGTTTCATCCTTGGCATTCACCAGCTTTCTGAGAGTGTTGGTTATGCCAACCCTTTTTGCCAGCTGATCTTCCATAGCATTGGCTTCTTCTTCTAACTGTGATTTTTCTTCTCGAAGATCATGGATGCCAGTAGCTATACACTTTTCCACTTCCATGGGGACAGTCTTCTGAAGATATTTGATTGCACTTTGAAGATCTTTCATTGTTCCAACTTCATCACAGCTAGGACAGGCTTTCTTCATCTTCTTGGCCTGTTTCTTCTTTCTATTTTTCTGAGTCTTGGCAGATATCTCCATTTGAGGCTGGTCGCTCGTTTCCTCAAATCTGCACTTCATGTAGACTCCCTTGGATCTTTTAGAGGGAACCTCCCTCTGATACCAATTGAAGTGCCCAAATCAGTGTGAATCACTGAGAGGGGGAGGGGGTGAATCAGTGATCCCTTAAAACTTTTTACTAATTGATTCTTAATCAATTAAACCTCTATGGCTGGTTAAAGCCTCGATCCACTCTTCTTGTATCTCTCAACCTTTCCCGGATAATGCAGTAATGAAAAGGCACAGGACACAAGGATTTACAAGGTTCGGCACCAAAGGCCTACATCCTTGCCATTCTCTCTCAGCATGGATTCTCCCATTATAACTTGTTAGAATTACAATGGTCGATACAGCTTCCCACCGTATCTCTCCTGAGTCCCACAGGAGGGTCTTTATACTGCTTCACACAGTGTTACCAGAGTCCCACTGGCCTGCTCCAGAATCCCACTGAAGACTTCTTCTCCCTGAGTCCCACAGGGTCTTCTCTGGCTCCTCGAGTCGCACGAGTAGCTCTTCTTCACTTTAAGTTCTTCAAGTATCCTCAGCAGCCTGGGATAAAGGCTGCTGGCCTTGCTCTTCTTCTGATCACTTGTGATGAAAAGGTCTTCTCGTCTTGCTCAGGCTTTATCACCTTCTTCTAAGGATGACCTGGCCTTCACTCTTCAACTACTGAATACTCAGACAACTGATATCTTTAACTTCAGTCTGGTCCAGTCTCACTTCAACTCTACTTCATGCACTGAGTGCATGGCCTTCTCAAATCTTCAAGAACCTCTGGTCTTGGACTCCTCAAATGCACACAGCCAGATTTAGCTTTGTTCACGTGTGCACGTGCATGCATGCATACATGCACTCTCCTTTTTCTCTTCTTGGTGCAGTAAACCCTCAGAGGGTGTAATTCTTTTCAGCACACACCTACTTCTCAAACTTCACACTCTTTATGCAATTTGTTCACACACTTAAAAGTGTGTTATACTTTGGTGTGAGTCTTCTACTTCTTCTAAGTGTGTCCACTTCTCTTAGAGCACACACATAGGTTCGGCCACTTCACTTTGTTGTTTTGCACACACAACTTTGTTCTTTTCTTTGCACACACACAATGAGTGTGTATTTGGCCTCCACTATTTTTGCACACCCCAAGCTATGCCTCGGCCTTCCTTTCAAATGCACACACACACAAAGTGTGGTGGTCTTCACTTGTTTTGCACACACAATTTGTTCCACGTTTTGCACACACTTAAACTTGGCATGTTCTTATTGTTGTTGCACACACTTAACCCATAGGTGGTTCTTCAATTTTGCACACACACACTAAGGTGTGGTCTTCACTTCACCCACACAAGGCTACGGCTTGGGTTATCCACTTTTCACACACACTGCCCAAATTCAATCATCCCATAGGGTGTTCTCCCACTTTGCACAAGCTACTGCCCGTAGGGCCTTCTCCAATTCTTAAACACACTCAAAGTGTGGTCTTCACTTGGTTCACACACAAGGCATGCCTCGGCCTCCTCTTGCACACACAAGCCGTAGGTATGTAGTGGCCTTCCTCCTTTGCACACACACAAATGGGTGGTCTTCCTCTTGTCTTGCACACACAACCTCTCGGCCTTCAACTTTTACTTTGCACACACAAGAGGCAAAGCCTCGACCTCCTCTTGCTTATGCACACACTGCCCGACCGCGCAAGGTACTCCTGCCGCGGGGCGCGCAAGTACTGCCACCGCGAGCTCCAACCAAGGGCGCGCAAGGCTAGGTGCGACCCCGGTTCTTCCTGCCGCGCAAGTGAAAGGTGCACAGGGAACTTCTTCTTTCGCACAAGTATGCGCAAAAGGAACCTCTCGGAGCCTCTGATGGCTCCGGGCTACACTGCCGCGCAGGGAGCGCGCAGGGCTTCGTCGCGCAATTGAGTTGCGCGGATAATACTTCGCGAGGCACCGAGGCACACTCACGGGACTTCTTTCTAGTTCATCAGCAAAGCGCTCCAATGCCTCGGGCTCTCCTTATATAGGCAGAGGCATCTCGTTCAATCCGCGTGGATATAAATTCAAACTCCCTAGATTTTCGGTTCTTCAAGATTCTGCAAAATCTTGTTTTTCTTTTTATTTCACGCGGGTTCCTTTTTTATTTTTCTTCGGTCTTCTTCACGTGCATGCGACTTAGAACGCATGCACGGCCTCTTTTCTTCCAATCCATGCACATCACGAACACACCGAGGCCTCGGCACTTCGTTTGCCTTCGGCCTTCATCGAAATATTCCTTTCGTTGCATGCACACTCATTTTCGTGCATGGATGGGTTCAGAAGGGCCATACGAGCTCCATGGTGCCTTTATCTTCGACAATGGTGGTTGGGAGCTTCAAAACCATCCTCGAGGAGGCTCTGGTTCAGCGGCGGCAAGCGGGTGGCTTCGGGGAGGCCTCGGACGAGCTCGAGGACGAAGACGAGCTCTCGGCCGTCGATGTTTAATGATGCTCAACGGCCAGGATTATAACATCTCGGCGCTAGATGAGATAAGCGGTCCAGATCGGCGCGCGATGGAACGGACGGCCGCGATTAGATCCCTGATGAATTTTCGCCGTCCCACATCGAAACGTTCCGCGGATTTTCCGCGGTTTATCAAATAAGCGATGCCGCCATATGCTCAGTTGAATCTCCTCCCCTCTCGGTGCCGCCCCGCACCGAGTTCTCCCTGCGGGCGCGCTCTGCGCCCAATCTCTGCTCCTGTGGGCGCGCTCCTAGCGCCCACTATGCACACTGACACTCTCGGGGGCGCGCTCCTACGCCCCTGCCGCGCGCTCCTTCGGGCGTGCCCCAGGTGCCCATGCGGTGTCCTGCGGGTGCGCCCTGCCGCCCTGGCTCGCCCCACGGGTTCCCCCGGGCGGCCCATGCCTTGGGGTTGAACCCCCAAGGTGCCTTGGCTGGCCAATTTTTTTGGCAAAGGCATGAATGAATCCTTTGTATAAAAACAAAGTACTCCATATAAAAATTGCCAAACCAAGCCCTTTCATTCTTCTTCTCCATTTCTTCCCTTCTCTACTTCTTAAGAATTCCTTAATCCTCCTCAACATATAATCTTCACTTAGTATATGGAATTCAAAAGGTTTCTTCTTAATCTTCTTCATCTCCTCTTCCATATGTGTTCAATGCTTAGGAGGGACTTCTTCAACTGAATCTCATGAATCACACATGGTCTTCAACATTCTTCATTGATCTAATCAGAGATCAATTGGAACATCATCTGATTCACATGCACTAAGAGTTAGTACATGGACTTCGTTAATGCACATCATCCACTTAGTAGTTGTGGATGGAACTCCTTTCAACTCCTCATGCATTGTGAAGACAATGCATGGTCTTCAATCAATGTTGTGACTTTGTATCATCAGGATACAAGTTCTTTGAACTTAAAGATTTGCTTCACAATCGTCTGATGTACATGGAGAATGTTGCAACCACAATTTCCAATACCACTTAGTGAATCTCCTAAGTGACATGCATCTTAGTACCATGGCCATTCTCCTTCATCACCAACACCATCACATCCTTTGACATTCACATCTTGACTCCTTGACATCCATTCATTCCAAGACAACTTCATGCCTCATTGACAACAAATGCAACACAATGCACATCACCATGAATATACCACACACATTTTTCTTATACTTTTTTCCATGTGTTCATTTACTTGTATCATTGTTCGTATTTATTTTCTAAAGGCTTATTGTCTTCGGCATTATGCCATAATGTCTTCGCATGTATGAACATTTTTGGATAACTTATATATAATTTATAAACTACTTAAATATTTATGATAAATATTTGAATATTATTTTCCTCATATGTTTGAGGGCTGGGAGAGGACATGTGTATTAACTTAAAGCCAACACGGATGAACTCTCTTTATTGGATCAGTACTACTTGTCACCCTATGAGTGATACCTATATTTCCATATATGGGATCTCCATTTACATTATTCCCAAAAATTATTGAATATAGTTCTATATTTAATCAACCATGCATGGACTCATTGGAACAATGTCTACACCACACCTTAGGTGACACTCAGTACATTCAGTTAGAAACATTGTATGGATTTAGAGTTTACCATACCAAGACAAATATAAGAAATGTTTTTATGGGTCACCATAGATGGAATCTACGGTATTATTAACATAAAGGGTTCTTATATAGACCATTTTAATTCTAATATGTGAAGCTATAGTTGGGATTAGGGTTCCATTATTGGATTTCATTGATTCAATTCATAGATTACTTATGGTACCTTCTTATTAATGTTGTTATGATTACTATAAGTGAATTTTTTAATGGTTTCATAGGAATTTGAACACCAATAAAATTAGAATCTTGGTATCTACCCACTTATTATTTATTCATATAAGATTCCATGTATATACCACATTACATGTATAGGTTCCCCTGGTTCAGACATCTGTCTTAGACTGATGTTGTTATAATCAGTCGAGTATCCATGTTTTAATATAGATAGAACTATAATTCATTTCTGGCTTTATAAACTTGTATCAAAATATTGTAGAACATTATTCATTTTATAGTTAAATAAATTGAACAATATAGACATTGTTGGTAGTGTCCTACTCAGATTATATCTCACATCGTGCTCTCGTAGCCATTCTACTAGGGTACCTGAGTAGAACATAAAATTATCATGTCCATATATTTATTTCTTATCTTGTTTTCTATACATTGGAGGTAGAAAGAACATTATTGAACTATTAAAAATGACTCTCATGGTGTTATCATTTGGTAACTTTTTAATTTTATAATATATTTCTTCCTATTGTACGTGCAACATGTATCTTGTAAAATCTTCTAGACATGCATTCATTATTATCTTTATGGGCATTAGCACTTTACCTTTCTTCAGTCATTATATTAATATTTTTCTTCTTACTCATTTATTATTATTATTTACTCTATTATCCATTTTTTAACACCTAATATACTGATGTGAGATTTTGGCCATGAGGGTATAGTCTCCCCAACAAACCATAGTCTGTCCTTCACTATTATTCAGTCACCTCTTGTGTATGGGGAAGTGTGCCTGAGGATATGTGGTGACCGGTCCCACTACAGATTTTGTGGTCAGTTGGTCCTGGATGTTACATCAATGTTTAAAAATTAATAATATGATATCCAATGTATTATTATATAATTTAATTGAAAATAATATCATCTATAAAACATATCATAAACAATTAATGGTAATATTTTGATGATGTATTCATTAAATTTATAAATATTTCTTATCTATTTACTATCAAAAAGGGGAATATAGTAATCTCAAAGAGCTCAAGACACATTTAAAAATATGTAGAAGAGATGTAGACCCAAATATTTATATCTAGTGCTTTTAATATTCTCTAAAACCATATAAGATGAAACATAACCATATACATTATTTTTCAACATTAGAAAAATCATATCCATATTAAAAAATGAACTCAGGATCCATTTATTTTTCTATCAAGATACTATATATATACACTTAAAATTTATCAACATGTTATATATTTCACCCATAAAATTATTTATACATGTATCCTGGATAGAAAATACCATGTGTAAAATTTTCCAAGATTATGGGGAAACAATTTAAAGGGTGAGATAAAAGTCTAAGTAAGTAGTATTGCACATTAGATGATTATAGGGAATAAAAATAAAAAATATTATATATCACTAATGAATAATCAAATGATTCCAAAAAAATGAAAAAATGCATTTTAAATATCCATATATTATATATAAATATAAATAGATAATCTCATACATAGTAATAATTGATTACATAATCATGGAATTGAAAATACTTGTATCATAACCATATGGTCAAGGATTTATTCCATGAAATTATAAATAAATGGCCATGATAATATAATTAAACTATGTTAGTTTTTCTAAATTGATCAATCGATCCATTACCTAAAAATGTCATTGTTGACAGGACTCATCTCATAATTTTTCAATAAAAACATTATAAATATATTTTTAATTCTTTATGACAGTACATAATAAATAAAGTGTATTTATTCTCCCATTAACCAATATTTATTATTCTATTACGTTTGAAAAATTAATCGATGGGATATATTACTTCAAGAGAAAACTATCAACAAATAATTCAAAATGATTTATTATATTATAAATATTTACATACAACATTAGATATATTTTTCATCGAAGAACATCTTACTTTATCTTGGATAAAAATCAATAAATAACTATATTGAATGAATAGATATATAAATATATATATATATATTATCAAGGAATCCACAATCAATAAGAAATGATTTTTATATAGGAGAATGTCCAAATATCTAATTATAAACTAATTTAATATTCAAAATGAAAGGGGAAGTAACCTCAAAGAAGGAATCATAAATAATTTATACAATATGTTACATTAATTTTATAATGGTATCAAGTAAATTTATTAATGGAATTTTTTTATTATTGTAGACAAAAACAAGGCCATAAAATCCATAATTTAGTATTTAAATATTGTATTTCCAATAAAAAAGTAAATATAGTTAAATGGAATATTTCAGTTTACGAGGCTTTAATATTTGAGGTTATAAAATGTTAAGATATTGATCATTTCATTAGAAATGTTATTTTGGTAGAAAAAATATATCATAATCATATTTATATATTAGAGATATTTTAGAGATTATATTAATGAAGAGAACATGGTTTGGTTAAATAAACATAACCACAATTTGGTGTGAGGTTTCAATAATGGGATGTCTTAAGTGGAAGAATTCATTCATGCCTCAAAAAAGATGGATGATCATTTAGAAAATATTTTAAAAATTGTTTTTATATGTAGGTAACTAAACAAAATAAGGGGATTTATATTGTCGTTTTTTCTAATATTTTTAGAATTTTCTAAAACTAGCTTATGATATTCTTTTGTGGTTAACACCATTGATTTAGACTTATTTTGTTTTCCCACTTTTTCCTCAAAAGATAGTTTGGAATAAAAAAATTAAATTCCAGTCGTTCATAGTCATTAATAGTAAAATTATTCCACAAAGAATTAATACATTCATAATACCATATGTTTTTGGAATATATAGGCAATTGGATATTGGAGTTAATGGGTGTGGAGCTATCTTGTAATTATAACAACTTTTTATGATATAAATAAAATATAATAAGAAATATGTTATTCGTAAGAAATTTAATTGATTACAAAACCATGAGAATATATGAATTGTATAATATTAATAAGAAGTCTATAAAAAATATTAAAATATAATTATAAATTAATAATAATGAAAGATAATTATAGAACACTTACATCATCAATGGTTGGACATTTGAATAGTGATTGCTGAGATAAATGCATCATATCTCATCTATACTATCTCTAATGTCTAATAATATAAATAAAATATACTAAACCATGAAAATAAAATAAAGTATTGAATGTGGTAATAATATAATGATTTTAAATCAGAAATGATGATGGTTGAATAGAACAACCTTAATTTTGGGAAAAATATCATATAAAAAGTGATATATTAGAATAAATTGATAAAATAACATAATTAATTTATTCAATCTTTGATAATATGATTAAAGAAAAAAATATGTCTTCAATTTTTAAATAGAGACATGTATTTGATAATAAAATAATTACAATATAATTTTCTCACAGCAAAAAATGGAATAGAATCATTCTAAAAATAAAAATCATGAAAAACTAACTCATCCAAAATAAATTTACACATGGAATCACCAATCATTTGTAGTAAAAACTATAAATCGTCATTTGAAACATAAACTGCACCACTACCACCCCACATGGAATTTAAATCAGGCCCTAATCCACAATATTTCACAAAAATGACACAATAAAAAACCCTGGGTATGAACACTACCTTTTGGACATTTTGGAACCTCAATAAAAGTGTAAGAAACCCTAAAAAAGGGAAGGAACAAGATATCAAACTCACTTAATTGAGATATCTTGAAAAAAACAGCCCAAATACACCAATAGTTGAATCTTGAAATTGAAAATACCTATCGGGTTTCATCAATAAATCGTATTTGGTCATGTGGGGTATGAAATGGGGGGGAAAGTGAAAATTGAACGTTTTATGAGATAATCAAATTAACTTCTAAAATCATCCAGATTTGAAAAACCCTAAGAAGATTCACAATAATCCATGATGAAAAAGTGGTCCACAGTGGAGAAATAAATAACAGGAGTGAGCCTCAGGATTTTTTTTCTTTGGATGGGAGGTGGAATCAACGAAAAAAAGTAAAAAAAAAATCATAAATTAAAATGTTAAAAAACAAATTAAATCAAAAAATGGTCTAAGAGGTAGACCCAACACCTTAATAAAAAACCCAAATCCATCATGAATATAGAATCATATGAGGTAAAAATGAATATGGTACATTTTATAGGTTAGGGGAGGTCAAGTATGAAGTGGCACATGTTTAAAATGTTGAAAAATGATAGAGTTATTAAAAACCAAAAAAAATTTTGAACCTGAAATGGGGTCTCGGTTTGTCCCAAATAATGAAAACACACCATTTCCTCCAAAACTACATGGTAATACCCCATTAAAAACCATGAATAGTAATTAAATTAAAAATAACATTAAAATATTCCATTGATTTGATAAATAATAATGAGAACCCATGGGGGGAACATCGTGTTATATATTCATATTCAATTGAATATGGATGATTATTAAAGCACTATTATATAGTCCCCTCTAAGACCTTATGTTAATTTTTGTGAATACCATTCCTAGACCAATAGAGGGGTTTAGAAACCCATAAAGTCCACTAAAGATATAAGAAACATTTATAGCAATGACTACCGACCTATGAACATTCACTGTGTAATGTAATACCATTACCATCAATATCGCATAAATAAGAAATGCACACTTTTGTTATTGTCCATTACATTCATTATTATAAGATGATATGGCTATATGGACTTATATTTGACTTCCATGGGCATTTATTAATGAATGTACTACCTTCTTAATCAACCAATATTGAAATATAACTTCTTTAACTTGAAATAAACAAATATTATCATGATCATTCAACCAATAAAAATCCACCAATGATGTACCCAACACATACCCTTGCTACAAATTTTATTTCATGTTTTTCACATTGCATAAATGTATAGAATAATATGACATACATTGATAATGATCTCATGTTTGGAGAAAACAACACATTTCCATATATAGGAACAACCAATGACTTCAGAAACATGTGGTTTTCCTCTTGGAGGTTATGTATTCATGATCTCAAGTACTAGAGATCATAGAGAGTAGAATTTATGAGAAGATGTATTATTTATTATGATCCCAAAAAACCTAATAGTCACACATCATATATTGCATTTAATTATAATGTATCCGGACAATTGGAAAAAAATTATTGATTTAGGCTATAATATCTCTTTGTTCTCATTATAGCACAAGATTTTCTATTACCCCTCGATTTGAAACGTAATCTAAATATATTACACTAAAATTAGTGGATGCAGAAGTATGTACATTATTATTTAAATATATACACATGTATATATAACAAACAATATGCATGTAGTTTTAATCAAATTACATCACATGTAGTGTCGTGGTAACCCACTTTCAACACTCCCACTTTCACTGGAGGGTTCATCCAAAAAGTATCAATATGGTAGCTCTCACATGAGAATCATTATTATGCTGAAATATGGCTTTAGTTTGGGGGTCTTCCAGGTTTTTATATGTGGATACATTTCAAATTTTGTGTTAACCTCTATATGTAAAATCCATATATTGTAAAACATTGGAGGTATATTATTTGTCCTCTGTTGGGACAATGGTCCCATGGTAAGAACCACTCTAGCCGTATTATCACAATCCACTAAAACATGGTCTGCACTAATAGGAAAAACACCATTGTTTGATTGAAATCTACTTATCAATACTGATTCATTTTCAATTTCAAAATCCACTATATACTCGGATTCATCTATATAATTTTTTACCACATATTTTTTTGGAGTTTATCCTGATCAATACACAATCATTCATGAAAAATATATCTCTCAACATTTATTTCAAATCATCATGATATTTTAAGAAACTAGCATTAGTGTGTCCTCCTACTACTAGTTCCTCATATCCTCCATACACCAGGAACACATCCTTTGTACACTTCAAAAACATTAGTATAGGTTTAACAGCTACATAGTGAATATCTCTTATATTATAATCTTGTATTACCATAATTTTTATGTTAAATAAAAAAAATAACCTAGTAGATAGAATGAATTACTTTTTAGAACCCACTACAGAGGAATAAGGGATTCACCTCATTCAATTAATCACATACTATGTTTGTGGACACATTTTCTTGGACAGATTAGTAACATGTAACATAGGCAACAAACCTATATTTTATTGTTCCATATTGTTACTTTTGAATACGTTGTCAGTATATGTGCATTTTATTTTCCCAATAATACTCTAAGATCTATTTTGATATATCATTATCCCTGTAATGTAAATTTATTCACCTAAGTATTCTTTGGAGAATAATTAATTTTACAATGTCATAATATATGGTAAGACTTTAACTTCATTTACCATAATTAATATGTTATTAAAATATAATAATAAAATTATTATGGAATAATAATTACTATTATATAGACATATAGATCGCACGGCCTCATCAAAACAAACATTCCATGATCATGATAGCTACTTCAACCCATACAATTTACTCAACACCTTGCATGATTTTTTGGCATTCATTGACCTAACCATCCATTTGAATTTATTCATATAGACAACTTCAAATGATGTCCCATTTATAAAATCATTTTTGAAATCAATTTTTAAAAATCTCATAATCATTAAATGATACTATTGCATGCAATATTTTTATAGATTTTAGAATTGATAATGGTGAGAAGTTTTCATCATAGTCTGGGCCTTGACAATTTATGAAACCCTTTGTTATGAATGTTCCTTTTTATGTACTAACATTAAAATCCATTTCCAGAAATTTCGTGAATACCCATTTTCACCCAAGGTGATTTACAGCAGATTGATCATCTACAAAAATACAATTTTGATTTTGATAACTGGACTCCATCATTGAATTCATTGAATCATTCCATTTATAAGAATACATTAATTATACTACTTCCATGTAGGTTAGTGGTTTATCATCCTCAAAAAGTAATGTGTTTCCATACATGTTTCAAATAAAATGATAATTCCCTATTTTTAAAACCTTTCAAAAATACGTACAATGTAGTTTTGTATCTAGAAGCTCTTCATCTCCCATAATATTTTGTAGTGATTTCGAGTACCAACTCTTATTTATTTAGAGAATTATCTTCATCAATGTCAATATATCTCCAACTATTTCCATTAAAAATGATTTCAATTTCAAGAAATACGGCTTTTACATCTACAAAACTTTTCAATATGAAGGGTAGCATAATTAATATACTTTTGCTTCATTAGAATAACCTATAAAGATGCACTTCATGCTTCTGGATGCTAATTTTTCACTTGGTATATTCCTGAAAAAATAATTGCATCACTAATCACATAAGTGTGAGAAATTGGTATTCATTCAAGACCATAACTTATAAGGAATTCCATATGTAGATTTATTTGGAACTCAATTAATGGTATATGTGGTTTTCTTTAAATAGAATACTTAAAGGGATGATGGATGATCAGCCTAGCTCTTCATTTATCAAACCATTTTTTGAAAAGTCCTATTTCTCCATCAATTATCATCATTCCACTATGGTGTATATAGATGAGTGACTTGGGATAATATCCCACATTACATTAGTTGAACTTTGAAAAAAAATTATTATATTATCCACCTTAGTCTTAGTGGTGTTCTTTAATCATCTTATATAGCTAGTTTTCTACATATTGTTGGTATTCCCTAAACATCCAAATAGAATATTACTTATTCCACATTACTAAGATATATTTATACCTACTATATTCATTGGTAAAATTTATGATGTATGAAAACCCACCCATTGAAACAACTATAAATGGACCACATATGACAGCATGAATGAATTCCAGTAATTAAATGACACTTTCTCCCTTCCACAAATAAAGGTTCTTTGGTCATTCATCCTTGTTAACAGGTGTGACATTCATCCAAGGGTCTTAAATGATTCATTTATAAATACCATTCTTGGTGTAATTTCTATAATCACATCACATTTACATGGCCAACCCTAATGTGCCTTAGGTAGGTGACATATGAATCATGCTCTAAAGATTTTTCATCGATGTTCATTATAGAGTTTTCATGTTCATGTATATATAAGCCATTTTTATGTTGCACCATTCCTTAACATAAGTCATCCATTTACAAAATAATTTATTTCATAACAAGAAATAAACTCTCATATTTTTTCCAAAAAATACATGGAGATTATTTTTCCTATAACATATGGTAATATTAACAATTATTTATCACAAGAAAAAATATATTAGAAAAAGTACATTGATAATCTCCCACAACCAAGCCTGGTAGACTCACACCATTTGCAACTCATAGAACAACATTCCCACATTCAATCTTCTATAATCTATATGGTTTTAATTTATGAATTCATATGTGTGATCCATATGTCGTATCCAATTAAAATTTGTTTCAAAAATGATAAATAACATTTAATAACACAAATACCTAGATTTGAATAATCACATTTCTTCTTCAATATATCTATAAAATTTTCCATCTAGTGGACTTTCATACCAAAAAAACATTATATAGACTCTTCCTCATTTCCCTACTTATTTATCTTTTTCATCTTGTAAGGATGGTGTATCGGTGTCATCATCCATGATATAGCTATAAAAAAAATCAATTACATTCACTCCCTTATTCACCATAAGGATTGATGAATTGGTATTTTTCGTATCTTTATAATTTTTGATAACTGAAGACAAAAGTATTGGGAGATACATTTTCATATTATTCATATTATAATTTAAAATGGAGTTCTAAATGTTTGGAGGTAAATAGAAAAGAATGAGATTTATATTTTGTTTTTAGTTCAATTTAAATCCAAGGGATTCAATCCTCTCAATGTTCCCAATCATCTTGAGTACACAAGGTCCCGTATGATTTCTTTCTACTAGCTTCCACATGTAAAGGGAACTGAAAATAACATGCCTTTCTTACTATGATCTATCCTGATATAATACTGAGAGATGATAAAGCATCTTGTAGGCATCCTCATCTTCATTCATTCCCTTCAATTCACTAGACATGTATTACATTATAATGCTATAAAAATGAATTATATCTTCTATACACTTTTTAAATATTTCTTTTTCCACCATGTTTTCTGCATGACAAGTCTTAACATGAAGTGTTGATTCAAGTACATAATTCTTCATTTATTCACATGGTAATTTGTTCATGCTCCTGTACCACTCCTTGATGTTATTGATAGTAATAATATTTTAGTTATCCAAACCCAATCACAGTGATAAATTACTTATGTTGTCAGTGATTAATATTTTCGATTAGCAATAGATAAATATTTGAAATAAGTACTTTATCACTATAACCAATTTAAATTTAATATTTAATTGATTATTATATCATTTAGTTTTCCCCCAAAATTTATATTCATCCTTAATAGCCCTCACTATTAGATTATAATGAATCTGTCATTTGATTATTATTGTAGAAAAGATCCTTGAAAATACTCCTAATAGTCAACAAGAATTGGTTGTTCCACTAATTGGAGAGATTATAGTTAGGCATTAGTCTGGTCAACCAAATAAACTAGTGGAACCATGGACAGTTGAGTAAAATCCAAGATTCTAGAATCATTATGTTATTCCCTCAATTATTTTCCTATGTATTTATTACATTATGGATTTGGGTACTTATATTCTACCACATTATGTCATGTAGACACTTTACTCTTATAGGAAATCCCCTGCCGTAAGAGGCACTCTTCATTTTGGTAGACGTGCACCCTGAACACCCAATTTATTTCCAATTTGTTAAATTGAATGCATTAAAACATTATATATCATTGATGGATTTAAATATTTTTTTATGAATATATTCCATATCTATTTTATAATTTTAAACTAGGTTGTTGCGATCGTAATTGAATATGAAAAATTTGAAAACAATTATATTATCTTCATGCATTTTATATTTTTTTATTATTATATCTTATCATGCAATAATCATGCACTTGCATAAATCGATAAATGAATTAAAATGTAAAATCTAACCATTTGACTGGTCTTGAGGATCAAATTATGATTTATCCATAAAATGTCAATCTTGACCTAGGGTCTAACATTCGTTGTTGGGAACCAGACAAAAACACAAAAGAATTTAAATTTTTCAATTTGTTGTGCATGCTGTTTTTAAAAACCATCATCGATACCTTTTTCTCTCTATGATTTCCCAATGCAATGTGGGTTTTTTTTGGAGAAGGCCAAAGGGGTCACCTTCTTCTCCCCCGACCCGCGATGTACCTGGGGGCTCCCCTTTGAGCGGCATGTGAGACCCATCATTGGCCTCAACATTGTCCTTCAATTCGTCCGGACATCCAATGAATCTCTACATGATCTGTTAAGCTGAGACCTATAATACCTACTCCTCCATTAATCTAGAAACACTATGACCTAATAGGCACATGGTGATGTTTGGTCGAACAGTATATTGAGGGTTCAAAAGATATTATAAATTTATTTGGATTCTGGGTTGTGAAAAAGGTCTCTCAGGTGTTTTTCATTCTTGTTCCATCAACATTTGTGTAAAGACCCGTAAATTTCAAGGAAATTTTTTTCTTAATTTTCTTTGGAATTTTAGAAGAGTGTAGTCTCTGACGGCACCTGATTCCGAGGCCCGGTGTGCCCGGAATCATTTTCCGAAGTTTGGCTCGGGTACGTTCAGTGAACGGACGAGCGGGTTTTTCTAACTTTTGAACCGATGCCCGGAATCGAATTCTGAGGGTACCGATGAAATCGCAGCGCCGGTATTCGCTTAGAAACGCCTCTTCCGGAGTTGCGTTTGCTCGGGTGTGGTTTTTAATTTTCGGGCTTAAGGTTAAGAAATAAAATAATTTTGCGACAACTTTATTTTATTTCACTTAAGCCACTTGGAAGCCACTTGAAGCCACTTAAAAGCGGCTTAAACTGGGTTGATCCGGATAGGATGCTATCCAGGAAATATCCTACCCCCTCGGTAGGATATTTGTGAGGTGGGGTCCGCACGAGCCCCGCCGTTTCTTTCCGCTAAGTAACGCACCTGCGAAAACCCGTCATTATGAAAGTCAGCTGACGCGTTTTCTTAATTTCTTAACAGACCATTTAATTGGGTGGTTTATTTCATAAATTAAATGATCTGTTTCTTTCGTTAAATTAATTCAACGAATTTATGGGTCGTTACATCCCCTTTTTTGTGTGTTGGCATAATAATGAAATAAGACCAACCAGTCTTTTGAAAGTTTGCGCGTTGAGAGGATTTGACAGAATCCTTGCATCTTCTTTCTCCTTTGCGAAGAACGCGAAGAACGCCGTCATCCGCGGAAATCGACGACGCTCTAATCCGAGACGTTCTTCCCCGCCCCGATCTCCGATCACCAACCGTTTGAGGTGAGTGATTTCGGGTTTCTTCTAAAAGTTCTTTGTGGTTTAAAACGAAACACAGATTTAATTATTTATAATTAAAATCTGTTGTTTCTTGGTCTGTCGAGTTCGTCGACGCAACGCCGGATTCTGCGACGACGCGACGCCCTTCCGCGACGACGCGATAATCTCCACCTTCCGCGACGAGCATTCCGCGAAGAACGCTCATGCGCGACGACTACGAGGTAGAGATTTTATTTTTGGAATTACCCCTTTTTATTATTCCTGTAAATGTTTCTTTAAAAAGTTAAAGAACCGGATTTGCAAACAATTTTAATTTTATTAAAATTTTTGTTTCCTGTGTGGAATAAAAATTCTCCCGTTGTTTATATCTAACGCGGAGGGTGCGGGACAAACAAACACGGCCCGACGACCCTCTGCTGTTCTTCGTTCTTGTGCGGATTTGACGGGCGACGACGGAGCATGCCGCAACGGAGGTTTGATGATTACGCAGTGAATAATGAGTCCCGGGAGGAGCAACGGCGCAGACGGGAAGAAAAACGGGCCACCGGAGCAACTCCGGCGGCCCGCGGAAGCCGGCGGCGGCGGCGCCCGGCGCGCTGCCGGACGAGACCGCCGCGGCACCGTCCGCGGCGGAGACGCTCGCGGGACGCGGCTGAAGCCATGTCCGGCCACCAGGGAGACACCCCGCGGGTGTCACGGAGGTGTCACGCGGGGGCGGCGGCTCCCCCCCACGTCGCTCGGGACGCGGCTTCAGCCGCGTCCGGTTGTCTTGCCGACACCCCGCGGGTGCCGCGAGGGTGTCACGCGGGGCGGCGGCTCCCCCGCGTCGGTCGCTCGGCCGCTCGGCCGAGGCGAGCCGGGCTGGCCGAGCCAGACCGGTCCGACCGTTCCGACCGGGTCGGACCGGGTTCGGCCGACCCAGGGGGGGTCGGGCCGGGTCAGCCCAGGCCCGGACCCCCCGTCTTCGGACGGTTTTGATCAAATGCCCATAACTTGAGCTACGGGCCTCCAAACGACTTTCTGTAAGCAGAAACACGACCCTTGGATTGATACGGTCGTTTCGGTATATCGCACTCAAGGTTTCGGAATACTTTGAGTTCGGTCGGGTTGGTTCGTACACGAAACCAACCGGGCCCTCGGAGCGGAAACGCTCATATCTTGAGCTACGGACGTCTGATTGACGTGCCGTCAGCTTTGTTGAGTTCCTCTAAGTGAGACGGATCTTTTGGAATACTCCGCCCGAGGTTTAGATGCAGGTGGAGTACGTTTGGGTTGGTTTTGCCTTAAAAACCAACCGGGCCCCTAGAACGAAAAGGCCAATACTCTCAAACCGAGCGTCTGATTGACGCGCCGTCTGCGACGTTGAATTCCTGTTGACAATACGGAACTTTTGGATACATCAACTTCAGAATTTGTGTCAGTTGATGTATCAGCCTCTCGGCTCGTGGAGCGGACCCTCCCGAATGAGCTTGCTGTGTGCGGGAACCCTAGAGATGGCTGTGACTGCTTCTTCGATAGCGACGACTGTGCAGAGATCCTCCGTGGACTCCGACGACGACCGTGCAGAGATCCTTAGTGGACTGCGGCGATGACTATGCAGAGATCCTCAGTGGACTGCGACGACTACTGCACTCAACGATCCTACGTGGATCAGTGCTATAGGTCCTGTGTGGGCCCGGTCCTGTGTGGGCCCGATCCTGTGTGGGTCCGATTCTGTTTGGGTCAGCACTCAACGGTTCTGTGTGAGCCAGCGCCTACAGGTCCTGTGTGGGCCCGATCCTGTGTGGGTCATTGCGGGGGTTAGTTACCTATCGATCCTTCGTGGGTCCGACGACTTAGATGGATCAGTGATCATATTCATCGTCATCCGAAGAAGTATACCTGTGTGAGCTGAATCTTGTGTTACTCTCCTTTGTGGATTGTGTTGAGCTATCCTGTGTGGATTTACTATTTACTCTCCTTTGTGGATTGTGTTGAGCTATCCTGTCTGGATTTACTGTTTACTCTCCTTTGTGGATTGTGTTGAGGTATCCTGTGTGGGTATACGTTTTGCTTCCCTGTGTGGACTGGGTTGTGCTTGGGCTCGGACGTTGGAGCCGAACGGGAATTGGTGACTTAGGTATATGTATGGGCATATACCTAAGCCGTGTCGGATGTTACTTCGTTATTGTATCTTTACTTTGTGGATTATCCCTTGTGGATTTCAGGAGACCCTCGGGGGTCTCGGGGTCCTTACTGAGTATCTTATACTCACCCCTGCACGGGCTATGCCCGCACTACGTTGTGTTGGTTGCAGACAACGGACAGCGCTGATCATGGTGGAGGCGTGCGGAGCAGGACGATACCTGGAGGTGGACCACTGGGCGGGACGTACTCGGAGCAGTCAGGTGGACCCGAGGAGCAGTGGAGGCTATCTGTACCCACCCTTCAGGTGGGACTTCTAGAGGACGGCTCGACGCTGTAGTTTTTCCTTTCAGTTGCTGTTTTTCCTTTCAGTTGTACTTTACAGTTAGGCTTGTATTTATGGCCCCTTTTACTTTCAGCACATCTTGTACCGTTTTTACTTAGTGTTTACTTTTCCACTTGCTTACTCTGTGGTGCTTATTTACTTTTCAAAGTCAATGCCTTCCCTTTTTGTTGGGATTTACGCCTTGGTGCTAGTTGCCAGCCCCTGGCCTATGGAAGGCGGGCTTGGGGTAGTCACGGCACGGGCCCCAAGGACGGGTCGTGACAAATTGGTATCAGAGGCGGTCGGTTCTACCGCAGACTCTGATCTTTCTTCTATGTGAAGCAATAGTGTTTAGCGTATTGAGTGTGGTTATCAGTCCAGGGAGTCCAGTGTTGGTGCGGCGGCCGACGTATCCATACACCAGGACCCTGACTTCTGATTTCCGACTTAATGTACGAAAATATTGATTGCGTATATGTTTCAAGTTTTCTTTGTGATTACTTGTGTCAGCTCACCAGGTATACTGTTCTGACCGTGGCGCACTTGTTTCCTTTTCAGGATTGCCCGACGACAGCAGCCAGCTAGGGTTCCGAGAGTAGAGCGCGACGATAGCCCGCCGAGTGACGAGGCCTCGGTATAGGGCCCGTTGACAGCAGAGGCACTGGCGGTACCTTTACCCGCCGAGCCCCCGATGCTTCCAGCACTGGCAACTGATGATGCACGACACCTCGGAGATCTGCACGAGTTCCAGCGCCAGCGACCACCCTGGTTCTGTGGGGAGACGGACCCCCAAGCAGCCGAGGACTGGCTGGAGGCGGTCGTCCGAGTTTTCAGGCTAGTGAGGACACCAGCAGACATCATGGTGATCCTCGCGGTGAGCCTACTGCACACAGCAGCAGGACGATGGTGGAGCTTGATGCTCAAGGTACACGATGAGGCCACCCTCATCTGGACGGACTTCGAGAGCCTCTTCCGCTCAGAGTTCATCCCGGCCACCCTCCTTGCGGTGCGCATTCAGGAGCTTCTTCAGCTACGGCAGGGCAGCTTGACGGTCGCCCAGTACGCGGCGAGGTTCACCGACCTTTCTCGCTACTCGACAGACATGGTATGGGACCCCTTCTTCCGGGCCCGGACCTTCGAGAAGGGATTGAGACACGAGATCAGGGCATCACTGATCTCCCTCAGCATCCCGACCCAGGCAGGAGTGCTGGAGCGAGCCCTTCTGATCGAGAGTTTTTTGGCTGAGTCTACAGCGAGACCTACCGCAGGGCGGCATGTGGCGGAGTCTTCGGCAGCGGGTAGCCGACGGATGACTCAGGGTTCTGGGCAGACCAGGCCTTCCGGCAGATGACCTTGGGACACTGGCTCAGCAGTGCGGGGCACACAGCGCGGAGCCAGTCTTCCGAGAGGCAGGCAGTGCTACGAGTGCGGCGGGCAGGGCCACATGGCTCGTGACTGCCCGACCCATCGTACCGAGGGGCAGAAGACGGTGGAGGGACCACCTGGGAAGAGGCAGAGGGTCGACCGTGGTGGTCTGCAGGGAGGAGGCGGACGAGGCAGAGGAGCTGGCCGAGCAGCAGGTGGTGGGCGACGCTTTGAGGCTCTGCCACCACCACCACCAGGAGGCCCGCCCCGACCACAGGGAGCTGGCGGGCAGAGACAGGCACAGCTCCAGGCAGCGGAGGCCTACGACCACGGCACGCCAGAGATGATTCGAGGTACGATCTGTGTCTATTCCACCCTTGCTGCAGTTCTGATAGACACAGGAGCGAGTCACTCTTTCATAGACACTGCCCTTGTTCGGAGCTCGGAGATTCCGACAGAGTCGTTGGCTCGATCCTTACGGCTAGAGACTCTTACGGGAGAAGACTCGATGATTACGCACTGGTGCCAGCAGTGTGAGCTTACTCTAGGAGGCGAGAGATTCGGCTGGGATCTTCTTGTAGCAGCTTCGAGGCCTTACGATGTCATCTTGGGCATGGATTGGTTATCTACGGTCCATGCACAGATTGACTACATTGGGCGCAAGGTGCGATGTGTGCGCACCGACGGGAGCAGGTTCACCTTCACCGGCGAGAAGGGATCCTTCGCAGCACAGGATGGACTCACGCAGAAGAGAGGTCATCCCATCACTCATCGGTTGGCTAGGCTCATCCTTGGATCAGTTGACGTGCGGAGTCCTAGTTTTCCTGCAGTGGTGGATCAGTATGCGGACATCTTCCCTGACGACGTTCCAGGGCTACCTCCTCGTAGAGAGGTAGACTTTTATATTGATCTGTACCCCGGGACAGCCCCGATATCCACTCCAGCATATCGGATGGCCCCCACCGAGCTTCGAGAGCTACGGGTACAGTTGGAGGACTTGCAGGGCAAGGGGTTCATCCGACCCAGTGTTTCACCCTGGGCTTCGCCGATATTGTTCGCCAAGAAGGCGGACGGGAGCTTGAAACTGTGTGTCGATTATCGTCGCCTGAACCAGGTGACAGTGAGGAACAAGTATCTGCTACCAAGGATTGATGACCTCTTCGATCAGCTCAAGGGAGCACAGTGGTTCTCGAAGATAGACCTCAGATCAGGCTATCATCAACTCAGAGTTCGAGACGAGGACGTGCAGAAGACGGCCTTCAGATGCCGGTATGGACACTATGAGTTCTTGGTTATGCCTTTCGGCATAACCAACGCTCCAGAAGTGTTCATGAGCCTCATGAATAGGATCTTCCAGCCATACCTCGATCGATTTGTCGTGGTCTTCATCGACGACATTTTGGTGTACTCGACGACGGAGGAGGAGCACGCCTACCACCTGCGGGTTGTACTAGACACACTCCGAGAGCACCAGCTTTATGGAAATCTCTCGAAGTGCCAGTTCTGTTTACGTGAGGTCCACTTCTTGGGGCACATCATTTCTAAGGTGGGAGTTGCGGTGGATCCCGCGAAGATCGAGGCAGTGCTAGCTTGGGAGCCACCTAAGAGCGTGACAGAGGTGCGGAGTTTCTTGGGCCTAGCCGGATACTATCGGAGATTTGTGCTGGACTTCTCTAGAGTTGCGGCCCCACTCTCAGCGTTGACGAAGAAGGGGAAACCCTTCGTGTGGTCAGACAGATGTCAGCAGAGCTTCCAGGAGCTGAGGCAGAGGTTAACCAGCGCACCTATCTTGAGGTTTCCTGAGGAGGGAGTTGGATACGTAGTCTACTGCGATGCATCAGGGACCGGACTCGGGTGTGTCCTGATGCAGGAGCGGGCCGTGATTGCCTATGGATCACGTCAGTTGAGGCCGCATGAGCAGAACTACGCTACCCATGACCTGGAGTTGGCAGCAGTGGTCTTCGCTCTGAAGACATGGCGGCACTATCTGATGGGCGAGCGCTTTACAGTCTTTTCTGACCACCAGAGTCTCAGGTACATCTTCTCACAGAAGGACCTGAACCTGAGACAGCGGCGATGGCTCGAGTTCCTCCAGGACTATGACTTTGAGATAGTCTATACTCCTGGGAAGGGGAACGTGGTAGCCGATGCCCTCAGCAGGAGGATAGGCATCTGGCTACTTGAGGAGGCGACAGAGCAGCTAGCTGCTTTGCAGATATCCTTCGTGGATAGAGACGGAGTAGCCTTCCTTCAGTCTCTCACAGTCTCTCCTCCACTTCTACAGCAGGTCAGAGAGGCACAGCGTGGGGATGCTGACTATGAGACGCGGCGTGCACAGATATCCTCGGGACTGGCACTTGATGGTTTCTCCCTTGGAGCAGAGCACGATGTCCTTTTCAGAGGATGTACCATGGTACCAGTCGCTTTACAAGAGGAGGTGTTGAGAGAGTTTCACACTTCTCTTTTGGCGGTACATCCTAGAGTGGCGAAGATGTACCAGGATCTCAGGCGACAGCACTAGTGGTCGGGCATGAAGAAGGTTGTGGTAGAGTTCGTTTCACGGTGCCTCACCTGCCAGCAGGTGAAGGCAGAGCATCAGGTACCAGCAGGCTTGGTACAGCCCTTGGAGGTCCCGGAGTGGAAGTGGGACGGGATATCTATGGACTTCGTGACTGGACTTCCACGCACTTCCATAGGTCACAACTCTATTTGGGTGATTTTTGACCGACTCACCAAGTCGGCACACTTCTTACCCATCCGAGAGCAGGGCTCAGTGGAGAGCTTGGGGTGTCTCTACGTTCAGGAGATTGTGCAGCTTCACGGTGTGCCATCGACTATCGTCTCCGATCGGGACGCTCGCTTTACTTCCCGGCTTTGGAAGGGGTTGCAGGAGGCGTTCGGGACGCGGCTACATCTGAGCACCGCCTTCCACCCTCAGACGGATGGTCAGACAGAGAGGACCATTCAGACTCTCGAGGACATGCTCCGCGCATGTGTCCTCGACTTTGGTCGCAGCTGGGAGGACCACCTACCCTTGGTGGAGTTCGCGTACAACAACAGCTACCACTCCACCATCGGGATGGCACCCTACGAGGCGTTGTACGACAGGCCTTGCAGATCTCCTTTGTGCTGGACAGACCCTGGGGAGTCAGCACTTGTGGGACCAGAGATGGTCCGGGCCACGACAGAGAAGGTCCAGATCATCCAGGAGCGGATGAGGACAGCACAGAGCCGGCAGAAGTCATATGCTGACAGGAGGCGGAGGCCACTAGAGTTCGAGGATGGTGACCACGTCTTCTTGTGGGTCTCACCTCGACGTGGTTTGCGGAGATTTGGCCGAGGCGGTAAGTTGTCTCCACGCTTCATCGGGCCTTTCCAGGTCCTCTGCAGGGTTAGCGAGGTGGCTTATCGCCTGGCTCTGCCACCTCAGTTGCACCGAGTGCACGACGTCTTCCACGTATCCCAGCTGAGGAGATACGTGCACGACCCGACACACATCATTGACTATGGGGAGCTAGACATGGATGATGGGGCGACTTTTGCGGAGGTCCCAGTGGAGATAGAGGATCGACAGGAGCGGGTCCTACGTGGGCGATCGATTCCTCTTGTACGCATCAGATGGCAGCACGGGAACCTCCAGGAGAGCACTTGGGAGCGGGAGGCTCAGATGCGTGCTCAGTACCCACATTTGTTTCCCTAGTTTATGATGTATCTTTACGGGGACGTAAAGCACTGAGGTGGGAGTAATGTAAAGACCCGTAAATTTCAAGGAAATTTTTTTCTTAATTTTCTTTGAATTTTACAAGAGCGCAGTCTCTGACGGCACCTGATTCCGAGGCCCGGTGTGCCCGGAATCATTTTCTGAAATTTGGCTCGGGTACGTTCAGTGAACGGACGAGCGGGTTTTTCTAACTTTTGAACCGGTGCCCGGAATCGAATTCTGAGGGCACCAATGAAATCGCAGTGCCAGTATTCGCTTAGAAACGCCTCTTCCAGAGTTGCGTTTGCTCGGGTGTGGTTTTTAATTTTCGGGCTTAAGGTTAAGAAATAAAATAATTTTGCGACAACTTTATTTTAATTCAATTAAGCCACTTGGAAGCCACTTGAAGCCACTTAAAAGCGACTTAAACTGGGTTGATCCGGATTGGATGCTATCCAGGAAATATCCTACCCCCTCGGTAGGATATTTGTGAGGTGGGGTCCGCACGAGCCCCGCCGTTTCTTTTCGCTAAGTAATGCACCCGTGAAAACCCGTCATTATGAAAGTCAACTGACGCGTTTTCTTAATTTCTTAACAGACCATTTAATTGGGCGGTTTATTTCGTAAATTAAATGATATGTTTCTTTCATTGAATTAATTCAACGAATTGATGGGTCGTTACTTCCCCTTTTTCGTGTGTTGGCATAATAATAAAATAAGACCAACCAGTCTTTTGAAAGTTTGCGCGTTGAGAGGATTTGACAGAATCCTTGCATCTTTTTTCTCCTTCGCGAAGAACGCGAAGAACGCGAAGAACGCCGTCATCCGCGGAAATCGACGACGCTCTAATCCGAGACGTTCTTCCCCACCCTGATCCCTGATCACCAACCGTTTGAGGTGAGTGATTTCAGGTTTCTTCTAAAAGTTCTTTGTGGTTTAAAACGAAACACGGATTTAATTATTTATAATTAAAATCTGTTGTTTCTTAGTCCGTCGAGTTCATCGACGCAACGCCAGATTCTGCGATGAAGCGACGCCCTTCCGCGACGACGCGACGATCTCCACCTTCCGCGACGAGCATTCCGCGAAGAACGCTCACGCGCGATGACTACGAGGTATGGATTTTATTTTTGGAATTACCCCTTTTTATTATTCCCGTAAATGTTTCTTTAAAAAGTTAAAGAACCGGATTTGCAAACAATTTTAATTTTATTAAAATTGTTGTTTCATGTGTGGAATAAAAATTCTCCCGTTGTTTATATCTAACGCGGAGGGTGCGGGCCAAACGAACACGGCCCGACGACCCTCCGTCGTTCTTCGTTCTTGTGCAGATTTGACGGGCGATGACAGAGCGTGCCGCAACGGAGGTTTGATGATTCCACAGTGAAGAACGAGTCTCGGGAGGAGCAACGACGCAGACGGGAAGAAAAACGGGCCACCGAAGCGACTCTGGCGGCCCGCGGAAGCCGGCGGCGGCACCCGGCGCGCCGCCGGACGAGACTGCCGCGACACCGGCCTCGGTGGCGGTGCTTGCGGGACGCGGCTGAAGCCACGTCCGGCCACCAGGGAGACACCCCGCGGGTGTCGCGGGGGTGTCACACGGGGGCGGCGGCTCCCCCCCACGTCGCTCGGGACGCGGCTTCAGCCGCGTCCGGTTGTCTGGCCGACACCCCGCGGGTGCCGCGGGGGTGTCACGCGGGGCGGAGGCTCCCCCTGCGTCGGCCGCTCGGCCGAGCCGGGCCGGGCTGGCCGAGCCAGACCGGGTCGGGCCGGGTCAGCCCAGGCCCGGACCCCCCCGTCTTCGGACGGTTTCGATTAAATGTCCGTAACTTGAGCTACAGGCCTCCAAACGACTCGCCGTTAGCGGCAACACGAGCCTTGGATCGAGACGGTCGTTTCGGTATATTGCACTCAAGGTTTCAGAATACTTTGAGTTCGACCGGGTTGGTTCGTACACGAAACCAACCGGGCCCTCGGAGCGGAAACGCTCATATCTTGAGCTACGGACGTCCGATTGACGTGCCGTCAGCTTTGTTGAGTTCCTCTAAGTGAGACGGATCTTTTGGCATACTCCTCCCGAGGTTTGGAAGCAGGTGGAGTACGGTCGGGTTGGTTTTTCCTTAAAAACCAACCGGGCCCCTAGGACGAAAAAGCCAATAACTCTCAGACCGAGCGTCCGATTGACGCACCGTCTGTGACGTTGAGTTTCTGTTGACGATACGGAACTTTTGGATACATCAAATTCGGACTTTGTGTCAGTTGATGTATCAGCCTCTCGGCTCGTGGAGCGGACCCTCCCGAACGAGCTTGCTGTGTGCGGGAACCCTAGAGCTGGCTGCGACTGCTTCTTCGACAGCGACGACTGTGCCGAGATCCTCCGTCGACTCCGACGACGACCGTGCAGAGATCCTCAGTGGACTGCGGCGACGAATGTGCAGAGATCCTCAGTGGACTGCGACGACTACTGCACTCAGCGATCCTGCGTGGATCAGTGCTACAGGTCCTATGTGGGCCCAGTCCTGTGTGGGCCCGATCCTGTGTGGGTCCGATCCTGTGTGGGTCAGCGCTCAGTGGTTCTGTGTGAGCCAGCACCTACAGGTCCTGTGTGGGCCTAATCTTGTGTGGGTCATTGCGGGGGTTAGTTACCTATCGATCCTTCGTGGGTCCGACGACTTAGATGGATCAGTGATCATCTTCATCGTCATCCGAAGAAGTATACCTGTGTGAGCTGAATCTTGTGTTACTCTCCTTTGTGGATTGTGTTGAGCTATCCTGTGTGGATTTACTGTTTACTCTCCTTTGTGGATTGTGTTGAGCTATCCTGTGTAGATTTACTATTTACTCTCCTTTTTGGATTGTGTTGAGCTATCCTGTGTGGGTATACATTTTGCTTCCCTGTGTGGATTGGGTTGTGCTTGGGCTCGGACGTTGGAGCCGAACGAGAATTGGTGACTTAGGTATATGTATGGCCATATACCTAAGTCGTGTCAGATGTTACTTCGTGATTGTATCTTTCCTTTGTGGATTATCCTTTGTGGATTTCGGGAGACCCTCGGGGGTCTCGGGGTCCCTACTGAGTAGCTTATACTCACCCCTGCATGGGCTATGCCCGCACTACGTTGTGTTGGTTGCAGACGACGGACAACGCTGATCGTGGTGGAGGCGTGCAGAGCAGGACGATACCTAGAGGTGGACCACTGGGCGGGACGTACTCGGAGCGGTCAGGTGGACCCGAGGAGCAGTGGAGGCTATTTGTACCCACCCTTCAGGTGGGACTTCCAGAGGACGGCTCGACGCTGCAGTTTTTCCTTTCAGTTGCTGTTTTTCCTTTCAGTTGTACTTTACAGTTGGGCTTGTATTTCCGGCCCCTTTTACTTTCAGCACAGCTTGTACCATTTTTACTTAGTGTTTACTTTTCCGCTTGCTTACTCGGTGGTGTTTGTTTACTTTTCAAAGGCAATGCCTTCCCTTTTTGTTGGGATTTACGCCTTGGTGCTAGTCGCCATCCCTTGGCCTATGGAAGGCGTGCTTGGGGTAGTCACGGCACGGGCCCCGAGGACGGGTCATGACAATTTTCCCAAGGCTAGGTGATTCGGGGGGATTTGGTTCACCAATTTCACTTCAGTGCAATTTTCTCCTTAGTTTCTTAGTTTATATTTAGGGATTTTAGGTTTTTGACTACCCCGTATTTAATCATTAGGGAGTTTCTTTGTTTCGTGTGGTTTCATATCGGTTTGGTATGTTGCCGACACACGAGGTATGTTTTTAGCCCGCTATTTTGTTGTTCACCTATGTAATTAGGTATTTGTGCATTTTAATATTTCTACTATACATTGTGTGGTGTTATTGTCTCATTCATGTGGTTTTGTGTTGCTAAGTCATGGACAACTCACCTAGGTATGGATATATATATATATATATATATGTTTTCCCATTACACATATATAAATTCATGGAATTGTTTATACGTGTATGGGGATAGATGTTCCTATATACATTCTTGTGTAGGTTGGTGTAGGCAAGTATATGATTATAAAAAAAATGTGTAAGGATCTCGTTGTGCATGACCAAGGCCATGCAAGTGTGTGCTAAGGGCTAGGTGTCCTTTCATATGTGTGATGTTGAACATGCCCAGTGGGGGAGAAACATCTTTAAGATAGAAATCATGAAGGTTCGGAGTGGATGACGTAGTTCCACTTGAGGTAGGATCCAATTATTTTGGATTTTAATTTAAAGAAATCATCAATTATATTTTTATTAAATTTCATGCTGCACTTTTATTAGTTATTACTTAATGTAGAAAAGTATAGATTTACATCTAATTTTAAGAGAATTTAGGTTCATTCCTAATAGAAGTGTTAAATGTTATAAATTATTTCTCTCTAACAAGTTTACAGTATTATAATAAAACACATCCAACGGAGGTGATATGTCTTCAAAAACTCATAACGATGAAATATGATTATTTTCAGTTTACATGGAATATTGCATTAGTTTAGTGAAAAAAAAAGTTTTAAACAATGATAAATATCAGGAAATGAGAAGTTTGATAAATTAATGACATGTTTTCTAATAAAACTCCTTTAATAGAGGTGAGGTGAATTCAAGATAAAAATATAGTGGTAGAGTTTTATTGTTTCATGCCTTATCATATTATGGCTCATTATGATTGACATTATAATTTTTAAATGAAATTAATGTAAATGACTCTTCATGGATATTTCAATATGAATTTGTTTAATTGAAACATTATATAAGAAACAAGACACATAATAACTGTGTGACTCAACTATTAATTTGGATGACCAGTATAGGGTGTCCAACCTATGGTCTTTACATCATAGATTATGTCTGGTCACATCTTAGTGGAGTTCATTGCAACCTTCAACTGATTCACTGTTATAACTTATTAAATTGTCTGGTTTGTTCAATAGAGACCTTGTGGCCTTCTCATATAGAGAATCCCATTTGTGGTGTTCACCTTGTCTCTTGGCCACCCATTTTGGGTGTTCCCCGCCTAAATTCCCTCTTTCCATGTTCTTTAAGTTTCAAATGTAATGGGATAGTTTGAGTTGAATTCCCTTATTGAACAATTTTGTTATCTTGTACTATTTTATTTCATTAAAAACCTAACATTGATGAATGTTTATGCCGTATTCTTTTGTTTCCATTTTATTGTACATGCAAGTTCAAAATTGTGATGCCCAGTTATAGTGGTTTTACTATCATTCTAAAAATATTTTCGTGAGATAAAAATGATGCTATTTAGTTTCCCTAGTCTTTCTAAATACCTATGAGTGAAATAGGTTCCCAATTGATTAATTGAGTAAGGACTCGTTGGAAAAGTGGCTACGCCAAGATTTGGGTGATAGTGAACCACCTCTTTGTGATACCAAGACATGCTCATGGTAAATTCATGCCCCGATCAATACATTGTCTTTCGAATTATTTCAATGGATGGGATCGATGGAATTGGTTAATTATATGAATGTACCGAAGCATGACCTTTTGGGATGGGCACCAACTCCGACCCTATAACATGACCATGTTTATAATAAAGATACGGTCTGGATTTCATGGGATATCTAAATACCTATGAGTGATACCAGATCCCAAAGAGATTATCCACGAGGGAATCATTGGTAATGTTTCTGCTCAAAGCCTCATGTTATACTTGAACCCTTATGTGTGATTATGGGACAAGCTCATGGTCAATCCACTCCCCGAATGATAATTGGTCTTTCTAAATATTTCCTTGAACTGGATAAGTGGTATTGGTTAATTTGAACGATGTATCGAAGCAATATATTTTGGGAAGGGCTCGGACACCGACTCTACAACTTGAACAAGACGTTAATAAATATTATTTTTTGTTTTCCTTTATTGTTTGCAACACCTTTATAATGTCTTATGACACTCTTTGTTGACACATATATTAGACCATAAGTTAATTCACATTCATTGGGGGTATGTTTCCTTTTTCCTACCTTCTACATTTTAGATTTTTATATATATAAATATATATCCTACTTATTACAAGTACTCGTTCAGATTTACAACTTAGGATGAAGAAGGTGATATGGGAAGGATGTATTTTTAGGAACCCAGACCATGTTTCTAGTTTTAATTTCTATCACACACCATTAATTTATATGGCACACTTTCTAATTTACACTTCATTGAATTGATTGGGTTAGACACCGGTGGTGCCGCCTGACTTTGGTTATATCTCACACCCTACTCAGGGCGCTATTACACTAGGGTACCCAGGTAGACTTATCTTGTTCGTAGGACTGCAGATGATGATTGAATGCTTATGTTGTGATATTTTTTTCTGGGAGTTTGGAGAAAAGGACCGAGCTGGTGCTTGGGATTCTCATGGAGGTCGATCGTGGGGAATTACTGTCTTTTCATAATTATTGTACATGAATTTAATGTTTAATGTATTGTTTATTACATTCAGTATGAATCATCACCAAGACATGAATTAATCTATTCTAGAAATTGGCTTTTTACACTTTTAGAAAATTGTTATATATTGTGTTTTGCTCCTTGTCAATTATTTATATTGTCTTCTACTGGAGGGATATTTTTATTTACTAATTCCACTAATTTCATTTACATATACACTATTATACCACTGCAAAACTATGATAAGATGATATTGTATCCCCACTATCACCTTCCAAGATGCTCGCTGATAGTTGGAAGCCTCTACCATGTGAGGAGATGCGCCTGAGGTCATGTTACCCACTGATCCGCACACTGAATTAGAGGTGGGCCAGGATGGTATGTGACAAAGTGGCATCAGATGTTCTTTTCATTCATCATATTATTTTGGGATGGTAGAAAGGAGACAAGGCATGTGTCAGCACTTGGTTAATAGCCATGCTTGGGACTGATCACCCTTCTTATAGGAAATGACCATTCGACCAGGGCTGGGAATTGATGCTCATGATTTTTGATGTTACAGTTGGTATGATTTCACCTTGAGTGATTGGTGTAATTTCCACTATTTATGGATTTATAATGTTTATAGTATTTTACCACAAACCCATTAAGGTACGGATATAGAATTTCATCAATCATATTAGGCATGTAGGAATTCAAATTCCATGCACAGTATAATGCCATGTAGTTTCATTTTAGTTTCACTACTGATATGATTGAGTTCTATAAATGTATTCCATGTTTTGTATTTATTTATCATGCATATTTATATACAATGTATCAGTGATATATTTATCATGATTCCGGGTTACTAGCATGTTTTCCTTGTACCATGCTTTTGTGCTTATTAGAATTTCCCTGTGATTAATATTCCATGATTCTTTGATATAGTTGGTGATTAGTGATGGCTTCTTGATGTGGCATGCTTTTCCATTGTGGGAATTATCCAAATCAGTTATATAGTGTTTGTTTTAATAATGATACTTGATAATTCTATTAATCATTTTAAATGTTTATAAAAATGATAAATGTGAATAAATGTAACATACTTGGGAATGGATCCTGTAGTGGTGTGCTCATTTAAACCCTCAGATAAGGATATTTTAAGTATCACCCTAGGATTCCTTGGGATGGATGTGTGGTTTGTGTCGACCAGGACTTTTCATTAAAATCTAGATCGATATGGTATTTATGGTCAATAGGGAATTTTCATCTCTCCAACATTAAGCCTATGGAGGGTTGTAACATTGAACTTAAGTTTAATGAGTCGATGTCATGGTTTTTTCCCTAGATGAACATGTTTGGATATATATCTTTTCAGAGTTTTAGTTGGGAAATGAGTTTTGGTATTAGTATTAATGTTATATGGGCTGCTTTCCTAACAAATTCTTTAACATGCGTTGGGCGTTTAGATATTCAATGCGACTTTCAGAGAGACCTCACAACTCTTTTGAATCTAATGATGGTTACGTTGTTCATGAAGTCTTCTAGGGGACAATAAGATTTAAATTGGGATGGTTATAACATTTTGTGTTTCGAACCAAATGAAAAAGATATGGAGTTTTAAATTTTCTGTTTGTTGGGTATGCTGTTTTTAAATCTGTGCCTCGAAATATTTTTATCTTTTAGAGTTGTCAATGTGATGTTTGATTTTAATTAAAGAAGTTAAATGAATTAAATTGAAGATGGAATGTAAAATTAATTTTAATTCCAATTAAATGAAGAAAATAATAACAATGATTTTAATTTTTTTAAGGTAAAGGGGGAAAGACCCCATTTATTGAAAGAAAGAAACTCCTTTGAAGGGAAGAATGAGGAAGCCAATACAGAGAAAAACAAAGAATCTCAAACAAAATAGGGCACACGGCCATACAGTGATCAAAAAGTCAAAAGGAAACAAAAATTAAGTAGTATCAAGCCAGAAAGTCTCATCACCCCCCCCCCAATCGAAAATGCAATAACGAAATTAGGTAAGAGGTTGTGTCACCCCCTCTGTGATGAAATGTGTCGTGCTGGAAACACAGCCAAGGCAGAGAACTCCTCCAACTCACTCAGAAAATTGAGAGGAGTACTGGACGATAGGTTCCAGAAAACCTATCTCTCTTTCGAGCCATCCCCCCTTCGACGGTGCTAATGAGAGACTCACTACACCATCATCCTGATGCACCCCAACATCCGACAGTGAACACCGTGCAAAAACAATAAGGGTACCCATCCATCCAAATGAACAGAAGGCTGAATGACGGGTGCCAAGACACCCATCCCTCCATCGAGGTCGCCCACCCGATGCAATCTGCAAGACAGAAAACACTAACCAAATGAAAAGAGACAAGCAGAAATCTCCCACAAAAAAATCTGCATCCTAGAGACAAATAGACGGCCACACACAGCGCCTGATGCACAAAACCAAGCATACAAAAATCCATCAAGAAGCTGCAGTTGCTGAAGCAGCAAAGCCTTCCAAACTAGCAAAACAAACATCAAATCCTAAGCAAACAACATCCAAGGCATGACGGAAAGCATGAGAGAGACTAATTCCCCTCAACATCGGCATCCACACACCCCACCAATCCAATAGGACCCACTGCTCAAAGGGAGCCCGAGCTCTCTTCACCTTCGTGTAGAGGAGCATTAAAGACGCTGCTCAAAGGAACTGCCACCAATGAAAATCAAGCCTCATCGGTGATGTTCTGATCTGAAACCAGATCTAAAGGTATGGAAGAGATATAAATTACGCAATAAGGAAGACTTCACCGCTCACGGGTGCATAAACCTTAGAATCATTAGGATGCGGGGTGCTTATTGAAGCAGACGAAGCCACGAAGCAGTGCTACTGGAAGAAGCCGAGGACCTATCGAAGAGACAAGGATCAGGTGGAGGAAACCACCCCCCCTCTGAACAGCCACAGATCTGATGTCGCACCCCTGAAATCCATCGAAAAAATGTGCTGATCCTCACTGGCCCCAGGTCAGATGAGATCAAACCAAAATCCGAACACCGCCACCAGAGCAGCCACACCTGAAGAAGGAAAAGATGTGCCTCTCCTCCTCAGTTCAGCCAAGATTCGGTCCCGATGTCTAAAGCGCCGTCACCAGAGCAAAAGAATCCACACCTGAAGACTTGCGCCACCCGAAAAAATCTTGGAGACGATGCCGAAAAAGATAGCACACCGGAGGTGGGGAGGATATTCATCAAAGGACGAAACCCTTGCCGTCGCGCCTGAGAGTTAGAACCCGCTCAGAGGTGTCCTTTTTCAATAACAATGTTTTTAATAATTATAATAATTTTATTATTATTATTATCTATATTGTTCCTATTTTGAATATTATTATTTGTGTAATTATCATCATTTATTATTATTATCATTATTTTTTTATTTTTATTTTCATTCATTATTTATTTTCTTTTAAATTATGGTTCAATTTTTTGGATAAGACCAAAGGGGTCTCCTCCCTCTCCCTCGACATGCAATGATCTAGGGGCTCCCATTTGAGATGCGCCTGAAACCCCTCCCCAGCCTCCTAATCCACTTATGATTGTTCCATATTTCCACCAAATCTCCACACAATTTGTTAAGGCGAGACCTATCCTCCCTTATCCTCCTTTCTTTTCAATTCACTTTGACCTAATCGGTGGTTGGTGAGATGTGTCCGAACCCAAGTCTGATGTTAAATTGTTTGCTCTGTCTTCCATGGGTGTTAGGTCATGAAGATGGTCATTCAGGAATTGTTCTTAGGTGTTACATCAACTACTACTGAAGGTGAGGTGGTTCATGGGATTTGGTTGCACTGATTTTTTTTTTCGGGGTATGTTTATCCTTTGATTCATTGTTTATATTTGTGGATTTTGGTGTTTTTGACTCCCTAGTATTTAATTGTTATGGAGCTGGATGGTTTTTTGTGGTTTCAGGCCAGTTTGGTTCATCACCGACACCTGAGGTAATGTTTTAAGACAAATTTTTGGGTTTTCAACTATGTAATTAGGGCATTTGTGTGTTTTAATATTATCTGTATCCTTGGTGTCATGATTTGGTCCCTATCATGTGGTTTCGAGTCCCCATGTCTGGTGTGAGTTACCTGCGTATGTATAAGTATGTATATATATATATATATATATATATATATATGTTCCCACATTACTTTTATATTCATTCCTGGAAATATTTATACGTGTTTGGGGCTAGGTGTGCCTAAGTATATATATATATATATAATTCATGTTTAGGATGGAGGAGATGGGTATATGTATATAAGACCAAGTGTATGGATCCCCTTGTGCATGCCCATGACCATGTTGGTGTGTGCATAGGGACTAGGCGTCCTTGCATATGTGTGAAGTCGCACATGCCTAGTGGGGGAGAAACAACTTTTACATAGAAAGCATGAAGGGCTGGAGTGGAAAACTTATATCCACATGAAGTAGGATCCCCATCCATTTCATTTAAATTCAAATAATGCATCAATTCTTTTTTTAATAAGCTTCTTAATTCAATTTTATTAATTTTTACTTAGTGAACCAGATTATAGATTAACTTCACTTTTTTGAGAATTTAGCGTGATTCTTGATATAGGTGTTAAATGTTATAAATTATTACTTGATAATAAATTCATGGTTTTATAATAAAACCCATCCAACGGAGGTACGCTATCTGTGAAAACTCACAATGAAGATTTATGATTCATTTTAGTTATTTTGGCTTAATTAATTTTTCTAGTGTTGAATGAGTTTTTAAATAAATGTTAAATACCAATAAAAGGGTTGTTTGATAAATTAATGACATGTTATATAATAAAACCCATCCAATGGAGGTAAACTATCTTCAAGATAAGAATGTAGTGGTATATATTTACATTTTCTTGATTTACCATCTTATGTCTCTTTATGATTGAAATTATAATTGTTAAATGAAATGCTATAACATGACTCTTTTTGGATATTTCTAAATTACTTTGTTTATTTGAAAAATGATATAAGACCCACAACACCACCTAAGTGTGATATTCAAATTTTAATTGGGATGATCAGTAAAGGGTTTCTACCCTCTCGTCTTTACTATGTCGCTTTTGTTAGGTCGCATATTTTTGTTTCTCACTGCAACCTTCTTGCGATTCATTTTTATTGGTTATTAAATTGTATGGTTTGTTCAATAGAGCTGGTGTGGCCTTATCTTATAGGGAAAATCATTTTGGGTGTTCCCCATAGATATTGGCCAAACCATTTGGGTGTGCCCCACCTAAATGCCCTCTTGCCTTGTTATTTAATTTTTAAATGTAACGGGATTTTTTGAGTTGAATTCCATGTCTGATAAAATTGGTTAAATGTTAATATATAATGACATTAATAACTTACTATTAATGAATATTTAGGACATATTCATATGTTTACATTATGATGTACATGCATGTGCCAAATTGTGATTCCGTATTATAGTGGTTTGACCTGCATTCAAAACTTATTCACCTGAGATAATAAATATCCAATTTGGTTTCCCCATGATTTCAAAATAATTATAAGTGATATTGGTTACCAAATTAGTTATCATGGATGAACTCATTGGCAATGTGACTACACCAAGCTTCAATTGATACTCGACCCCTTTAGTGATACCATGATTGGGTCATCGTAAAGACTTGCCCTGAGTGGTACATGATCTTTCAAAATATTGCATCTGACGGGCTCAATGATATCATGTAATTGGAAGGATGAACTGAAGCGATACCTTTTAGGATAGCCTAGAACGTCGACTCTAAAATTTGAACCTAATAATAATAAAGATACAATTTGGATTCCCTGGGCTTTCAATATAACTTTGAGTTATACCGCTTCCAAAAAGAATTATCGAGGATGGAGTATTGGGAAAAGTGGATACGCTATGTATCATGTTATACTCATCCACTTCTATGTGGTACAGGGATAGGGTCATCAAAAGCCATTCCCCGAGAAAAACTTGGTCATTCAAAAGATTGCGCTGGATGAGATCATTGGTATTGGATAACATGAAGGATGTACCAAAGAAATACCTTTTGGAATGGGCTTGGACTCAGACTCTACAACTTGAAGAAAATGATAATAAAGATGTCGTTTGGTTTCCCTTGTGGTTTGTGACACCTTTCCTATGTCCTATGACACTTTTTGTGGATACATATATTAGACCTGAAGTTAATGAACGAGCATTGGGGTATGTTTAATTTTTTTTCTAACTTCTATTTTCTACCATCTTTTATATATAAATATACATTCATATTCTTATATATACTCATTCAGATTTCCAACATAGGCCAATGAATGTGATATGGAAAATGTTTCCATTTATGAACCGATAATACATTTCATGTTTTAAATTTAATCAGACACCATTACATTATATGTCACACTTATTAATTTACAAGTTCTTTTATGGATTATGATAAACATTGGTGGTACCCGACTACTGAGATTTATATCTCACACCCTACTTGGGTCACCATTTCACTATGGTACCCATGTAGACATTTCTTATTTCCAAGACTACAAATGCCGGTTTTTTGCTTATGTTGTGTTGTTTGTGTCTGGGAGTTAGGAGCAAAAGTCCGAGCTGGACCTCAAGATACTCAATGAGGTCGACCATGGGGCTTTTATGTATTTTCATTATTATTTTACTTTGTTGTAAAGAATGTTGTATTGTTTACTGATTTCAGTATGTATCATCACAATGGAAAGCATTCATCTTTTGAATAATTTGTCGTTGAACACTTTGATTAAATTATTAAATATTTTCATTAACTGGTTTTCAGTTATTTATATTGTCTTTTGTTGATGTCAAATATTTATTTTCTACTCTGACTGTTGTCTTTTACCTATATTATGTTATAACACTGTGAAACTATGATAAGAGGGTATAATGTCTCCACTGTCTCCTACCTTGACCCTCATTGCTAGTCCACAACCTCTAGTGTATGGGGAGACATGCATGAGGTCATGTTACACACCGGTCTGACCATCATTTTAGTTGTGAATCTAGTTGGTATGTGACATATATGGTTCAATAGATGAGTTGAAAATATAATTAGTTCATAGATCTCCCCCATTGCAATATATTCACATCTCATCTAGATTACGACCTTGAATTGGTAAAGTCTTTTTATTAAACAATCATCATCTAAAAACAAAAACTCGCTCGAATGTGAGGGAGTCTCAGAGTGAAATGAACAATATATTTATTGGAAGTGCATGCCCATACACATATTTGAGTTTATATAAGATGTTGTTCAAACTATCATTTAACTATTTAATTATTAAAATCAACACTCATAATAAATAAATAATGAAATAACAAAAAAAAGACTTGCGTGAGTTTTTCACAAGCTTAGGACAAATCATTATAAAAATAACGTACAATAAAAATAAACTGCGATAAATTTAAATAATTTCATGGTGATTAAATAAATTAAATCAATTTAAATAAATATAAAAAATTTATTTTATCTGTTATATATTTAATTTAAATTTAAATCCAAAAATTAAATTAAAAACATTAATATAATATAATGCTCAAAATGAATTAATATTTTCAATTCATAAAATTTTAATAAAAAAATTAATTTTATTTAATTTAAATAAATTACTATAAAGAAATTATTATAATTAATATATTTAAAATTATTTATATTTACAGGACCCAAGAAACCAACCACGTCATATAGTGAATGGGTTGTACGATCACTGGCACATTTGGGCCTCACAATCCCAATGTGAATGTATTTTGGACTAGAATAGCATTCCCCATCATGCTCATGGTTAGGAAGAAATAGCCTTACTCTTGACGTGGAAAATTGGGTCGGGCATGATCCATGCCAGGGTTACCTCACACTACAGTGATGTCTGACTGGACTGTGGACTACATTTGAGCTAGGCACGGTGAGGAGGCAAAGGGTCATAGGAGGAGGTCCCCGATGGACCATGTTTTTGGTCAATGGAGTCACCACTTATGAAGAGGTGGGTGGTATCGTGGATATAATCATAGGATCATCTAGAATCGAGGCCCCTAGACACTATGGAAGAACCATGTATTGCTGATCCTGTTCGATGGCATCTGGCCTACTCTATATGGGATTCTTGAGTATCATTGTTGGGCAGCTCGGGGAGAAGTCCAAAGAAGGTACTGGGATACGTTAAGAATGAAATGGTCTCATAGGTTGAGGGTGTAGATGACCAATAAAAAAATCGTGTGTCCATATCTAGTTGACGAGGCAAGCACATAGATAGGTGGAGGCCCCTGGGGTGGTTGGATCCCCGGATTGCAGCGCAGTTGGTAGGTTGGGAGAGGTGCCAACACTACTGGTCGACCAGGAGTAGATGATTTTTAGAGATGTAAACCACGGGTGGGGAGAGCCATGTATGAAAGGGGTGATCCATCAGTAGAGAACCATGGAGGAGGGTGGATGCCCACATGTTTGACTAGGTTGTGATCCAGGTTGGAGGGACTGCGGGTCACTGTGTGGTGAAATCGACCAAGTATGTTAGGTTAATGACCTAGGAGTCACATACCTCACCATCATTTCTATATTATCTAGAATTCTAAATGTATATTAAATAAAAATAAACATTTTTTATTGATGAGAACATAAAATAATAACATGACATTATATTTTATTTTGAGTCTTCTCAATAATAGGATCCCCATTCGTGGAGCTCCTGCGACGAAATTTTGGCTCAGGCTTGGTCATATGCATGAATTCCTAATAGACCAATTAAATGTACACACACACACACACACACACACACACACACATATATATATTTGTAACATGTGATTCAAAAATAAATTAAAATCCAAAATTCCCCATTAGGATCTATAATGGTTTTCAGATTTCCATAACATGGCCATCCGAAATAGGATCAACAGAGGGTAAGATTCATTGACACAATATTAACACCCTCTAAAAAATTAAATAAATTTAATTTATATTGGGTAATAAAAACCATAAATCCAATTGATATTAATTTTAGGAATCAATACACATAGTAGAATATAGTGGATCAAAAAATTAACCTTTTTCAATCACTAAAATGATGATACTTCACCATCTCTTGTGATACTACCACGATATGATCATAGGATCCCACATGGAATAATCAAATAAAAAAAGAATATGTAGTTCGGATTTGAGGTATTCATCCCTATAATAAGTTTCCAATATCCATTTCTTGAAGGATTTAATGATGAATCCCTATAGGTTATCCACACACGCTTGTTGAATTTGAACATGCACCATTCATCACATTCTAGGTGCTAGTGTGGAGCTCTATCAATAACATTGATGTAGATATGAACACCAGGATCCTTGGTCTTGGATATGCATTGGGGTTATTGGATCATTAACTTGTTAGAGTAATTTTATAACATAGAATCAGGAGGATAAAGATGATGTCAATTGCAGTAGTGAGAATAGTCACCACAAGAGGACTTCTCTCCACATATATAGTGTATTCGTATATTAACTGATTAGGAGTCTTCGCCCTCATGCAATAAGAATCCCCTAAATAACTATTATAAATAATTATTTATGTCAAACTAAACATTCCATAAATAATATTTATATTTTATCACCTACCTATAATATATATTAAATATATATACATGGTTATACTAAGCCATTACAACAATACACATATCATGATAATAATTAATGAACCTAGAATATTATACTATCATTCGTTCATATAAATAAAATTCTTGTATTTAATTAATCAGTAGTAAATACATTTAATAAATATGTTATGACCAATTATTCAGTACCACAATATTGATGAATTTATTAATTCAATAGTGGTCAATAGAACATGTATAATACTTAGACCACATGATAGGGACCACCAAGTACAATATTCCTATTCAAAATAATATGGAATATTCTTAAGGAACTATTGTGTGTGATCCTCAAGGAACTTATTGTAACACCCGAGATTTTATGAGAAATATTTTGTTTTTATGTATAATGTTATATAAAGGAATCTTTCACTACACACAACACTGTCTTGGCTTGCGTTATAATCAATAGCAACCTTCCTTGATAGCGTGTGTTGTACACAATACCGAGTTTCACTAAACAACTATATGTTATTAAAATATTATATAAACTAGCCTTTATGAATAGTAATACCGACTTTTTGAAATTTTATAAATTTTATCTTTCAAAATAGACATCATTTTTGGTTTTGTAATATCAAAATTTTCCTAGGATGAATTTTTGGTGTTTTTCTGAAAACATTCAACTTTTGATGAATTGTGAAAACACTAGGTTACTATTTAAAAAATGACTTTTTATTTAAATAATTAATTTTTTATTTAAATTTATTTGAGGTAAAAATTTATACTTAATACATATATAAGTTCCATGTAATTCATTAGAGTCACATTATAATAATTTTAGATATATAAAAATTTTATTGAACTTTTCACAGTCTTTTACCCACATTATAGATGAATTTGAAAATGTACATAAAACATAATTTTACCACTTCTGTGAGTAGAATTTAGAAAATCCAAGATACACAGTTAATATCAAGGATTAAAATGTGGTTCAATAAGATTAAAATAATTATGGATGAATATTAACTTTTTACTTTTTTTACCACGGTTAAAAGTAAATATGGTTATTAAGGGTAAAAATAATATTATTATTACTCTAAAATATGTCATAATTCTATTGGATAAGTATAGATCGACCAAAAACAACCTTAGGGATAAAATATTACCCTTAAGGTCCACTTGGATTATATTAGGACATTTATTATTATTTTATTTAATGAAGAGTTAAAATAGTTAAAATCAATGTTAAAGAACTAATTTTTTTTAATAAAGGGTTGTACATAAGATAAATTGGTCTATAAATATTAATTAGAAAGATAAAAATATTTCCTAAATAATTGTATTTTATTTATAATTTTTAGACATTAATTTATTTTATTTATTTATGACATAATAATGATGCAGTAATTACCTTATTAATTAAAATATTAACATAACTGATATTATAAATACCCAAATAAATGTAATTTTATAATTTTATTGAATTAAAATACTTTTATAGGTTAATATGACATGTTAGTATTGATTTCATTAAATGTTTTCAAACTAATCATACTGTTATGATTTTCACAAAAATCATGTACCAAATCGTGTAAAAATTGACATAAATTATTTTTTAATTCAAATATTATATTATTAATTGTTATTTTATTCCGAAAAATCTAAGGTTCGGAAAAATGACTTATATATGGTTATATATACTAGTAATGAACCACTTGGGGATTTTTTGTCTTGTTATAGTATGTTTATTAACCATATAGTGTAAGAAAACAAGAAGACGGGGTAAAAGTTAAATTATTTAACTTAGAGTTAAATTTAAATGACAATGTTAAAATATTAATCTATACATGCATAAAATCCATTGGTTGAGAGGATTTAGATGAATACCCACCTTAACTTATATATAAATCAGGTTTTAGATATTAAAAACTGAATATTACTTTATTATACAATAATATTTTAAGTTTTTCCTAAAGTGCCCATCTCATCCTTTATAAAAGGTCACATCCTCCCTCTCCTCCTCACACCACTTTGAGCCTCCATGCTCTGCCAAACCCGGAAAATTTCTTTTCTCCACTTCCCTAGAAATATCCTAGAGTCCTGGTCTTCTTCAAAGCCCATGTTTAGTGCCCTAAGAGGAGGTTAAGAAGAGGCGCTGCAAAGAAGAGGTAATGTCCGTTACCGATTCCTTCAACTGTATTTCTGCTTCTACTTGTCTTCGTTAGTTGTTTCATTATGAAGTAATAACATCAGTATCAATCATATAATTATATGTTATTATAAATATGAAACAACCCAATTTCACCTTCTATCCATCCTACGGAAAACAAAATCACCGCGCGTGTGTACGTACGGAAAACCGTCTCCACGCCGTGGTGTAATCTGTTTTCCACCACCACCTTACATGGATGTTTATAATTGTGTAAATAATAACTATATATGATTAATTTAAAGTGATATTGATTATGAAATAGTATACATACACTTTAATACAATTCCATGATCATGGGAACGATATCATCGCTCATGCATACATACGACCTACCGTCTCCATGATATGATGCGACTCGTTCTACATGATCTTAAATGAATAATGATAATATAAATGAATTTAATGAAAAAATATGATATATATTACACTAATAAAATTATGTAAATGAGTTATCTATGACCTAAAAATAAGAATAAGAATTTATTCGACAAAACACACATAAGAACAAAAAGAAATAAACACCAGAATAAAAAGTGGAAATGAAATATTACTAATACGAAGTTAAGAATATGACCATATATGATATCATAAAAATGATTATGATTCTAGAATAAGTCAATAACATTATTTAAATCATTATACTGGAGGTTCGGACATGTACGATGAAAATCGGACATAAGGTAAGGGAAAATCTCACCATCTTAATTTTTATCCGAGATTATTTATACTTTGGTATTTACTGGGGCATATTTATCATCCACATCCATGTTTACACAATATGTAATATTAATTATATCGTCCTACAATTGTTTTAATACAATTTTACCTATTGGTGTATTTTTATTAAATGATTTGAAAGGAATATTTTGTCGTTTAAAGAACGAGATACTTTTTGACTTTTTCGGCCAAAGTATGAGAAGAATGTTTTTTTAACTTATATGGAATGAATGGATTTTTATGTTTCATAGAACATTATTTCCATGAATATTCATTTATAAGTTTTCAAGTTTATTTTTATTCAACATCTTTTAGTTTAAAATTTTATGACATGTTAAGAAAGGAAAAATGTTTTTGAAGTAGAAAGGATATTTTCCTCAAAAATGGAGTTCAAGCATTTTACCAAAATTACTTTACATATAAGATAATATAGGTTTCTGTTTCTATACCTATTTTTACATTTATATGATTATGTTATGATGGAATTATTTTTATGAAGTCCTTTTATATTATATGATTTATGTAATGATGGCATGATGTTTAAGAAGCCCATTTTTATTACATGGGTTATGCTATGATGTATGATTTATGATCTTGTGGAAGACTTAAGAATGGTATCATTATGAGATGGTTGAGACCCATATCTCCCTCAAATGCATTGGGTAAAGATTTATATCTCATGAGATAGACATGGCTGAAATGACAGATTAATCTGGTTCAGTGATACAGGACTGAAACGAGGAGTGAACTCAGTTTAGAAATGGACTTTGTCTGCTACGATAGTATTGGCAATGAGTCTTGACTACTAAGAAATGATTCTTTATGATTATGTGTCTATTCCCAATTTATCATGTTTTATGTTATGATTATTGGGATTACATTTCACTACTATTAATTATCCCATTTTATGTAATTATGATCTCTTTTGCAGGTTTAGATTTTGAAGATGATATGTTCATATGAATATGACGTGACTGATATTTCATTTTCTTACCCTTACTGAGAAATTGAGATCACCCTTTTGTATGTTTTCTGTTCCCTAGGTCATGAAGAAGAGTATTAAGTAAGATATGCCAAAAGGGACTCTAGATATGATAAAATAAAAGGGAGACAATGTAGATGATTTATGAACCAGTTCTTTATGTTTCCTAGTTTCTAAAGTCACTATACATATACGGTACTTTCAAGGTTTTGTTATATGTTGTAATATGTGTACATAAATTTTGAATCAATAACAATGTATGTAATGTATGGGTCGTTATATTTGTTATCAGAGGAAGGGTATAGTCAACCTTTGGAAACTAGGATGTGAAAGCCTTAGTAAGAACCATAAGGATATATTTAAGCATAGAACATAATCATAGTGTTTTATAAATGGCCATGAATAACCTATGATAAGACCTATAACATGAAATTTTATTCTTGATTATGTGGTTTTGCTATTATTAATAGTGTTTTTCACACTATGATGATTGGTTTTAGTCAATGGCTGGAACCCTAAGGAACCGTGTTAATGCTAAATCTGACGGGAAATGAAATGATTGTCCCCCTGAGAAACCAAACATTATGGGAGATTGAATGCAAAATCTTGTAGCCATGGTCACACAACATTCTCAAGCTATGAATCATGCCGGACTTCTAAATGAGCAAATGAAGGAGAAAAATTATGTTGAATCCTTCATGGGGTAGTGTCCACCCTCATTCAGCGGGTCTATTGATCCATTAGTGGCGGAATAATGGATTAGTACCACTGAAAAGATATTTTTTGTTCTTCAATGTTCTGATCATGATAATGTCCTCTTAGAAGTATATTGTTTGGAAGGTGAAGCTGATCAGTGGTGGAATCTTATCATGAATACGTGGCTAAGAGATGAAATTGAGTCCATGTAATGGTACAAGTTCAAGAACTTATTTTTCAATATGTACATCCCTCATATTCTTCAAACAAATATGGAGAAGGAGTTTCTTGAACTGAAGAAAAAGGATACTGAATCACTTCGTACCTACGAAGAAAATTTTACAAGACTTGCAAGGTACGCTTCTGGGATTATTATCCAACCTGAGAGTAAGATCGATCGATTCTTTAGTGGAATTAAAACAAGTCTTCGAAGGTAGTTAGCCATAAGGTACTACAATAGATACGAGGAAATCGTTCGATGTGCTTTCAAGTTTGAGATGGAGATTGGAGTAACCCATCAGTCATATGGGTTTGATAAGAAGAGGAAAATCGAATTCAAAGGAAAATATAAAGAGCACACTGAAAAGTAGATGAGTTTTCCCTTATGCAAAAAGTGTAGAAAGAAACATGGAGGGAGTTGTCTTATAGGGACAAGTAAATGTTTCAAATGTGGAAAAGAAAGTCATCGGGCATTTGAATGCAGCAATGATGGGAATAAGATGTCTAGTGATTCAAATAAAGAAAAGGCTACGCAGAATGCATCTCCTACAATTCAATGTTACAAGTGCAAGGAAATGGGTCATTATACTAATCAATGCCCAAATCCAAGGGTTGTTGATGATGATCGACGTCAACAATGTCTTAAGGCTAAAGACAAAGGAATGTCACATGCAATTTCGATCAGCGATGTGGAGTACGATAACGAAGTGTTTCAAGGTAATCTTACCATCCATTCTAAAGTAGAAAATGTTTTATTTGAATATGGATCCACCCACACTTTTATTTCTAAAGAATTTTCAAAGTGTATCGCCATATTACCTCAACAGTTAGATATTGAGTTAGCTGTGACAACCCCTAATGGAAAAACAATTGCATCAAATGTTTATAATTCTTCTCCGATTGAAGTTTGTGGGAAAGTGATTCATGAAAATCTTGTGATCCTTCCTATAGTGGAATTTTATGTGATTCTTGGGATGTATTGGATTTCTTTATATGGATCTTATATCAATTTCCAAACAAGGGAATTCAAATTTCATATTCTAGATCAATCTATCATCGTCTATCGATGCAAGGATGAACATAACCTTCCAGTGGAAATTTCTTCCATCTTATGGGTCTTGATTCCACTAAATTAAGGTTATTTATCTCAAATGGTTGGAGATAAACTCAAGATTAATAATATGCCCATTGTACGGGAGTTTGATGATGTATTACCAGAGGAATTGCCTAGTCTTCCAAAAAATCATGATGTTGAGTTTTCAATAGAACTCGTACCGGGTGCTTTACCTATTTCAAAGACACCTTATATAATGACCCCAATTGAGTTGTAGGAATTGAAGAAGAAACTCCAAGATAATCTTGATAAGGGATTCATATGCCCTAGTGCATCACCTTGGGGAGCACCTGTTCTGTTTGTTAAGATGAAATATGGATCAATGAGACTCTGCATTGATTATCGAGAACTTATCAAGATCACTATCAAGAACAAATATCCTCTCCCACGCATTGATGACTTATTTGGCCAACTATGCGGAGCTCAATACTTTTCCAAGATTGATCTCCCTTTAGGGTATCATCAATTAAGGGTCACAAGGGAGGATATACCAAAGACGAATTTCTGTACAAGGTATGAACACTATGAATATATAGTGACGCCATTTGGTCTTACTAATTCCCCTACTATCGTCATGGATCTGATGAATAGATTATTTAGAGACTATCTTGATCAGTTTGTGGTAGTCTTTATAGAAGATATTCTTCTCTATTCAAAGTGCAAGGAAGAACATGAAGATCACTTGAGAATTGTATTAAACACCCTGAGGAAGGAGAAGCTTTGTGAAAAATTTACCAAGTGTTAATTTTGGCTTCAAAAAGTTGCATTTTTTGGTAAAATAATCTCAAAATAGGGGATATCAGTGGATCCAGCAGAAACTATGGTTATTGAAAGATGGTCGAGACCAACAACAACAACTGAGATCCGGAGTTTTCATGGTTTGGCTAGATATTATTGACGTTTTGTGAAAGATTTTTCATGATTATCTAATCCACTCAACAGGATGACTCGAAAAGGAGTTATGTTCATTTGGATAGAGAAGTGTGAAGATAATTTAAATGAGTTAAAAAGAAGGTTATCCAGTGCACCTGTGCTCACACTACCATGTAGTGAAGAAAGGTTTGTGATCTATAATGATGCATACAAGAAGATATTGGGGTGTGTTCATATGCAAAATGATATGGTGATAGATTATGCCTCACGACAGTTGAAAAGTCATGAGAAAAATTATCCAACTCATGATTTGGAGTTAGCTGTGGTAATATTTGCATTAAGGATTTGGACACATTATCTTTATAATATAAGGTGTGACATTTATACTGATTAAAAAAGTTTAAAGTATATATTCATTCAAAAGGAGATGAATATGTGCCATAGAAGATGGTTGGAGCTGATTAAAGATTATGATAGCTCAATTCATTATCACCCTGGGAAGGCAAACAAGGTGATAGATGCATTAAGTTGACATGACCATGCTAGCTTATCCTTGACGAGGATCACAAAAGATCCAATATTTATGGATTTACAAACAATGGATCTTGGAATTATAATGGAAGGGGAAAATTCTTATCTTTCTAAAATGAATGTTCAACAATATGTACATGTGAAGATTAAAGAGGAACAAAAATATGATTTAGAGGTTTTAAAGAAGGTGAGAAATGTTCCTGAATTCAACCTTGATTGTGATGGGATAATAAGGTTTCAGAACTGGGTTTTTGTTCCTCCCATCCCAGAATTAAAGAAGGAGCTGCTAGATGAGGCTCATAGTTATTCATTCTCTATTCATCCTTGAAGCCTGAAGATTTATAGGGACATGAAAGCGTACTTTTGGTGTGATGGAATGAAAAGAGATGTTGCTGAATATGTCTCTCGATGCTTGGTTTGTCAGCAAGTTAAAGCTGAGAGACAGAAGTCTATAGGGATGTTACAACCATTACCAATACCCGAATGGAAATGGGAAAACATCAATATGCACTTTGTCACCAGACATCCAAATACTTCCAAAGGCAATAATGCTATTTGGGTCATAGTTGATCGTCTTACAAAGTCCGAACACTTCATTGCAATTAGAGCGGATTTCACTCTAGATCAGCTTGCTAGGATACATGTGAAAGAAGTGGAAAGATTGCATGGAGTACCACTTTCTATTATATCTGATCGAGATCCGAGGTTTACCTCGATGTTCTGGAAATGTCATCAGCATTCTCTAGATACAGAGTTGAGTTTGAGAATTGATTATCATCCTTAGACAGACTGTCAGTCTGAAAGGACAATTAAAACACTAGAAGATATGTTAAGAGCTTGCTCTATGGATTTCAAATGTGGTTGGGATCAACACCTACATTTGGTGGAATTTACATATAATAATAGCTTTCACTCCAATATTCAGATGGATCCTAATGAAGCTCTCTATGAAAAGAAACACCGATCTCCAACTTACTGGGATGAAGTTGGGGAAAGAAATCTTTTAGGACCTGATCTTGTTGATGAGATGGATGAAAAGGTTAGATTTATTCAAAAACACATAAGATCAAATCAGAGTCGACAAATAAGTTTTGTTGATAACAAAAGAAAATACCAAGAGTTTGAAGTGGGTGATAATGTGTTCTTACGAATATCTCCATGGAAGAGAGTAATGAGATTTGGAAAGATGGGCAAGGTGAGCCCTAGGTATATTGGTCCTTTTGAAATAATGGATAGTATTGGGAAGGTAGCTTACCGATTGGCGCTTCCACCGAATCTCTTTCATGTTCGTGATGTGTTCCATGTATCTCTTCTGAGAAAGTACATACCCGATCCTTCACATGTACTCAGCTCAGAAGTTGTACCGATGGGGAAAGATCTTTCTTATGATGAACAACCGATAGAGATTTTGGGTCATAGAAAAAAAGTCCTACGGAATAAGACCACTGGCTTGGTGAATGTTTTATGGAGGAACCACCAATTAGAAGAAGTTACATGGGAACTTGATGATATTATGAGGGAGAGGTATCCTCATCTGTTTGTTTCAAAGTAACGAATTTCAAGTATGAAATTAATTTAAGGGGTGTATAATGTAACACCTGAGATTTTATGAGAAATATTTTGTTTTTATGTATAATGTTATATAAAGGAATCATTCACTACACACAATACTGTATTGTCTTGCGTTATATGCAAGAGAAACCATCCTCGATAGCGTGTGTTGTACGAAATACCGAGTTTCACTAAACAACAATATGTTATTAAAATATTATATAAACAATCCTTTATGAATAGTAATACCCACTTTTTGAAATTTTATAAATTTTATGTTTCAAAATGGACTTAATTTTTGGATTCCGAATATCGAAATTATCCTAGGGTGACTTTTTGGTATTTTTATGAAAACATTCAATTTTTGATGAATAGTGAAAACACTATGTTACTATTCAAAACCCAACTTTTTATTTAAATAATTTTTTATTTTATTTAAATTTATGTTAGGTAAAAATTGATACATAATAACTATATACGTTCAATGTAGTTCATTAGAGTCATTTTATAATAATTTTAGATATATAAAAATTTTATTGAACTTTTCACTGTCTTTTACCCACCTAATAGGAGAATTTGCAAATTTACATAAAACATAATTTTAATGCTTCTGTGAGTATAATTTCAAAAATCTGAGAGACACGGTTAATTTCAAGGAGTAAAATTTTGTTCAATAATATAAAAATAATTTTTGGTGAATAACAACTTTTTACTTTTTTTACCATGGTTTAAAGTAAACAGCGTAATTAAGGGTCAAAATTATATTATTATTACCCTAACATATGTCCTAATTCTATTAGAGAAGTGTATTTCGACCAAAAAAACCATCGGGAAAAAATATTACCCTTTAGGTCCACTTGGATTAGATTAGGACATTTATTATTATTTTATTTAAAATAGAGTTAAAATAGTTAAAATTAATTTTTAATAACTAAAACATTTTTAATATAGGGTTATAAATAAGATAATTTTGGATATAAATATTAATTATGAAGATAAACATATTTCATACATAATAGTATTTTATTTATAATTTTTGGACATTAAATAATTTAATTTATTTATGGTACAATGATTATGCAGTAATTACCTTATTAATTAAATATTAACATAAATGATATTATAAATACCCAAATAAATGTAATTTGAGACTTTTTATGAATTAAACTAATTTTATAAGTTAATATGACCTTTTATTATTGATTTAATTAACTTTTTTTGAACTAATCAGGCTGTTATGATTTTCACAAAAATCAAGTACCAAATAGTTTCAAAATTGACATAAATATGTTTTTAAAAAAAATATTATATTATTAATTGTTATTTTATTCCTAAAAATACATGGTTCAAACAAATGACTTAGATACAGTTATATATATTAATAATTAACTAGTTGGGGTTCGTTTGGCTTGTTATAGTGTGTTTATTAACCGTATAGTGTAAGCAAACAAGAAGACAAGGTAAATGTTAAATTATTTAACTTAGAGTTAAATCTAAATTATAAGGTTAAAATAGTTACATAAAATTGTCTAAAATCTATTTGTTGAGAGGATTTAGACCCATCCCAACCTTATCTTCTAAATAAATCAGATTGAAGCTATTCAAAACCGAATAGAACCTTATTATAAAATAATATTTTAAGTTTTTCCTAATGTCCCCCTATCCTTTCTTATAAAAGGGAACCTCCTCCCTCTCCTCCTCACTCCACTTTGAGAATTCAAACTCGGATAACCCCTAAAAATTTATCTTCTCCACATCCGTAGAAATATCTTAGAAATCCTGGTATACTTCAAATACCCTCTTTATTGCCCTAAGAGGAGGTTAAGAAGAGGCAGTTCAAAGAAAAGGTAATGTCTGTTACCGATTCTTTCAACTTTATTTCTTCTTCTACATTCTATTCATTAGTTGTTTCATTATGAATTAATAACATCATAATCACCCATATACTTATATGTGATTATAAATATGAAACAACCCTATTTCACCTTCTATCCATCCTACAGAAAACAAAATCAATGCGCGTGCGTACGTATGGAATACCGTCACCACGCCGTGGTGTAATTTGTTTTCCACCACCACCATAAATGGATGGTTATAATGGTGTAATTAATAACTATATATTATTATTGTAAAGTTATATTGAATCTAAAATAGTATACATACACTTCAATTCAATTCCACAATCAGGGGAACGATATCATCGCTCGTGCGTACGTACGACCTACCGTCTCCACGATGTGATGCGACTCGTTCTACCTGATATTCAATTCATAATGATTATGTAAATGAATTGAATGAATAAATATGATATATATTACACTAATAACATCTTGGAAATGAGGTATCAATAACCTAAAAATAAGAAAAATAATTTATTCAACAAAACAGGCATAAGAACAAAAAGCAATAATCACCCAAATAACAAGTATCTATGAAATATTACTAATACGAAGCTAAGAATATGACCATATATGATATAATAACAATGAGTAAGATTCTGGAATAAGTCAATAGCATTATTTAAATCATTATACAGGAGTTTCAGACATGTACAAAGCAAATCGGATCAAAGGTAAGGGAAAATCTCACAATCACAATTTTTATACGAGATAGTTTATACTTCAGTATTTACCGGGGCATATTTATCATCCACATCCATGTTTAATCAATATTTATTATTATTTATATCATACTAAAATTGTTTAAATCCAATTTTACCTATTGGTGGATTTTTAGTAATAGATATGAAAGGAATATTTTGTCATTTTATGTAAGTGATAATTTTTGACTTTTTCGGCCAAAGTACGAGAAGAATGTTTTTTTAACTTACACAACATGAATGGATTTCTATGATTTCATAGAAAATTATTTCCATGAAGCTTTTTTTATAAGTTTTCATGTTTATTTTTAATCATGTTCTGTTAGTTTAAATATTTATGACATGTTAAGAAAGGAAAAATGTTTATGATGTAGAAAGGATATTTTCCTCAAGAATGGAGTCCAAGAATTTTCCATTTAAGATAATATAGGGTTCTATTTCTATCCATATTTATACCTATATTTGATTATGTTATTGTTGGAATGATTTTTATGAAGTCCTTTTATCTTATATGATTTATGTTATGATGACATGATGTTTTAGAATCCCATTTTTATTACATGGGTTATGATATGATGTATGATTTATGAACTTGTAGAACACATAAGAATGATATTTTTATGAGATGTGTGGGACCTATATCTCCCTCAATTTCATTGGGTGAAGATTTACATCTAATGAGATAGACATTGCTGGAACGACAGGTTAATCTGGTTTATTGATACAGGACTAAAACGAGGAGTGAAATAGGTTCAGAAATGGACTTTATCTACAATGATAGTCTTGGAAATAAGTCTTGACTACTATGAAATGATTATTTATGATTATGTGTGTATTCCACAAAGTTTCATGTTTTATGTTATGATTATTGGGATTACATTTCACTACTATGATTTATCCCATGTTATGAAATTATGATCACTTTTGCAGGTTATGATTTCCAAAATGATATGTTCTTATGAATATGATGTGATTGATATTTTTTTTACCCTTATTGAGAATTTTACTCACCCTTTTGTATATTTTCTGTTCCCCTGCTCAGGAAGAAGAGTATTAAGTAAGATATGCCAAAAGGGATTCCATATATGATAAAATAAAAGGGAGATAGTGTAGATGATTTATGAACCAATTGTTTTTGTTTCCCAGTTTCAAAAGACACTATACTTATACGGTCTTTTTGAGGTTTTGTTATATGTTTTAATAAGTGTACTTTAATTTTGAGGCAATAACAATGTATGTAAAGTATGGGTCATTGTACTTATCTCAATAGTAGTGAATAACATTTACCGAACAATATGGGTGTCTTGCAAATCATCATGACCTTAAAAAAAGATAAAGAAAAGTCACTACAATGAATAAAAAAAAGAAACATTCCCTATGAAATATAATATTTTTATAAAAGATATATGATAAAAAAAATATACAAACCTATTTCATGAACTATTACTTGCATTATTATTTTTTTATATAACCATAAACGCATACCTTCAACTACATTGGTCATGGATTTATGAGGGAACAAACATCCCGATCAACCAAGCATGATATATCACTTCCTCAACATAGAAGTGGAAAATTATATCTTGATCATTCATCTAATGAAATGACACCATTGATGTACTCAAAAAAATTACTATTACACAACTTTATTTTCATGGTTTTCTTTTTTCATAAAAGTAAATGATGAAATGACATACACTGATAATGAAATAAAGTTAGGATATTATTAAAGATGTCCCTAGATAGAAATTACCAAGGACAAATCAAACATATGGTATTTCTAATGGCAGTTCTTTCCTCATGATCTGAAATATTAGATATCACCAAGTGAGAACTTAATGAGAAGAAATCTCAATGTTTATGATCCCTCATCACATGATAGTCACAAATCATATATATCATTTCATTATGTTGTATCTAGACCATAAGACATTAGTATAAGATTTCATTCACCATAAACCTAGTTTTTTATTATATCATGAGATATGATATAACCATTTGATAAGACACAATGTCTAGCAAAATTACCATAAATGTATTTTGCGTAGAAGTATCCATAATATAATGGAATGACAATGAAATGTATATCTAAAAAACTATATACATGTAGTGTTAATAAAATTTAATCCCATGTTGGGTATAGGGTTCCAACATCCATCATCTACTGAGGGAACTTCCATTTTCTCCAACATTCAACCATGAAGTCTATCTAGGTAATAATTAGTAGACTGAACATTGTGTGTTATAATATCAATAGGACAACCCTAATAGAATCTATAACTATCTAGTCTTTTAATTTAATATGAACACTATGTAGATAATAATCATTTAAATAATAACTAAAATAATCTATATTGATCTTTTTTCCTTATTGGATACCCAAAAAATCAACATGATTCTAAATTATATTGAATGTCTTTGATCCCTTAGTTTTTTATTATTTTTATTTATACATTTAAGAGAAATGGTTTACAACTATGGCATATGATTAATAAAAATAGTCATATGGGGTTCCAATATTCTAATTTAATTCATTGTTAATAACGTTTTAAAGCTATACTGTCATGTTTGTAATGAATTTATAAATTGATTGTATGCTCTCTTACATGGAAATCATCTATATTTATTTAACTGATTATGATCATGAGTACATACAATTATCTCAATAAATGGAAGACATATATCACTCTTGGAGTTTTATGAACCCATCTTTCTATAATCACATTTATGAAATTCCTCATAGGAGTTGATGTATCAAAAAATTAATATTGAAATTTAATTCCCCTATAAACATTCCTTGGAATTGCATGTGTGGATCTAATGTGGTTCTTAAGGCATAACATTACACAATTTCCCTCTAAGGCCATACAAGGTATTCTAGTTATATAGTCATCTATAAATCATGGAAGAATATATAAGCATCCACTTGATTTCCATATCGATTTTATTCTATAGAATTAACACTATATTTCATATATAGTATTATAACCCATTTATAATTATTTTAATCATTATGATCCATTATTTGATCCAAGACATTGATAAATATGACCCTTGTACCCCTATTGACATTACATGTTGCATAGCCATGGCTAGGTTTCAACCCATAAAATTAAACAATTCACATAATTAAATTTGAAAAATTAATTCATACGGTTATATAATGATATAAACAAGAATAATAATGAAAATATGCATCCACCAAAAATACGTTATTTTTGTTATTAATATAAAACATGGAAAAAATAAGGGCTAAAAAGTCATTCTAATTATAGAGTTCTGAAATAGTGGTTCATGGTAGAATATTATATGACCACTGTAACCCCCTCTAAAAAAATGTATCCAAGACTATAAAAGAGATTGACTCACTCAAATTATGTTTCCATAGATTCCAAGATATCAGCTATATAATCCACTTCACACCATCTGTGTAAGATGTCTATGTGGATGTTCTCGAGACACTTGAAACATCAAATTGTATACTGCATTAACCAAGGGATGGTTTCAATTCCTTGGTGGTAATTATAAATAGTTGATGTATCTTTTATAACTAATATAAGAAGAATATTTCTCTTGTTTCATAAGCATGTGAAGATAAACATTGCATGTGATTTTTATTAAAGATAGTCACCTATTCCAATATATGCATAATGTGATATAGTGATCATGCCCAATTTACATGGATCACCCTATACCTTTCAAGACACTCATTAGGAATGAACTATCAATGTTACGTTTTATTCCTTATTGAGGAGTCTTCCAATAAACTGAACACTCTTATCATAGATTGATGGCCATAATAGGGGTGTAATTAGAGGTAGTGAGGGGACATTGGGAGGGGGTTGACTCCCAGTCCATGTAAACATTGTGAGATCAATTAATATGTTTTTATAATATAATACCTATTATGGTAGCATTTATTTCTTTATTTGGTCTGCATTAATCATTTTATAGATAATCTAATAGATCATAATAATAATAATGGTTCTAAATATTTTATCTATGCCATGATTACTTATTCCCTAAAACACCTAATGGAGAATGGTCCCACTTGCATTAATTGAAAAAAATATCTATTTGGTAGTCTCAATCATTTTTTCTATATAGCATTGGCACATTGATTCAAGAATCACTCCCTAATGTTGGATGTCATCCTCAGTTAGGAGTGAATTATTCCATACACACCATACCGGGATGTTGAATTTTGTGGGAATATTCTTGCTCCAAAAATTTATTCCACATATATCTTGTTCTCTATGATCCATCTAAAATATAAGATTCTACTTCACTATGAATGACCCTAATGATGATCTTGTGAAGATATAATTTTCAATATCATAGTTTAATTTTTTTTTATAAAAAAGGATACATTCATCCTCATCAAGGATAGATGGAATACAACATGGATGGTATCTTTATTCTATGAATGTGATGTCTGGATTTGGGTATCCTAGAACTCGCATTTTGATACCCACCCAATTATACTGCCATAATATTATGTATCCCCTTATAATAATCTATTGAGTATGATATTATAGGAAATATATGTACGAATATAACATATTCTGAATATGTGAAGGCAATTGTCTCTGAATTTTCACAAAATTATTTTACATTTACTTCGTACACATATCCCAATGGGAATTTCTATTAATTTATTCCCTTTATATATTGGCATTCATACCCCTAATGTTCTCAAATAATGGACAACCAATCTCTCATGGTTAAATTCAAATTACATTTTATTCATAAAATAAAAACCATTAAACCTAAAAAAGTTGTTTTATTTAATTTAAAATCATAACTCTCTTGGGATATTAAAGGAGACACACCCTATATAGTGTTTGTCCTCAATATAGATATAATTAATAACATAACATTTGTTGATTAACTACTGTAAGAAAGGAATGAATCATACATTTTATTAATTAGAAATTTATGAGGAATCAGATTGATTGTATTTTGTGTGGCCTTCCAACATATAATATAAATATAGATTAATTATGTGAAATATTAGAATACCACCAAACATATCATGGTTGATGAATATTTAGAAGATAAACTCATTTTATTTCATATAAAATGGGTGAAATTGATGAAGTAGAGAAATACCATCAAAATAAAGAATATTATCTTAAATTGACTTATCATTCTATATGTCAAGTTAAATTAAGTGAGTAAGGAGATGGATTAAATATATTTTTTTGGTATATAAAACATGAAAAACAACGATTATGATGACTTCTGTGTGAGGAGGCTCAGTGAAAATAATATGGAGGAAAGGTAGATCCAACGTATATTTGATTCAAGAAATAAAAAGTGAGAAAGAGATTTTAGAATTTAATTTAAAGCGGAGAATAAATGTAAATTAACCATATATTAAAGGGGTATTTGTTTGGTTTCACCATTAACCAAACAATGCACTAACCATGCCCCATAATTATCTCATGGTACAACCCCCTTGAATAATTATTTCATGTTTATAAAAACCATGAATATCAACCAAAAATAAATTATGCAATCCATATTGACTAATTATCGTGGGATTTAAAACTAATTTACATGTTTTGACACACCATGTGACACTCTCAAGGGATTGTATATTTTAATGGACCAATTTTCACTATCATTATGTAACTGTGTCTTACAATAATTTCTCCAAAAAAACTATTGTTTTGGGATAGAAAAAAAACCTTTAATCCCCCATATACATATTTAAGTTGTTAATTAATTTCATTTCATAAAAATAAGAAATTAATACTAAAACTGAAAGGATAGATACCACATTAAAAATACGGGGCGTTACAAGAAATATGTATATAGTGATATATTATTACATTGATAAAAAATTACATAAGAGTTTTCATTGGATAAAATTTTTATTAGAATTTTGAGGTTATATTTTTTACATAAATATTATATTAGAGGATATATTACATGTGAATTTCTTAATTTTTTGAATAATACATTAAATACATGGAATAAATAGTTATTTAATTTTCAAGAAAATTAAATAATGATTTGGGTTCATCATGATGAACAATAATATAAATATAATCAATTTTACGTTTCAATAGATTAATGAAAATGGTGATAAAACTCACATTACCTTATTTGGTATATATATAGATACTAACTAGTTTAGTGTGGTTATACATACCTCTACGACCCACTTATTAATAAACTTTTCTAATGCATTCCAGTATATATTAAAAGTGTCTAGGAAATTTATTTCATCTCTATTAGAAAAAAAATTTAAAATTCTATGTAAAAAAAATAAGTGTCATTGTTAAATCCCAAAAGTCACAATGAAAAAACTAGGTTCATCCAATGATATTACCTCATTATTCTAGAATTAGAAAAATTGTACAAACCATTATAATACTACCATAAAATGGGAAAAACCCTCCAAAATACATTATGGGAAAATACTAAGGAGATAACACTACCTAATACCTACATAGGTCCTCGAGATATTATCTTTATCCCCCCCACTAGAACATCACAAAAATCTAAAAAATAATTTTGAAATAATTAGTTTGATGACAATTGGGATCATGATAAAATATCAGTAAAAACGATTAATAATTAAGTGGTAGACAATTTTTTTATCTATTTAGAAAATAGGAAATTTGATAATTTCAATATTTCCCAATATAATTTTATGGAATACATGTCAGGTTTAAAATACATCAGTTATAATACATTCAGTTATAAATTCATATAATGGGTTTGTTTGTGTTATAAAACATCATTACTAGTTAAGGATTCAATATATATTAAATATCTAATATTCAATATAAATAGAAAAAATATTATTTTAAAAAATTAATGATAATAAGAGTGGATTAAAAAAAATAAAAACATAATTAATAGATAAAAAAACAGGCAAATAGATTATAAACAATAGATTTTATAAAAATTGACAATAATGATGGAATAATTAGTCTTAGTAAAATATCTTATTATAAAATAATTACTACGGAATTAATAAAATACGTTACAATTATATAATAATAAAAGGGATCCACCCTAAAAGAATCCGTAGGGAATAATGAACCAAAAATTTGGTGATTAATTGTCCAATAATTATCTATATGTGACCCCCACAATCATTGTATTATTATATTTAGACATAGTCCCTTACTCTCCTCAATAGAATATTAAATGATTAGAATGAAAAATCATTATCTCATTATTAGGGTATACATAAAGGGAATCGGTAACACATGATCATAGTAATTCAAATGGATAATACTTTAATTCATATTGAATAATACATGAATATGAAAAAATAGGAAAAAATTTTAAAAAGTGACATTAAAATAGTAAATGAAAAGAGGGGAGACTAAAACCCTTACATTGTAATGAGATAAGAATAATTTTTATAAATTACATTATTAACAACATTTGAAATAAAATACATAGATATAAATTTAGAGTTGAATAACTACATGATCATTTAGATTGATGATAATATGGTATACATGTGTCTATTTCTAGTAAAATTTGGAGAATAAACCAAATATTTTTAAAAAGGGTTCGATTATTATTCATAGGGAAAAAAATTACATAGAAACCATGATATTTTATTAAAATGTATTATCTACATTATAAAAATGAAGGAAGAAATGTATTTTTTTGATTAATTTATAAAAAATTATTTATCAAATTTTTTTTATTCATGTATTATGTATTACTATATGAAAATTAAAATTTTAAAATTTTGGTTGATTACAAATATATTATAATCAATATTAAATTCTCTAATACATATAGTATGACAATAAAATCAAAATAGTGTTATAAATAGATTTCTAAAAAAATTTAAATTTAAATTATATCATATAATTATTATCCTACTATATTATTATTCTATATTTATTAATACCTAAAAATTAACTAAACCTCACCATTACATAATCTCAACTATATTATATTAATATATATATATATATATATATATATTTTATTTACACCTCCAACTATGTGAAATTAAATTATTAAATAAATACATATAAATAATATTACTACAATAAAACATATTCATTACAATATATTATGATTAAAATATATTAATTAATTATCAATTAGCTATTTATAATATTTTTAATGGTCAAATAAATTAAATCTCATAATAATAATTCTTATATATTCAGAAAAATTATATTGTTATCATTTTAATATAATTAATTACAATGATTATTTTATGACTTATATTTCATCACATTATATTATCATTATTTTAGAGTTGTTGTTCTTTATATATTAAATATAGAATAAATTTTCTGTACAGTTATTCAATTTATATAAATTTACTTTCAACTACTACTCATGGAATTCATATATATTAGTAAAATTTATTCATCACATATTACTATAATAAAAAATTTCTATTTAATGCATAATATTTAGATAGTATTTTATATTTTACTTTACATTATTAATAAGATAAATTTATTTAAAAATGAATAATAATCTTAAAAAAATATATATAAATTATAAAATATTTCAATTCAGGTCAATATTTCTATTTATTTACAATGTTTATGATTAGTTTGGGTAAATTAAATTTTATTATCATTTTTTATTCTCATCTATTTACTCGATTTGGGTTCATACATGTCAATTTATGTAAGAACAGTTTGGTTTTGTTTTATATTAATCCATTAAATTATAGAACATTCTATCTATATTTGGATTTGTTGGGGTCAATTTGATTTGAGTTGGTTTATAATTGTTTGGGTGGATTCATATTAGGTCATATTGAAACTATTTTATTTGATTTCATTTGGTATGAGAAAATTCAATTAATGCCTTATTATATTACAATTAGTGGTTTTCATTCTATTTTTGTCACATTAAATACATGTGTTTTTATGAAGACTTATTTTTTTCATTCTTAGTTTTAATAATATTGGTCAATTAGAACCCATTAAATATAGATGTATTTTTTTATTTAAGTTGATTAGGTTTAGTAAGGTTTAATTTTAGAAAATTTAATATGTATTTATGGGAAAATATTTTTTAATTCTATTTAATTTGCATCAATTCAGGTGGGGATGACTCTGTTTCATTTGGTTCAGGTCAGGATAGGTTTTTTGTTATATATTTTTATTTAATTATATACAATTTACTCATTTCACCTAACATTAGGATAGTTTCTTTTTGTTTACAATTATTATGGGCCACATTGATAGGTTTGCATATGATCTTGTTCATTTCCATATTTATGAATTCACAATAATTCAATTTGTGTTCTTCCAAACTATTTCATTCAATTTTAGTGTATTTAGATTGATTTTATTTTCATTGGATTAGATGATTTTTATTTAATTTAGGTTATTTGATTTGTATTTTTATATTCCAGTAATTATCCATATAATTAGAATCAATTAAATTTATTTTATTTTATTTCGGATAGTTTGATACAATTTGGTCGAATTTTGGCCAATTTTAGTTATTTAGAGTTAATATTTTTTCTTTCATCAATCTACTTGGAATCTATCTAATTTGGTTCTTTTATTATGATGTAAATTAAATTTCTATACCTAATGAAAATAGTTGGTTGAACATAAAAAAGGACAAGAATATAGAGATAAATGTTTAATCATGAATGATTAACTATTTTAAATTAAAAGATTTATTTAGTGGAACATTTATGAAGTAATTGAAGACCTTTTCAATGGTTAGATATATTAATTTGATGGTGTCCTAGTTTCTATATCTTTTTCCAGTAACACAACATAATCAAAAGTTAATGTGGATAGTGATCAAAAAATATTATTTGGAAATTCATTTTATTGTTAAATAGTACATTGTTAAGGGTTTCGAATGTTTATATATATATTTTATTACAACATGGAAGATTATAAATAGAATATGTACAATGATATAACATTTTTTAACTATTTATTAGTAATATAACATATAACATTAGTGGTCTATATTCTATCTCTTTATTGGATTATAATTTTTCTCTAGGGGTGTGATTATATATATATTTTTTAATAATTATTGTATTGTTTTTCAAAATCATATTTATAAATATTTTTTTTGTTTTAGAAATTTTATATTTTGGAGAGGTCATATATACTTATTTTATAATTTTAGATGATGTTTTTCTGTTATTAAATTATTGAAACATGATAATGATTCACATGATTCTATATGATATAATTAATTTGATGAAGTCGTACAAATTGCATTAGGACTTTTCAATGTTCAAACAATAAAGTAATGATGTTTCTAAAAAATAATCAAATAGAGAACAATAAAGGGTACATTAATGATGGTATAAGTTTTATTTTATATAATAGGTAATGTATATAGATTTTTCATGTTGAAAATTTATTTAGTTGAAAACTGTAAAAATAACGAAGTCATGAGGTTAACTCAGTATGAAGGATGATATTATACATTTTGATCAAAAAAATATTGAATGAACAAAATTTTCCTTATTATATTAGATGAATTAGTAGGTATAATACCACACATATAAATTATATTTAAAAAATATTTTAAAATTATCTATTAGACTATCATATATAAAGGATCAAATATAATATCAATTTATCATGAAAAATATGGTATCAAGATACAATGATGACCAAATAATGGTTTTATGAAAATTACCATTGAAAATAAATCTTATTGGTAAATGTAGATCTGATAGAGAAATATTTTTTTATTCCATAAAAATTATAAAAAATTTATGTCTGGTGTTTATGGAAATACAACATTTACTGTTTTATGTTGATCAGACTATTATAATCAAATGGAAGATTAAATAACATTAAAAAATAATTTTATTTAATTAAATTTTTTTATGATATGTTATTATTTTAAAATTCATTAATCTTGTTGAGTTTTATTTATGCTTTTTAAGAAAAATGTCACCATTATTTTAGTCCTTGAAATGAAATATTGTACACTTAGAACATATATAGAATTTAATGGTTTTCAAATTAATGTTAAGTTGAGTAGAATATTTCAAATTGGATCCCCTCCTTACCCCATTATTTTTTTTTGTATGTTTACATTTTTATAGGGTTTAAGGTACAAATTTAGTTTTAATTTTGACTAGATTGATGATGTGTTGATTGTTCACTATTGTGAGTATCTACCTATGGAATCACATGGTTGGAGAATAAGTATTGGGTTGATATATAGAGAAAAGGTGTATTTGATTGCGTACATCCGTATGAATCATGTAAATATTTTGGTACATTGATCAAATAAATACTATATGATTACATAATTACAGAAGACATATATTAAATTTACATATTATACCTGACATAGTATTTAAGAATAAGGTATTATGAGCTACATTATATTTTGTATTATTATGTTTTTTTTGATATATTTGAAAACAGTGTATGTAGTTTGATCTTGTAAAATTACCTATTTAGATATAGTTAGATCTTTAAAGGGTAAGATCCATTGTATTATATATAGTATATAGGGGATATCCATAGATTGATGAGATTTGACCCAAAATTGACTAGAAACACACAGTGGACCGAACCTTATAAAAAGTTATGTCAATTTTTTTATCATTTCATATGATTGGTGTTTAGTCATAAATTCGAGTTATTAAAAAATATTAAACATTATAGAGGTTATTTTAAAGAGAAATTAATTTTCAAAATATAAAGGCAATTTCAACACCAATTCTATGTGGACTGATCATTATAAGACCATAAATTTGTATCATAACATCTAAGTTCTCCCTATAACATTCTTATATTCTATATCTTGTATGATATTAATTATAATTTTTGTAGAGTTATTTGTACCACCAATAAAAAACTATGATAGACATACAAGAATATGTCTTATATTATGTCATTTTTCCTAGAGGTCATTGATGATAACATTATAGGATTTCCACGCCTGGATTATGTTTCTCCTATGAAATTTTATTAAAAAATAATATGGATATTGATGTAATATATCATATTTCTTTTAAGGTTCATTACAATAAATGTTTCCATGAAGGGTGTGGGTATCAAATTTGTAATGTAAAAATTGAAAAGTATCAAAGTAATCATTGAAGGAATAAAATCTTCAAATCTATAGAATCAAGATAGAATATATTAGGATGGAATAAGATGAAACTCTTTATTATTATATAGTATGGGTAAATGAAATCAAAAAAAATATCCATGTTTTTATGAATTTCTTGTAGTAAAATAATATTTTTTAATAAAGTGATGAAGATCATTCATTATTGTTTTGATTAAAATAAATTTTCTTTAAGAGATAAATATGATTTATACCTTTGTGAATTAAAAAACATCCTTACGTCATGTGATATGATGATTGATCCTATATTCAAAGAGAATATTAAGGAAGTGTGATATTTTTATGATTTGGAAATGATTAAAATTCCTAAAACTAAAGAAGAATTAATTCATGTTAGTCAATAGAGTGACAAGGAAGAATGTACTAATGTTAATGATAAAATTGTGTAATTTATTAATCAAAATGACCATAAATGTAGAGGTACGAATAATAGTAAACTACCATAAAAAGTTTTAGAGTGTTGATGTTTTGGAGACTTTACAATGAACTATCTGTCATTGAATGATGGAAAATTTTATTATGTTGTCTCTAATGAAAATACTTACTAGAAGAAGGGTGTTAGAAAATATAAGGATATTATTATATCTACCATGTTCATGATAAGTATCACTAATTGTAACCAATTAAGTAAAATTATTAAAATATAATATTATTAATCTACAAAGAATCATTATTAGATTAAAATTTGGAGAATGTCATATCACTCATGGATCATTTCAAAAAATGAAGATATTAGAAATAGTGGAGAATTTTATAATGAAAATTTCTACAGGGAATATCAGTAATGGAAAAAACATTTGGCATAAATTTATAAAAACCCAAAACAAGTTATATAAGCTACAATCATGAAGAATGAATGAAGGAAGGAAAATATCAATTTCTTAAAAATAAATACGTGTACAATGAATAAATTATCAATCTAAAGATTAATGTTGTGAAATTAAGGAAAACATTAAATATCCCGATGAGTAACTTACTATTAAGGAAGAATATCTATACATAAACAACCTATATATCTGAAGATTTAAAAAACCATAAAATAAATTAATGTTAATTTCATTCTCGATTCAATGGAAAATGTAAAATTACATCATGTGGATGGAATAACTCATCTAAAGAATCATTTAAAATCTAAAATCATCATAAAATTTCATCTATTAATATTAACCATTCTATTATAAGGATAAAAAATGGGAGAGGATTTGTTTAGAAAGCATGTGACGAACATGCCACATTAATATAATTTAAATGTATCCATTTGAAAAATAATTATCAATAATATGTTAAATTAAATGTTATAAGGTATAATTAATATAAACAAATAGTTCCCATGAAAAAACCATACAACTATAGAATATCAATTATTAATGGTTATTGTTTTTTTATGGAATATATGGTAAGAAGTTATATAATTTTTGGAATTAATGGTATCTCATTAGTTGAATGAATGAACTGAAGGGGAGTAACAATGGATGAAAAGAAGGTATTTCTATAATGTCACAGGATGAAACAAAAATAAAATCACCAAACATCAAAATTCATTTAAGGAAAAACTAATTTTACTATTTGAAGGAAATATATGTATGGTGTGAAAAAATAAATCACTATGTGGAATATTGTATATCAATATGTTTGAAAAGAAATTATTTTTTTTATAATGGAAAATAAATAATTGAAAAATAATACAAAATTATTATATTTTTCTTACGAAATATCTTTATATGCTATATAAATGAATAAACCCGGTATTCTGGATCATTGTTATTTCAGAAAAATGACATGTTATGTAAAAATACAGAAATTATAGAAGAAAATAAAAGAAGAGGAATATTTATTTGAAGTAATTGTTTTTTAAAAATAAAATTAATTTTATGTATTATATTGACAATTATAAGTAGATGTAAAAGTATTTTTTATTTTTAATGGTAATAAAATCAATATACTGGATTTTATCTGAATCTATTCTGTTCTTAAGGAATTCATAATCAATAAATATTATTATGTCTTCTAATTTTAAAAAAATGGGATTTTTTTACTAAATAATAAGGAAAATGTGAAAATATAATTCATATTAGAGATCATATAATTCATATATTTTTATATTGATGATAATAAAAAGTTATTGCAATGAAGAATTATGTATCTTTTCTATAATAATATGAGTAAATTTATATGAAATATGTTTTAAGATACTTAACTGGACGAAGGATAAAATACACTCTTATTCATATTACATTTCTAAAAGTAATGATTATTTGTTGAATACATATTAAATTTGAAATTAAATCCTCATGAACTCTGGAACTCATTCACTGTAATCTATATGGGACAATGAATCTTAAATCATGAAATTATTACATGTAATTAATTAATATCCTTAGTTATTCAAATATATTACTTCTATAAATTTCATGAAATATTCATCAGAGTCTACACATGAGATCCTAAATTTCATAAGAGAAGAGGATAATGAATTTGGTGTATATATATATATATGTGGGGGGCATACAATTTTAATTAAGACAAATGTATCAATTTGGATTCCTCTATGATTAAAATTTTAATACATAAATAAATTTCTCCATATAAGGCTTCATAATATAGTGTTGTGAAATATTAAAAAAAATTTAAAATAGGAGGAAAATTATCACAAATAAATTATTTTAAAATTTATTTGTAGGTTTAAAAAAACATGTTTTTAAAAATAAATCTATATTCGACATCATACAAGATATGCCACATCAACCTCAAACAAATAACTACTAATTACTATTTAAATTTAATCAGTAAATTATAGATTTTATATTGGATTTTTTTAATAATATTAATAATATTATGAAAATATATGGTTTACTCAAAAATCAAATTAATTCACTGGTTATGAAATAACTATAAATTAATGAAAACACCCAATTGAATATAAAATAATTTTTTTAGAAACAAATATATTTTTATATGCCAAAGGAATTTTATATTAATAGATTAAACTATATACAACTAGATTATAATCCTTATTAAATTTATATATTATTAATATTTTTTTTGAAATTCAACTAATTGACTTTATAGGTAATTTATAATAACAAATACATTTTAAGCAGAAAATGATATATTATTCAAATTGCAGTTTTGATGACTAATAATGGATATTTTTTTTAAAACTAAACTTTGAAACTATTATAAATTATATATGATAATATAAAATTCATTGGTATAAGTGGACTGTAAAAAATATCTGAGGGTAAATTTTTTCTATTTTTTAGAAAATATATATTTTCAAGTGAATCATTAAAAATTCTGATTTTTATTCAAGTCTTTATAATCAATTCAACAATTTAAAAAACATATTTTTTGATTCATTAATTGTAAAATTTGATATATTATATCATTACTAATCCAATGTTTTTCTTTTCAATAAATTTAAACATTGAATTTGGTATAAAAACATTTTTATATTCATTACGTAATTTTATGAAAAGTTCATTCTTATTGCATTATTCAGATAAATTTTAAATTAAATTCTAACAATTATGTGGTCTTAATTTGGAAAATAGATTCCATATTTGGATACATTAGTTCCTTATTTAGTAAATCTATTCCTTTTATTTTAAATAGACAGGAATTGTTACATTTGTAATTATTGTTACCACAGTAATGTGAACATTATGAAATTTAGTTAAAGTATAAATTGGGTTGGTATAAAAAGTGAAAATGAAACAATACTAAATGCAATTTTATAATCCAATTTAATCCATAATTAATTATCCATAGGTTATACAAATATTTATGGCTATTTATATATTGATATGATATTTATATTGTTTTATTTTATTGAAACTCAACAATTTCACATTCATATTTTTAATAAGTATTTAACATTTAATATGGTGGTATATAAGATATATATATATATATAATAATTTATATATAATATTTAATTATAAATGATTTAAATTCATGATATTACTTTATTTTTAATTTTTATTGAAGAAAAAATTGGCTTAAATTTATTCACAACAATGATGCAATAATTATTTTCTAATTGAAATATTAAATAAATTATATTAAAAATTGTAAAATAAACATAATTTATAATAATTATTTCATAAAAATTTCCTAGATGATAATTTCATGATATTGATGTATTATAATAGTTTTATTGGTTATATATTGTTTTATTTATATTTTTAATTATCAAAATAACGATTAGTGTCAATATTAGAATTAGTGATATTTTAAAATAAATAATATTTTATTGAATGTTATATTATTATTAATAATGTTATTTTCTTCAAAATGAATGATATAAGGTTTTATATTTCATAAATGATAAATTTAATGGGTTTTTTCATTTTATTGTAAAAATATTTTCCCTTAATAAGAATATATATTTTTCACGATGAGAGATAAAGAAGTTAAATAAGGTTTAAAACTAATTTATAAGGGTAATAATGTGACCTAAAGGTGTTTAAGAATTACTATATTTGATTAATTTGACCCATAATGTAATTATTAATTGAATAAAAATATTAGAATCCTTCTGGAACTGAAAATTTATTTATATATGTTTAATCATTTAAGTGTTTCCAAAAGGGTCCCTCACTCAATTATAATGGGGAACTACTTTTTCATTTATTTTCTCTAATTTGAGTCCTCTAGATTGACCATACTCAACCCATTTATCTTGTAAATATTATTAGTTAAATTTTTGAGTTCATTATCATTCAAAAATATATTTAATTGTTTACTTAAAAATATTTATAGATAAAGTCCACTAAAGAAAATGTAATAGTCTATTCTGCGTAATTGAATTTTATTTATTCATCTATGTTTTATTTTTGTATTTTATTGACCTAAATTAATTACTAAAATATCATATATATATATATATATGTGTGTGTGTGTGTGTGTTATTATTATTTTTAAATAACTGTATTCCCCATATATATTTTATAAAAAAACTAATACACAACAGATGTGTATACACAACTTTCTATCTACATGCATTTATATAATTTGATTTTCATCACCAAAATTTTTTATTGGTTTAATGATAGAATTATTGAATATATCGGATAATTATGTCATGATATATATTCTATAAAAATTAAAATACCATTGAATTTCTTACCAATTCACAATTAAGATAATGATATCATCGCTTATACGTATATACAACATAAAATCTCCACGATGAGATGATATTAATTTTACCTACACACTAATCCATAATGTTTCTAAAAATTTATATAATGAATTAATACTTTATCTTTGAAAATAATATTATTATGTAGATGAAATAAATATATCCTTTTCAAAATCACTAGGACATACAAGACAAAACATTAATAAAAAAATGAAACATTTTACACATGAAACAATGGTAATAATGAAATACAATTAGAAATATGGTGATAATATGATATAATATGACCATATATGATATAATAAATATGAATATAGTTCTGTGACAAATTAGTACGTGTCTTTAATCCATTATTCAAAAGGTTATAGCATGTTCAACTAAATTAAAGTAGTAGTTAATGGATTTCCATCTGACTTTTATTACTATATGATATTTTCCATGTTCAAAACCTATTTAATTTGTGTGATGTATTTATAATTACATTTTAATATTTTATAATGAATCTATTTATTTTCTTGGTATCTAAATGTTACATTTACTTATTCTTCCATGGTGCATACAATTTGATAGATTATATTGTGTTTAGGGATTTCTTAAATTAACATTCATTCATTCGATTAAAATTATATTCCATTAATTATTATAGGTAAAGGATATGTGGGAAATTAAGTTGGAATATATAATTTCTTATTTACATTTTTAGTGTGCATTTACATTGAATACACAAAAATAATTCTATTAATGATTTGAACATTATATGGTAGATAATATCTATTTCACATTTTTGTGGAATATATTATGATTTTTTACATAAATAATTTTCAATGTGGTACATAATTTTAATTCCCAAAGTTTGTCCTTAATTCTAGTTGTTTTACCAAATTTATTAATTTATTAAATGATATAAAGGACCCACTAATAAAATAGGTAGTATAAGAATTACAAGTCCTCATATAAAACCACTGAGATAGGTTTAAAAAAATAATTAATTCAATTATAAATACTTATACTAATTATGATTTGTAAAATGTCAATCTAGATTATTGAGAATTTCTTTCTTGGAGAATGTGGGAGAAGAAAATATGAGAAGGATTTTTTTAATCTATGAATCTTGATTTATGGGCTGAAAATGCATAAAATATGTAATTAACAATATGAACCAGTTCCTAGTGAGTCCAATGGTCATTGTAAACATTATCCGTACAAAAAGATCATTTTATCTTAGTTAGGATTATTTCTTTTCAATGTTGGGTAACCCAGAATCTAAATTCAACCTAGGATAGAGAAAAACAAAATGGTCAATCTTATAATCTGACCCATAGATCTCAAATTAAAAAATGTTATAGAATCAAAAGAGGAAATGGTCATACGTGAAAAATGAATTATTTAAACCCATTCCATAACACCACTCATAATGTTTATGTATTTAGAAATCAGGGAATATATAGAATTGAAGTAATTACATAAAACTCTAACAAAAATTTCCTTCAAATATGAATTATCTAATACAGTCTATCCTCATCCATCACTCGTTGCACATTATCAATATAACCCCCATTCTTGGTATCCATGAGAGGGTAAAAAAAGAATAATGAAAAATCCTATTGAAAGGAGAAGTAGAAGACCTTTGTAGTGATGGACACATTTTGGAGTGAAACCTCATCAAAGAATTACTCTTACATCTGGATCGTCTTCTTCGGCATAGATGAGGGGTCACTTCATAATGAACAGAGTCAAACCCACAATCACCTATATTAAATAATAAATCTTTTATAAATTTATTTTTTAGGTTTCCCTTTATCATCATGATGTGTAAATATTTATACTATGTGTAATCCATGTCAGTAGTGGCATTTTATCCTCTTTTTGTCTTTATATTGAATGAAGTGTGTTTGTCACCATAAAATGTAATGGATTTTGAACCAGTTCATGTAATCAGATACACAACAACTAAATGGTCGTTTTCAATTCTCATTCTCTAATCTGGATTCAAAAATCTGGTTTTGTACCACTAGCGAATCTCACCATGTGGAATGTCTTATAGTTCCAATATTTTTATCATTTCTCTCATTTTATACTAATATGTTTTATTCTACCATAAAATAGAAAATTAATCAATCTATTCCAAAATTAGATAGAAAAGTCAATTAAATTCATAAATTTATTGATTTAAAATATCATAAAATTTATGAATTAAATATATATATATAAACATCCGATTTATATATTTATAGTCCATATTAATTTTAGATTAAATATCTATAATATTTATATATTCTTTTATAATTTATATAGTTATTTCTTATGTCGTATTACATTTTTAAATATGATTATTACATTGGGTGTTATTAAAATATTCAGAAAATTAACGTTAAATTCATATATTTGACTCAATGATGATAATTTATGATAATTTACGTTGTTTCTGAATTAAATAAATTATTTGATTTTTTATAAATTATTTTTAAATGAAATACATTTGTAGAGGACCATTTAGTGATAGCTCTTCCATCCATCGATAGTCTCATTAGATGAATATTTTGTTACCCTTGGCTAATGGGTTTTCACATAATATGTTTTAATGCATCTTTTGAAAGGCCTTTTTGGAAAATATTCCATGTTCTTACAGTACATGGGTTCCAATAAATATAAATTTATTCATTTAGTATTGACCTATTATTAAATGTGAGGTATTCACTAATAAAAATATATTAATGTATTAAATTTTAAATTACTAAACAAATAGAATTTATTTTTAGTTATTTATCATTGAATATTGATTAATTTAAATAGTTAATTATTATTTATTGTTTATAAGGATGTTTCATTTTTTCCAATAAGATGAAAATAATGTGTCAAGGGTCAATATGTGTGTGGAAAAATTGTGGTAACTATGTTTGGAGTATCCATAAATCATATAATTGTTAAACTGGTCCAATGTACCAAGACTTGTCTCAAGCAGATACATAGTTACTAAACATGAAGAAGTCCATGGAATACTCAATTTCACGAGGGACGAAGTAAAGATCCATCCATAGTCACTTAGTCGATGAATTGTTAAAGACCATGCATTATGATTTAATATATGAGTAAGTAAGACATGATACATGCATCATACATGATTGGATTTAAGTAATGATGATTCTATTTTAGTTATTATTCAAAAATAAAAAGAATTATGATGTTTGAAGCTGAAGAAGAGAGGAGTAAGGTCATATATAAATGCTACTAAGTGCATTTCTCATGCATGATCTTTGAATGGGGAATGTAGCCATGCAATTTTCATACATTAAAAATTTGTTATTTAAAAAAGTATTATGGTCTTACATAAAAAAATTAAGGGGCCAACCATGGAGGGCCAGCCGAGGACCTCCCCTCAAGAACAAGAAGGACCCAAGGGTTCAACTGCACCAAAGGTAAGCCCTCATGGACAGCCCCACATGAAGCAGGGTGTGTCAGTTGTGTAAAAGCCCGCATGTTTCACGCACGGTGGTGTACCAGTGTGGTGCACCCTTAGTGGGTTCAAGTAGAATTCTTGAAGAGGAGAGTGGGTACTATGAGATCACCCTTAGGGTGAACATAGTACGGGGAGGTACTGTGGATGGAGGAGGATAATTCTGAGTTGTGGTTGGGGTGTATTGTATTATAAATGAGTCTTGTCAGTGTCTCCTTTTCGGTGTGGGGAAGTTTTAAAAAACGAGGTGGAAATCCAATTAGATCAGCTTATCTTGCATGAGATCTCAGCTGAACGATGCATCCCATGGCTCGACATCAAACAGATAACACACATCTATCTGCGATGTGTGGTTTTTAAATTACGGCCATCTGATCTCCCCACCGACGATGTCGTAAAACTTCAGACACTCATGCTCCACCTCTGAACCAGTGATGAAGCTGAATGAGTATTTCATCACTACATGCATCATTTGATTCCATTTCAAGACCACATTGATTTTATTGATAAACCAAACACATGAATGCATTATCAGTTGAAATCATGCATCTAAATAATGAAATTCGAAGGATCATGAGGAAAATGAAGTTGTCAAGTGTGAACTGCCCATTCGATGTACAAAGAGATGGTTTGAATACATTCATAAACACATGAACTTGATGTAATCAATGAGAAATATGGTTCCCACGCTAAAGAAAAATTAAATAAGCTAGTTAGTATATCATTTCTTCCTCGTTATAAATATTCAAACCAGAATATCATGGGCGTTCAAATCATTCAACCCCATGGATTTGAATGCTTAGATATAAGGTGATCCTTGACTATAAATAAATACCTATTGACTGAAGATTGGATGTTTAGAAAATTGAGAATTATGTCATTATTGAATGAATAGGGCACTATTGAGAGAAATTTTTCACGCATCCCTGCTACGGGAAGGAAATACAATCATCTCTTTTGAGAAGGAGTTCCACACATCCCCTGCGTGAAGAGAAGAACCATGAACCCCATGGTTCCTGAAAGAACTTACACCTATATGAAATGTTCCAACAAGCACGTGATAGGTTCCTAATACTTTAATTGTGTCTTTGTAAGGAGTATACCCTATGTAAAACAACCAGTTCACTTGCACTCATATTGTTTCCTTACGAAGACAGAATCCAAGTACACTTCCCTGGTTTTGTGAAAGAGACCCATGCTAACTGTGCTCAAGAAAGAGAAATCATTCCATCCTTTTTTCACAAATAATAACACCATTATATTAATATATATATATATATATTGTTTTTTTGGGGTCAATATTTGAAGAAGAAGGTGGTGTCATGATGGTCATAGCTAGTGTGTGTTCTATTTGAAGAAAAAGAAACCTGAGGCCTTGTCTAGTAAAAAAGGAGGATGGAGAATGCATGCATGATTCACATGAATTAATATGCATGAATCAAGACACCCAACTATGAAAGAAAAATCCAAAAATTGAACACACCAATTCATGTTTGAAAAAGAACACAAATAAAGAATGGATTGTGTCTACACATTTGATGAAGGAGGAAGAAGGAAAAAGATCACACACATGTACTAAACCCATTCATGGGTTGTATTGACATAAACATGTATTGAACCAAAACTAAATAACAATTGTGTGTGTGTGTGATATTAAGTGAGGAAAATAAAGTGTATGTGTGTGTTCTCAAAAGGATGTACCTATTAGAGTTTTCACACAATGAAGAAATAAGATTCTGATTTCATGCATGAATGCACATGCACACGTGAAGACAGTCAAAATGTAGAATCAATATTGTTTAGTGAATGCTTGTAAAAAAGAAGAAACAATTCCATGTAACTCATGCATGAAGAATAATTAATTCAGATGATTCCAAATGAGATGATCCTTTTTTTTCTAATAATCACAGAAGTGAATGTGACTCTTTCCATGAAAACAAGGAGATGTTTATGTGCATTTAGTTAATGAACTAAAGAAGAAGAAATTGATATATCCAAATACAAAAGGTATTGGATCCCATTAAATACATTCCTGATGTGAAAGGGAACAGATACTGAAGACATAAAATGTTAAAAGAATAACTTCTATCTGAGCTTTTAGTGATTGAGAGTCCAATCAGGTAAATTGAGTTGATATTGTGGAGAATCATTCTAGCATTATTGATGTGTTTGTGTGCACTATTTTCACACACATAAGTCAGGCCATGTATTCATTAGAATATGAAAGAATTTCCTGAGCATTGTTTTAGTGATCACTGATCAAGAATGTTATTAAAAATATTGGGCAAGGGAAAGAGACATTGTGAAAAGATGTTGAATATTATTGAAGAGATTCATGAGCATGTGTGATTCAGCAAGCTCGTGAGGGAAGACAAGAATATCCATCCACAGTGAATCATGAAACCTATCTTGTGAAATCAAAGAGGAAGAAGTCTTCAGTGTGACTCTGAAGTAGCCCAGTTGGACTCTAATAACACTATGGGAAGAAGTATGAATAACTTCTTTATAGAGACCCAGTATTTCCATGATTTTTTTAAAATATGGAAATTTTAAGAGTTCGCAAAAAGTGATGGTGTGTGATTCCAAGGCCCGGTGTGCCCGTAATCAATTTTTTATGTTTTTATAGGGTATGTTCAGTAAATGTACGAGCAGGTTTTTCTTACTTTTTAACTGGTTCCCAGAATTTAAATCAAATTGAACTGTTGAAATCACAGCACCGTTATTTTCTTAAGAATACATTCACCTCGACGATAGTTGGTCGAGGGTGAAAGTTAGTTTTTGGGATATTCATGGAAATAATAAAATAAAACAAATACATGATTTATTTTATTTTATCTATTATAACCACCCCTGTAGTGGTTTTATGTGGGGAACATCACACCTTAACCTCCCATGAGATGTTATGTTGGTGGGGAACACCCGAACCATAACCTCCCATGAGAGGTTTTAGTGGTGGGGACCACCTGGGTTTAAACCCCTTGAATCCCTCCATTTATTAAGAGAAACCCCTTAACTCCCTAATAAGGTGGAGGGGGTCCTGTTCAAATCCACCAAATTAAATTGTGCCAACTATCATAACTTAATTATGCCTACCCACCCCCTTTAATTTACTGAGCCACCACATCAATTAATTAATTGAACAATTTTGAAATTTGTGACATCAATTAAATAATAGATTACATAATATATTATTTTGGAAGGGAAATATTATTTTTGTGGAACAAGGGAGAAATATTGTGAGAGGGGAGAGCTTGGGAAATATAAAGTTCTCCAACAAAATTCTTCATATCCTAATGAAGAATGCTCTACCGATGCAGAACGGTACACTAATGACGAATTACCTTGATTTAGACATTCTTCTTCAGAACCTCCTTTGACGTAGGACGTGTTCATCTACAACGAATCGACATCCGCCTTATCATGCAAACATCGACGAACAATGAACATGTTATGGTTTTTAATTAAGTATGATTTTATTCCCTTAATTATTTCCTTCTAAAAGAAAATAACATCGATCAACATATTATCAGGTTGATCCGCTTATGTTTTCCTTACGGGATGAGAATATTTTTTTTGCGGGAAGTTGTCAGGGTTTAATGCTATTTGATTATCACTTCAAAAGTACACCCCTTCTATTATTTTGTGGGTTTGGATTAATCTTTTCAGGAGGGTATGATGTACTATATTATGTTGAACTGCTTGCTACTGCTCTAATGTGGAAGTTGCAGGACAAAAAAGCATGGCCCGACCTCTATACAATCCCTTGAGTTATTATCGAAATCATTGTGATGGACGAAGACGAAAACCAGACGCCGGCCACAAAATGAGAGTGGTGACGTACGCCCATGCTGCTAGGCATACAAGGAGCTACAGCTTGTGCCGCATCGAAAAATGGAAGATGGCTGGCCATTCGTCTAATCCTTGTGGAACCCCACCACACCACGGCCCTCGCGCCCAATGAAAGACTTCCTCAGGGAGTACCACCATTGATCCACCAAGAAACCCCTTCGATTTTCCTCCAAATTAAGCTAATGTGTTTCCACATCCTCTGAAAACCAGAACTTCTGCATGAGCCTTGAGTGGGACGAAGGACGAGGGAAAAAATGATAAATCTCGGGTTGCTCAGCACCTAAAAACCCTGTCTTTATGTGGTCGCATGGATTACCCTAATGGTTTGAAAAACTGTGCGCCGACCATGTGGTTTCTACTGTCTCACCTATGAATTTCGCATGACTTGCACACATGGTCTAACAAACTGTGCACTGCCCATGCAGAGCCCACTGTCAAGGATAATAATTTACAAGATAGGGTCCCTGAGACCAAATGGCTAATAACTCACAAACAGGGTGTCTAATTGACGTGTCGTCTGTTGCATTGAGACCCCTATGACATGGTAGACCATTGAGATAATTATTCATGGGACTTAGTGACATTTGTAGTATCGACGACTAGCTCATGGAGTGGATTCTTCGAGAGACGAGCGAGCTTTTGTGCGGGAATCTAGTAGCCAGCTGAGACATGATGACTGCTGATCGATTGACTTAGAGTTACTCGACAAGCCCAGCAAGGAGCTCATGGTTGTGGCGGTAGACCCATAGTAGAGGGGCGCCAAGTTGTGGCGGCAGACCCGCAATAGTCGATAGGAGGAGTACCTCTGCAGGTTATGAGGAAGAGCACAAGGTTATCCCTAAAGATCCATGGTGGGGAGAACCTCTGTGTGATGTGACATACCCACAGTACTCGACCAGAGGAGTACCTTAGTAGTCCAAGGTTAGTGGGAAGTGCCTCTATGTGACGCGGTAGTCCCACTGTACTCGATTGAGTAGGAGTTCTCTAGCAGCCATGGTTCCGATAATGTGAATAAAATCATGGTTGACCTGAGTCAGTAACTTTTGTGTTTTCTTCATGATTGAGATGGATTACATAATAACTTAGGTATATGTATGAGTATATACCTAAGTAGAGTTATTTTTTGATTTCATACATTTTGATTTATCCATGTTGAATTTTATGAGACCATGAGGGTCTCAGGGTCCGTACTGAGTATCTTCATACTCACCCCTGCACGGGCTATACCCACACCTCATTGTGTTCGATGAAGATGACAGACATCACTGACTATGGATGAGAGTACCAAGATTGGACGTTACCCAGAGGTGGACCTTAAGAAGTGTATGTACACAAAGGAAACTAACAGACGTGGAGTGCGGATGAGGCTATTTGTACCTACCAATCAGGTAGGAATCCTGGAGGACGACCCAATAGTTTGTTTTCCTTTCATCGGTTGTATTTGTACTTTTAGTTCCTTGTACATTATATTTGGGCTTGTATTTCTGTCCACATTTACTTTATAACACTAATTTGTTATAAAGATTACATAGCATCTTATATAAAGTTGTGAGCTAAGTTGTGTGCATTTATAGGTTATAAAGGCAATGCCTTCTCAGTTTTAGGGAATTATGCTTTTTGTGCTAGTCTCTAGCCCCTGGGCTATGGTGGGCGGGCTTGGGGTAGTCACGGCATGGGCCATGAGGGACGGTCGTAAAAAATTTGAGTCAAAGGAGTCGGTTTTACCATAGAACATAGGACTATAATATATTTTTTCTCTGAAGCAATAGTGTCAAGAGTACAGAGTGAGGTTCTCAGTTCAGGGAGTCCAGTATTGGTGCGACGATAGACATATCCATACACTAGGGCCCTGACTTTTGATTTCTGACTCATTGCATGAAAAGAATGATTGCATAGGTGCTTTCAAAAGTTTTCATTATGTTATCTAAACCAGGTCAGCTTACCAGGTATATTCTCTTGACCATGTCGCATCCATTCCATTCAGGATGCCTCCCATCAAACAACCAGTTAGTGTTCCGAGAGTTGTACGTACTGACCGCCCACGGATTGACGAGGCCTCATTGCGGGGCTCTCATCTAGTAGAGGGAACAATGGATGTACCAGTGGTACAAATCCCCATTGGTCCACCGTTTCCTCCATCTGCAGCAGCAGACGATGAACGCTACTTGAACCCGTTGCACAAGATCTAGTGCCCGAGGCCACCCATGTTCAGTGGAGAGACAGACCCACAGGCAGCTGGGGATTGTCTAGAGGATATGGTGAGGGTTTTCCAACTGGTAGGGGTACCAGCAGACCTAATGGTGATTCTTGATTCCAACCTTCTATAGGAATCAGTGAGTAGATGGTGGAGCTTGATGCTCCAGGTTCACAATGAGATGATACTTATCTGGGAAAACTCCAAGAGCTTGTTTCGGGTAGATTTTGTCCCAAAAACTCTACACGTAGTTTGAATAAAAGATCTACTTCATCTGCAATAGGGCAACATTACTGTAGCTCAGTACTCATCGAGGTTCACCGACCTCTCATGCTACTCCAATGATATGGTGCGGGACCCATTCTTAAGAGCTCAGACATTTGAGCAGGGTTCAGATGAGATATCTAATCTCTAATGATCTCACTCAGCATCCTGACAAAGTAGGTGGTGTTTGAGAGAGCCCTCTTATTGGAGAGTTTTCATATTGAGATGTCTCCAGCAGCGAGATCCACCACCAGTCGACAAATTGCAGTGTATTTTGCAGTTGGAAGCAGACAGATGCCACAGAGGTCCAAAAGGACCGGAACTATAGGTGGACGACCTCATGACTCAATATCAGTTGTATGGGGATCCCGAATCGGAGATCGACATGCCACGAGAGAGCACCATTACTCATGCGGTGGGCAGAGTCACATGGATCATGACTGTCTGACCCGCCGTTCAGATGATCAGAAGATAGTATAAAGATCGCCCAGGTAGAGATAGATATTCGATCGAGGTTGTCCGTAGGGTACAGGAAAATGTGGTAGAGGAGATGGTCAGGCATTTGGAGGAGGGCGACGTTTCGAGATATTACAGCAACCACCACTACGAGGAACACCCCGACTGTTGGGAGCAGATGGACAAGGGAGAGCACTGCACTAGGAATCTGAGATTTATGATCATGGCACTCTAGAGATGATTCGAGGTATGATATGTATCTATTCCATCATACCTATAGTACTTATAGACACATGTCCCAATGAATCTTTCATTTCCACTGCCCTCGTTCAGATCTCAGAGATTCCGACGGCGACGTTGGCTTGATCCTTAAGGCTAGATACTCCCATGGGAGCAAATTTGATGATTACGAACAGGAGATGGTAGTGTGAGCTTACTCTAGGAGGTGAGATCTTTCGCTGGAATATCTTAGTTGCGTCATCGAGGACGTACGATGTCATCTTGGGTATGGACTGGTAATCAACAATCCATTCTCGGAAAGACTGTATTAGGCGCTAAGTGCGCTGTGTCTGCACGGATGAGACCATGTTTACCTTCACCGTCAAGACAAGATAATTTGCAGCACAATATGGACTTTATAATAGGATAGTACAACCAATCACTCATTAGTAGGTTGTCGTACCCTTGGAGCTATTGATGTGGATAGTCAGAACTATCCTGTAGTGGTGGACCAGTACGTAGATGTTTTTCTCTGATGATGTCCCAGGTCTACCTCCTCATAGAGAGGTGGACTATAACATTGACCTGTACCATGGGACAACACTGATATCTACACCAGTGTATCAGATGGATCCATAAGAGATTTGAGAGCTGCAGGTATAGCTAGAGGACTTACAAAGGAAGGGATTTATCAGGACAAATGTTTCACCCTGCGCAGCCTCGATTCTGTTTGCTAAGAAGCCAGATGAGAGCTTGAGGATTTGTGTTGACTATCAGTGTCTGAACCAGGTGTCCATGAAGATCTAGTACCCCCTCCTGAGGATTCAAAACCACTTTTCATCATTTTAAGGGAGCACGGTGGTTCTCGAAGATATATCTCAGATCAGGCTATCACCAGCTCAGAGTTCGAGATGAGTATGTGAAAAAGGAGGCCTTCATATTTCAGTAAAACCTCTACGAGTTCTTGTCTATTCAACATGAAATAACCAATACTCTTTCGCTATTCATGGGAATCATGAATATGGTATTTCATCCATACCTTGATTGCTTTGTCTTAGTCTACATCAACAACATTTTGATCTTCTCCACTACTGATGAGGAGCATGCCTATAATTTGCAGGTAGTACTGGACACACTCCCAGAGCACCCGCATTATGGAAAACTATCGAAGTGACTATTCTAGATCTGAGAGGTTCACTTTCTGGGAATCGTCATCTTGTAGGCTGGAGTTGTAGTGGATCCATCGATGATTGAGGCGATACTTGCTTAGGGGCCACCCAAGAGTGTGACAGAGGTACAAAGTTTTCTGCGTCTGTCTAGATACTATCGAAGATTTGTGGCACATTTATCTAGAGTTGTAGCACCACTACCATCCATGACAATGAATGGGTAACCCTTTGTGTGGTCGGAGAGATTCCAGCAGAGATTTCTGGAGTTTAGGTAGAGACTCACTAGTGCCCCCAGATTAATGCTTCTGAAGGAGGGCATCAGGTACATAGTTTACTATGACAAATCAGAGAATAGACTTAGATGTGTCCTGATGTAAGAGCGAGCGGTGATCATGTATTGTTCTTGGAACCTGAGACAACATGATCAGATCTATGCTACCCATGACCTGGAGTTAGTAGAAATGGTTTTTTCCTTGATGTTTTGGCGACACTATCTGATGGGCGAGCACTTTACAATGTTCTATGATCACAAGAGTCTCCGGTATATCTTCTCCCCGAAGGACCTGAACCCGAGAAAACTATGTTGGCTTAAGTTGCCCCAAAACTATGACATCGATATAGTATATATAGCTACGAAGGGAAATCTTGTTGCAGATGCACTCAGTAGGAGATCTGGAATACAACTGCTAGGTGAGGCGACAAAGAAGATGACCACTTTGTAGATATCATTTTTGGATAGAGATGGAGCAGCATTCCTTCTGTCTCTTACAGTCAGTCCCCCAAACATTCAGCGAGTCAGGGAGGCGCCACATGGAGACGCTGAATCTGAGGCATGACGTGCTCAAATATAAATAGGACAGGCACCTGCTGGAATTTTTGAAGGTGGGGAGCACGTCATCTTCATCAGAGAACATACCGTAATACCAGTGTCACACTAGGATGAAATGTTGATGTAGTTTCACACGTCCCCTCTAGCGGTACATCTAGGAGTGGCACAGAAGTATCGGGATCTCTAACAACAGTACTGGTGGTCGGAAATGAATACAGTTACAGAGTTTGTCTCTCAGTGCCTCACTTGTCAGCAAGTGAAGGCGGAGCATCAGGTACCTGTAGGCATGGTTCAGCCTTTAGTGGTCCCAGAGTGAATGTGGTATAGTATATCCATGGACTTCATTACATGAATTCCATGTGCATCTATGGGATATGACTTGATTTGATTGACCGTTGGCCAACTAACCAAGTCGGATCAATTCATACCATTCAGAGAGAAAGGTAAAATAGATATCTTGGGAAGCCTTTATGTAAAGGATATTGTGAGGCTACATAGAGTACCTTCAACGATTATTTTCGATCATGAAGCATGATTTACTTCCCAACTATGGAAGGGGTAGTAGGAGGCTTTTGGGAAACAACTTTGTTTGAGAACCACCTTCCATCCTTAGATAGATGGCCAGACCGAGTGGACCATTCAGACCCTCTAGTGAATGATGCGTGATTGTGTCCTCGACTTCAGTCCCAACTGGGAGGATCACATTCCTTTGGGGGACTTTGCGTATAACAACAGATGTCACTCCACCATTGGGATGGAGCCTTTTGAGGTTTTATACGGGAGACCTTGCAGATCACATTTGTATTGTACTGACCTAGGGGAGTGAGAACTAGTAAGACCAGATATGGTACGAGATACCACAGAGAAGATGCAGATCGTCGGGGAGAAGATGAAGACTGCACAATGCAGGAAGAAGTCATAAGTCAATAGAAAACTGAGACCTATGAAATTTTAGGATGGTGACCATTCCATTCTATGGGTCTCACCTTGATGAGGTCTACAAAGATTTGGCCTTGGCGGAATGTTATCACCAAGGTTCATTGAACCTTTTCAGTTCCTCACCTGAGTTAGCGAGGTGGCATGTTGTTTAGCTCTTCCACATTAGTTGCACCGAGTGCACGACGTCTTCCATGTATACCATCTGAGGAGATACGTGCATGAACCTTCACACATCGTCGACCATGGCGAGCAGGATGTCAACGATGGGGCTAATTTTACAGAGGATCTGGTAAAGATTGAGGATCGACAGGAGTGTTTCATTCATTGACAGTCGATACATCTAGTGCGTGTTAACTGGCAGCACGAGAACCTCTAGGAGAGAAAATGGGAGCGGGATTCTTAGATGTGTGCTCAGTACCCCCCACATGTTTACCTAGTTGAGTTGTGGCTTATATGGATGTAGAGCCCTAATGTGGGGAGAATATAACGACCCAAAATTTCCATTAATTTTTTTAATATATAAGAATTTTACGAGTGCGGGAAAAGTGACGACAGATGATTATCATCCTCGGTGTGCCTGGAATCAATTTTTTTAGTTTTTCTTCAGTATGTTCAAGAAACGAAAGAGTGGGTTTTTCTAACTTTTCAACTGGTTCTCAGAATTATAACGTGAGGGCACTGTTGAACTCGCAACACCAGTATTCTCTTAAGAATACTTTCACCTCAACAGTAGTTGGTTGAGGGTGAAAGTTAGTTATTTGGTTCTTCGTGGAAATAAAAAATTAAAATAAACACATTATTAATTTTATTTTATCTATTATAATCACCCATGTGGAGGTTGGATGTGGGGACCACCACACATTATCCTTCCATGAGTGGTTATGGTACTGGTGACCACCCAGGTTTAAACTCCTCAAAACCCCCATTAATTGAGAGAAACCTTTCAACTCCCTAATAACATCGGGGAGCCTCTTCAACTCCTCCATGTTAAATTGTGCCGAATCTAACAATTTAATTTCTCCAACCCACCCCCTTTAATTAATTTAGCCAACACATCAATTAATTAATTAAACCATTTTGAAATTTTTGTCCACAATTAAATAATAGATAACATAATCTATTATTTTGGTTGGTCATTATTAATTTGGTGGAACATGGTAGAAATATTGGGAGAGGAGAGAGTTTGGGTGAAATAATATTCTCCAAGGAATTACATCATCTCCCAATGAATAATGATATCCCGATGAAGAACGATCCACCAACGAATAATGACATCGACTTCGACATTATTCCTCATATCCTCCTTCGACGTAGGATGTGTTCATCTACTACAAATCGACGTTCTCCTTCTCGTTCCAATGTCGACGAACATCGAACATGGTAGGGTTTTTAATTAACTATGATTTTATTCCATTGATTCTTATATTATAAAAATAAAGAATGCGGATCAACTTATTATCATGTTGATCTGGGGATGTTATCATTGTGGGATGGGAATATTTTGTTGTGGGAAGTTTTTGGGGTTTAATTCTATTTGATTATCACTTCACAAGTACCCCCTTCTTTTCTTTTGTAGGTTGGGAATAATTAATGAGGGATTGTTTGATTTGCTATATTCATGTGAACCACTTTCTACCGCTCTAACACAGAGGTTGTAGGCCAAACAAACATGGACCAACCTCTCCAAAAACCGTTGTGTTTTGGATGAAATCATTGTGATGGAGGAAGATGAAAACTGATGGCCGATCGCATGACAAGATAGACGGTGTAGATTCGTGCTTCTCGTCGAACAAGGAGTCGTAGCTTGTGCCACAACGACCCATGGAAGTGGCTAGCCATCCGGCCAACTGTGGTGGCTCCTCGCTGCACCGCGGCACTCATGACAAAAGATGGACATACCGAAGGATAACCACCTTCAATATACCAAAAACCAATTCAGTTTGCCTCCAAATCAATCTAATGAGTTTCCTCAACCTCTAAAAATCGAAACATCCATGTGAGCCTTGAGTGGGAGGAAGGAAGAGGGAGAAAATGGGAAATCTCAAGTGGCTCGGGACATAATTTCGTAACATTATGTGGTCGCACGGCTTACCCGCACGGTTTGGAAAACCGTGTGCGAACCCTGTGGTTTCTACTATCTCACCCAGGGACTTCGCACGGTCTAGAAAACAGTGCACTACACGTACAAAGCCCATTTTCAAGGATAATAACTTAAAATACCAGATCCTCGGGACAAAATGGCTAAAAAATCATAGACCAGGCGTCCAATTGACATACCGTCTATTATGTTGAGATCTACATGACGTGGCAGACCTTTAAGATAATTCTTTGTGGAACTTCATGTCAATTAGAGTATCGTCTAGTAGCTCGTGAAGAGGATTTTTCTCGAGATGAGTGAGATTTTGTGCGGGATCCTAGTAGCTAGCTGAGACTCTACAACTGCAGAACAATTAACTTAGAGAGACTTGACTAGCCCAGTGGGGTGCACCTTGATGTGGAGGCAGACCCATGGCGGAGGAGCACCTGGTTGTGGCGGCAGAACCCTGGTACTCAGCATGAGGAGTACCTCTACATGCTATGATGGGGAGAACCTAGTTGTAGTCGTAGCCCCACGGTGGGGAGAGCCTCTATTTGACGCAGCAGACCCATTGTACTTGACAGGAGGAGTACCTCAGCTGTCCCAGGTTAGTGGGAAGTTCCTCTATGTGACACGGTAGGCCCACTGTACTTGATTGAGTAGGAGTTCTCTAGAACCCATGATTCTAATAATGTGATCAAAATCCTGGTTGAGATGAGTTAGTAACTTTGGTTTTTTCCTCATGATTGAGATGTATTAATTAATAACATAGGTATATGTATGGGAATATACCAAATTAGGGTTATATGATGATTTCATAATTTTTTGTTTATCCTTGTTGTATTTTGTGAGACCTTAAGGGATCTCGGGGTCCCTACTGAGTATTGTTATACTCACCCTTGCACAGGTTATGCCCGCACCTTGTTGTATTTGATGCGGACAACAGAAAGTGCTGACTGAGGCTGAGAGTACCAGGACTGGACAATATCCGGAGGTGGACCATATGACGCGTCAATACACAAAGGAGACTAACAGGCATGGAGTGAAACGGAGGCTATCTGTACCTACACATCAGGTATGAATCCTAGTGAATGACCCAACAAATGTTTTCCTTTCTTCAGTTGTATTTGTACTTCAAGTTCCTGGTACTTTACAGTTGGGCTTGTATTTCCGACCCCTTTTACTTTTTAGCACTCTTTTGTTATACAGTTTACATAGTGTCTTGTATTCAGTTGTGTGATGTGATGTGTGCATTTACAGGTTATAAAGGCAATGCCTTCCCAGTTTTAGGGAATTACACCTTTGATGCTACTCACCAGCCCCTGGCCTATGGAAGGCGGGTTTGGGGTAGTCATGGAATGAGGCCGGGGGGATGGGTCATGACAAACATGTGGGACTCAAGAGAGATACAACGGGAATCTGTATCGACCATTGTAATTACAAATAAAATTTTAGTGGGGAATCTATGATGGGTAGAATAACCAACAAAACAAAGATTATATCCTTGAAACAAACCATGTAAATCATTGTGTTCAGTTCCATTGCATTTACCGAATCATTCGAGGCAAGGCTTAGATACACAAGAAGAATGGATTAAGTCTTTAACCCTCCATAGACGTTTAATTGAAGAAAATGAATTAGTAAAACTATTTAAATGGGATGCCTAATTTATCCACCCCCTTATCATGGTTTCACAATGATCAAAGAAATTCAGTTATAATATATTTATTCCATTTTAAAAAAATTAGATCCACCTAATTTTTTTCATTCCATATGATTCAATGAATTTTACTATGATTTCTATGCATGGATATCCTTGATGGCATAAATATATTTTTTAGAAAATATTATGCAATTATTTATATTCCAAATGTAATGTTCGACTCTTATATGAATCTATTTTACTAAGACATATATACTGCATGGTCCTTTGGGATATGAATACAGGTATATTATGCCAATGGAGTTGTACCAAGGAACATCATGGGGATACTGGGTTCAAGATCACATCAATTGGTATTATAGAAATATTTGTATAATGTGTGGAAAGTAGATTTAGGAAAAAATTGAATAAGGCATGAAAACCTATTATAGACATTGTAAATATTGTCAATGAAACCAATTATGGGATTTAGAGATTATTAATACCTATGTTTTCAATTTATTTTATGCTTATATATAGTTTTTGGACTATAAATTTTGTTTCGTAATGTAATTAAATATTATTTTGTATTATACGATTTTGAAATTTCTCTAAGTGGAAGGAATCAGAACCACAAAAATTTATTAACTCATAATGGTAAGAATGAATGATTCTTTAATAGTATAATAACAATATTTTGAAGATAAGTATTTAAAAAAATTATCATCATATAAAGAAATATAATATTATTATATCAATTTATAAGAATAATTTTATATGTGTAATAGTGTGGATGGGATGCACGAAATGGGGGGGATGAAAGTGATAAAGACAGATAAAGTGAATATGGAAGAGAAGGGTTTTCCCACAAGTGATAACTATGGACTGAAATAATAGGGTGATATTATATAATGAATTGGTGTTTCTACTTGTGTGTAAATGATGCACACCATTCTTTTTATTACATAGCTATGTGAGAAGTATCCAATGTTTATTGTTTCACCCATAGTGAAATGCAACACTCCCCAAATATATGATTCGTACTATAAAATGATCATAACACTTTACCAATTATTATTGGTTGATACCATTTCTTTAATAATAAATTAAGGTTCAGTTATATAACCATTAATGGACAATAATATGAGGATATTATGTTAATGATATTATACTTAAAAATAATCCAAGTTATCACATTCATATTTTTAATCAATTTATCATTTTTAAATGGAGTTATCCAGAATGTATATTTGACTATAATTTTTTTTGAAACCTAATGTAATTTTCGTCAACATTTTATATTATTTATAATTTTTATTTAATAAATAATTATTGTAATGACTTTAACAACAATGATTCATTAACTAATTCAATAATATAAAAATCAAATAAATTATATAAAAATGTTAAAATAAATATTTTTTTAGATAAATAATGTCATCCAATAATTATATAAATGTCCCTAACATGTTAGAGATGAATTAGAAGAGTTTATTTTAATATATATAGTTTTATTGATATTTTTAATATTCAATTTACTGAATAGTGTGAAAATATACATTAACAACAATTTTTTAAAGTAAATTTTTTTAATGATGAAAAGTTCTTACTAATATTATATTCAAAAAACCTTATTATAATGAGGAATAAAATTTCATCAAAGGTCCATTTGAGGGACTTCTTCCATTTTACTGTAACAATATTGACTCTTAATGAGTAAAATTCTTGTTTTCAGGATAAGATTTAAAGGGGTAAAACAAGGGTTATACCTAAATGATAAGTGAAATAATTTAAAAATAAAAGTGTTGAAAATTATTAGATGCAACTATTTTGAATAATTATAATATTATATTTCATATAAATATGTTTTGTACAACTTTTAATCAAAAATATATTTATACTACTTTCATATTATGAGAGTTTCCAAAAGTTCCCCTTGCCAAAATTATAAATGAGAACTCCTTACTTTACGTATTTCCTTTGTTTTCCATAAAATAACCCAACAAAAATCATCACACTTCTATTATAAACACCCTTAGTTATGTTCATTAGGATGTGGTCCTTCCAAAATTTTAACCATGGGTTCCTTTTGAATATTTATAATAGAAGTTCGATGAAGAAGAGGAAATCATATTTACTGACTCTCTAAAATTTTTCTTTTAATCAAATATATATTCCTCTGTAGTTTACATACTATAATAATAAATCTATTAAAATATTTATAATGATTTTTTATTATTATTTTAGAACAACCATATTCTACCTTTATCCATACTATTAAAAAAACACCATTTATTCATATGTATAACATACATTCTCTAGGTATTGGGGAGATTTATTTTTCATTACAACATTAAATGGATAAGTATAATGCTGTATATAATTAAAAGATACGATAATTATTAAATTATATAATATTTATAAAATTTACTTTACCATCCACTTTAAACACCTTTCACTATTAAGTGATTGATACAATCACTCGTGCATAACTATGACACACCATCTCTATGACATGAATTGATCCATTCTCTATGTTAAACATTTAATAATTATTTAAAAAATTATATAACAAATAAATATGATATCTATTAACTTAATAAAAATATATATTTTATGTATCTATATATTTTTCAAAATAAAAATGAATTAGGACAACACATACATATTAAAATGTAGCATTTATCACACGAAAAATCGGTACAACATATATATTATGGACAACCAGTTGATAAGATTAAGTTAGAGGGTAATATATGATATTGGAAATATTAATATGGGTCTTTTATAAATTAATAACTTATATTGAACCATTATATAGATGTTACAACCATGTTCATCTAATAGAAATTACACTGTAATGGATTTTTGCCTCACCTTTATTTTTATGGGGTTTATTCCATGTTCACCACTTATTTCTTTTATGTGATGTATATAATTACTTTTTATTATATTATATAATTAATTAATTTATTTTATTGGTATTTAATTCTATCTAAAATTTTATTATTTAACGGTGTATAATATTAAACTAATTACAATGTTTTAAGGGATTTCGTAAAAAAAATTTCATGAATTGGGTTATAATTCTATTCCATTGATAATTTAATTATATGGTTATGTGTGAAATGAATTTCTTTATCATATTTTGGATTTACACTAACTTAATTTGGATTTGAATACTATATGAGTAATTTACTTCTTTTAAAAAATATTATATTTGTCAGGGACATTATCTCAATTTAACATCATTGAGGTATTTTTTAATATTATGTACGTAATTTTATTTCAATTGATTAAATACATACCCATTAATATAATTATTAATTTCATTCATTGATTATACAATTTATCATAAATATCAACAACCATGTGCCAAGGATAATATTATTTTTTAATCTCTATTCTATTTTAGATATTCCATTTAATTTAGAAGTTATTTTAATATCTTGGGAAATAATGTCAAATTTATATCTATTACTCAATAAATATATTTGATAAAAGGTGAATTATTTTGGAATTAACTATATTATTAAATTAAAGAAGAGTTATCTGGTCCTGTATAAAATGGTTTTATGATCAGTTAATGGAACCCCCTTGATACATGAATAGTGTCATGTAATGAATTATTTAGCCTTAATTGGTTAATGAGTTTCAACCAACACGTTTTAGACAATTTTTTGTAAGGTATTTATGGTAAAAGGTCCATGTGACTTCAAATATTGGATTCTAATAATTAATAAATGATTTAATCAGTATTCAATTATTATTTTCTATGAGATTTTCACTCTGACAACATATATGGATTCATTTCATTATCAGTATATTAATTTAAATTCTTATTTTTTTAGTAATTTTAATTTATATTATGATTATTATAATGGAGGAATAATTTATTCTATTTAATTTTACCCTAAATAATAATTTTATCTCACCCATAATTTATATCCTTTCTCTATGATATGTTGATGTTTAATATGATTGATATGTAGGTATATACTGGATGAGATAAAGTTGTTCTCTAAAAGCAATTATGTTTTCATTAATATTCCAAATTTAGTTTCAAAATCATGTATATATCTAGTTTACCATGACTACAAAATGGATCACTCCTTTGGGATGAAATTATTTTTATCTTATAAAAATATAATGTTAACATGCCCTCACTCCAGGCTAGTGGGATTGGGAATATTGTAGTATATATCAGAGAATGTATATTTTAATAAATGAAAATTATTTTGAGGAAATAATATATTAAGTTTTGATAACCTATAATATAATTTTAAAATATACCTATGGAAAACAATATTATTATTTAAATATTAGTTATAACTTATTTTTCAGTTTTCTTTCATTATTTCACTAGTTTTGGGATATTTAATTTTGTTTTGTAATTTTATGATCTAATCTTATGTGTTGCATAATTTAGAAATTAATCCTATCAGATGTAATGGGATTTAATATTATTTACATAATCCATTGATTTTGAATGATAGTTTCAATGATAGGTTTAAGAAAATATTTTGATAATTTATAGTCTCACCAACATTCATATTTATGAAAAATATAGTATCATGTGATATAAAGGTATATGAACAACATTTTATCTATAATTGCCTCAGTTGAAATAATGTGAATTAGAGTACCGAATATAAAAATATGGATTTAAGTAATTATGGAATGAAGTATGTTCCCAAATAGAATAATTGTGGGAAGAAACACCATTATAACTTATTAGAAGGAATACGAGTTTGATACAATTGTTGAATATAGGTCAAAAATACTTATGATTATAATTTTACAAAAAAATGTTTCTAATGTACATTTATTTTACTGTAGTAAAATTGGGCTTAATGTAAAAAAATTCTCCATGGGTTATGAAAATTTTCCTCATTAGTGGATAATGGATCATGGTCAATATTATGATATTACTACAAATGAAGTTGAATGATTAATGTTATTTTGTTTCTATTCAAGAATTATGTTATAAATATATTTTATCAATGATATTATGGTTATAATAATGAAGAGATATTTTTATGTATTATACCATAAAATATCTTCTTAAAGGATTTGGGAACACATATTTAGTGGTACTGGTGACTAAAAAAAGTGATTTTGTGTGATGTGTTTCTTTTGTAAAACACATTACTGGGACGAGATAACCCATAATATATTCTTAATGATTATTTAATAATGGTAAATATATTTTTATGTGACTGTACTGGTAACTACAAATATTTTTAGTGATTCAATGGTTTATGTTATGTCTAATAAGATAACTAAATTATCAAATTTTTGAAATATGATTGATATTATATTATTAGAATCATGAATGTTTCCATTATGTTTTTAATGTGATCATGGTATTAATATATTTGGTATGATAATATAATAACATGTTTATTCTTTAAAGAATATAATGATATGATTTATCATGGGAATTATTTACCAATGCAGGTTGTGAATTGGGATTGATGTATTTTGAATAAGTATTGATATTAAATTGATATGGAATTTTATTAAATTAAATTATTTATATTGTTTTTTGTCTATAAATTGTGAAAACCATTTTGGTTTCAATATGTTATTAAAGGCCTAAGGAATGTCTAGTGGGTTTTATGATTCATTAATGTGCATCACCCATGAAAAAATAATCATAAAAATCTTTTCTTTGAAGAAAAAGTGAAAATAGAATTCTACACCACCAAAATATGAGATGGTTATTATGTAATGGAAGGAAATAATTTAAGATTATTTTCTTTTATACTTCTCAATATTGTAAAATAAATCTGAAACTATATGAAAATGATTCTGGAAATAAAAAATGTATCACATTATGATTCTTATTTAGAAATCAATGATCTTTTATCCGACCACATATTAATGATTTTTTATGGTTAACTTTATAATGTCCATGTTTGATATAACTCTTCATCGGAACTTGATAGTTATATTTTTATTCCAAGTCCATATTTTCACTTTTACCAGACATTCTTCTTTTAAAATGCCTATTTTTGTGGAGGCCTTCACATTTTATTTCTCTCAAATTAATATGGAATTTTATTAACCCTATTTATGTTGTTGGTTTCCCCAAAAGTAATATTCAAGTATAAATCATTGATTTATGAAGTGAAATTAAAAATTAATAGGGAGAACTCTATTTTTTAGGTATAATGTAACATCCTAAATTTTTAAAATTAAACACTAATTTTGATATCAAACAATATATGACACATCGAGCATAAGTGAACAAATAAAAACTATTATTTTAATGTAACCTTTATAATCTATCCATTATATTGGTGGGTAAGAATATTATTAACTATCATGTAAAAATAGATTATGTACATCCAAAATAAAATTATCTAATTAGATTCAAATTAATTATAAATGACTATAAATACAAGTTAAATATAACAAAAAATGTTTTTATAAAAAAAATTATACAATAATGGAATTTTTTATTAAAATTTAAATTAATTTATCTTATTGGATTACCATAATTATAATTATATTATATAAAATATTTTTAAATTTATCCTATATATTTGTTAGGAAGAATATAAAAACCATTTTAATTTAATGTGTAAAAAGGTATATTGTTTAAAATGGTAGTTTTTCACCATATGACGATGAAAAAGTTTTAAAACTAAATCTAAACATGTTTATGAATAATATCTAAAAAAAAAACAACATTTAGATATTAATGTGAAAAATATCTTAGGGTGATGTTTTGTTAATTTTCACCGAATACTTATTTTCTTCTAAATAGAGAAAAATACATTTTTTATTGAATAATATATTTTTATTTCAACCATTTAAATGTTATATTATATGTTAGTTTAAAAGAGAAATTAATTATATTATATTACTAATAATCATATAATGTTTACTGGAATAAATATCATGCTTGAATTTGGTATAAAATCATATTTATAATAAATAGAGAATTATTCTGAAAAAATTTATTTTTCAATTCAATTTTTTGGATTAATTTTAGATTAAATTCTACGACATATTTGTTGTTAATTATTTAAATTGTATTAAATTATTATATTATTTAGGTGAAAAATTTGTAAATATATCTCTTCTATTTTTGACCAACATAAATAGTAAACATGGTGATATTTTTTACCATTGTAAAAGGTTAATTGAGTAATCTAGTTTTAAATAAGATTACAAGGATTGTAAAATGACTGTAAGAGTTTAAAAACAATTATTGGATGAACCCATTTCATAAAAAATCAATTATGTTTCATTTACATGGCTATTTATGTCCATTGGGAATAAGATATTATGTTTATAATATTTTATGTAAACAGAATTCATAGATGTCACATTCATACATTTAACAACTCTAAAATTTTAAATGTGGGGTTATCTTAAAGATGGCTTTGAATATAAATGATTTTTTTAAGTATAATGAAATTTTATTAATCTTGATAATTTATTTTTAATTATGAGGATGAAATAATTAGCTCAAATTCTGTCACAATAGTGATGGGTTAATTATTTTATTTAAAGAAATATACAATAAATTATATTAAAAAAATTATAATTATGGATATTTCATGTTATCCCAGCTCTTTATAGATTCCCTTGAAATTTTATGGATCTAATAAGATATTTTTTTACAATATATATTGTTTTATTGATATATTTAAATGTAAATGTACTAAATATAGTCAAAATTCACATTTTATATATTTCAAAAAATAATAATACTTTATTAAAAGGTATTAAATTCATAAAAATGATTGTAAAGAGTATTAATATATCACGTATGATCCATAAAATTATTATTATTTATTATTATAATGGAAATATTTCTTATTAAAAAGATAAACCCATATTATTAAGATAATAGATAAGGAGGATAAATAAGCATTAAAACAAAATTATTAGGATACTAATGTGACCAAACAAGTTGAAAAATTACTATCTAATAAAAAATAGACCCATATTCATATTATATTATTAATAAATCACTTTGGATCATTTTGAAATTTAAAATTAAATTTTAAAAAATTAATATTTTGAGAGTTTCAAAAATTACCCATCAACTCAAATAAAAAGTGAACTCATTCATTCATTTATTTTGACAACATTGAGATATAAAAATCGATTAAATTGTATAAATTTATATTGAAAACACACTTATTTATGTTTTTGATTTTATGGTCCATCCAAAATATCTACCATATGTCTCAGAAGGGATGTTTTAATGGAATATCATCGATTCAGAAGTAATTCTATTTACAGATTATTTGTAGTTTATTTCTTCTTATTCATATGATTAACATTTTTTTTACATCCTAAATAATAATATAACATATCATATATATATTTATATACTATTAATATTTTCAAACAACCCTATTACTCCATTATCGATCTTATTAAAATCAAAATCACCACGCATGCATACGTACAACTTACAGTATCCATGCTATGGTGTAATTCATTTTTAATGACCACATTTGTTGCACAAGTATAATGATGGAAATGTTTGATATATATTATAATTATAACATGTTATTTATTATGTAAAAATTAATATTCAATCTGTTTCCTTTACCTTTCACCATTAATGAAATTATACAATCGCACACACGTTTGTATAACCTACCCTCACTATAACAAGATCTGATTCAATTTATATGTTCACCATTAGAAAATGATTATAAAATGTCTTAAATTATTAAATATCTTATAAATTTACTTTATATAAATATTTATATGATATAATAGCATCCTATACAAAAGAAAAAAATACATACATGGAAATGAAGGCATAGAAAATTGATGTCGTAAACACCTAAAACATGTGTAAAAATTGAAAACATATTAACATGTGGGAGATAAGATGATATAAGTAGATCATATATGATATAATAAATATTAATAGAGTTATTTATAAAAATAAATTAATAATATTAAAACATTAAATACGAGGTTAATTAACACTTAACAAAGGGAATGCTCAAGGTAAGGAATTTTCAACTCTCATTTATTTCTATGAGAGATATTCAATATTAAAGATTTTTTTTCTATTATGAGATTTATGTACTAACCATTTTTAATAATATTAAATTAATATTTTTATTTTCAAGGTATTGAAAACTATTTTATAAAATTTTTCATTCATGGGGTTTATGATTCAAATGACTACAAAGTGGTAAAGGAGTTTTTAGATCAATTTTCGTTCATTCGGTAAATCATATATCTCATTAGTTACGTCAAGAAAATGTTATCAATGGTATGACTTTTTATTATCTTCAATTTTTTTGAACATTTTATGTGGATTTTTTGGGTGTGCATATAGTTGATGCATTTCATTAAGGATTTTATCTTTGTAATGGACTTTGTCTTAGTTTCAATTTATTTAGGCATATTTAAATATTATTCTTCTAATTTCTATTCTATGGTGTACAAAAATACTATTTAATTCAAATATGATCTTTATTAATTAAATATTAAATTTCTATTAGTTAAAATATATTTTTTATTATCAATATGTTTATTTCCTATGTTATATACCATTTTTACATATGGTAATTACATTTCATGTTATTTGAATATCTAGGTAAATAATGTTAATTCAATATGTTTTAAAAAATTCAGATATTTTATGATAAGTATCATTGTTTATAAATTAAATAAATTCATAAAAATATGTGTAATTCTAGGGATATGAATGTAACAGGTTGGGTAATAGTGAATGGAATCCATCAATTCATCAATATCGTCATGGGACGAATAATTTAAATTACCTCGGAGATTGGTTTTTCAACCATTATGACTTAATCATTCAGGTTGAAGGTATTAATAGTAAATTTTAAATTCACTAAAGAAACATGGAATTTAATATTTTTTATATTATTAATTATGTATTTAGTTATTGTTATCCATGAGTGTTTCACTAGGAAATGATATATGGATGAATTTCAATATCTATTTATCGATTAAAGGTAAAGGGATTTGGGTTATTTACCCTTCATTATTGATTATTATAATTGATTCATTACTTTCTATATTTTATTTAACCCATACCAATAATTTCATCTCATATTTATATTTTCTCTATTCCCTAGAACTCAATAATGTTTATTAATACAAATATTCTAGGATATAATAGAGATAATAATTTTATTATTGTAAAAAAACTAATGTTGTAATTTTTATTCCAAATGTATTGTAAGGATCATGTATGTGTATAGTTTACCATGAGTTAGAAACTGATTGGTTCATTGGGATGTTATGGTTTGAATCTAATTCAAATTTAATGTTTATAGTAACTAGGTCTGGGCTATTGGATTCAGGGTCACTATATAAGGAATTTTGTGAGTACAATTGTGCATGTTCAATTAAAATCCATGATGAAATAAAAAAACATTCTAATTGATATAGAATATAAAATTTTATATTGTTAAATATATCATGAAATTTTATAATATATGATAGATCATATACAAAAATTTGAATATATTATGTTTTTACGAGAAATGATATGAATGTAGTTTCATTGGAAATTCATCTAATGGAAAAATTTATATGAATTAAAATAAATTACTGTATAAGTTGATTGATTCCTTCGATGTAATTGTTTCTTTTAATAATTCTACATTTAGGAAAGTTTTTTTGAGGAATGGGATGGTGTAATTGATTATATAATGAAAAATTTTAGAGATGATAATGAGAGTAAATCTGAGCACAATCATAATTTTTTACATGTTGATTCTGATTATTCAACTAATGGAGAATGTATTACCAAGGGAAGTCAAAAAAATTCACAACATAAAAAAATAGGGTGAATAAAATAATATTACCAGAGGTCAGGAATATCCAGTTCTAACATGATAAAAATTGAGTTTGTACATCAATGAATACTTATTTGAAAACAGAAACCATAACCCATTCAATAAAACTATGCATATAAATAATGGATTAACTCCATGAATGAATATATGGATACATTTTACAAAATGACACTAGGGATATTCTTCCCTTAATGGATAGATTGATATTGAGAAGAAACATCGGTTTTTTGACATGATCTCAATGAATGTGTAGATATTTATAGAAATAATGTGTAGATATAATTCGTGGGTTATTCTAATGTATAAGGTGATAATAATTTTTTTTATAAATTTCATATATTACATTGGTAAAAACTATAAATATAAGGAAACAACCTTAAAAAAAAACATATTATAGTAACATTTGACTTGAATATTTTCTCCTTATTCCCAAATATCATTTAGGTCATGAGTTTTAGAGAATTAGGAAACAATCATAAATAGTAAAATCATATATTTCATTAGAAAACATATACTCATTATAACAAATTTTTCTCAAAGAAAACCCTTTTAATATAAATCATTATTTATTTTCATGAATCACCTTCAATTTATTCATCAAAGCACATTATTTGTCCTTATAAATCATAAAAAATTAAAAATATTTAAAAACTTGGGATGGGTAAAAAAATATCAATAAGGAATATAAATAAATAATGATACACATAGTCTATTAATATTTAAAACTCATGGAAACAGTTTCATTAAATAATAGTGTTCACCCATAAAACATAAACTCTTTAACATACATCATGAAGTGAGAAGATTATTGTAAAAATCATAGAAATTATTATTCATAATGGTAAATTGTGGCATCCATATCATTCTAATATCATATCCTTCAAAAATATATAGGGATTATTCTTTATGTTAACATTTAAAATACCCATCGTAGTATATTCCCTAAATATAATAAAAGAAATCGAACCATTTAATCCCATATGATTACACAAAGAATCGTAGAGATACCACGGGTCACTAACCCTTGGTTTATCAAAGATCCACCTATATTTGGTTTATAATGTAACCATATTCCAAATACCCATTTCCAATCATAAAAAAATATAATAATTCAATTATCAACATCTCACACATAAAATTTATTTACAATCAGAAGAAACCATTTCAAGATATTTTAAAAGTAAATACTTTTTTAAATCAATTTTCTTTACCCAAATACATATCAAAAGAATATGAGATTTAGTTATATTTTAAAATCATTTAGCTTTATAGATAAATCAAAATACCAAGTAATGGTGTTCGGCGGCAGAGAAGTCATTATCAATGTATACGTCAAAACAAACAAAAAACGTCCTTTTTGTCATTTTGTAATAAATGTCAAACATGTTATATAAAAAATCATTATGAAATATCTAAATGAAATTCATGATAGAAATAAAATTTCCTATATAATACTTTTAAATCCACATAAATAAATATGTAAAATACTATCAAGAAGAAAAATATTTTATAATTAAATCATAAAATGTACATGGTTTCCCATAACAAATTGAACCATTAAATCATAATCTCCATGAATTAATACCTCTATAAAAATAATTATTAACATTATTATGGAGAAAATATGTATATGAAATGTCATATTGGCTGTATATACACCTAATAAAACTATAAAGGTGCATAATGTCATGAAATGTAATTATGAAAGGAGATTGAGACCAAATCCCCTACATTGAGTGTGACTCATCACATAAAATCATTATATTCATGAATAATAGAGTCTAGTTAATTTATAATTTCATGAGAACCATTTTCATGTTTACTATTCCTTTTATATCACTTATTAACATGTTATATAAACTATATAATTATTTAAGTTTATATCGGATGTTTTGTTGACATTCTGTACTTGAATCGAAAATGAAAACGGTAAGATGTTAATATTCCTTGAGGTCATATGTCATGCATGTCCATAATAAAATTAATGAAATAAAAATATCTTTAAAATATAAATTATACATTTAAATGAAAACATTTATTTATTGTATGAAAAATGAACAACGTAATGATCATGGAGATCGTAGGCCATGCGTACGAAGGAGTAATGTTTCCATTTTCCTTGTCCATTATAGAAATAAGGTAATTATTATTTTAAATTTACATAATTATACTATTATTATTAACATCAGAATAATATTTAAAATATACTCATATATATAATACAAGTGATATGGTGAATATGAATGATTCACATCGGTTCATGGAGATGATAATCACACGTACGCACGAACGGAGTTACAATTTTTATGTGTATGGAAAGTAAAAAAATAATGAATATATAATTCTATTATAATGATAAATATGGCAGGAATATCAATAATCAACATTAATTATATACTTATGACCAGTCTTGAGTGATGGTAATGAAAAATGAACAATATCAGATTATGAGGATATAATTTTTCATACACAGGAACGAAAGGTTCATTTCACATATGAATTAATTTTAGATGCATTCCGCAATTATATTAGCATAATAACATATAAGTAAATTATGTATAAATGATTTATCATTTAAACACTATTTATGATGAAAATTTGATATTCTAGAAGGAATAAAATAGAAACATTTTAACAAAATTTTAACTCTTCATCGGTTGATCACCCTTGAAGAACACCACAATGCCTCTAAGGTGGGTGTTCTGGTTAAACTAAGGCCTCATGATTGGGGGGATATAGTCTAAAAATATTATAGGGTAGATATATTCTAAATAAAACTACTTTTGGAGTGTAATTATTAGATAATATTGGGTTCCCTTTTATAGGGGAGGTGTGGGGAACCAAGAGAAACTTTTACAAATTATATTAATATAAATTCAATTTAGTGTCAAAATGGCCCCAAAATAATTTATTTATAATATAAGATGATTTTAGGTGTAATAATTTCATCAAAATAAAATTATTCTAGTTTTTAATATTTTTCCATTCTAATCTCTTTGGTTTAACACTTATTTTACACTTTTTAATTTTACCAATATATTATTTAAATTAAAATTTTTGAGTTAATGTAATTACTATAATATATCAAAAGAACCAGAAAGGATCAATTTGTTAAATATATGGAATTATCATATCAATTGGGAAATTTTTTAAATTTTTATGATTTTAATAACATTTTATAAAGTATTTTATATTTTAAAATAAAAATATTATCAATTTTGACATTATTTGTTAGTTGACATTCAATAATACCATAAAGGGAAGATAAGATCTAAAAAACTCATTTAAATAATAAAAAATGATCAAAATTATCTATATAATTCATGAATGGAATAAATTATGTCAAATAATATTTATTTTGTTATTTATAATATCATTTTTTTGATCCTTTCATTAATTATTAAATTACTACCTCATCATTGTGTCAAAATTTAATTAATTAATTTATTTCATAAAAATTTAAATTATAATGATTAAGGTAATATTATTATATTTATAATGAATATTTATTGTTGAATATAACAATTTTATATCCCTATATTGAAATTGTTTTAGTTTTAAGAGATATGACTATAATATCTTGGTCATTAATTTGAATAAAATGTTTATATGTGTCATAATCACAGCAAAGTGTCTTCAAGTGGTCCTAAAATCTACCCTAGGATGTTCATGGTCCAGATACCCTCATAAAATTAAACTAGGACATGTTATATGGTATTTTAATATTTTTATAATATTATTTTTACCTTTAATTTTCCAATTTACCCTTTACCATGGTAATTACAATAATTATTGATGTCAGTATTCATAATGTCTGAAAAAGGACCTATGAACATGATTAGGAACTTGTGATTCAAAATATTTAATTAAAATATTAAAATTAAAAACAAATAATTATCATTAATTAATTTTAAAAGAGTTCCCATTTTCAAAATGATAAAACAAAATTATATATGTAAAAATATTCGAAAGATTTACTTGTGATTGAATCAAAAAACCCTATGAAATTACATACAATGACTAATGTTTTTAAAATTATCAAAAAATAATCTATTTTCAATTTAAAAAAATTTATATGGTAAATATAACTATATAAAAAAATTTGATTAAAAGGAAGTTATGAATTAAAATAAAGTATTTTTCAATATTAAATATTAATTAATATTATCTAAAAATGAATAAAAAATAAAGGAAGATAATTTTTATATACCTATTACAAAGAATAATTTTATTATTTTAATTAAAAAAATTAATTGGAGAAAATCAATATTTAAAAATGGTTCTCCAAAAATTGGCAGAAAACTACCATTTAAAAATTATTAGATTGTTTTATGATTAAAATTGGATTTATTCTCATTTTACGGGCCTAAATTTTATTAGAATAAGGTAAAAATAATTTAATAAACATTTTTAAAAGTAATATACTATGTTATATTCACTCTATCCAAGACAACACCTAGGTGATAACTACAATTCAAAATAATAATATTAAGTGTATTGTTTTTTAGTATATCTTAGTCATGTGTGCAACAAATGATATTGGAGAAACCCAATATTGGGTGTTGGGTACAATGTCTCACAAAGTAACCCATTTAAAATAAAATTAATTCCCAATTCATAAAAATTATTATATATGAAAAATTATATTCAATAATTACATAGGATGATACATTCTACCCCATTTTGAAATTTAATCATCATAATATTAATTCAAGGTCAGTGACTATGGTATGAATTTTCAAAAAATCTTTATTGAAAACCCATATAAGAAAAAGGATTAATAATAATTTCACTATAATAAAAGGAATGGATATTACAAAGGATAAATGAAATAACACATACTATGAATCCACATAGGAAAACATGGATATTTAATGAAGAATACTATCGTGTAAAAATAGAGAGTAATAGAAAACTTTTTTAAAAAAATGTAACAATTCCAAAACTATAAATTTGTGATTGGATAAATTATATTCAACATCATAGTATCAAATGTAAACAGAAAACATTTTTCTTATATCATTTTCAAAAAAGTATTGAATTTTTTACTTCATAGAATAAGAACAGGTAGAAATATACTTTCATAACATGTATTGTTTCATTAATTAATATAATTTTACCAAAAAATAATCATTTTCTCTAAATTATGAGTATTTAAGATGAATTTTTCATTCCTGAAGAACTATATTCATATTCTAAAAACATAAAACAACCATAGATGTTTATAAATCTTTTTAATATACAACTAATCCAAAAAAAAACCAATAATGGTTAATAGAATATAAAATAACACCACCGAAAAATCATTTATAACAATATGGACTACTTTTAATCTCCAAAATTCAACAGTAATACAAAATGTTCAATATATTCCATTAAACAAATAATTTTCCATTAAATTTCTCAATATAATACAAACTATGATTGAAATCCAAAACTCAGACAAATTTTATCACATAATCAACTATGATATATTTTCACATATATCTCCAAATAACATAATCCTCTCTTCATATAACATATCAAAAAGAAATTACCTAGTAATTATTCATGATATGTTAACCATTTCCATAAATAACCAAAATCTCGATAATCCGACAATTAGAATCATAATTTATACAATTATATAATTCAACCATTACTATTAAATTATTATTTCCTAGTATTCTATTTGACATAATCATATAAAGCTCCCGAAATAGTGAATGTTTTCTAAAATAACATTTTTTACTCAATCCACAAATCATTTTTCAATCCAAATGTTATTAATTTGATAGAATAAAATTTTACAAAATCAATTTATATCTAATTAATAGAATAATGTAACTAAAAAAGAGGTCGTACTTATTAGGTACATCTTATAGTATAGTGGTTGGAGAAAATTCCTTGTTTCACAATGGTTGTGGGTTCGACTCTCACAGTCGTTTCCAGCGCGACGGTTATCAAATGGCATGAATGTTTTAATTTTATGAAAATATTATAATTATTATTACATTACCAAAATGAGATAAAATACTCAAAATGGAATAACTATATTTTAACCTCAATGGGTTTTCTATACATTTCTAATTTCATCCATAAAATTAATATCTTATAACATTGTAACAAATAAATGTCTCTAAAAACATAACTATACACCATGAAATTCCAAAAATTAATCCGAAAATGGTTTTTAATAGAATTAACCATTAGGTAAACCTTAAAAATATAAATTCACGATGACATCCATGAATCTCATGAAATCATCCAAGTCTCTAAAGTTTTCTAAACCCTCCTCTGATACAATCTATAAGCACATAACCTCAAAATAACTTATTCTTGTGAATTTTGAAAAGAATCTATTCTCATTATTTAAATAAGATTATTTAGGTATATTTTTTTATATATATATGACAACCTCTTACATAGTAAAATCATACATTTTATGAGTAATCTTATACTCAGTATCCATTTTTAGTCAAGTAAACCCTCTAAATATTAATCATTATTTCTATGAAAATCACCATTAATACTTTCATCATACAATCTTCTTTGTCCTTACTACTGTTAAGATCTCTGAAAAAAAATTGGACATGGGATGAGAACAAATTTATCAGTAAGGAATATAAAATAACAAACAAAACTATTGGTTTGTGAATATTTAAAACTCAGGAAATTTTTTTCACCAAATCCTATTTTTCACCCAAAAAATTTAAACACATTATCATGCCTCCTGAAATCATAACATTCATATAAAACAAACAGAAATTATAAATAATAATATTGTGACTTGTGGAATCCATATCATACTTACAATTTATCTTTCATATCTATATACTATGTAACCATAATGGTTATATTTGGAATACCCATTGTCTAATATTCCGTAAATAACCAAGGAGAAACCCTACCTGGTAATCCCATCTCATTAACCAATTCATTAGAAATCTATCACAGGATCACCCTCACTAGGTCTATCTTGGAACCAACTATCATTGGGTTTTCACATAACCACTAACGAAATTCCCATGTACCATAATAACACATAAATTATTTAAATTAACAACATTTCAATCACAAAAGATTATTACCAATAAAAAATTAATTAATTTCATCATATTAAAATCATCAATATATTTTCAAAACCATTTTTAATGCAAAATGAAAAGTAAAAAGTATAATGGATTTATTTTTCCTTTAAAAAGTAAAGTCTTTTACATCAAGGAAAATATGTTGTAACAATTATTGCGTCAGTGAATTAATTTTCATCGTATACATTAAAACAAAAAAACATTCCTTTTGAAGTTTTGTAATGAATGTATAATGCCTTACATAAATAGTTTTGTTTTGAAAACTATGAATTAAAATCATTATATAAATTAAATTTCCTATTTAATCCATTTATATCCATATAAATTAATATGTAAATTAATATCATGAAGAAATATATTTGATAATTAAATTTGTTAACGTTCAAGGTGTCCTATACCAAAGTGATCATTTAAATCCTAATCTCATGGAATTAATACTTATACCAAAACAACTAATAACATAATTAATGCTAAAATATGGTTATTAAATGTCATAGTGGTTGTATATATACATTATAAAAGAATAATGATGCATATTATCAAGAAATGTCTCTATGAAAAGATATTGAGACGAAATCCCAAACCGTGATTCGGAATCGTAAAGAAAAATAATTACATTACAGAATAATTATAATAGGTTAGTTTGTAATTTCATTATAACCCTTCTAAATTTTATTATTAAATTTATATCACTCATTAAAATTTTATAAAAATTACACAATTATGTATGTTTATATCGGGTTTTTTGTCGATATTCAGTACTTGAGTCGAAAATGAACAATGTATTATGTGACTAGTCCATGTAATCATAAATCTAACATATCTATAATAAAATTCATGAAATAATAAAAAATTATGTTGATTAATTATAATTATAAATCAAACCAATTATTTATATTATGATAAATGAACAACATTATGATCATGAAGATAGTAGGCCGTACACATGAATGAGTAACATTTCTATTTTCCCTTGATCATTATGAAATAAATTAAGTAGTATTTTATCTTTCTATAGTTAGAATAATATTATTAACATAAGTATAATCATTTAAATATTATTATATATATCATATATGATATGAGGTGAATAAAAATGATTCACATCACTTCATGAAGTTGTTAGTTCACACATATGAATGAACGATGTTATCATTTTTATGTTCATGTAAAGTAATAACATAATTGATATATTATTATCCTACAATGATAAATATGTCATTCATGTCATGTAATAACATTAATTCCATCCTTATGACAAATTTTTATGACAGTAATGACAAACTAACGATATCAGTTTGCAAGGAGGCAGTCTGATGTACACACGAATGAAAAAATTATTTTTTATTTGATAGAATTGGAGGTGGATTCTGGTGATAGTAATAGCACAATAACAACTAATTATATTAGGGTTACTGGAGTTATTTTTTAATCATCGTTTAAAAATATTTTACAAATTTTTAGAAGGAATAAATTATAAATACTTGAATAAAATGATAACTCTACTTCACTTGATAACCCTTGAAGAACACCTTAACACCTCTAAGGATGGTGTTCTGCCTAAAATAAGGCCACAAGAATGAGGGGAGGGATTCATGGAAGAGTTTTTTGAATATATTGGCTAAACCAAAATTATTTTATAGTGTGTCTATAAGATAAAAATAAGTACATTTCTATAGGAGAGGGGAGGGGTACCTTGAGAACACATAAAATATTTAATAAATATAAATTCAAAATCTCTTCCAAAAGGACAAAAAACATTTATTTCTATGAAAAGATGATTTTGGGTCAAATAAAAAAAATAAAATTTAAATTAGACAGGTTTTGAATATTTATTAATCCTTAATTTTTGTCTAACCCTTATTTTATCCTTTTTAATCATAACATGATATTATTTTATTTAAATTTTGGGGGTTAATGTAATTACCATAATAAATGAAAAGACTAACAAAAGTTCTATTTATTAAATATATGGACTTATCTGAACCATTTGGATGAATTTTAGATTTTTACAAGTTTAATATCATTTAATAAAGTATTTTATATTATAAAATACCAATATGGGGAATTTTGTCACTATTCATTAGTTGGCATTCAATTATATCATAAAAGAATGTTAATTTCCAAAACAAACCTTTTAAATTCATCAAAACAAGGTCAAAAATATCCATCAAATTATTGAATGGCATACATTATCTCAGATAATATTTATTTTTATATTTATAATATCAATTATTTGACTCTTTCATTAATTATGAAATAACTACCTTATCATTTTGACAATATTAAATTTAATTATTTATTTCAAAAAAAGTATATATAAATTAACATGTTGTAGGTAATATTTTTTATTTATAATTAATATTTATTGTTGATGATGTAACTATTATATACCCATGTTAAAATTTATTTAGTAATGTGAAATTTGATTATGACATCTTTTTCATTTATTTAAATAAAATGTAAATAAAGGGCATAATCCCAAAAAAGTGGCTTCAAGAAATCTTAAAGTCTATCCAAGGATGTTCATGGTAATGATACAAAAAATAAAATTAAACTATGACATGTTTTATAGTAATTTTATATTTTTATATTTTTATTTTTACCTTTAATTTCCCAATTTACCCTTAACCGTTGTAATTGAAATAATTATTGAAGTTATTTTTTAAAATGTCCAAAAAATAACCTATTTACATAATTTGAAACTTATTATTCAATATATTGAATAAAAATTTTCATATTAAATAAAAATAATTTAAAATAAATATTTTAAAATTTGTTTATATCATCAAAATGAGAAAACATGTTTTTTTAATTATAATCCATAAAAAGATAGACTTGTTTTTATATCAAATAACCCTATGAAATTACAACCAATGACCATAATTTTATTAAATGATCAAAATGTTATCCAATTAGACATTAAAACCATTTAATTGGAATATATTACTATATAATAAAATATGACGAAAAGGCTGTTGTGAATTAAAATAAAGTATATTCCACTATTCATTAAAAATTAATATTATCTGAAAAATAAAAAAAATTTAACTGAAGTAAAATTTTTATGTCTTTATATAAATTAAAACATTTATAATTTTAATTATAAAATATAAAATGGAAAGTCTCTAGACATAAAAATGGTTCTCTATGAAATTAGAGAAAACTACCTTTAAAAAATTATTATGGTATTTTATGCTTAATATTGGATTCATTATCATGTTACGAATATAAAATATATTATCATAAAGTGATACTTTTTAATAAACCTTTTTATACATAGTTAAATTAGTTATTTTCATTCATGACAATACAGCACCAAGGTGATAATTACCATTTAAAATAATAATATTTATAATATATTGTTTGTTATGATATCTCAGTCTTGTGTGAATCATAAGATTTTAGAGAGACCCATTATTGAGTGTTGGGTATGCTATCTCACATAGTAACTACTTTAAAATAATATTAATATCTAATTCATTATTTTTTTTGATATTTAAATCCTATTCAATAATTATATAGGATGATACATTCATCCCCTTTTAAAATCACGACACCATAATATTAATTCTAGGAGAGTAAATAAGGTATGATATTCCCAAATATCATTACAGATAACTCATATTAGAAAAAGAATTAAAAAATTAATCTTTAAATGGATGAATATAATATACCAAGGTCAATGAGATAACACATACTATGATTCCATATAGTAAAACATGGATATTGAAAGAAACATACTAGCATGTATAGATGGAGAGTGATTGAAAACATAGTTTGGAAAATGATAAAAATTTGAAAACCGTAAATTTCAGATTTGTTAAAGGGTATTTGACATAATAGTATGAAAAGAAAACATAAAACGTTATTTTAATATCCTTTTAAAAATTTTATTGTTATGTTTTACTACATATAATAATAATAAATGTAAATATACTTACTTGACATGTAGTGTTTCACCCATTACTCGAATTCCACCACAAACTCATTTTTTTCAAAAAATGTACTATATTTAAGAGGAATTTTTCATTCTTAAAGAACACTAATCATCTTCTAAAAACATACATCAACAATAAAAGGTTAATTATATATTTCATATAACATGAAACATTAAACCATAAAAAATGTTAATAATAATAGATCAAATAATTCCACCAAAAATAGTTTTATAAAGATGAAGACTACTTTTACCCTCTAAAATTCAACAGTAATGCACAACATTAAACATAGACAATTAAATAAATAATTTTCCATAAAATTCATTGAAATAATAAATATTAATATTGAAACCCAAAACTCATAAATATTTTATCAATTAATCTTCCAAGATAAATTTTAATATTTATCTTCACAAAACATTAACCTCTCTTAATATCACATACCAAAAATTAAATTCCCTGGAAATTCATTAAGATATGCTAACCATTTCAATAAATGTATTAAATATCCATAATCTCACAATTATAATATTATATTCTTCTATAATATAATTCAACAATTACTCCTCAATTACAATCTCAATGTATTATATTTGACATAATATTATAAATTTCCAAAAATATTTAATGTCTTCCAAAATAACATTAATCACTCAATCCACAAATAATTTTCCAATCCCATTAATATCAATTTGATAGAATATAATTTTACCAAATCAAATTATTATTAATTAATAAAATAATTTAACTATAAAAGAGGTCATACTTACAAGGGAATTAATATAATCCAATGGTAGGAGATAAAGTCATGTCGCACATCGGTTGTGGGATCGATTCTCATAGCCTTTTCTAAAACAATGGGTTGTCACACAAAATGAATGTTGCCCTTTTATTAATACTTTATAATTATTATAAAATTACTAAAATTAAATAAAATCCTCAAAATAGCCATACCATATTTTAACCTCAAATTCTATTCTATAAATTTCAAATTTCAACGCAAAATGTAATTACCCATAACTATGCCAAAAATAAATGTCTCCTAAAATACTATTAAACACCTTGAAATTTCAAAACCAAATTCCTAAAAGTGTTTGTAAGAAATTATACATCAGCTGAAAAATAAAACATATAAACTCATGATGACATCCATGACATTTAAGAAAATATCCTAGTCCTTAATGATGTCTAGACCCTCCTATGATACCAACTATATGGAAATGACCATAAAAATAACTTATTCTAGTTACCATTGACTAGAATTTATTTACTTTAATTCCACAATATCTTCTTGGTGTATAGTTTTAGAGAATTAAAACAACCCATTACGTATAAAAATCATACATTTAAATAGGAAACTTATACTCAGTATCCATTTTCATCCATGGAAACCCATTTAATATAAATAATTATTTTATTGAAAGACACTTCTACAATACTTTCGTCACAAAATCCTTTTTGTGATTACCAATTTTAAGACCTGTGAAAAACTATTAATATTGTGGGATGATCACAAAAATCTTAGTAAGGAATCCATAAAATACATACAATTTACCTTTCATAGAAATATACGATGTAACATTGATGGTTAAATTTGAGATACCCATTGCAGTATATTCTCTAAATATTTTAGGAGAAACCCAAGCCGTTTTCCCGTGTCATTACCCAATTCATTAGAGTGATATCAAAGGCTTAACCTCAAAGGTTTATCTTGGAGGAAAATTCCTTTGGTTTAACATAAAATAACAAATTAAATTCGCAAGTACCATCATAAAACATAAAATATTGAAATTATCAACATTTAACTCATAAAGTCTTTTTTCCAAACAAAGGAATTAATTTCAAGATATTAAAATCATCAATCTGTCTTTAAATCCATTTTCGGTAGCAAAATAAATATTAAATGAATAATGTATTTATTTTTACTTTAATAAATTTAAGTCTTTTAGATGAATCAAAATATTGTGTAACGATTAAGGCGGTAGATATTTCATTGTCTCTGTATACGTTAAAAATAAAAACATTCCTTCTGATATTTTTTAAATAATATAAAATGCTTCTTATAAAAATATTTGTTTTAAAAAATATGAATTAAATTCATGATATCCATTAAATGTCTTATATAATTATTTTGTTTCTTTATAAATTAATATGTCAATTAATATCATAAAGATACATATTTGATAGTGATTGTAAATATACATTATAAAATAATAATGAATCCTATTATCATGTAATCCCTCAATGGAAGGATATTGAGACCAAATCCCTACCGTGAGTCTGAGTATTCATATAAAATCATTATATTCCTGAATAATAAATATAGAATAATTTATTATTTTATGAGAACGATTTTCATTTTTATTATTAATGATATAACACTTATTATAATTTTATAAAAATTACATAATTATTTATCTTTATATCGGTTGTTTTGTCGGTATTCAGTACTTGTGTCGAAAATGAACATGGTATGATGTCACTAGTCTATGTAGTCATAATTCAATCATTTTAATAATAAAATTCATGACCTTATAATAAATTTAGTTTATCAATTATACATTTATATCAACCCATTTATTTATTGTGTAAAAAATAACTACATTATGATCATGGAGATAGTAGGTCATATGTATGCATGAGTAACATTTCCATTTTCCATTCATTATTATAAATATAAGGTGATTTTTATTTTTCCTTTATAAAATGAGCATAATATTTTTAGCATCATAATAATAATTAAAATAAACTTATATATTTTATACATTTTATGTGGTGAACAAAAACGATTCACATCGCTCCATGAAGAAGTTAGTTCACACGTACACACGAACGACATTATTATTTTTAATTTCATGTAAAGTAAGGCCATAATTGAATGATTATTCTCATATAATGATAAATATGTCACTAATTTAATGTATAAACATTAAATTTGTCTTTTTTACATGTCTTGAGAGACGATAATGAAAAATAAACTATCAGTTAGCAAGAAGGTAATTTGCCATACACATGAGGGAAAATATTATTTTCCAATTGATGAAATTATAGATGTATTCAGGTGATAATATTAAAATAATAACATCATAGTATATTAGGAATAATGGAATGATTATTTAATAAAATATTTTATGAATTGTAAGAAGAAATAAAATAGGGACACTTGAAGAAATTGATAACTGTTATTTTCATGATAACCATTGAAAAAAACCTAAACACCTCTAATGTTGGGGTTTTGCCTAAAATAATTCCACAAGATTGTGTGGAGAGATTCTAGGAAGAGTTTTGTTAGGATATTTTCTGAACTAAAAGGATTATATTATGTTTATATTAGAGAAGAATGGGTACCTTTTTATAGGAGAGCAGAGGGGCACCCTTCAAAACTCTAAAAATATTAAATTAATATAAATTCCATCTTAGTTACAAATGGTTCTGAAATTTGTTATTTCTATGATATTATTATTTATTATTGAATACCAAAAATAAAAATAAATTAGGCATTTTTGGGATATTTCTAAATACTTATCTTTTTTGTTTAACCCTTATTTTAACCTTTTTTAACATACCATGATATTATTTTATTTACATATTTTGGGTTAATGTAATAACCATTACATCGCAAACGACCGAAAAAGTGCCATCTATGACATATATTTAAATATTATAAATTTTTTCCCAATATTAGCACATTATGAATTTAATTTAATTCTATAAAATATCTTATATTTTAAAATATGAATATTGTCTATTTTCACATTATTCAGTAGTTGACATTTAAAAATTTCATAACATGAATATATAATAAAAAAACTCCTCTAAATTATAAAAAATTTAAAATTATCCATAAAAATATTTGATTTAATAAATTATGTTTGATAATAGTTATTTTAATATTTATAATATCTTTTATTTTATTATTTCATTAATTATGAAAATAATACACCGTCATTGTGTCACAATTTAATTTAATTATATATTTATAGAATAATATAAATAAATTACAATTGTATTGGTAATTTTATTATATTTATAATGATAATTTATAGTTGAAGATAGACATTTCATATCCCAATATTAAGATTGTTTTATTTGTGAGATGCATGGTTATAAAATCATGGTCTTTATTTTAAATAAAATATTTAGATGTGTCATAATCACATCCATGTGGCTCAATATGGTCCTAAAATCGATCAAAGTTTATAATTCTTGGAATAAACTCATGAAATTAAATTAAGAAATGTTTTATGGTAGTTTTACGTTTTATACTATTATTTTTAACTTTAATTATCAGATTTACCTTTAATTATTTTGATTAAAATAATTACTCAAGTTTCTATTCGTAATTTCGAATAAATAAAAAGAACATATTTAAATAATTTGGAATATATGATTCCATATATTGAAACCATTTTTCTATATTTTAAACACAGAAGTTTCATTAATTAAATTAAAATTATACCCTGTTTTCAAAATGAGAAAACTAGTTTTTTTAAGGAAAAAAATCAAAAGACTCACTAATGTTTATATCAAATTTCTTTGTGAAATTAATTTAAATAACCAAAATATTATTAAATGTTAAAAAATTAATCTATTTAAACATTAAAACCATTTTATGGGATACTCTTTCTATATAAATAAATTGGATGAAAATGAAGTTTTAAATTAAAATTCAGTATTTTCATTGTTCATAAAAAATTAATTATATCAGAAACAAAAACAAAAAATTAAGCCATGTAGATTTTAATGCTTATATTACAAATAAAAAGTTTAATTTTTCCAAATATAACATATAAAACTGAATAAAAATAATATTTAAAAATCTTTCACCATCAAAAGGATATAATCTACCTTTTAAAATTATTTGTGTAGTTTATTCTTAAAATTGGATTTATACTCATTTTAAGCCAGTTAAATTTATTAGAAGAAAGTAAAAAAATTTAATAAACAAGTGAAAATATAGTATATTGAGTTTTTTTCATTCATGTAGATACAAAAACTAGGTGATATACTCCATATAAAATAAAAATATTATTGATATATTATTTTTCAGTATATATCAGTCTTTTGTGAAACAAAACATTTTGGAGAAATTTTTTTTTGATGTCGGCTATGCTATCGAACATAGTTTCCCCTTAAAAATATAATTAACATCACATTCATAAATACAAATAGATATTAAAAGGCCTTATTATATAAGTATATTTGATGGTAAAATCATATTTAAATTTTTTGGTGCTTCTCCTTCAAACTGAAAAGTATCTTTTACGGATGTTAATTCGGAATTAATGAATGAATAAATAAAATAAGAAGTTTATATTTAAAAAACTAGAGGGATAATACTTTAAAATGATTTAACGATACTCTTCAAATTGAATGAATAATTTTTCAAGGGGAAACATTCCCCACACACATAGTACAAAAAGCATGGTAATATCCTAATGTAGTTGAAATTTTGAAAATAAAAATTCTATTAAAAACTATATGTGAAATAAAAGACACATGGAACCAAATTTTAATTATTTATGTTGATGATTGTATTATTTTATAAAACATGGTTCAATATTGTGAATAGTTTTTTCAATAAAAGAAGATTAATATTGAAAATTTCATGTTTATATAATTGAATTTTTTTCAGTGATTTCAAGTCCAAAAAATATGATACATAATATAATAAAAATAAAAATACAGAATGTATTATATTTAGATGTTCGTTATCATAGATTGAAAATATATTTCGATAGATATTACTATGGTATTGTGATTGATTAATAAAAAATCTTGGAAAAGTGTAAATCAAATGAAATAAAAAATTAGTCTAATGTATTATTAATATTAATACTTGAAAGACAAAAAATAATATATTGTGAAATTCTCTAAATTATATTTGAGTGATCTAAAGGAATCAACTGTAATAGAAACTAAATCAATCATCCAATGTTTTAATGGAAAATAAATTTTTATTATTTATGTATATATTCTATACTTATAAGACCTTTATTGAATTCATTAGTTGAGATTGGGGTGGAGAGTTTAATCATTGAAAAATTAACATTTAGGGAATATTATTCTGGGTATATATTTTTGTGATATAGAATAGAATGAAACTATGACCTATTACATTGATAAAGGAAGAATCATAATATATTTCATCCACCTATTCAAGAATAAAAATGATGTAGATAAATTTTTATTTGTATTATTTGATGGAAAATATTACAAATCCATGTAAAATTCATTACGACAATCAATGTTCCACTGATCTCATTGAATGTGTAGTTTGTAATGGTCTGGGTTGATGGAGGTCCCTTACTTTGTAATAATCTGATGCTTGAGGTGTTCTGGGTGGTATGGTAGGCCATACCAACTACTCGGGGAAGTTTGACCCACTATATGCCTAACGGTAGCCTTAACCTACTGGTAGCAGACCTACCGGTAGCTCGGTCTACCGGTAGCTGCAACCTACCTGTAGCTTGGTTACCCGTGGTTGTCAGCCATTAGTAGCACTCGATTACCGGTGGCTTTACCCTACCGGTAGCTCTCGACTACCGGTGGCTGCATCCTACCGGTAGCCCGGCTACCCGTGGTTGTCAGCCATCGGTAGTTCTCAACTACCAGTGGCTTCACCCGACTGGTAGCTCACCTCACAGTGGCCGTCACACACCGGTAGCTCTTGACTACTGGTAGCTCTTGCCTACCCCATGGGGATTTCCAGAAGCACCTCCTTTTTGTGCAAATTGGGGTTTAAACCCTATTTTGACCCCTTTAAGCTTGCATTAAGGCCCATTAACACCAATTAATTGCGTTTCATTAAGTAATATACCCTGGGTGCATCGGTTTAAACCGCCCCTAAAGGTAAGGACCCATTTAATGACGTGTGGGGCCACATGGTCAACCCATGACCCCCGCTCTTTACGCAGTTTCACGTTCTTATCTAAACCGTCACCAGCCTTTATAAACTAAAAGGGGCTCTGTGGTTTCTTTTCTCGATCACCCAATAATCGATTCGTCTGCTCGTGCTTGAGTTCCCAAAGCCCTACCCCTACACTTTGCACACTCCTCTGTTCCTAGAAGATAAAATTCAATCGTTGATCAATCTAGTAGGGAATATCTCCTTCACCTCTCCTTTTTGTGTATCATGTTGGGTGGTCATGCTTTTGATTCTGTAGAATTGGATGCACCCGATCCTTAATGAATATAATGAACATACTCTAAATAACAAAGGGGAGGGCTATGATCGACGATGCTGCTTTGTTTTATGATCTTGTTTTCTGAATTGTGCGTGCTTACGCCTAGTGAAAATCATGGTCGTCAGTGGTGTTTCTATGTGCACTAACAAACCCTTACCTCTGGTATAACAAACCATACTTTACATACATTGTTATTACTTCAGAATTGTAGAACACTTATTACAACATATAACAATACCAAAAAAGGACCGTATAGGTATAGTGTTTTTAGAAACTGGGAAACATAAACAACTAGTTCATAAAGCATCTACTTTGCCTCCCATTTATTTCATCATATCTAGAGTCCCTTTTTGGCATATTCTAATTAATAAACATCTTCCTGACCTGGGGAAATAAGATATACAAAAGGGTGGGCTCAAATTCTCAGTAAGGGTAAACAAAAGAAATATCAATCACATTATATACATAAGCACATAACTTTTGGAAATCTTAATCTGCAAAAGAGATCATAATTTCATAACATGGGATAAATCATAGTAGTGAAATGTAATCCCAATAATCATAACATAAAACATGAAACTTTGTGGCATACACACATAATCATATAGAATCATTTCTTGTTAGTCAAGACGCATTTCCAAGACTATCTTAGTGGACATAGTCCATTTCATAACTGAGTTGATTACTCATTTCAGTCCTGTTTCACTGAACCAGTATAACCTACCATTCCAGCCATGTCTATCTCATGAGATATAAAATCTTTACCCAATGCATTGGAGGGAGATATAGGTCCCACCCATCTCATAATGATACCATTCTTATGTGTGCCACAAAATCTTAAATCATACATCATTGTATAACCCATGTAATATAAATGGGAATCGTAAAAATCGTGACATCATAAAACAATTCATATAAGATAAATGAATTTATAAATATAATTCCATCACAACATAATAAAATCAATGTAATAATAGGGATAGGAACAGAACCCTTTATTATCTTAGATGGAAAATAATTTTGATAACACTTGAACTCCATTCTTGAGAAAAATATCCTTTATACTTCAAAAACACTTTTCCTTTCTTAACATGTCATACAATTCTAAACTAAAATAAGTTGATTTAAAATAAACTTGAAAACTTGTAAAGGAAGCTTATTGAAAATAATGTTTTAAAAATCCATTCATGTCGTATAAGTTAAAAAAACATTCTTCTCGTACTTTTTTCGGAAAAGTCAAAAAGTACCTCGTACGAAAAACGACAAAAGATTCATTTCATATATTTTACTAAAAACTCTCCGAAGGGTAAAATTGGATATAAACTATTGTAGAAGGATATAAATATTACATATTGAGGAAACATGGATGTGGATGATAAATATTCCCCAGTAAATTCTGAAGTATAAACAATCTCGGATAAAAATTGAGATTGCGAGATTTCCCTTACCTTAGGTCTGATATGCTTTGTACGTGTTCGAACCTCCTGTATAATGATTTAAATAATGTTATTGACTTATTACATAATCATACTTATTTTTATGATATCATATATGGTCATATTCTTAGCTTCTTAGTAGTAATATTTCATTGCTACTTGTTATTCGGGTGTTTATAACTTTTTGTTCTTATGCGTGTTTTGTCGAATAAATTCTTATTCTTATCTTTAGGTTATAGATAACTTATTTCCAGAATGGTATTAGTGTAATATATATCATATTCATTTATTCCATTCATTTATATAGTCATTATGAAATGAAGATCATGTAGAACGAGTCACATCACATCGTGGAGATGGTATTCCGTACGTACGCACGAGTGATGATATCATTCCTATGATCATGGAATTGTATTGGAGTGTATGTATACTATTTCATAATCAGTATCACTTTATAATTGTCAGATATAGTCATTATTTACACCATTATACCAATCCAAGTAAGGTGGTGGTGAAAAATAGATTACACCACGGCGTGGAGACGGTATTCCGTACGTACGCACGCGCGGTAATTTCTTTTTCCGTAGGATGGATAGATGGTGAAATATCAGTATATTAGTGATACTGATGTTATTAATTCATAATTAAAAAACTAAAGAATATTAAGTGGAAGAATAAATAAAGATGAAAGAATCAGTAACGAACATTACCTCTTCTTTGAAGTGCTTCTTTGAGACCACCTTTTAGGGCACTAAAATAGGTCTTTGAAGAAGACCAGAACCTCTAGGATGTTTATAGGGAAGTGGAGAGAAGAAATTGGAAGGGTTTGGCTGAGCATGAAGGCTCAAAGTGGTGTGAGGAAGAGGGGGAGGAGGTGTCCTTTTATAAGGGAGGAGAGGGGCACCGTTGGAATAACTAAAAATATTATTTTATTATAAAGTCAAATTCGGTTTTTAATAGCTCCGAATTAATATATTTCGAAGGTAAGGTGGGTAGGGGTCTAAATCCTCTCATCCAATAGAATTTAGAGAAGTTTAGGTATCAATTTTAACCTTATCATTTATATTTAACTTTAAGTTAGATAATTTAACTTTCACTGTGTCTTCTTGTTTTCTTACACTATAAGATTAATAAACATACTATATCAATCCAAACGAACCCCAAGTTGTTAATTATTAATATATATAACCTTATCTAAGTCATTTGGACGAAACTTAAATTTTTAGGAATAAAATAACAATTAATAATATAATATTTGTTTTAAAAACTATTTTATCTCAATTTTGACACTATTTAGTAATTGATTTTTGTGAAAATCATAACAGAAATATTAGTTCGAACCAAGTTAATTAAATCAATACTAACATGTCATATTAACTTATAAAATTAGTTTAATTCATAAGAAGTCTCAAATTACATTTATTTGGGTATTTATAACATCAATTATGTCAATATTTCATTAATAAGATAATTACTGCATCATCGTTGTGTCATAAATAAATTAAATTATTTAATGTCTAAAAATTACAAATAAAATACCATTATGTAGTAAATCTTTCTATATTTCTAATTAATATTTATAGTCGAATTTATATTATGTATAACCCCATATTAAAAATGATTTACTTATTAAACATTGATTTTAACCATTTTAACCCTTCTTTAAAGAAATTAATAATAAGTGTCCTAATCAAATACAAGTGGGCCTAAATGGTCATATTTTATTCCTAAGGTTGTTTTTGGTCGAATTAAACTTGTCCAATAGAATTAGGACATGTGTTAGGGTAATAATAATATCATTTTTACCCTTAATTACCCTATTTACTTTTAACCGTGGAAAAAAAAGTAAAAAGTTAATATTCACCAAAAAATTATTTTCATCTCATTGTACCAAATTTTACTTACTAACATCAACCATGTCTCTCTGATTTTTGAAATTCCACTCACAGAAGTGGTAAAATGTAGTTTTATGAAAAAATTCTTTTTTTTAACTACCACTTAGTGGTTTCACTATTCATCAAAAATTGAAAGTTTTCAGAAAAATACCAAAATTTCACCCTAGGATAATTTCGATATTCCGAATCGAAAAATGAAGTCCATTTTGAAAAATAAAATTTATAAAATTTCAAAAAGTGTTTATTACTATTCATAACGGATAGTTTTAATAATATTTTGTTAGCATATCATTATTTAGTGAAACTCGGTATTGCGTACGACACAAGCTATCGAGGAAGGTTGAGATTTCGTGTAAAGCAAGCCAAGCAAGTGTTGTGTGTAGAAAACGATTCCTTTGAAGATTTATATAACATAAAAGTCTCGGGTGTTACATTCTACCCCCCTTAAAATGAATTTCGCCCTCAAAATTCGTCACTTTGTAACAAACAGATGAGGATACCTCTCCCTCGTCATATCCTCAAGCTCCCATGTAGCTTCTTCTAATTGGTGGTTCCTCCATAAAACTTTCACCAATCGAGTGGTCTTGTTTCGTAGGAATTTTTCGCTACGATCCAAAATCTCTATCGGTTGTTCTTCATAAGAAATATCTTGCTCCAGCTGTACAACTTCTGAGCTGAGTACATGTGAAGGATCAGGTATGTACTTTCTCAGGAGAGATACATGGAACACAACGTGAATTTGAGAGAGATTCGGTGGAAGTGCCAATCGGTAAGCTACCTTCCCAACACGATCCAGTATTTCGAAAGGACCGATATATCTAGGGCTCAACTTCCCCTTCTTTCCAAATCCCATAACCCTCTTCCAGGGAGATATTCGTAAGAACACTTTATCACCCACTTCAAACTCTAGGTATTTTCTTCAGTTGTTGGCATAACTTTTCTGTCGACTCTAAGCTGCTCTTCTATCTTGTTGAATAGATCTGAACTTTTCTGCCATTTCATCAATGAGATCGGGTCCTAATAGCTTTCTTTCCCCAACTTCATCCCAGCTAGTTGGTGTCCTGCATTTATTTCCATAGAGAGCTTCATAAGGGGCCATCTGAATACTTGAGTGAAAGATATTATTATAAGAAAATTCCACCAAAGGTAGGTGTTGATCCCAACCACATTTGAAATCCATAGAGCAAGCTCTCAACATATCTTCTAGAGTTTGAATTGTTCTCTCAGACTGACCGTCTGTCTGAGGATGACAAGCAGTGCTGAAACTTAACTCTGTATGCATAGTATGTTGAAGACTTTTCTAGAACATTGAGGTAAACCTCAGATTCTGATCATATATAATAGAAAGTGGTACTCCATGCAATCTTACCACTTCCTTTACATATATCCGGGCAAGATGATCCAGAGAGAAATCCTCTCTAATAGCAATGAAGTGTGCATACTTTGTAAGATGATCAACTATGACCTAGATAGCATTATTGCCTTTGGATGTTTTAGGAAATCTGGTGACAAAGTCCATAGTGATGTTTTCTCATTTCCATTCGGGTATGGGTAATGGTTGTAACATCCCCTTAGACTTCTGTCTCTCAACTTTAACTTGCTGACAAACCAAGCATCGAGAGACATATTCAGCAACATCTCTTTTCATGCCATCCCACCAGAAGTACTTTTTCAGGTCCCTATACATCTTCATTCTTCCAGGATGAATAAAGAATGAAGAACTATGAGCCTCATCCAGAAGCTCCTTCTTTAATTCTGGTATGGGAGGAACATAAACCTGATTCCTGAACTTTATTATCCCATCACCATCAAGGTTGAATTCAGGAACATTTCTCACCTTCTTTTGTAACTCAACATCTTCTTTATGTGCCTCTTTAATCTTCACATGAATAGATGGTTGAACATTCATTTGAGAAGGATGCGATTTTCCCCTTTCATTATAATTCCAAGATCCATCCTTTGTAAATCCATAAATATTGGATCTTTTGTGATCCTCATCATGGATAAACTAGCATGGTCTTGTCGACTTAATGCATCTGCCACCTTGTTTTCTTTCCCAGGGTGGTAATGGATTGAGCAGTTGTAATCCTTAATCAGCTCCAACCATCTTCTTTGGCGCATATTCAGCTCCTTTTGTGTGAAAATATACTATAAACTTCTATGATCAGTATAAATGTCACACCTTTCTCCATAAAGATAATGCCTCCAAATCATTAATGCAAAGATTACCACAGCTAACTCCAAATCATGAGTTGGGTAATTTTGCTCATGTATTTTCAACTGTCGTGAGGCATAAGCTATCACCATATCATTTTTCATAAGAACACACCCCAAACCCTTCTTGGATGCATCACTGTAGATCACAAAACCTTCTCCACTACAAGGAAGTGTGAGTACAGGTGCACTGGATAACCTTCATTTCAACTCCTAGAAATTATCTTCACATTCATCCGTCCAGACAAACTTAACTCCTTTCCGAGTCAACCAGGTGAGTGGATTAGATAATCGTGAAAAATCTTTCACAAAACATCGATAATATCCAGCCAAACCAAGAAAACTTAAGATCTCGGTTACTGTTGTTGGTCTCGACCATCTTTCGATAAACTCTGTTTTTGATGGATCCACAGATATCCCCTCTGTTGAGATTATGTGACCCAAAAATGCAACTTTTTGAAGCCAAAAATCACACATGGTAAATTTGGCATAAATTTTATCCTTTCTCAGGGTCTTCAATATAATTCTCATTTGATCTTCATGTTCTTCCTTACTATTTGAATAGATAAGAATGTCATCTATAAAGACTACCACAAACTGATCAAGATAGTCTCTGAAGACTCTATTCATCAGATCCATGAAGATAGCAGGGGCATTAGTAAAACCAAATGAGATCACTATAAATTCATAGTGTCCATACCTTGTATGGAAAGCTGTCTTTGGTATATCCTCCCTTTTGACCATTAATTGATGATACCCTGAACGAAGATCAATCTTGGAAAATTATTGAGCTCCGCGTAGTTGGTCAAATAGGTCATCAATGCGCGGGATAGGATATTTGTTCTTGATAGTGATCTTGTTAAGTTCTCGATAATCAATGTAGAGTCTCATTGATCCAGCTTTCTTCTTAAAAAATAGAACAGGTGCTCCCCAAGGTGATGCACTAGGGCGTATGAACCCCTTATCAAGATTCTCTTGGAGTTGCTTCTTCAACTCCTGCAACTCATTTGGGGACATTCTATAAGGTGTCTTTGAAATAGGCAAAGCACCCGGTACGAGTTCTATTGAAAACTTAACTTCACGATTCGGTGGAAGACCCAGTAATTCCTCCGGAAAGACATCATCATACTCTCGTACAATGGGCATATTCTTAATCGTGAGTTTCTCACCAACCATTTGAGATAAATAACCTTCATTTAGTGGAATCAATACCCATAAAATGGAATAAATTTCCACTGGAAGGTTATGTTCATACTTGTATCGATAGATGATCATAGATTGATCTGGAATATGAAATGTGACTTCCCTTCTTTGGCAATTGATATGAGCTCCAGGTAGGGAAAGCCAATCCATGCCAAGAATCAAATCATATTCCACTATAGGAAGGATCACAAGATTTGTAGGAAGCACTTTCCCACAAACTTCAATCGGAGAAGAATTATAAACTTTTGATGCGACTGTTGTGCCATTAGGGGTTGTCACGGCTAACTCAACATCTAATTGTTGAGGTAATATAGTGATACCCTTAGAAAATTCTTTAGAAATAATGGAGTGGGTGGATCCAGAATCAAATAAAACATTTTCTACATTAGAGTGGATGGTAAGTGTACCTTTCACCACATCGTTATCGTACTCCACATCGCTGATAGAAATTGCATGTGACTTTCCTTTGTCTTTAGCCTTAAGAGTTTGTTGACGTTGACCATCATCATCAAACCTTGGATTAGGGAATTTATTGGCATAATGTCCCATCTCCTTGCACTTGAAACATTGAAGTGTAGTAGGTTCATTCTGTGTATCCCTTCCTTTGTTTGCATCATTAGACATATTCTTCCCATCATCGTGACATTCAAATTCCTGATGACCTTCCTTTCCACATTTGAAACATTTACTTATCCCTTTAAGACAACTCCCTCCATGTTTCTTTCCACACTTTGAGCATAATGGAAAGCTCATCTTATTTTCAGTGTGCTCTTTAGATTTTCCATTGAATTCCATTTTCCTCTTCTTATCAAACCCATATGACTGATGGGTTACTCCAATCTCCATCTCAACTTTGAGAGCACATCGAACAATTTCCTCGTAGCTATAGAAGTCCCTTATGGCTAAGGCCCTTCGAAGACTTGGTTTTAAGCCACTAATGAATCAAACGATCTTACTCTCATGTTGGATAATAATACCAGAAGCGTACCATGCAAGTCTTGTAAAATTTGCTTCATAGGTACCAACAGATTCATCATCCTTTTGCTTCAGTTCAAGAAACTCTTTCTCCATCATTGTTCGGAGAATACGAGGGAAGTACTTATTGAAAAATAGGTTCTTGAACTCGTCCCATTCCATGGACTCATTTTCATCCCTTTGCCTCGTATTCTTAATAAGATTCCAACATTGATCAGCATCACCTTCCAAACGATACACTGCTAAGATGACTTTATCATGATTAGAACATTGAAGAACTAAAAATATATTTTCAGTAGTACTAATCCATTGTTCAGCAACTAATGGATCAGTAGACCCGCTGAATAAAGGTGGACGCTATCTCATTAAGGATTCAACATAATGTTGCTCCTTCCTTTGCTCGTTTGGAAGGCCTGCATGATTCATAGCTTGATAAAGTTGTGTGAGCATGGCTACAAGATTTTGAATTCCAGCTCACATAACGTTTGGTTTCTCAGGGGGACAATCATTGCATTTCCCGTCGCATTCCGCATTAACACGGTTCCTTCGGGTTCCAGTCATTGACTAAAACCAAGAAAAATAGTGTGAGAAACACTAATTATAATAGGAAAATAATATAATCAAGAATAAAATTTCACACTTAAGGTCTTATCCTAGGTTATTCATGCCCATTTCTAAAACACTAAGATTGTTTTCTATGCTTAGACTTATCCTTAGGGTTCGTACTAAGGCTTTCACATCCTAGTTTCAAAAGGTTGACTATACCTTTCCTCTGATACCTCTGGTATAACGAACCATACTTTACATACATTGTTATTACATCAGAATTGAAGCACACTTATTACAATATATAACAAAACCAAGAAAGGACCGTATAGGTATAGTGTCTTTAGAAACTAGGAAACATAAACAACTGGTTCATAAAGCATCTACATTGCATCCCATTTATTTCATCATATCTAGAGTACCTTTTTGGAATATTCTACCTAATAACCTTCATCCTGACCTGGGGAAATAAAACATACAAAAGGGTGAGCTCAAATGCTCAGTAAGGGTAATCAAAAGAAATATCAATCACATCATATACATAAGCACATAACTTTTGGAAATCTTAATCTGCAAAAGAGATCATAATTTCATAACATGGGATAAATCATAGTAGTGAAATGTAATCCCAATAATCATAACTTAAAACATGAAACTTTGTGGAATACACACATAATCATATAGAATCATTTCTTGTTAGTCAAGACTCATTGCCAAGACTGTCTTAGTGGACAAAGTCCATTTCCGAACTGAGTTCATTCCTCGTTTCAGTCCTGCTTCACTGAACCGGTATAACCTACCGTTCCAGCCATGTCTATATCATGAGATATAGAATCTTTACCCAATTCATTGGAGGGAGATATAGGTCCCACCCATCTCATAATGATACCATTCTTATGTGTGCCACAAAATCATAAATCATACATCATTGCATAACCCATGTAATAAAAATGGGAATCTTAAACATCGTGACATCATAAAACAATTCATATAAGATAAATAAATTCATAAATATAATTCCATCACAACATAATAAAATCAATGTAATAATAGGGATAGGAACAGAACCCTTTATTATCATAGATGGAAAATAATTTTGATAACACTTGAACTCCATTCTTGAGGAAAATATCCTTTCTACTTCAAAAACACTTTTCCTTTTTTAACATGTCATACAATTATAAACTAAAATAAGTTGATTAAAAATAAACATTGAAACTTGTAAAGGAAGCTTCTTCGAAATAATGTTTTAAAAATCCATTCATGCCGTATATGTTAAAAAAACATTCTTCTCGTACTTTTTTCGCAAAAGTCAAAAAGTACCTCATACGAAAAACGACAAAAGATTCTTTTCATATCTTTTACTAAAAACTCACCGAAGGGTATAATTGGATATAAAATATTGTAGAAGGATATAAATATTACATATTGAGGAAACATGTATGTGGATGATAAATATTCCCCAGTAAATTATGAAGTATAAACAATCTTGGATAAAAATTGAGATTGTGAGATTTCCCTTACCTTAGGTTCGATATGCTTTGTACGTGTCCGAACCTCCCGTATAATGATTTAAATAATGTTATTGACTTATTACAGAATCATATGAATTTTTATGATATCATATATGGTCATATTCTTACCTTCTTAGTAGTAATATTTCATTGCTACTTGTTATTTGGGTGTTTATAACTTTTTGTTCTTATGCGTGTTTTGTCGAATAAATTATTATTCTTCTCTTTAGGTTATATATAACTCATTTCCAGAATGGTATTAGTGTAATATATATCATATTCATTTATTCAATTCATTTATTTAATCATTATGAAATGAAGATCATGTAGAACGAGTCACATCACATCGTGGAGACGGTATTCCGTACGTACGCACAAGTGATGATATCGTTCCTATGATCGTGGAATTGTATTGGAGTGTATGTATACTATTTCAGAATCAATATCACTTTATAATAGTCATATATGGTCATTATTTACACCATTATACCCATCCAAGTAAGGTGGTGGTGGAAAATAGATTACACCATAGTGTGGAGACGGTATTTCGTACGTACGCACGCGTTGTGATTTCTTTTTCCGTAGGATGCATAGATGGTGAAATATCAGTATATGAGTGATACTGATGTTATTAAATCATAACTAAACAACTAAAGAAGAATAATTGGAAGAATAAATAAAGATGAAAGAATCGGTAGCAGACATTACCTCTTCTTTGAAGTGCTTCTTTGAGACATCCTTTTAGGGAACTAAAATAGGTCTTTGAAGAAGACCAGAACCACTAGGATGTTTCTAGGGAAGTGGAGAGAATAAATTGGTAGGGGTTGTCTGAGCTTGAAGGCTCAAATTTGTGTGAGGAAGAGGGGGAGGTGGTGCCCTTTTATAAGGGAGGAGAGGGGCACCTTTGGAATAACTAAAAATATTATTTTATTATAAAGTCAAATTCGGTTTTTAATAGCTCTAAATTGATATATTTAGAAGATAAGGTGGGTAGGGTTCGAAATACTCTCATCCAATAGAATTTTGACATGTTTAGGTATTAATTTTAACCTTATCATTTAGATTTAACTTTAAGTTAGATAATTTAACTTTCACCGTGTCTTCTTGTTTTCTTATATTATAAGGTTAATAAACTTACTATATCAAGCCAAAAGAACCCCAAGTTGTTTATTATTAATATATATAAACATATCTAAGTCATTTGGCCGAACCTTAGATTTTTAGGAATAAAATAACAATTAATAATATAAAATTTGTTTTAAAAACTATTTCATGTCAATTATGACACTATTTAGTAGTTGATTTTTGTGAAACTCCTTACAGAATGATTAGTTCAAACCAAGTTAATTAAATCAATACTTACATGTCATATTAACCTATAAAATTAGTGTAATTAATAAAAAGTCTCAAATTACATTTATTTGGGTATTTATAACATCAATTATGTCAATATTTCATTAATATGATAATTACTGCATCATCGTTGTGTCATAAATAAATTAAATTATTTAATGTCTAAAAATTAAAAATAAAATATAATTATGTAGGACATCTTTTTATCTTTCTAATGAATATTTATAGTAGAATTTATCTTATTTATAACCCCATATTAAAAATTATTTACTTATTAAACTTTGATTTTAACTATTTTAACCCTTCTTTAAATAAATTAATAATAAGTGTCCTAATCTAATCCAAGTGGGCCTAAATGGTCATATTTTATTCCTAAGGTTGTTTTTGGTCGAATTACACTTTTCCAATAGAATTAGGACATGTGTTAGGGTAATAATAATATCATTTTTACCCTTAATTACCCTATTTACTTATAACCGTGGTTAAAAAAGTAAAAAGTTACTATTCACCAAAAAATTATTTTCATCTCATTGAACCAAATTTTACTTACTGACATCAACCATGTCTCTCGGATTTTCGAAATTTCACTCACAAAAGCAATAAAATTATGTTTTATGAAAAAATTTAGTTTTTTAACTACCACTTAGTGGTTTCACTATTCATAAAAAATTGAAAGTTTTCAGAAAAATACGAAATTTTCACCCTAGGATAATTTCGATATTCTGAATCCAAAAATGAAGTGCATTTTGAAAAATAAAATTTATAAAATTTCAAAAAATGTTTATTTCTATTCATAATGGCTAGTTTTAATAATATTTTATTAGCATGTAATTGTTTTGTGAAACTCGGTATTGCATACGACACAAGATATCGAAGAAGGTTGCGATTTTGTTTAAAGCAAGCCAAGCACGTGTTGTGTGTAGAAAAAGATTCCTTTGATGATTTATATTACATAAAAGTCTCGGGTGTTACATCTGGTGATGATTAAATGAATTTTATTGTGGTTGTGAACCCTTTCTGTGTAAAGGAAATAGGTTAATTATGTATATTCGGATAAATAAATTTAAAGCACCAGGATCACCCCTTTTTAGTGATAACCCCGATTAAAGTACAGTGGAATTGGAATCATGGAGTGTGTTAAATTATCTAAATCTGAAAATAATGGCATTGTCCTGCTTTGTTTGGTGGTAGTGGTTTGTTGTTTTTCCTTCACGGGCCGATTACTGGGTGATGTGGGTGGGGATTGGATCCCCTGTTGTTATGCTTCCAGTGGTCTTGAATTTAAGGTCGGGTAGTTACCTTGATTATATCACGAATTGGGGTGAAATCATCTTTTTTTGAGAAATCGTTTGCTTCGGGGGACATGGGGGTGTACCTTGGGGTTTTCTTTGCTTCCAGTACTTCAAGGGATCTCACTAATTCCTTTGTTGTTGTAACTTTACAAGAGAACCGAGTGTGAATGTTTAAGTTGATGTTTGACTGTACTCTTTCCTTGGCTTGTGCATATGCTTTCTAGTTGCCCAAGTAGTTGTAGAAACTTATTCTAACATTATTAACAAACCTGAAAACAAATATGAGACAGGTGGGTTCTGGTTTGGTGTGGGTTGTGAATTAGACGTGGGTGTTGAATGTGTTCTTTAGGCAGGCTGAAGAAAAACCTAAACGTTGGGTGAGTGCTTGTTACCTATACATATACTTTTAGTTTTGTGTTTCTTATTCACACCCCACCCAAGTTCATGACGTAGTGCCGAACACCCCCATTTCATGGGGGAGGGTGTTTTTCCAACACTTCTATTAGTGGCTGGTTATTAGCTCCTTTCTATTCCCTTTCTCAGATCGCCCAAGTATCTTCGGGTAGGCTATGATGGCCTGAATTCCATTATTAGTCTAAGAACCTTTCGGGCGGGGTAGTTTGGTGGTTATGGCCCAGGTGTGTGTGGGCAGGTGTTTTCCCAAGTGTCTTCGGGATGAGGCCCATATGTCATTGGGCGTGGCGGTGGATCTCTTATCCCAGATGTCTTCGGGCGTGACAATGGTTGTTCTGGCATTGGTGTTTGCAGGCGTGGTTACGTATGACAGTTATGGCCCAGGTGTGTGCGGGCGGGGTTTGGCAGTAGGACTGCGTGAGGTTATGGCCCAGGTGTGTGCGGGAAGGGTGTGGCAGTGGGACTGCAGTGAGAATGGTGGGATTGGTTCGATGCCTAGGATTCCTTCAATAACAAGTGGGAAAGTGGCGCGGGGTACCCAAACATCAATGTGTTTATATTATACTTTACCTTGCTTGCGTTATTTTGTGAGTGTGACTGGTGAGTGGGATGGATGACCTTGTTGATAGTGATGGTTGTCTTCTTCTCATGGGACTTTAGTACGTTCCCCCACTTGTGCAAGAGAGTCTTTGGGTTTTCTCTACTTAGTATACTTGTATGGTCACCCTACATATGTAAAACTTCTTTCAGGTTTCCAGGAGGACTTTGGGCATCACGTGGGACCATAGTAGCTCGTACCATTGGGGTAGTTGCAGTTGCTGTTTTTCTTTCATTGGTACTTTACCTTTGTAGTCAATTTGTTTTTTTTGTGGTATTTACTTTTGGAACATGCATATGGGAATGGTTTTTTTGGCTTTTCTTGCACTTCTAGTTTTGGTGTTGTGAGATTTACTATATTATCTCTTGATCTTATTAAAAAAAGGGGGGTCATTCCATCCATTTAGTGAGTGATTCTATACCCTTGGAGTTGGTCGCCACTCCAGGAAATATTGAAGGTGGGTTTTGGGGGTCATTATCTCTTCTTCAACTTGAGGAAGGAAGGGCCTGGCAATCTGCTGACCCTTCCCTCCTTTTGCTGAAGGCGGGTCATGAAAGAATGGTATCTGATGTGGTGGTTGAGATAAAGGATGGATTCTGGAGTTATGAACACTAAGGATTGCATGGGATGATAGGGAAAAAGTGTTGGGTGACATTGGTGCATGAATTAGGCCAGGGAAGACCGACTAGGACATGGGATTTTAGGCCCCCCCGTGATCCGATGCATATACTCTGCACCTACCGAACGACCAAGTGAGGCCACACTGATTGTAGGGTAGAGACCCTAGGAAATGTACATGCATCATAATGACTTGATTTATCATGTTTCAAGTGTGTTTTGTGGATTGGAATCAATAAGAAGTTTACGAAATTTTAAGAACAATATTCTGCACTACTGGGGCTTATGCATTCCTTGTTTACCTTTCAGCTATGGAACCTGGGAGACGACCACGTCTGGAGAGGGAGATCGAGGCCCAATAGACTACCTTGGCCAAACAGAAGAGTGCTGATCGAGAGGACGAAGACGGCCAGTGGCAGAATCCACTTTGGGCCTTCCAGTGATAGACCCTCGAGAGGTATGAGGGTAGAACCTCTGACATGAAGATAGAGGGATGGCTAGAAGAGCTAGTGATAGACTTCAACCTGATTCGGGACCCTTCTAATTACTGGGTTCCTCTGGTCGCCATCCAGATTCGGGGAGCGGCGCTTCAGTGGTGGACGCTTTACCTGGGGGAGAGTAGAGAGGTTGAGGTGGCATGGGCTGATTTCGAGAGGGAGATCCGGGTGGAATTCTACTCTTCGACGATGAAGGATGAGAAGAGGCAGGAGCTTCTCTCCCTCCAGTAGGGGAGTATGTTGGTAAGGAAGCTCGGGATCATGTTCAAGGACCTCCTACATTTTTCTTCGGACCCCTTTCCCAACGAGGAGTCTCAGGCAAGACGTTTAGAGGAGGCGCTCCCACCCTCCCCCCTGTATGTTGTTACCCCCTTTAGCCTACTGAAGTACATGGAGGTCCAGAAGAAGGCCGATGTGGTAGAGAGGATACACACTCTAGGATTTGTGTCACGAGAATGGATCCAGGTGGGACCATCAAAGGAGAAGGCTGTCAGCACCAGGCCTCCAGCGTCAGGACCTTCATGGTTCCGACCAGTAGGGAGCCGACCACAAGAGTTTCAGTTCTGGTCCCCTGGTCCTCGCCCTTTTCCATCAGGACAAGGACTGCGGTGCTTTGTTTGTGGGATCCATAGACATATCTGGAGTCAGTGCCCAGACCGAATATAGTATGGCGGTGGCGGACAACCCCAGCACTCGCCCCTGTAGCAGCTTCCAGCTAGGCCTTTCCAGCAGCAACAGTAGGGGCTACGAGCTCCCGCTCTTCCGAGGGCAGACGTTACAGGAGGAGGCCGACCTCAGGTTGCTCCTCAGGGAGCTCGACTGGGGCATGGTCAAGGAGGTGGCTGACAGCCACGGGGAAGAGGAGCTTGGTGTGAACAGTTACACACCATGGAGGGAGAAGTTCCAGCAGGGCCGGAGGTCGTTCGAGGTACGATTAGTTTGTTTAGCACTCTTTATTATGCCTTGTTAGATACTAGAGCTTTGAAATCCTATGTTGCACCCAGTATAGACCATTCCTGGGGTCTAGATTCCGAGTGAATTCTAGTTCCCCTAGTACTGAGCACACTAGTTGGAGGCCAGACCGACTTGTTATATGTTTGTTGATGATTCAAATTGACGATAGGGCCAGCTCAGTCGGTCAGAGATCTACTACTTCTACAGATACAACCATATAATGTTATCCTAGGCATCAACTGGGTGTTATCTATGTGTGTTGTCATCGAATTCTTCTGGGGAAGGGTTGTGTTCTCAGACTTGGGCGGCCGGTGTGTTACTTTCACCGGCAAGCGGAGCAGTCAGAAGGGCAGAAGGCGAGAGGAACCCCTCCTCTCCTTGTTAGCCGAGTTGTCAGCAGATCAAGTAGATGCTGAGATAGTAGAGGTCCCAGGAATCGTCAGAGAGTTTATGGACGTCATTCCAGAGGAGGTAAATAATCTAACCCCTCGACGTGATATCGATCTTGGGATAGACTTGTAGCATAGTGCTCGTCTGATCTCCATGGATCCTTACCGGATGGCACCTTTGGAGCTACAAGAGCTACGAATTCAGATTGAAGATCTAATTAAGAGGGGTTATATTCGACCAAGTGCATCACTTTGGGGTGCTCTAGTCTTGTTCGCATGGAAGGAATATGGTGGTATCAGGTTTTTCATAGACTACATGAGGCTGAATCAGGTAACGATCATGAATCCCTACCCACTTCCGAGGATAGACGATCTTTTCGACCAGCTGAAAGGGGCAGGGTGGTTATCGAAGACTGACCTATAGTCTGGGTATCACCAGTTGAGAGTGAAGGAGGGATTCATTCCGAAGATGACCTTCAGGTGAAGATATGAACACTTCGAGTTCGTAGTCATGCCTTTTGGTGTTATGAACGCCCCGATTGTGTTCATGGGGCATATAAACTCCATCTTCCCGGAGTACCTGGATCAGTTTGTAGTTGGGTTCATCGACTATATCCTGATCTATTCAAGATTAGTGGAGGATCACACAGAGCACTTGAGGATGGTTTTGGAGGTCCTCCGACAACACCATCTCTATGGTAAGATTTCGAAATGCATGTTCTAGACACGAGAAGTGCACTTCCTTGGGAACGTAGTGTCCGAGAAAGGGGTAGCAGTGGACCCATACAAGGTTGAAGCAGATGTTTCTTGGGAATCACCCAAGAATATGGCAGTGTTTTGTAGCTTCCTCGGGATGGCAGGTTACTATCGGAGGTTTGTAACCAACATCTCTCGAGTTGCAGCCCTTTTGACAGTCTTGACAAAGAAGGACCAGGTTTTTGTGTGGAGTGAGCAGTGCGAGGCAAACTTCATCTATCTGAAGGAGAATTTGGTTAGTGCCTCAGTGATAAGACTACCAGAATAAGGGGTGGCATACGAGGTGTTCTTTGATGCTTCAAGGCAAGGCCTCAGATGTGTGTTGATACAACGACAGGGGGTGATCTCTTATCGGTCTAGGAATCTATGCCCTCATGAGTGTAATTATGCCACCCACGACCTGGAGCTTGCTCTGGTCATTTTTTTGCGATAGTTATAGTGACATTACCTCATCGGAGAACGCTTTGTGGTCTTCCCAGCTCACAAAAGTTTGAGGTATATATTCTCCCAGCGGGACCTAAACTTGCGGCAACGGAGGTGGATGGAGTTCCTCTAAAATTATGACTTCATGATTTCTTACACTTCAGGGAAGGGTAATGTAGTGGCTGATGCCTTGAAAAGGAGATCAAAGAAGGATGTGGTCCGAGATTCGGGGAGACACATGGAGGGAAATGGAGGAATTGGCTGCCTTACACTTGGATGCGAGGATGGATGGAAGTAGTGGTTTCCTATATTAGATGACAGTGCAGTCATACCTGTTTCAGCAAGTGGAGGAGTCTCAGTGGGGAGACCCAGAGTGCGAAGTGATGCGTTACCGAGTTGACCAGAGCAATGCTCCAGAAGTATGGATGGAGGATGGTCAAAACCAGATGTTTTTCCAGGGGAATCTGTTTGTTCAAGGGGAGATGCGTGGAAAGGTTCTCAGTGAGATCTACAACTCGCCCCTAGAGGTACACCCAAGAGTTTTCAAGATGTACCAGTGTCTGGAGAGACTGTTTTGGTGGCCCATGAGTAAAGCAAGTAGTGGCGGAGTTTATGGACATGTGCCTAGTGTGTCAGCAGGTGAAGGATGAACATCGTGTTCCAGGTGTCCTGCTACAGTCTATGGATGTCCTCGAGTGGAAATGGGAGGACATCTTGATGGATTTCATCACAGGACAACCCAATGATTAAGGGGGATACGATGCCATCTGGGTAGTAGTGGACCAGTTGAAAAAAATCGGCTCACTTTCTGGTGATTAAGGAGTCAAGTCCAGTGGATGATTTGGCATGAAGGTACGTGGATGAGGTAGTGCAGTTTCATGGAGTTCTAAGGTCCATTGTCTCGGATAGGGATGCAAGGTTTACTTCATGAGTCAGGAGAGGACTGCCGCATGCTTTTGGCACCCGTTACGTCTTCCATGTGTCCCAGCTCCGTCATTATCTGCACGACGATTCACACTTCCTTGACATGGAAGAGCTAGACATCGAGGACGATGTGACTTTTGTGGAAAGACTAGTGATGATCGAGGATCGTGAGGAGAAGGTGCTTCGTGGTTGACTTATTCCCTTGGTTCGTTTTTTATGGAGACATGGTGGGCTTTAGGAGAGAACGTGGGAGAGGGAAACACAAATGTGTGACCAGTACCCAGATTTGTTTTGAGTTTTGTGATGTTCTATTTATACTTGTTGTGGTGGCACGTTTTACATTGTTGGATATGAAATATGTGGTTTCCCTTTCCTCTCTGAATGTCTGTAAAAAGTAATGGCTATGGGGAGAGGAGGATCAGACCCCTAATCAAGAATCATTAAGGTTGATGTGATTAAACCCGTGCGGGCGAGTCAGTGCCGCCCAAAAAGGATAGTATCTTGATATGGGGGAAGAGACTCGTCAACCCATAGACTGGGAAGTATTACATGGTATGTTGCATGGTTTTTAAGAGAAAGGTGTTTTTAGTTAACAAATGGTTTTCTTATGAGAGGTATCTTTCGAGGATGTTCTTCGGACCCTCTCTTTCCTTGTGGGTTGTTTTGATTCTCAAGTGCTAAAATAGTATAAGAGGAATCTGATGTAATGGCCTGAGTTTTTGGAGGTCCATTACTTAGTAAAAATTTGATGCTTGAGGAGTTCTGGGTGGTCTGGGAGGCCATCCCAACTTCTTGGCGATGTTTGACCCACGGTAGGCCTACCGGTAACCTTAGCCTACCGGTAGAAGACCTACCAGTAGCTCGGTCTACCGGTAGCTGCAGCCTACTGGTTGCTGTGAGCCACTGGTAGCTCTCGACTACTGGTCACTGCAGCATACCGGTTTCTTGGATACCGGTTACTGTCAGCCACCGGTAGTTCTTTTCTACCGGTGGCTGCACCCTACCGGTACCTCTACTACCAGTGGCTGTTAGCCCCCAGTAGTTCTCATCTACCGGTCGCTGCAACCTACCGGTAGCTCCGCTACCAGAAGCTGTCAGCCACTAGTAGCTCTCGGCTATCGATAGCTGTTGCCTACCTGAAGGGTTTTTCCAACAGCACCTCCTTTTTGTGCAAATTGGGTTTAAACCCTATTTTGACCCCTTAAATCCTGCTTTAAGGCCCATTAACACCAACTAATGGTGTTTTATTAAGTATGATAAGCTGGGTGTGTCGGTCTAAACCACCCCTAAAGGAGATGACCCCTTTAATGACGTTTGGGGCCACGTGGTCAACCCATGACCCCCACTCCTTACGCGGTTTCACGTTCTTATCTCAACCGTCCCCGACCATTATAAACTAAAAGGGTACTCCATGATTTCTTTTCTCGACCACCCTCCGATCGATTCATCTGCTCGTTCTTGAGTTCTCGAAGCCCCACCCCTGCACTTTGCGTACTCTTCGGTTCTTGGAAGATAAACTACGATCGTTGATCAATTAGGTAGGGAATTTCTCCATCGTCTCTCCTTATTTTGTATCATGTGGGGTGGGCATGCTTTTGATTCTGTAGAATTGGATGAACCACAACCTTAATGAAGATAATGAACAGACTCTAAAGAACGAATGGGGGGGATGTGATCGATGATGCTGCTTTGTTTTATGATCTTGTTTTCTTAATTGTGCAGGCGTACGCCTACTGAAAATCATGTCCGTTGTTGGTCTTTCTTTGTGCATTAATGAACCCTTACCTTTGGTGATATTTAAATGGATTGTATTGTGGTTGTGAACCCTTTCTGTGTAAAGGAAATTGGTTAATTACATATATTCGGTTAAATAAATTTAAATCACCAGGATCACCCCATTTTTTTGTGATAAACCTGGTTAATGTACAGCGGAATTGGAATCATGGTGTGTGTTATATTGTTTAAATATGAAAATACCGGCATGGGCCAGCTTTGCATTGGTGGTAGTGGTTTGTATTTTACCTTCATGGGCCGATTTCTGGGTGATGTCGGTGGGGATGGGATCCCCTGTTGTTATGCTTCCATTGGTTGTGAATTTAAGGCCTGGTGGATACCTTGATTATATCACGAATTGGGGTGGAATCCTCTATTGTTGAGAAAATGTTGGCTTCTGGGGACATGGGGGTGTACATTGGGGTATTATTTGGTTCCAGTACTACATGGGATCTCACTTATTCATTTGTGGTTGTGACATTACAAGAGAACTGGGTGGGAATTTTTAAGTTGATGTTTGGCTGTACCAATTCCATGGATTGTGCTTATTCTAGCTAGTTTCCCAAGTAGGTGCAGAAAATTATTCTAACATTATTAATAAACATGAAAACAAAGATGAGACAGGTGGGTTTTGTTTTGGTGTGGGTTGTGACTTGGACGTGGGTGCTGAATGTGTTCTCTAGACAGGCTGATGAAAAACCTAAACTTTGGGTGAGTGCTTGTTACCTATACATATACTTGTAGTTTTGTGTTTCTTATTTGCGCCCCATCCAAGTTGAGCACTTAGTGCCGAACACCCCCATTTCATAGGGGAGGGTGTTTTTCCCAACACTACTATTAGTGGTTGGTTATTATCTCCTTTCTTATCCCTTTCCCGGATAGCCCATGTATCTTCGAGCAGGCTGTGATGGCCTGAAGTCCATTATTATACCAAGAACCTTCGGGAAGGGTATTGTAGTGGTAATGGCCCAGGTGTGTGCAAGCAGGTGTTTTCCCAAGTTTCTTCGGGATGAGGCCCAGGTGTATTCAGGTGTGGCAGTGGATCTCCTAGACCAGGTGTCTTCGGGTGTGACGATGGTTGTTCTGGTCTTGGTGGTTGCATGCGTGGTTACGTATGACAGTTGTGGCCCAGGTGTGTGCGGGTGGGATTTGGCAGTGGGACTGCGTGAAGTTATGGCCCAGGTCTGTGCCATCGGGGTGTGGTAGTGGTACTGCAGTGAGATTTGATGGATTGGTTCGATGCATAGGATGTATTCAATAACCAGTGGGAAAGTGTCATGGGGTACCCAAATGTCGATGCGGTTTTATTATACTTTACCTTGCATGCGTTATTTGGTGATTGTGACCAGTGTATGGGATGTATTAACTCCTTGATATTGTTGGTTGTCTGCTTCTCATGGGAATTTAGAACGTTCACCCACTTGTGCACAAGAGTCCTTGGTTTTTCCCTATTGAGTATACTTTTATGCTCACCCTATATATATAAAACTTATTTTCGGTTTCAAAGAGGACTTCAGGCATCGCGCAAGACCATACTAGCTCGGACCTTTGGGGCAGTTGCAGTTGGTGTTTTTCATTATCTGGTAATTTACCTTTCAAGTAAATTTGTACTTTGAGGTATTTACTTTTGGAACATGCATATGGGAATGGTTTGTTTGTATTATCTTGCACTTCTAGTTTTGGTGTTGTGAGATTTAATATCTTATCTCCCAATATTATTAAAAAAAGCGTTAATGCCTACCATTTAGTGAGTGATTTTATAGACTTGGCACTAGTCGCCACTACGGGACATATTGAAGGCAGGTTTCTGGGGTCATTATATCTACTTCAAATTAAAGAAAGAAGGACCTGGAAATCTACTGACCCTTCCCTCCTTTTGTTAAAGGCAGGTCGTGACAAGTCCGTCATTCTATATCAAAAAAAATTGATTTCAATTTTCATTGAATTATATATAATTCTACTAATAGATATTAAATGATTGAGTATATTTTAATTAGATTATGAAATTATTTAGGTCTCCAAAATATCTTTTCCAAATAAAATATTTGAGGAATTGTGGATGAAACTAATTATTTAGCTTCCACCACCAACATAAAAAATATCATGGGTGAACCCTCATTAGGCATTGAATTATGTTGTCAAATGGGGAATACGTGTAATATGTTTTAAAATATACTTTTTTAATAATATTATAATGTTATTATATAAATGGTTTTTATAATATTTACTATGTATTAATTTAATAACATTATATTGTTGAGGTGAAATTTATCAATGTCATAGTAAAAAAATTCCTTTTAGTGCATGGCAGAATATCATTAAAACCAATTATTAATCCTTAATATTTGTGTTTTTCACTCTCTATGATAAAGTATATTGTTTGATAGAATTTATGAAAAGTTAATTTAATAATTATGAAAACAAATTTAAATTTATAAATTCAAGATCCTTTTATCTATTTCATTAATTAATATTGAGTATATTATAAACCTAATTTTTCAAAAAAATTTGGTTTCAAGATAACTTTTTTATTAAGAAGTTTGAGTTAATTATTTGATAAATTATGTTGATTCTATTATGATCATAAAATATCAAAACCATTATATTGATTTTCATGATTCTATCAGAGTTGTTGTAGAGGATGATGTATTCCAATATTCATGTTGTGGTTATAAAAAGTTTAAAAAATAATGTAAAAATGTTGTAACAATAATAATAAAATTGTAATTTGTCATGATTTCATGAATTATAGAAACAAATATGAGTTTACTATATATATAAAGTTTGTACAATGTTTATTTTGTATTCTGTTGAAGATACAAACTGTAAAACAACTAATAAAATCGAGTTTCTATTTGATACTGGATGATCCCTAAGTTTATATTTATACAAATAATTACTGAAAAAATATCATTTCCCATCAAGAAAAATAATTTATAATTATATTTTAATGACATATAATGTTAAAAAATCATGGTTCCACTAAACATATTCTTGAATGTCCATTAGACACACAATATCGAACAAACTCAATAAATATCATCCAAACAATGAAACACCAGAAAAGAAAGTAAAAATATTGTTTTGAGGAAGTCAGTATATAAAATCATGTTTATCAACTAATGGTGATATGATTATAAAATATTTGTGAGTTTTTTTGGATGTAAAATACTCTAATTTGAACCATATAGTAAAATGATGTGTTTACTAGACAGAGTTGATCAGTTTGATAGTATTTTAAGGTTGATTTAGTAGCTTGAAAAATAATTTGTAATTTCATTATTTGTTATTATGTAGTGACGTTATTAATGGTTATATAAATCAATAACACTGATTGTTGATGATTTAATGCTTATTAAATATGATATAACATAATGATGTTTGTATAAATATTCGGAGTATAAAAGATCAGAGTCATTGAAGGCGATCAAACAAAATATGAGTTGAGTGGTAAATAAAAAATTGGAGAATGAACATAAAAATATATTTTAATAGAATGTATCTATATATAAAGGGGTGAATGACCACTGAGGGAGATCATTATGACTAGAGAGTGGTGGAGCTGGTGGATTTTCAGTGTGATTATTTGAATAAGAAATAAATTAGCTAAAGATGATATAAGATACACAAATAATTGATATAGGTGCATCATAATGAGTTAATTGGACTGAGGTGGACTACGTTGAGTTGGATAAGAAGGTTTCATTCTATATAGTGACTAAAGTGCATGACATATAGGCTAAATGAACTAATTATATCCAAATTAAAATTTCAAACAAAAAAATTGAGCATCATTCAATATTTTATTATTGTGATTGCTATAATGTATATTAAAGAATATTTTTATAGTTAATTACCTTATAATTAATATTCAATAGATAGAGGGATCAATTAGGGTATTTTCTCATTTTTATTCATCAATTTACGTTGCAAATATCCATTAATTGATAGTATTCAAAATCGAAATCCTGAAGTATGAATATTGGGATTTATCCTTGTAAAAAAATTTCTAGATTTGTTTTCGTGTATACGAATGAGGTTGAGTTATAATATTTTTAGTGTGAAAATGTTATAATTATTAATGATTTAAGATAAATATAATGAAAAATTGAATATTACACCACCACTTCACCCCTAGTTGTCAACACATTCCTGAGGGCTTCAGGATGTAATGTATATCACAAAACAATGATAAATTCATTTTTATTTTTTGTTTTATAAATTCCACAAAAAGTATTCTACTATAATTTATATTATTCATTCAAAAGTAAATTCATCTTGGTATAATGAGTAGTGAGAGGTCTCATTATCACATGATCCTCTAAGAAGTATATTTATATATTTAATCTTCATTCTGTATATTAAATTTTAGGGGGTAGTTCCACATTATTTTCAAAAATTTTTTCATCAGATAAAATAATTAGTATCATAGGTATCACTTAATTTTGATGTATTTTAAATATACAAGGTGTGTTATGAGGTTTTACAATTTTTTATATTATTTATCTAGATTGATTTGTGAAGTCTTTTTTATTAGAATATGTAAATACAAGGATATAAATGTAATCTATGATTCATTTTGATTTCTATAACATAATCATAGTATATTATATTTATTATGTAGATCTATATATTTCATTATATATATTTTTGACATATAGGATGGAAAATGTAAATAAAAGAAACAACATCGACAGAACATCCAATTATTTAAATGATATCATAATGAAATATTTATTTCAAATTATTTTTGATTAATAAAAATAAATAATTGATAATTATACATAATAATATATTTATAATGACTTCTATAATAAAAAATTTATTTTCAATTTCATGAATACATAGATTGAAGACATGTAATAGAAATTTGGTAGGAAAATATGTAAATGGATGAAACATGATTGAATTTTATTTTCAATAATTCAGAATAATGGATTGCTGCATTGATTAGTAATTAATCTTGTTTTTATCACATCTAGAATTCAATAATGTTATAGTGACCATTTTATATATTCTATTTGAATATAAAAAATGATAGTTTGAGTATATTTATTAACTACTTCTAGATGATGATGAATGTATTTGAAAAACATTTACCAGATTAGAATATATAGTATAGGGTAGACAATGAAAACCCCAAAAGAGAATTCAAAAAGAGATAATTGGAACTAATATTGGATCTATGGTAAATTAATTGTTCTAGGCCGTGAATTAAATCTATATAAGAAAAATGGATATCTATTTAAATATTTCATGAATTAAAACAAAAAAAATTAGGTATCTTATATAGATATCAAAACTATGAAAGTAAGATAATAATTCTATTGATTTGTAATATTTTATTAGAGTCATGGATCATTGTCTCTACTATATCATTTCTCCCTATATTTGAGATAAAATGTTCAAAATTATTTGTTTATAATGTTTTCTAATTTTCATCATGTAAATAATAAATCACTGGATATTATGTTAATTTTTTTGGATGTCAAACAATAAAATTATCAATTTATAATGATTAAAAGTGTTTTAAATATATCATGATTAAGGATGATTATTGTTTTGGAAGGATATAAATATCATGCATAATTTTGGATAAATTTTGTATATGGAGTCTATATAATCATTAATAACTATTTTATTTGTGGTTAAATGGTTTAAAACTGATTATATTATCTAATGAGGCATTTGGATAGGAAAATAGTGGTTCATTTTTTATATTATGCAATCTCATTAATGTTATTACCCTCTTTCAACTAGGATGTGAGAATTGAAATAAATCATTTTAATCTTATGTTATATTAAAAATATAGAATAATGATAAATGATGATGAAAAGTGTATATCCAAAAAAAATGTAGAATAGGGGTCAAAAATTCCAAAATAGAATTCTAGTTTAATATTATAGATAAGTAATATAATATTCATTGGCTATAAATACATAATTTTAAAAATTATTTATTTAAATATTAAATTCTATAGTTTTTTTAATGTGCATCAGAACAAAATTAATGAATAAAATTTTTTTCCAAGAAATTGGTAATTATGATTAAGAATATTGTACAAATGAAAACTTTGTGAAATTATATGTATGGATACGTGAACATGAAATGTAAATGAGAGAGATTAGAGAATATACAAGAATTTTTTTTAATACAATTGTATTTTGGGAAATGATTTTGAATTTCATTCGTTATCCAACCAACTGGATTTTATATATTCTAGTGGGGTATATATTTTCATATGAACTATGCACCAACAAACCGATTGAGCAGTCATAAATTTTTTTATTAGAATAATTTAAAATATCTATCAATTTTCCAGTGAAAATGATAAATGTTATGATATTTCGAAGTCGTTTGTTCATTTTAGTAAAAGAGATAATGAATTTTGGGTTTTGTATTTGGGATAATGATTAAAGAACATAATTAAAAATAAATATGTGATATTTAATAAAAATATTTAATATAAGGATTATCACAAGGAACAATTCAATGTTGAAAATAAATATTCAATAGTTTACTGTCATGGTAACTAAATAACATATTATAAATACAGGTTAGTTTAGGAATATTCCATTATCTAATGTACAAGAAATACAAAAATTGAAAATATTTGTTGATTTTTTATAAGTTATGGGATACATAAATATGTTATAATATTTATGGACTAAAAACACATGGATTTGTTTTTTAATATCATAAAATTATTATCTTTCACAATTAAGCTATAATAACCATATTATAATATTATTTATAGGACTGAATTAATGTTTCATCATATACTCTTAATGGATTTATTTAAACCTAAAACCTCAAAACAAAAATCAAGTCAATATGAATAAAAATAATTATAGTTGGAAATAAAGAAAAATATAAATTCATAGTATATAAAGACGAGATTATATTTTACATTTTTATTACAATGTAATATATTGAATTTAATAGATTTACTTGTTGAACGAAGATGTTTATGATAGTAAATGGTAAAAATTATGGTTAGTTTTGAAATGCCTTCAATTAATATTTGAGATTTATTTATAGAAAATTTTCTCTAATATTTAAAGGAATAAAATTTTATAGATTGATCATTTTTTCATAATATATATATATATATATATTCATATAGTCAATAGTGAGACTATACTATGTAGTTACATAATTGTGATTTTATGGATGAAATTTATATTTAAAAAAATGGACAGTGTTCAATGAAGCAAGTATGTATGTTATTTTGTTCAAAATCAATTATAGTTTGAATGGGATGAAACAAAACAAAAATATAATAGGAAATAGATTGTTTTTGTTAGAAAAATATAAATATTTAGCTATAAAAAATTTGAAATTTTTGGTCTCTTAAGAGATTATTGTCATGATGAATGCATCAAACATATATTTTATGTGGATGATATACTCTTGGATTATCCCAATAATAAATAAATCATATATGTAACCTTTAAAATAATTGAAATTTTCAAAAAAAAACTTGTGTGTGGATAAAATTGATTCAGCATATCCAGATTTGTAGAGAAAGAAAGTTGAGAACATTTATTCTATTTTATATTAACTAATTAGAGAGTTTTGTAATATTTTCGGAATTACTATATTATACCATACATTGATTTATTTCTTTGACCACATTATATTATCTATACGAAAATCACCCTGAACATATTTTAAGGACCCGAACTAAAATCATCCTGAAATTAAAACTATATAAAATATCTCAATTTTATTTATTTAGTGGATCATTTTATTTTTATTTATTTTCATAATGAGGTCAAAAATCAGACATAAAAAAACAATAAAATACAATTTGTACACTTCCTCTTATTATAAATTTTCATGACGATATAAAACTTTTGGAAATAACATTTTAGGGAAAATGATTATGATTTTCATTTTAAAATATTCTTAGTTCTAAATCATCTCTAATCTATACCAAAGAAAATTTAAATATGGAATGAAAAAAACACAGTAAGGGATATATATACCAGAAGGTATGAAATGTGATAGAAATTTTTAATTGTTCACATCATAAAACATAGTTTTCCATTAACATTATAAAAATAGATCTTAATTAAATTTTTTATTAAACCTAAAATAATAATTAATATTCAATTAATTAATTTAAAAATTTATATGAAAACATAATGGAATAGATAATAGTTATATTTCTCTTTATGCAAAAATGAAAATGCATTAAAATATTTTCCAAAGGACATAACATTTTACACTAAAGGGGTATAATCCCGCATTCAGAAAGAACATTAGTTTTCCATTTAGAATTAAATTATTTCATTGGAAACTCATATGAAATAATATGAATGTAATGTATATATATTTTTATCTTATAATTAATAAAATCTTACAAGATTGTGTGGTCTTTGGCCTTCTAGATTAATGGCACATCATGATTCTATTTGGGTCCATGGAAGATCTCATCAATTCATGGTCTATAGTTCCTCGTAGATGTGATGGATACATTTTTTATATTCAAGGATGTGACTTTAAATTATACAATTAGATAGATAATATGTCTATTTTTATTTGGTTAAGTTTTCCTGGACTTTATCTTCGCTTCCAGAACCATTTAGTTTTTCATATTTTTTGGGATTTAGTTGGTCGGTACCTATGCTCTGATAGAAAAAGAATGTGGTCTGTCACCGCATTTTCTACCATGTCTGTGTTGTGGTCAACATATCCAATACTCTAGTATATAATTTTTGGATTACTGATGGACCTAAATTATGGTAGATAGAGGATGTTATGTTTGAGTCATTAGCAGATTTTTGTAGATCTTGCAACCGCTTAGGCCATCTAGCTTCAGTAGGTCGTAGTGGGTCCTTGATAAAAAAATTTCAAGGGAGAGGGAATGATGAACCTGATGTTCATAATGGATCTGTAGTGGGGGACTATAATCTTCCTAGAAATGAAAACCAAGAGGGTTGATTGTAAGAAGGTCAAGCTATGACCTTACAAACATTGGCACCAGCTATCTTAAGAAGTGGTGGCACTCGAAAGGGGTGGTCTTGTGAGCATGGGAGATTTTGTGATATCGAAACAGCCAACGGTGTTACCTCTAAAGATGTATGTCAAAGATATTGTTGAGATGTTAAAATTGGATTTTAAGGTTTCATGACGTTTAAATGAGTCCACTTCAGTGCCCAAGTACTTTTCATTGGTTGCGTGTCCTAGAAGAGAAATAGGAAGTATTGAGTTGGGAGATATTTTTGAACATCTAACAATTGATACAGTGTCTGGGTATGAAGAATAGGTGGTTGATTTGGATCCAGATAGTGATTCTATATTAATGGATTCAACTTCTAATAGAAAAGACAATACCAAGGCTCTATGGATTGGGAACCAATGTGTGACACTACAATACATGATGCAAATTGTGATGTAATAGAATGTGGTGAAGGTTCTCTCTTCTTGTGTTTTGAGGATAATAAAACACCGACCTAATTAATGTGATGTCATTTTTTATAGCCTCCATATTCGGATGCACCTATGAATGATTCAAATAGGGATCATGATATAGATTCCCAAACCTTTAACATCTGTGATGAGATTCAGAAATTGTACATCCCTTCAAAGGTCTTTAATATATTGGAAAATGTTACTAATGATAACTATTATTCGGGCTTCAAAACTCCACAATCAATTAGATACGGTGAAGTCTCTTTCAATGATGATTTTGAACAGAAGATGCCAAGGTTGGCTGATATTGCTCCCCAAAAGAGAAGCCCTTAGAAAGATCACTCTAATGTTCAATGGAATATGTCCCCCATGTCCACATAAAATACCATGAATGAAACTAATTTGAGGTGAGTGATGTTAATGTAGTTTTATGAATAGAAATGGCTCTGGTAGATGTATTTTGTGATCATAAAGTAACATAAAAACACACAATCTGAATGAGATTCATTGGATTTGGGGAAACGTTGGATTATGGTTCTGGAGATGATATTGATTCATATGACATGTAGGTTTTTGGATTGTGACTTTGTTTAATGTTTCCCATTTTTTTTCTCCCGTGACATTACTTTTTTAAAAAATTTTAAGGGGATCATTCATGTGTCTTCTCAAACCTTTTCAATATTATGGTCACCCATCTTCATGAGTTATTCCAGGCTCAACCATCGTCATGATTTATATTTGGATTAACTATCATAATAATAAATTTTCAACGACAAATTTTGAATAAAAAACATCATTCCAACAAATTTTGATCATAAATAATTTTAAAACACTTTTAAACCCCCATGGGAAAAATTTCAGACATAAAAACTACCATTCCATTTATGAAACATTATTTTTAATATAAATAACAAGAACAATTTAATGAGGTTTTTTCATTGATGAAAAATTGAATGATCAATAAGGAAAAAAAAATATAATATTGATTACTGAAGTGGAAAAAATATTTTGACCCATTATATATTGAAAAGAACATTATTTCATTCTTCTATAATGAAATTAAAAATATTCTCTAAAAATATTTCTTTTAAAACTTATTTAATGAACACCAGAAGAAAGAAAATACATTTAGACTTCATTTCTTTCCACATGAATACATTCATCAAAGATGATTAAGAATGTGTATACGAAATTATAATATTTATAAAATGTATTCATAAATCAAATAGAATGAGGTTTAATGTACTGTTTACAATACCTTCAGAATGAATCATCATGTTCATTATTTATCATCCACATCTTTAGAAAATTTAATTTATTTTACACCTTAGGACCTACATGGTTGAAATTCAGCCTGAAAAAGATGTCTATATTGAAGGAATCTATTTGAAGTTATTTTGATATTAAATAGCCAAACCATTAGGATCATGAAATTCTTATAGAAAAAAAGTGGTGGGGAAATTTTAAAATTGGGGGAGTGTAATTTTTATAATTTATTATAGTATTAATTTAATTTAGAATACTTTTAAAATTTTTATGGATTAAAACTAATATAATTAAAATATAAGATGAATAGGATTCAAAAATATATCATCTAATATAAATGTTGATATGTTTAGGTGATATTTTCACCATCATATATTTTTTTAACCCTATATTTACACTATTGATTATTACCATGATTATAATGATTTTTCAAATTTATGGTAGAAGAAATTTTCTATTAAATGAAATTATTTCCAATTTTAGATCATGGTTGATATTTTAAACAACAAACTATCTTATTTTATAATGATATGATTGATATGAATTTTAAATCATTTAATAAAAAATAAATTATTATAAATTATAATTTATGTCATTTTCTGAATTATATGATATATTATAATATAATATATGTCAAACTCAAGTAATAAGATTCCATATTACATGGATTCTAAGATAAGGAATATATTGTAGAGATGGAGTGGGAAAAATTTAAGATAATATTAAATAACTACTATTTCCATCGAACTATTCACAAAAATATCAGGTGATAATTCATAGAGGTTAATCCAAAGGAAGGATAGTCTGTTACAACATAAGAAATTTTTTACAAGGATTTCAAGTTATGCTTTGGGTTTTGTTATAAAAATGATAGAAAAGTAAATATATTAATTAGTGTTATAAAACCACACATTCCAAAGGCTCCTAAAATTCCATAATTTGGGAGTTATGAAGAAGTGGTTTGATGTTCTGTAAATGGGGATATAGAGTTTGGAGAATGGTCTTAGGGTTATGATGATAAGAAATGAAAGATGATGTTTCAAGAAGAATACCTCTTAAGATAAGTAGAAAGAAAACTATACCACCCACATGTCAAAAATATTGGATGAAGTATCATGAAAACTTTCTTAATGCGTGGTGTAAATTCTTCAAATATGGGAGAGAAGGCCACCATGTGCATGAATATCGAAACATATTTTGGAAAAAAGATAATGTGGTAGAGGAAATGAGAGAACCACCCATAGTCTAATTATACAACTACATGGATCGAGGGAACTATGAATTCCAATGCACTAAACCTCAAATTATATAAGGGAATCAATGCCATTAACCACCAAAGATAGTGGATAAACAGAAGGAGTATTCCATGACTACTATTGATGTGGAGAAAAAAATAAGGTGTACAAGGTAAACTTACTATTCAATATAGAATGGAAAAAATTCTTCCTCTATTATACTGATACACATTCTTTATAACTTGCATGTTTTCTAGAAAAATCGAATGTAACCCCCAAAAACATGATGTAATAGAATATGTAAAAACACCAAGTGGTTAAATAATTGCAACCCAAGTGTTGGACTCTTCTCCTATTGGTTTATGTGGGAAGATTCTTCAAGAAAATCTATTGTTATTTCTATATGTGGAATTCAACACAATAATGGTATTGGATTGGATCTCATTTTATAATTTGCATATCAACTATTAATAAAAGGAAATATCCTTTTATATTCTTAATAATAAATTGATCACTAACAAATTAATAAAAGATAAGGGATCACCTTTGGATAATCCTTCTACACTGTGGGTGTTGATTCCATGTGAAGAGGCACACCTCAATAAAATATTTGAGTCAATGTATGGTATTTACCTATTGGAAAATCCCATTGTGATTGAATATAGATATTCATTTATTAAAGAGATCCCCGAAATTCCCCAAGATAGTGATGTGGAATTCACAATTGATCTCATACCCAAATCTACTTCTTTCCCATAATTTCCCTATAGGATGAACCCTATCGAACTAGAGGAGTTAAATAAATAGTTTCAAGATCATTTTTGTAAAGTGTTTATATTCTTAGTGCATCACATTCAGTTTTTATAATTCACTTTTTCATGAATAATAATTTATTAATGCAGTTGTGTACCAATAATCATGAAACCAACAATATAACTATAAAGAAAATGTATAATCTTCAAAATGATTATTAAATTATTTGATCAGTTGCAAGGAGATCGGTACCTTAGAATGTTGGATCTCTATTTTTTATATCATCAGCTAAAGATGAAAAATGAATATATTAATATGTCTACCTTTCATATAGGGAATGAGAAATATGAATTTATGGTGATTCCCTTCAGACACACTAATTCCCTACCAAAATTAATTGATTTTATGAATAGATTATTTAGACATTACTCTGAAATATTTATGGAACAATTTTTTGATGATATTCTCATCTAATCTAATAGAAAAGAGGAACATGAATAACATAAATGACTTGTGTTGGAGACATTAAATTAGAAGAAGTGTTATGAAAAGTTCAGTAAGTCTGTCTTTTGGATAAATAATGTCACATTTTTGTGATATGTGATCACAAATGAGGGGATTTTTGTGGACCCAAAAAAGTCTATTTAGGAATGGAGAAGAGCCTCGATTTTCAAAAGGATCTATAATTTTTTTGATAATCATGATACTATCAACATTTCATAATAAATTTTCCATGATGGTCAATCATGATAGCACAATTAACAAGGAAACGTTGAAAATTTATCCAGGTAGAAGAAAGTGACAAATGGTTTAAGGAGATAAAGAAAAGGTGTAACACTAAACCATTACTCAAGTTAATAAAAATTGGAGAACTATTTTTGATATACAGTTATGATCCAATGAAAGGAATTTGTTTTTCACTCTTGAGAAATGATAATGTTATATTCTACACCTCATGGTAGTTGATGAGATATGAGAAGAACTACTTGACACATTGTCTAGTGGTAGCAGATCTAATTTTTCGCCTTAATATTTTGGTGGCACTACCTCTATAGTGAGATGTGTGTCATATTGTCTGACTAAAGTATCCTAAAGTATATATTCACTCAAAATGATATCAAAATGAATCAAAGGATATGGTTATAGCTAATCAAAGACATTGTTTCTCTATTCTCATTCATCATGGAAAGGAAAATAATGTACATGGTGATCATAACAGAAAATAACTTACTACTATATCAATCTTGTGGAATGATAAAGACCCTATCTTCATCAATATGAGATATATAGATCTAGAAATCATAAGAGGAGGCAATAAATCGTACATTTCTGAATTAATTCCCAACCATCTATTCCATAGAATATTATGAAGGCACAAATGAATGATCAAGAATTACAAAATAAGGTGAATGCAGTAATGAAAAGAAAGATGCAGGAGATTAATATCGATAATGATGGTGTGATTTGATTTGTAATGAGTATTTTTTCCTTCATCACCTAGGATAAAATAATGTGCTACTAGAAATTTAAAAATATCAACATTCTTTATCCATCTCATGATTAACAAGAAGTATTGTGATCTCTGAGAATACTTCTATTATGACAACATGATGAAAGAGATTGATGAGTATGGCTAAATATTCTTTATATGTAAGAATGTCTATCTTAAGAGATATAAGTAAAAAGGGATGATGAAACCATTTCTTATACCCATGTGAAAATGGTATAATCTCACTATAGGCCTTGTCACTATTCTCTTATAGAAATCAAAAGGAAACAAATTGATATGGGTTGTGGTGGAATGACTCACCATGAATTTTTACGTTATTGCTATTCCGTAAGATCTATCACCTACAATATATAACAATATTTTTGAATTAAGTTGTGGGACTAAATGTAGTTCCACACATGATTGTCTCGGATCATGATCCTATGTTCAAATCAAAATTATGGATGAGTTTAAATTTTTTTTGAGTACAATATTAAATTTTTTCTTGGCCTATCACTACATAAATATTAACTAATCTAAAATTACTGTTTAGACAGTCAATGATATTATACGATCATGCTCTTTAGAATTCAATGGTGGATGGAATCGGCATATCCCATTGGTCGATTTCTCATAAGGAAATATCATTCACATTAGTATTTAGATGGATCCATATGAAGCATTGTAGGTAATGTGATGTAGAACTCAAACATGTTGGGATGAACTACGGAAAACAAGCCATATAGACTTGATCATATGATAGATATGATAGAAAATGTAAATTCTATCTAGAAATGAATCCAAGATGATTACAGTCAGAAAAAGAGCTATGTTGACAACCATCAAAGGGACATGGAATTTGAGGATAGAGATAAATCCTACCTTAAAATATCACCATAGAAGAGAGTAATGATGTTTCTAAAGGGATAATAATTTTGAGGTATATTGGTTGGGTTGAGATCATGGATCACATTGGAGATGTGTCCTTTAAGCTAGATATTCAACCAAATATTGCTCAATTTAATGATGTTTTCCATGTATCACTCATGAGGAAGTACATTACAAATCCCTCACAGGTACTAAATTAAGAGGTGGTATACAAGTAAGATGATATTTTTTATGAGTAGAAACCAGTAAAGATACTCGATCGAAGAGATATGGTTATATGCAACAAGAAAACCCACCTTGTCAAATATGTTTAGAGAAAGCAAAAGTATGATGAAGAAACATGGGAACTATATGATACAATGAAAGAGAAGTTCCCACACCTGTTTATAAAAAATGAAATTTTGAGGGAGAAATTTCAAAAGGGGGAAAGAATGTAATGACCCAAAGGTTTACCATTAGAATTTCTACCTTCTTATAGTAATTTCAGATAATATAAATCACAATAAATCCCTTGTAGACTATATTAATAACTTAAAAAAATTCATTAATGAAATAATATATATTTATAGAAGTTAAGGTACCAATACCAATGAAATAGTAACTTGTCCGTAGGAATAGTCATTTGGTACTTATAAATAGTGAAGAAACCAAATGAAAAGTAAACACACCCCTAATAGTATATATAATATTTAGTAATCTTATAAATAATATTAATGTATAATTATATCATAGTCTCTGTAAAAAAATGTATTAATAATTATTTATTAAGTGTTGGAAATTTTATAGGTCATAACAATTCAATTAAAATTTTATGATTAATTTAAGAATTTAAAATTAAATGCCTTTTCATAAAATGTATTCAAAAATAAATATATTAATGTACTATACTTTTATTATAATTTTATGAGACTTCAAATAATTTTCCATTTTGTTAAAAATTTAGTTATAAATTTAAAATCAATATTTTCCCAATCTATGAATTTTTTTTTGTTAAAAATAAATTTAATCATACATAAAAAATTATTTTCATAAAATGGTTTTCATTATTGAATTCTAAACATAAATATTGGATACAATTTTTTTTTTAATTTTTTCTAAATTACGTAAATTTATTATGATTCGTAAAATAAAATAATATACGATAAATGCTTAATAAATGAATTCTGGTGTCATAGGTGATGTAGTGAAATTGTAATCTCATTATATCAAACTCAGATGATATAATTAATTCATTTTTCTCACGAATCATCTTTATTCCTTGTATTGTGCAAAATAATAAACTAATGAATTAAATTATGATAAAATTCCCCTCTCCTCCACTATAAATAACACCCCACCCTATTCTCCTCACACCTCTCAAGAATTGATCATTTGCCAACTTATTCCCAACACTCTTCCATATCACCTACCGTGAGTCCAATATCATCTAGTCTCATAAAAATACCATGACAAGGTGTAATTAAGAGGATCTCATGAAGAAAATTCTAGAGGTAAATCATATCTATGTTTCTTTTAATTTCATTTTAATTTTATTTATTTTCATATTCTCTACTCAATTACATTCTTCCAAAAGACATTATAACTAAAATAACATAAATATAATTGAATTATATCATTTTAATAGAATTTTAATCATCAAAATACTCTGTATAAATATTTCTCTATAAAAATTAAATCATCACCCATGATGTGTCTATTTACCAACACCATGGGCGATGGAAATTAATTTTCTGTAAAATCCTACAAGGAAGTTAACAAAACCATTTAATTGGTTAAAAAATAATTTAATTTTTATTATAAAACCCTCTTTATGTTTTTTATGTAACATTTAATCATAATACTAAATGATAAAATTAATGAAGTTCATTGTGATAGAAAAAACTACCTAAATTTAGCTAAAATGATCATCATTAACTTTTATCTAATGATTCACCATCATTATATATGACCAACATCATTATATAATAATTTTAACATATGTATTATCATTAATAATATACAATTACCATTACGGATATTTAACCTCATTTTACCCAAACAAACATTCATGCATGCAAGAAAACTAGTCATCATATCCTTGAAAATGGATGCTCACAAACGTTTAAATTAAACTCTATAACTCTTCGTAAATACAACAAAATGAACTCCAAAAAACCATAATTAATTAAATTAATTTATGAAAGGTAATTTAAATGTTAATTAATTAATATAATATGATAACATAAGACATTAAATTCATGAATGAATCCGGACACAAGGTTTGGGGAATCCCCAACCCCAACTCTCTTTAGCTTGATTTTTCCTATTTAACCCCATTTTTAGTATGTAAATTCCATAAATATCATTTTTCTACAATAATATTAACATTTAAAACATATAAATGTTTACTAATTGAGTTTATGACAATCAAAAAGTTTTCGAAGAGAACAATTTTTTCAAAATAACCACCTTTTACTTCATGAGATTATTTCTTTAAAGTTTATGATTAAATTATGTGATTCCATCATTAATTTGGGAACCAAAATTTTATTAATTTATGCATATTAAATGAATTTCATTCAATTCCATTGGTTATTTTATGATATATATATATATATATATTCTATGTGGCATTAACGATATATAATTGTTATAATGTGACACGTGCACCTGGAATTATATAAGGCAATGTAAATGTAATGTTGTGATGGGTGCACCAAAAATTAAATGTCCCTATAATAAATTGGATAATGATATGTATGTAATGAATGTAACATAGTTCCCCATACCTCGTGTATTATTTCATTACATTGGAATTCATAAAATGAATAAAATATAGTAGTGCCAAGATGTTTATTAGTTATGGAAAACTAGATACATACATATGTTTTACATTACAACCTGAAAGAAAAAAAAATATAAAATTTATATTTCAAACACCCATAACTACTATATTTTCCATGAAATTCATTGATAATATATATCTTCTAATCTTGGGGAAATAAAACAAACGAAATAGGTGAGATCAGATGCACAGTAACGATAAGTAATACAACGGATGTAATCATAAATATAATTACTATGCATGTTGAGAAGCTAAAAACAAATGTCATTAAACATATACTTGATCATAATATGGCCGAAATAGAATCATAATGAATAATGCCATAATATAACATAACCAGGGATATTATACTAGACAAATAATCACATGGACTATGAATTACTAGTTTCGTAATGAGGGAAGCTCATAATAATGTATATATAAAAAATATATTCAAGAATCCATGCCAAGAATCTATCAATTATTCAATACAGAATATATTATTAACATTGATACATTACAAGAATATATTATTCTCATGGATTCATTCTAAGAATCTATTAAATGGGTAGACCTCATCTAAAACTATATCTAGTTTGTCACATGATGCCTATAGATGAATTGAGGGGCTATAAAGGCTGTGACCCACCACTTTTTAGAACCAATTCAATCTTCTTATTAATTAGGTGAAAAATAAATGACATATACATTCAGATTTAAACTACCATATAAAATTTAAGTCACTTTCTCCAATCATTAAACACAACACTAACCATTCGATGTAATATAGTGAATAGTTTCAAGAGAGAAAATCCATAGTAAAAATAATCTTAAACCCTTGAAAAAAACATGGTAGATGTAAATATAAAATATATATCCTAATTAATCAAATTAATCAAAAAATCATGTTGAAATAGATGAAAATACACTAAAAATCCTTGTGCAATTCTTGATAGAAATAATCTTTTAATTTAAGAAGATGAGTTATTCTAGAAAAATAATTTTATAAAACTAGAAGTTAATTAATATAGTATTTTTAAAATATAATTAGTCAATTTAGAAAAATAATTGTGTATTATAATAGATTACATAATGGATTAGAAAATATGTATGAATTTGTGAACTTCTATTGAAACATGCATGTTTATAAGAAAGAATGGTTGAATGATTATTTTAACACATGTAACTCACTATAAAATATAGATATATTTTTACTGGTAGACATATATATAATATTGACACAAGATATTATGAAGAGTAAACAAGAATAAATAATAATTTTATAGATGTATGCACAAAATAAATGTAACCCGAATGAAAATTGAAGTTTGGGTAGAAAACACTTTCCACATTGTAGTCATTAGATTCATATACCGTAAAATTAATAATCATCAAATGATACATTCAATACCATGAAAATAAATATATTAATGATATTTTAAATCAATGGTTAGTATACATAGACATTACAGAACAAATAGTGGGGAATTTTGAATATATAAAAATAGTGGAAGTAATATGGGGAAACCCTTACGTTATATGTGAACATTTTTGAAAATTAACCTTACCATATAGGATAATAAAACTAAATCCATCAATTAAATAAATCATAACCTTATCATCATGTATTTTATTAATTATAATTTGATTAAGTTCATTTATGGACTTTTGGATTACTTATAATATACACATTTATCGCTTAGGAGCGTTCATTTCCTTGGTTTTCATGATCGATATACTTGTATATGAGTATGGATGTTCATAAAGAATAGAGATGATTCTCCATAATAGATTTTATATATTATTAATAGACATTTATAAGTGTAAATTCTTATATAATGAATTTGGTAATATGGCATGATGATGAGTTATTAGACAAAACATTAATGAAGATCATTTTGGTGATATATCGATTATTAAGATCTAGTTTTGTCGTATGAATTAATATTATATATATATATAATGGTTAAAAAAATATTAAATAGTTTGTAATAAATATATATTTTTTAAAATAAAAAATTTGTTTCATGACCATAATTTAAGGATAAATTGAATAAAAAATGTTCAGCATACACGAATGATGAAAAACATCACCTCCTAGATGAGGATTTCATTTTTAAAATAAAAGACAGAGGGTAAAAATTTATATGATCAATTTTCAAATTATATGGTATAATTATAGTATATAAGTGATACCATAGTTATTATAATCATTTTTACATATGAGTTGAGAAGATAATAATAAAATATGGAACATAAAAAAAATTACAATGTAAAAGTAATATGATTTTACCTCTTGAGTACTCCTCCTTGAAAACCTCCTTAAGGGAAGGGGTTAAGTCCTTTGTAAGGACCGAGAGATCCTAGACCTGATGAGGGAATAGGAAAGTGTATATGGGTTAAAAATTGATAACATTTCTAGATTATAGTAGTGAATCGAAGAGGGAGTGGAAGTGGTTTTAAAAGTGGTGGAGAGGCATGTTTTTACATTATTTAAATCATTGTTTTATTATTTTTGCTGAAGAATGTTAATATTCTTGATTATTTTGACTAAAAATAGTAATAATTGAATGTAGGTTCGAACCAGTTTTCATTTAGATCATCCATGTCTCAAGCATGACAAAAAAATTCATTTATTGTACATTTTTTTGTAAATTTAGGAATTTCAATATTCACAAATATTCATGAATTTCACAAAAAATCTAACAATTGACCCTATTTATTTATGATGTGTAGAATTAAAATAAAAAATTCATTTTATCCAAATAAATTTCTAAATAAAAAATTAAATTTTTCAGTAAAGTAATTATTTACATGAAAAATATAGATTCTAAATTTTAAACTACTTTTATAATACCTCTAAAAATTAATACAGTCTTATTAAATTATCCTTAAATAATGAGGAAAAATTTTAATTTAATAATAAATTTTAAGAAAATGATTATTATAAAATTAATAAATTAAAATTTTAATTAAATATTTATTACTCAAAAAAATACCGACACAAAATTATTATGTTTTAAAATATTCTATTTCATTCATCAGGTGCCCACATTTTATTTATACTTCTATAGGTGATGTTACTATTCATAATGATCACATTACTCTTCACAGGGATATATTACTATTCATAAGGGTAACATTTTAATTCATAAGGTTATGTTACTATTCACCAATAATTATGTTGATACTATCAATCTATAAATTTCTTATTGAACATAACAATGTATGTCTATTTTTCAAAATTCAATACATAGAGTTGGAAAAATTATGTTTCTTGGGTTGGTTATAAATAACATTCATAGAAAATAATAACATCAAATTGTTTTTTAGAGACATATTATTGTATAAATCACATTATCTATTAAATTTAATATTAATCCCATGGCGTGTAATAATGCATCTCTTCATAAAAGTGAAATATGATTGAATATGAAGCTAGCTTTGTTTACAATTATGTGTACTAGTTGACAACTAAGATCTGATGTTTCATTTTTTTGAATTGACATATTCCAAACTTTTTCTTAATTATTACTCTTATAACTATTATCATATGCCTATGGAATGATTATAATAATTTTTCTCAACCCATGTTATAATCATTTATGTTATTATACATCATCTTACTAGCCTTTTAGCTCAACCATTTTTGTTTTACATCCCCAAGTGATTATATGAAATAAGTATATTTCATGATCCAATAGAAAGCTAGAGAAGAAAGAATTGAATAATTTTTTTGTTTTTTGTATATGATATGTGTGGCCCTAATTATCCCATGACATTAAACATTTATTTCCTCATTATATAATGATTTTATGTTTTTTGTCATTAAATTTATGTAATAAGATATGTATGAAAAATCAGGGTCTCTATTGTTTCTGATGATTAATTATTTATATTAATTAAAAATATTCAAAAAATTATAATTGTACATCTCCCCATATTTATAGAAGAGAATAATCTCTCTTAAATTATTTACACACTATGATCCTTTTTTGTCAAAAAACTCTTAAAAACATTTATTTCCAAAAACACTCCATACAACCAAGAATACCTGATTCCAAAAAAATAACATCCTAATAAGGCTTAATGAGAAAACCAATGTATATTTTCGAAATAATAGTTAAAATTTATTATAGAATGTTTACAAATTAGTTTTTATTCCACCTCCATCAAATATTCTATAACAACGATGAAATAATTACATAATTTTTTTTAAAAATTCTTAAAAGTTTTTATGATTATATAGATTTCATTTTTCATATATTTTCATATCATATGATAAGTGAAATTATCACTTATTCATACATGATAATTAACACCTCTATAAGTGATGTGTTTCATTTTTTATCAGTAGATTACATAACTAGGTAAAATGATCAGTCATATGAATGCATGTAATATATAATACATAATTATATTTATTTAAATCTAATATATTAAAAATCTAAATACCCTTTCCATTTGTTGTAAATAGATAGCATAGCATGTGAATACATGTCAAAATCCACCTATATGATATTATATTATTCAATTTTCAATTATAACTTACAAGGATAATTAAAATCATTGAAATAAAAAACATGTTATTTATAACATATTAATAATTGTAAAAAATTAAAATACAAAAAATATTATTTCATTTCCACTTTTAAGAAAAATTAGATCACATTTCATTCATACATACCAAATATCATATCAATAAAACAATGTGAATCACAGTCCATGCCTATATTATTTTTTTAGTATTAAATGTCTGTAATGTATAAATATGAAAAATATATGATTTTTTTTGGATTTTGGAGGAAATGGATCCATAACCCCCTTGACCATGTCTATCACGCATTAATTGAATAACCCCAAATTTCCCAACATGACCACAACAACATTAATAAATATTTCAAATATACAATAAATGAAATACTAGGAATGATAATTTTGAAAATTACATTTTAATGATTACTGATGAACTTAAAAACTAATATAATTATATAATTATTCAGTGTTTGGATTGAAAAATATATGTAGTACTTATGGTATGGGTTTTGTAAATGTTATTTTCATTGTTTTTAAAATTTTCTGTTTATATCCATGTTATTTGAAATATTCAAAATTGACATTATTTATTCATATATAATAAATAAATTTTATTTTAGAATATTTTTTATTTATTATATTTAATGATTAAAATAAGAATATATTAATCTTTTATAGTATCTTTATTTATTACTTTTTCAATAAATTACATAAATAAACAATCATATATTTTTAGACCACAATTCCCCACCCCCATTGACATTATATATTATCAAGATTCATATAGAAGATAAAATTGTAATATAAAGTCTATTCTATTGTTTTTCATATAGGAATTATTCACATTTATTATTTTTTAATGAAAAATTATATTTCATTAAATGATTAAGATGAAAAATAATGGGATGTTATTATGGTAACAAAAGAGTTTTCAAGGGTTTTATGATGAATAAGTGCCAAAAAATATTATGTGTTCGTGATATGTTCATTTAATATTATATATAACTATAGATGATCTATATATATCCCATGTTGATATGAGATCATGATATATATCTATAGTGCACAGACTAATAATGTAGTCTTTAAAGGGTAAAGTTATTTAGATAACCATGTTGGTACCTTCAATAAATTTAACTAGGATTTAGTCCATCTAAAATTAGATTAACACAAGTAAACATTTGTTAAAAATATAATTCTACAACATAAATAATTCATTATTACAATTAATTTTTATGGAAATATTTTATTTCTTATGGTATAGAACGATTGTGATTTTTTCAAAGGTTAATTATTTGATTCTTAATGAATGATTTTCATGACACCTTAATTATGTTCATTATTATTTTTAATAAATTTAAATATTTTTCATTGAATGTTTTTATTGTCTCATGTTGATTAGTTTTAATTATGTGTTTGATGTTTTATTTTGTAAAAGGTAAATATTATCATTAGTTTTTTTTGTTTATTTCTAATCTAACATGATTTAATGGTTTTTTATATATCTTACTGGTCTTTTTTATCATTCAATTTTATAAATTCATTTTATAGTATCTATGGTTATGTGGGATCTCTTTAATGTTAAATTTTACCATTATGATGAATAATGATTAATTAAGTATATGTTTTTTCAACCAGACACATGTTGAAATTTAATAAAACTTTTTTTTTCTGTAAAAATAGACATTTAGTGGAACTATCAAATTTTTATTATAAGGGATTTCCAAGTAAGAAATACTCTAAATTATAAAAATACTTAAAGTTAAGTTATCTTAAAATTAATAAATGGAATTTCAGTTATAAAAACTATATAAGTATGGGTTTTTTAATTTATGGTTCAATGTTTTCATCCCTTGGTGATAGACATAGAAAAATAAACCAATTATCAATAATTTACTATATTTTCATTACTATTTTTATATTTCAATCAAGGAAATTTTGTAAGGGGTATATTAAATAGGCATTTCACAAACACATGAGTTAAATTTAGAACTAAATTTTATAATTAATGGTAGGTTAAAGAAACTCATTAAAAAATACATCTTTATATTCATGCACAATTGGAATATATTCAATGTTGAGATTCCCCCCAACTATTTTGGATAGATATCCCTTTGGAATTTGTAAAAATTCTTATACAATGGATATAATTTCCATTGTATGTTCATGTTCATACCCACAATAATAAAACATCATTGGTTTATATATAATATAAAATTTGATTTCCCTTAGTCATCAATTTATTAGGGATCTATAAAATTACTGGCATTCCGGGAGAAAAAATCAATCTAATTTAAATAATAGAATGAATAATTTTTTTTATTAAATCCCATTCCTAGAAACCTCTACTGGAGTGGAGTTATAGGCCTCATATATTACATAATAACATTAATATTTCTCACATATAATTTAAAATATTATATTTTTGGTTGTGAAGTGATACCGTTATTAATGTATTCTGATGTAAAAACGTTATTAGAAATAAAATAAATAATAAATTTGTAGTTCTATAAGGTATTATTGGCATACCTTTCACCACAACATTCTCATATACCATATCGACAGTGGTTCTCACATTATCATTCCCGTTATCTCATTAATTAGAACTTCTAGACACTGATTTTAATCATTAACCTTTGGAATATTATAATTATTCTCATAATTCACACGATACATTATGATGTAGAAGTGCAGTGTGTGTATTGATTTTTTCTAATATTTAAAACCATTCTTATTGTTGTCTTTCCTCTTTATATCTATTCCGCATTCACATGTTGGATGACCTTAATTTTAAAAACATGAATCATTTTCCACCCCCCTTAAGTCATTAATCCTGATAATTCATTTTACACTTCTAGAATAATTGAAGAGTCATTTTTAATCCTCTAGGGGTTTTATTTAAATAGTTTCCTCCAAATTTTATAATTATATTCATATCATAACAATGAGGGAGATTAGAAAATACACTCATTATATTTTCATTTATGATGATTAAAATGATTAAATTATCTTTCACATTCATTTTTATCATTTTTTATCCATCTTAATACAATTTAGTAAAATAATAATGAAATATATAAAAATAAAACTAAAATAAAAAGTGTGCACAATCAACAAAAGAAATTCAACATAATGTTTCCTAAATTATGAAACATTGTTATCATACTATAACACTTTTAGGTTCACTATATATCACTTCCATTCAATCATATGTCATCTTAATATAATAGTTTATATTTTTTATCATGATAGGTATCTACTGAGAAAAGACAAATTTCATTATTAAAAATATAAATCAGATCCATATTTGTCTATAAAAAGTAACATTTTATTGATCTCTATTTATAATGGTAATGAGGTCAATTGGAATATGATCAGTCCAAATGAGATCTTCTCCATTTTCACCATGGTTGGTATTCCCATCATATTGACCATTGGCCTCCAAATGGACATGAGTGAAGTTGTAATAAATAGATGAGATGATTTCCATGAAATTAATCCATCTATAAGTAAAATTCAAGCGGACATTAACAGATCATATTATGATAATTAAAACAATAATAGTGCAATAACATTGTAGCCAAATATGTTTCCAACATATTTGTTTAGCATGCTCAATCGCAATGATAACACTGTGAATATCATCTTGAAGAGAATAAGCTTCTCTACATGATCCATGTTGACATCCTAATACATACCCATGATTATCCCTAAAGACATCCCCATATATCTATAGAATTGGATTATGTATTGAAGATCCATCAGTGCTAATTTTCATCCATCCCACAAATAATGATTCCATGAAAACAAAAAATTTTCTATAGGGTTGAAAATAATAATGTTACGTCCAATTCATCTATTAATACATAAATAACGAATTTAAGTATTACAATATGGAATTTGAGATAACTTTTACTATTTTAAATCATCAAAAAAGTGAGACAAAGTAGTATGAGGAATTGAAGATAAAGTATCTTATACCCATTTAATATAATCCTTCCTTATATTGGTAACCAATTATAATGCAGAAAATTCAAAGAGAATAACAATTATGGTAAGGGATCTGATGATGTTTCCATACATTGACTAAATATGGAATTAAAAAAGTTCATGGAACCTTAATTTCAAAAATATCAAAAAAATATTTCCACATTGTTGAAGTAGTAACATAGCTAAAAAATAAATGATCTGAATTCTCCCTATGGTGATGATAAATAGTATAACCAAAACATAATGATACACCATATACATGTAAAAAACCATCCATAGAATTTTGAAAGGTGCTAACATCCTAATGATAATTAATTGAGATGGAATAATGATACTTATTTTTCAATTTCTTTTTCCACTATATACCAACATTAGGATGAGTAAAATTTTCATAATATAATGTTAAAATAAGTAAACCACATACGGTAGGATCCCACACAAAAAAATCTCCACATAATGGGAAACACTTATTAAAAACTAAGTATTTTATATGTTCTTCTATATCCTCCATGTAACCATTTTTATATATGATAAAAATATTCAAATTCAAATTTCTGTCATCAAAAATATGATAATAAATCAATTGATCTCTAATCCAATTTCCAATCAATAACATAATATAGGTTACATGTTAAAAAAATTCATAAATATCAAATTCTTTTTGATGAAAACTAAATATATAACAAAATAAATAATTTTTTTGTACACTAATGTTTTAGTTCCAATTGATATTAGATACATAATCGAATTATTTCATTAAATATAATAAAAATACACTTAGGATATTACTCATTTTACCATTAATAGATGCTTACTTTATAATTTTTTTTTATAACTAGAAGAAATTAAAACATAAGAAAACATGATATCAGATTATTAGTAAGAATTATTATGTGATATATCAATAATTGAACACACATGACAATAATATATGTTCAAGGTTTTCATATAATTATCCAAAAATATGAATCTCACAACCAATCAATGACATCATAAAATTAATATTTCTTTCTTATACTTATATTTTTTATTTTTACCTTGATTTTGGGCTCTATGATGGGAGATGTAAATTTTTTTCGAACGTTTCCAAGGAATCATGGTTAGGTGATGAGTTTGGGAAACTATTAAATGGAAACTATGATCCATCTATAGTTTTTGTAAGTTATTAAGTCATGGTTATCACTCGTTATTCTATAATACAAAGGTAAAAGTTGTAAGCTGGATAGTGTTGAGCAGCGTTGATTTGTTTTTCATGGCATGTTTTGCAAGTACTGTTTGGAAATTGTGCAACACACATGAGATTTCTGATTTTTTTTCATTTTGAGTTATTTTTATTTAAAGGTTCCCACTATCCATATCCAATTTAATCCGACTTATATATCTATCATTATTAACATATTTTATCATGTTATATGGACTTCTAAGTTTAATTTTTCCTACTTAATTGTGGATTTCAGCCGAAATGAATGAATAACTGGGTCTCCTTCTGTCTATTTAATTTTTCATCTAATTTATCTCATTTTATAAAACCCTAATGGTCCTGGTTTACTAATATTGGTTGTTTAGTGTAAATATTTGATATTTGATGAAATAAATTTTTTCAAATAAATTGAATTTCCTCGATATATTTCATTTCATGTATCACTGAGTGTGGAAAACAGTATTTTACTATTAATATTTATATTTAAGAATGATCATCATAATATATATATTAAATATGGAAATTTGAATAAGAATAAATGAATTTTTAAATTTATCTATAATGTTTTCAAATAATTAATATATATTCATAAAAAATTATTTAGTTTTCTGTAATGTCTATATATTTATTGAAAATATACTTTTCTCAAAAAATAATTCACATTGAATCATTTAAAAAAACTAATAAAATTATATTTATTCTAATTTTATATAATTAATTTGAAAAATTTATTGTAATTCTAAATAAACAAGTCAAAATTATCATATAGGGAAATCATGATAATTTATGAAATGTTAAATTTATTGATATATTACAACCAATTAGGTTTCTATCTTACCTTTTTTATAAGGAATTTGCAGGATGTATTTGGTTTTGATATGGCATTAAGAATATAATTAGGAAAAATAATATTAATTTCAACCGAATTTATGTCAGTGGAATCAAGTTGATATCAAATGTTGATATTAAAACATTATATAATTGTAAAACAAAATATTTATGAACTCCTTTTCTAATTGCATTTAGAGGTTTCAATTTAAATTAAATTCTACAACTTTTTTGAATTTAATTATGTATATTTGAGATCAGATTTGGAATTAAAAAAATTAATACTAAATAATTAGTGAAATATAATATTTTTCTATACAATAAAATTTAAAAACAAAAAAAAATTAATTTCCATGGTTATGTATAGAATGGGTTCGCTTGGGGTTAAACTAATTAGATGTGGTTTACAAAAAATTTAGTAAGAATCCAATTAATATTTTATATAAAAATTTCAACTATATAACATATAAGGATCTATAATGAACATTTTTTTGATATTTTTGGGATTTCTAAAAAATTGGTGTATCTATTTATTTCAAAAAATTCTATGTGAGTCATCTCTATGAATTTTAAAATAGAACCCCACCTAACTCCTATTCACAGTACAACATATTTTTTGAACAATAAATTACTTCCGTATATTCTCCAAATGTTTCATTTATGTTGTGTATATACATCTCATGAATACATTATATGATTATTCTATTGAAAATTACGAGGATATACATATATGGTTCTTTAATTAATTTTGTTGATTGTTTAAAAGAAACCAAAATGGTTATGCTTTTTATATTGCAATCTTATTATTTATTATGATTTTTTATGAGTATAAATTTGATTAGAAAATATTTTTATCTATCTCTAAATAAAATCATGTATTTTAATCTCTCAATTTATTTTATTAAATTACTTGTTTTATTTTAATTTTATTCTCTTTTTATACTAAATAATCAAAAAGAATGCTTCTAATAAAAATAAATATTATTTCTATCTTCATAAAAAATATTTTATTCTTTCATATTCATGTTATTTAAAAGTATTTTCAAGAATTTTTTAATTTTTCTAATATTAATTTTCTAATTAATTTTTTTTATCATTTCATAAAATTACTTTAAAAAGAATCTTGATTTCATTTTCCAAATAATATAATTTTCAATTTTTTTAAAAAATGTGAATGAAATAATCATTTTAATGTGTAAAATGTGAATTGTATTTTATTCCATCATGGACACTTAAATATTTAATCATTACATTGAATTATGAAATGATTATTTGAATATAATTTTTTTTCTTTAATATTTTAATTATTTTTTGAATTTTTACATTTCAATTCTGTGTTGAAATAATGTTTTCAGTATGAAATGTTTCATCTAATATATCAAATTAATTTTCAAAATAATAAAACATCCTTTATTATTACATATGATTAAGTTGGTATTTGATCTCATAATACCATCCTTATTCTTTTTATGGATGGTTAATTATTATGATGAGAATATTTTTATTTAATCTTATTCCTTTTAGGTGGGTTATTCTATGATGAACTGAATAAATGATTATAAAACGATTTTATTTTCCATGAGTTATAATATGATTAAATTGATATAAAACTATTTTTCTTTTCATATGTTATGATGTGATGAAATTTTTATGATATTTTTGAAATATTATGTAAGAAATTAATTATTTTATAGGTTGGAATTATGTACCCTTCTAATGCATTGGGTAAATATTGAAATCTTTAGAGATAAACAAGACTAGAATGGGGGGTAAACCTATGTTAGTAAGGTAATCTATCGAATATAATAATCATTTGAGAAAAAATTTACTATAATTATGGATTGGGGAGTAAATCCATTCACCTACTATACTCTTATCTATGATCCTTTGCTACTATAAAAATTACTTTATATGAGAATATGTATACCCGGAATATATGATTATGCCAATTCTAAGATATCAAAGATCATGTTTATTTATTATTTTAGGGTTTATACCTTATGAAAATCCATGATTTATTCCATGACATAATATTATTTTATTTGTTATATAGTTTATGATTTTAATATGTTGTTATCATGGTCTTATACACTTATGAACATGTGATTCTTATTGTTTCATTTATTTCTCCCTTTTTTCCATTACTAAGAATATACACTCATAATTTATTATGTTTCAATTAAATATTATATGAATAAATTATTCAAATATTATATTTCAAATAAGGATTATAATTATGATGATCATAGTTATATATAACGTATTTCAATTATGAATACGTTTTTTATGTGTCTATGTTTTCAGAGACACTAATCCTTTATTGTCCTCATGAATGTTTTTGTATAAGGATATAAATAGTAATAAATTAATATTTAATATCTATATATGTAAATGTAGGGTCATTATAGTGGGTATCAGATGATAGGTTTAGTTTCCTTTTGGACCTAATATGAGAAATCATTAGTGATAACCCCATCGAACTATCTAAGGATCGATAAAATTATTATAAATGAGGTAGAGTTTTGGTGATGGATATACAAAGTGGATTCCAAGAATTTTTCTTCCTTGGTGGGTTCAATATGTGTATGTGTATTTGGAATTGTTTTAGTAGTTTTAAAAACTCCAAAAAGAGTGCATTAGGCTTACACTGGTGCACGATAATGGGTCATGCTACAGACTTGGTTTCACACTACCGAGGGATATTATCTACAAAATAAATTACAATTTAAAAACCAAAATTAGGTAACTAAATATATATTTACCATGATTAAACTAGTATAATCCTCATATGTCAAAAATTAAAAATAATTTTCATTATTTATGATAACCTATAAAGTATTTTTCAAGATTATGTCGTTTCCCACTATGATTATTATTAGTCACAATAATATTTTTGGTAATATTCAATGCATCTAACATAATGGAACCATATTAAAAATAAATGTTATTGAAAAAGAAATTATTTTCCACCTATATAAAAAAATTATATAGTTTATGCAGTTAAAATCCTCATTAATAATCCAAAAAATTATTCTATAGCTATTAATAATACTGAACATCCATACTAATATATATGGGACCAACATTTTCTTGATTCAATTATAAGAAAACATCCACCCTATTTTTTTGGTTCATCCAATCAACTAATAACTGAGAAATTGATCAATACCATTTAAATTATATTTTATATTCTATTGGGTTTGGATAATGAGAAATATAATTTTCTTTTTATTATTAGATGGTGAAGAATATCCATAGTGTAATATAATCATGAATAATAATAAAAACATGAATTGATAGATGAAATGATTTGTATTGAGTTTAGGATAATTTCTTTTACCAAAAAACCCCATTTATTATTCATGTGAATATCTAAAATCAATTCATTGTGACGAAGTAGTTGAATGATTAATTTGTTGACACATATGAGTTAAATTTTACATGACTCACAAGGTGAGCTTATGGTATTAACATCCAACATTATTGTAAGGTTGATCGATACTTCAGTCCCTTAAAACTAGTCTCTAAAGGGCATTGAACTTAATGGTTTTTAACATCCATGAATAAATATTTTGATCTACTATCATAGTGGAAGTATATATTTTAGTTTCCAATTAATACCATTATTTTTACATGAAATTAAAATTGAATTCAATGTAAACTATAAAAAACATAGAAACAATGATATGATATTTCATTCATGCTAGATGTATGGAAGGAAACTTAGATAAAATATACATAACTTTTAATTTTATGTTTTATTTTATAGAAATGAATGTAATATATAAATTGAATGTATAATATATTGGAAGAAGTTTTATAATTGTTAAAATAGTAATATTGATCCATATAATAAATCACCCACACTCCATTGATTCAAATACATGGAGTACGACCATTATTCTATATAGTGACCAAATTCAAAGGTAAATGATGAAAATTGACCTCAATTATTTGACACAAGATATACACATTATATTATAGATGATAAATACTAATGGTGTATAAAAATAACACCTAGATTATTTGATATTGAAATTTATATTAAAACAACTAATATAACTGTGATTGTACCTCTATTATATGATTCCTCTTTAGTTAAGGACTGTTTGAATATTATTACTTTATGCCTTGTTATTATCCCTATAATTTTATTTTCTATTATCTAATGCATGGATTGGATTTCTATATACAATGACCAGATAAGTTTTTGGTGAAGGGAATTATTGTTTGATATTCCAAACTAAACAAGTGTAATATATTTATGCAATTATATATATGAACATATTATTGAAATGACATTCATTTTGTGGTTACTAATTCCATTTCAAAAGGGTTTTTTTATCATATATGGTTGGGGGAAAACTAAAAATATATTATATGATAATTTTCATGATTTTTTTATAACATCAAATATTAATTTTATAGTCTCACTTTGAATCATGATGTTTTTTTATGAAATTGAACTCATATAAGTTTTGATACTTCATTAAATGACTCATTATAGAATACCAATTTTTAAAAACAACAATTGAATAAAAATATTATTGAGTAAATTGGCAAGGGATTAATTTATCAATGTGTGTCTTCTTTGGTTACACTAATTATTTTTGTTATGGACGAAAATGGAGCTATATGACTCGGCATTTATTATCGATAAATGAACAAGAACACAATCAAGGAATTATATCATATACCAATTATTTATGAATTTTTTCACCAGATTCAAGCAGAATAAAGTTTCTCCAAGGATTATATTCATTATATATATCATAATTTTCTGGTCATGAATGATGATATTCCCAAGACATCATTAAATATAATTCATGGAAAATATAATTATATAGTTAACCCATTTGTACAAACTAATCCCCCACCCCATATCTATGATGTTAATTAATACAGTCATTAAAGATTACAGTCATTAGTTTTTGATGTTATTGAGAGATAATTTTCATATATAAGAAAAAAAAAATAAAATCATTAACATCACATGTGAATAATTTTGGACACTCTATATAAAGATAAAATGTATGAAAAATTTAAAAAGCATGATTTATATATACAAATTAATTTATTTATTGGTCATATAATTTCAAGATAGAATATTTAATTTACTAGGGAATATTTTTCCATTCAAACCATGGTGACTGATATCCATAGAACTCATAGTGTGTCTAGAGATTATAATTTTTATGAGAAATTTATCATGTCTTTCTAATCCATTCATTAATTTTTCTAGGAAGGGAGAAAAGTTCCTTTGGAAATATTAATGTAATGAAAATTTATAGAAACTAAATAAATTTTTAGTCAATAAAAATGTTCATATAATACCATACAGTTGATAAGGGTTTGTAATCTATAGTGTTTCATCAAAGTAGTGATTCAGATTTAGACTTATGAAAAAATTATATGGTGATAACTCATGCCTCATAATAATTTAATTTTAATCAGAAAAATTAAAAAACAGTTGCTTTGGAGTTACCTATAGAGGTTTTGTAATTAATGATATAAATAATTAAATTAAGATATGATTTTGTGAAATACATAATAATCATAATGATTAAATTATATATTCACATATAAATAGTTGAATATGAACCAAATATTATGATGGGAATTTATTAATGTCTATGTATGCCCAATATATTAACCAAATGGGAATGTTAATAAGGTGGATGATTCTCTAGGTCCAAAGGATAATGATAGATTATCAATGATGAGGATCACTAATGATCCAATATTTTAGTATTTTCGAATGATACATCTTTATAAATTGGTGTAAGTGGTGAAATAATATCTTTCTCTATAAAATTTTAACATCCATACAAGTAAAATAAATGAGTTGAAAAGTAATATGAGGTGTCATAGAAGTTGGTCAGAAATATTCATAGGTATAACATTTATTATTATGGAATTATATGGTTTACAATTTATTTATTTATTACAACCATACCAAATTTATTGAATCATCTATTAGATGAATCTCATAGTTATTTACTCTGAATTAATACATTATGTATAACGATATATAGATATTTAAAAGAGTATTTATTTTGGGCTAAAATAAAGAATTATATTTTATATTTTTTAACTCAATGAAGGATAAGAGATAATGTAATGTCTATAGGAAAAAAGTATATGTAGTTATTTTAATGATTAAATATACCATAATTGAAATGGGAAATAATCACCATTTATTTTTTAATGAGACTCCAGATTAAATATAAAGTGAATAATTATAAATGAGTTGTAGTTGATCTATTTAAAAATTCATCACAAATCATCCCTATTAGAGAACATTTCTCTATAAAAAAACATTCCACGGATTATAATAAATTATTATTAATGCTTCATAGAGTGCAACATTCTATTGTATATGATCCACATATATGTTTTAATTTTATTTTATTGGGAATTCATCAGCAAGAATGTGGTAGAAGTTGAGTATCAACTGTACATTTATTTTTTAGATACATGGAATGTCTAAGGAAATATTTATAAAACTAGCGGAAATGTCAATATTATTTTCTATATATTTAAATGGAATTTGGGATCAACATATTCTTCATGTTGTGTATTATCATAATAATATCTTTTACTTGATAACTTGAATGGATCATTATAATGAATTATATGGATATAACTATATAACCTCAACGTTTAAGGAATAAGTTTGAGAAAAAATGGTATTAATACCACAAATTTCTCAAGAAATGTCCTAGAATGTTAGATTTATTCAAAAATACACATGGGAATCACAAATTCTACAGGTCAATTATGGGGGAGGTTTTTAATTTGATATGGAATTTAATGTTGGTAATAAGGTTTTTCAATGAGTTTCTCCATGTAATAAATCTATTAGACGTAGAAATAATGTAATGTAGATACCTATATATGTTACCTATTTAAATATCCTTGATGGAGTAAGGATATTAACATATCTAGATGAACATCCACCAAAAATTTCTAAACTCAATGATGAGTTCCTTGTATCTATCTCGATGAAGTACATACCAAATCCATCCCATGTACAAAACATAGATGATACACCACCTGATCATGGCCTTTCCAATTAATAACATCCTCCAATTATGTTTTTAGTATAGAGAAAATGTCTCACAATACTGGACTACTCACTTGGTCAATGTTTAGATCAAAAATAACCATAATCATTAAGTCACATAGGAATATAATGATATTTTTATGAATAATAATATAAAATGATTATATTATAGTTATTAAAATCAAAGAGAAATATTCATTTAATCGTGGTAAGAATATAACACAATGAGATTTGATGAAATATTTCTTAAAAAAATTAATTTGATTGATATATCGCATTATGAGCAATTGTGAGTATGACGAACCAAAAAATACTATTAATATAATTATTCAAACATGGATATTCTGACCTATAGGATAATAATTTTCTTATTATAAGAATAAAAAAAATAAAAAAATTAAATATTATATTTTCATATAAATAAAATATATTGGAAAATAAGTACATAATTATTCATAAATCAATTATACACATAAAAAATTCTTATTTCTAAAAAAACTTTGTTGATTTACTTTCAATAAACAAATAATAATATAATGTTTTTATATATTTTGAATGTTTATATTAAAAAATGATTTATATTTTTCTGAATAAATATGTTCAAATTATCATAGAGTGAATTTTTGGAAATTTCTGAAAAGTTTATTTTTGATGATTGGTGGAAAATAAAAGGTTTTATTAAATTTACTAATTTTATTAAATCATTTTAAAATTATATTTTTTAAATGGTGATTTTAAAAATATATTTACATAATAAAATATGATAAATCCAAGTTAGGTTATTTGAATACATTTAATATTGAATTTTGATATTAAAAAATTTAATACTCATGTAATCACATTCTTTTGAAAACCTATTTTTCATCACAACAATGGGTTTAAATTTAAATAAAAAATTTCAACTTACGTAAATTTAATTTAGTAAAATTGATTCAAAATTTGGTATCAATATATTTAATATTATATAATATGGTGAATTGACATTTGGGGCACAATGAATAGTATAAAGAGTAGAAATTAATTAACAACATTTCTGATAATTGGGTTCACTGAGGGTAAAAGATAATAGATTATGATTTAAATGACCTAAAAACATCATAAAAAATATTTTCATCCTTATGTTTCAAACATATCTCAAATATGGTTCTAGAATTTGAAATTTTTCGAGCCTTGTGGGTTCTGTAATATGTGGGTATATATATTACATTGCGTACATTCCAAGTGTGTCCTCTCTTTTTCATAAATGACTCTACATCTCTTCTCCTCCTCACACATCCAAGACAACTTGGTTCGGCACGACATTGTCTAGTTATATTTCTTTTTTCCATAATCATGAACAAAATTCATTAGTTTTATTATAAAAACTGTATAATTTTTTTTTCTACAAACAAATGGATGTTTTGTGATGATGTTACGGGATTGAACGTGTATTATGGAAGTCATTCTTTAATGTAATAGACTTTAATCTAACTTTTATTACTATATGATACAATAAATATTCTCAAAATGTTTTTTATATCATGTGTATACTTGAAATTAATCTCATTAATGATCCTAATCATTAATATTATGTTGTTATGTATATAGATATGATTTTATTTCCTTATTGGGTCTTACTGTTCCCATGCTACTAATGTTGTACGGGGTTTTTAATTAAAATATTAGTGTTTATTTATAAATTTTATTATTCATCCATTAATAAAAAAATTATGATATATATCTCTATAAAATTCTAAATTTTATTATCCTTTAGTTTTATAAAGAATATACATATTTTTTCTTTATTTAGTATTTAGGTTCTCAAGAATCTTATAGAATGTTATAAAGAAAAATCAACTTGTTTTATCTCTTCGGTCGAATAAATTTTTTATTCCAGAACCATGTTCTATAAAAAAATATTTTCATGAATGTTTTTAATATTCTAATAAGAATATTTAATTTTTACCCTTGATTTACTTTTTAGTAAATGGTTTAAAAGGAATCATCATGATGTTTTCCCAAAAAGGTATGTGTAACATTTTTTAGAAAATAGGAAGAGATGATTTTTCTTAAAATAATGACCTGAAGGATATTTTCTATCATATTAACCATATAATTAATTAGGTATAACATTTAAAATTCAATTGTTATTTTAAAATAATATGTATTCATTAAATTTATATAATATTTTCTATTTTAAATACACGATTTCAAATTTGAATGAATTTATTCTTCAAGAAATGATCCTTGTGATTGTTGTAATTAATATTCAATCTATGTTTTCATCCATTGATGATACTTATGTTTATAGGGGATACAATAAAATGAAAATTCCATTATTCATTCTAAAAATATTTTATGATTATTATGCGAATCAGTTCGTCAATGTTCTTCCATTTGTATTGATTATGTTATGACGAATTTAAAAAATTAATATGAAACTCAATTCTTTCGAATGGGTTATACAAATAACAAATTTTTATAAAAAATAATTCCTTATCCTGTGAATTGATATGATAATTTCTTAGGATATTATGGAATAAATATATAAATATATAATCCTTATGTGATGGGTTGGACCTATATATCCTTCCATTTCATTTTGTAATTATTGATATGTCTTGAGATAAATGCGACCGCATTGCGTAGTAAATACAATTAAATAAGAAACTCTATCCTCTATGATGGCATTGGTAGTGAACATTGAATTGTATAATGGTTTTTGGAGTATATCCATTTTACTATTATTTTCTGGCCATGGAGTCATTTATAAAAAGGATTTGTTTTAATTATTATCTTTATGTCAAAAATATATGTTTATGGAAATACTATTCTATAAAGAACATGTTCATTTTTAAAATTATAATTAATACCTTATATGATTCCAATATTTATCCTTCTAGTCAATATAATTATATATGTTATAAATGGTTTGTTTTTTATATGTTCTCATAGCCGTATGATCATGTTATGATTAAGTGATATTAGATATATCCCTCTATAACCCTTAATAAGTAATATGGGCCCACCCTTTCTTATGTTACCATTACCAATGTTATGAAGAATTTAATTCAGTTCTTCATGTATTATAACCATTGTTGTTATGAAAAACCTAGTAGTTTATAATTTTTTACAAAGAACTTCCCCACATGGTTGCTCCCCTTGACCACCACAAAACCCACCTCTAAAAGGCCATGGGCTGCCGGATATTACTGAGTAGGTATATCCCACAAATGAGAGGAATTATCCTAATGTACATATTCACATTCAAAAATATACTAGTACATATGATGATAAAATTTAATACAGCAGAAATAATTTATGCATATATCTAATATCACACAATAGAGTATGATAATATAAAAAATTAAAATGAAAAAGGGGTCAATTGGTTGGGGTTCCACCACAGAATATGTAAGCATGAAGATCTGGAAAAATTGTAAATGAATAAAGATGAAAAAACCTTATTAGTTGATTTTTTTGTTGACAGGGATTTATAAATATATATATATATTATATTTTTATATTATTTAATCAAGTGGAATTTATGAAATCCCTTGTTAAAATGGAATCATCGCTGAAATAAGAATGAATCATTCTGAAAAAACATAGAAAATTGGATATCCATCAATAAATAATAGATATGAATCACTAGAAAATTTATATAAATTTTTTATTGTTACAGATGAAATTATTTCTTCATTATAATCTAAATATAAGATGAAATTATGTAATCCATTCATAATTAAGATTCAAATTGATATGAATGATGTGAAGGAGATGGAACCCAATTATAAATGTTGCTTTTAAATTTGATAAATGGACCATATCCTAGAAAACTAAACAATGTCCATGGATCCAAATTAAAAAAGAGAATGTTAGATTCACCAAAGGATTATTTCTGAGAGAGAGATTATAATATTGGATACATTGTTTACGATCCCTATACATAATTTTAGAATAATTCTAAGATGGGATTGGTAAAAGGAGATGGATTATTTTGTGGGATGAAAACGATTTCTAGTCAGATTATAATAAATTATAATAAATTTCTACCATGACATGGATAAATGGTGAAATATTTATTGAATTAACTTTTTATCCCGATTTATCTCTAATTTTATTAGATATTTTCATCAATACACAATGTTTATGAATAAAATAACATATTAATAATATGTCATGAACTAATGGAAGTTAATAAAATAATATATAATGATAAAAAAATTGAAAATTCTATACCTACTAAATTATAATATCCCAATACAAATGAGAATATTTATTTAATAAGATAATAAGTACATTATAACAAGAGTTGTTTAGATCTGTAATTTCATTAAAAAGGACATACCTTAAAATTTAAATAATAATAATACATAAGAAATAGTTTTCACAAAACGATTTAGATTGATATGTTCTTAATTCATCTCCAACTCAGTGTCATTAAAAATGTACACAACAATGAATGTTATCATATTTAAAAATAGTATATTTTGATAAAAAACATGAAATAATTTATATAACTAACCTTGTAAAATTCAGTTTACCGAAACAGATGATAACCACATACAAGAACTCAATTTTGATGATCATAATAGTGTAATAAAATATTACATTGATAATTAAAATTAAAATATAAATATTAAAATAACCAAATATTATATAATATAAAAAATTATTTACTTTAATTGAAAAATAATTAATTTAATTTGGATGCTTTATCTACATATTATCTTTGTAATAAATTTTCCATGACATATATTTTTATATATTTGAATTAACAAAATATTTAAAAATAATAAGAAATAAAAATAAAGAACATATAGAAAATTATAATACAAAAATTTCTAATATGATGCTAAATTGATTAATAACAAAACCTAATAGAAAAAAAAAACAATATAATTTGCATTCATTTTTTTAGAATGTTCTCAACTTCTAATGAACTATACAATATAATATGTTCACAATTAATTTCTTTAATGAATATTAGTTACAAATTATATTAGTGTTCTTACATATCATAAAATAGAAAAATAACCCAATATACATATATTATAATCTCTCATTTATATATGCTTCTTTATTATTATTAGTCACAAATTTCATAGTTTTTGAAAGGAATTATGGATCTATAAAACGGTAAAAACCTGTGGTGTGATTTTAAACAACAATCGAGTGAAGATACCAAATTAAATAATGTAATAAATTTGGAAACATGAAATAATCTTTATTTAAAAAAAATAAAGAAAACATTAAACATAAATTTACTCACATTATAAACAACTTCAACATAGGAATGTTGAGCTCATCAAAAAATGATTAGATCTATGATGTCTTTTTTGGATACTTTCAAAAGATTGCCTCTTCCAAAAATATAACATGTCATTAAAAGATCATAAATATTATCAAATGAACAAAAAACATTAGTTTATCTTTATAACCCATCAAAAACATTTGACGTATCTGATTTTATTATTTCTTGAACTCATATTTGTAACACCCTGAAATTATTGAGAATATATAGCATATTTGATGGAATATATCACAAGATACACCAAGAATGTAATGGGATATAATACCATCACACATTAAAATATAAATACTAATTAAATATTTTAAACATTTATTATATTTTTCAATTCATGCAATACCTTGTTAGTGTGTGTTACTCTTAAGAGAAACCTTCTTCGATGTCTTTTTTTATATGAAAGACCGATTTTTACCAAACAATAAGATATTATTAAAATATTATTATTTATTATAATAAGATATAAAATAAAATTTATGAATATTATTAAATAACACAAGAAAAATATATGGTTTATATAAATATAAAATCAATTCACGAGTTATAAATTAATTAGAAAAAAAATAAGAACCAATTTGATATATGATAAAATATTGTATTTTTGTGCTTCCAAAAGAGTTTTTTCTTAAAAAAATAATTAATTTCAATTAATAAATTATTTTCACTAAAAATATATTTTATATATTCAATAACACATTAATGATATTCATCCATTATGTTTTATATGTATACGATAAGAAAAAAAAGAACATTACACATAAAATCATATATTTTTATAAAAGTAATTTTACTACCTTATAAGGGAGAACCCATGTTAATTATTAATTTTAAATTTTTAATAGATTTTAAATGTCAAAAAAATTAATATTTTAATTCAAATAATATTAATTGGTCAGGATTATTTTTAAAATTTTTTTGAAACATTTTAATTTCTATTTAATAGTTTAAAATAGTAAATTTTTGTTAAATCCTTCTTTTTTTATATAATTTATTTATAAGGTTAAATTATGTTTTATATTGGTTTTAAATTTTAATTAGATAACATGTTTTCATTTAATTTGATTTAATTCATAACGATCAATTTAAAATTAAATTTACTATAAACCGAGGTTTTTTTTGAAAGTTTTTACGTTGAAAACATGCATTATCATCATGCTTGTGGGATGAATTTTAATTCAATTTATGTCATATAAATGATTGGAATTTAGAAAATGGAATTCATATTTGGAATCATAATGTATTATGATCAATAATAATAAAATCTCCTTTTCACCAAAAATATAATTGAAATTAATTACAAATAATCGATACTATTATGGTGAAATTATGCTTAATAAGGACAAAAACCTTAATATATAGGATAAAATGATAATGAAACATGTCCAAAATCACTTTTCTGGCCCTATATCTCCAATTAAACTTCTAATACCGGGTTTGTTTGGTTATTAAGATTTTTTATCTAATTGTTTTTACCCATAACTTGTTTAAAAAATATCCATGTGAGTGCTTATATTTCCACGTAAAATGACACCAAATCTCCCACTTTTTCACACATAAACAACCAATTTGGTTTGGAAGAGATATTACTAGATATATATATGTATCCCTCTTCTACTCCTTGAATTCTTAATTTATTTATAATTACATTTAATGAATTATTTTTGGAATAAACCAAATGAAATTACCTGATTAAGAGGTAACATCTTCTATCAAGATTTTTAGTTTCATTTCTATTCTCCACTACCTATCCTCTGATTATTATATTATTTTATAATAATAATAATATAATAAAAAATCTAGGAATTTTTATACTAATTTTTATTCCTACTATTACACAAATCTCCACTTAATTAGTAATTGACGTTCTCTTTCATTGTACGGTGAAATACTACCTCACAAAATGATGATTGTTAATTTTTTTCTTACAACCTACCCTAGAGTATATTATGATGGAATATCTATTTATATATAATATATATTATATTTACAATTTTTTATTCTTTTATAATTTTTATTTAGAAAAATCTTTTATGATTTCGATCTTATGTAAATATGATAATTTTGTTTGTGATTGTGTGGACAACCACCCACTCAAAGCGCCTGGACTCATTCATGTCATTCATGGAACATTTAAAAAAAATATTAATACAATGTAACATATATGATATATATATGATAATTTTATTATTATATAGATATATATAATTTATTTTTCATTCTTTTAATACAATAAATAAATAAATGAAGCGTTCTTGCTTGAATACAACATGTCGTCTCCAAGAATGATGCACTTAATTTCTAATATAAAATAATTATATATTATTATAAGTACATATATGATGATAATATATTATAATTAGTTAATTTTTTACAATATATATATGACAAAACCATTATCTAATTAATTATAATGAATCTACAATTTAATACTTACCCAGGAAATCAAGGAAATTAACCCTAAAAAATTGAAATTAATGAATGTTTGTTTGAAAATAGTTTATGATATATTATAATAAGTTAATATATGGTATTATAACTATTATTATAGTTATTACAATACTTATTAAGATATTATAAACTACTATAATGTGATATAATTACAAAAAATAATATAAGGAAGGATAATGTAAGGTAGTTTCATTTCAATTTACATTTCATGGAAGATTATTTATTATTATAAACCAAATAAATTTTATTCATGGTATATACTGAATTTTCCATGATATATCATGAATACCATTATAATAATAGTATAATTTTTTCATTTAGGGCCATAAATTTACGGATATTATGAATCAAATGTTTCAATGTAGTATTAAACAATTTTGAATGTTTAATGTTATTCTCAAGAATTTTCTTAATGATTTTATTCGACATATCTCTTCCGTATATGATTACTAACCTTCTCTTGAATAAATACATATATTTTAATTATATCACAGTAGAAATTTACCTGAATATACATATTTTCATACCGACTATTTTATTATTTTCTAAACAATATACCATTTTTCTTAATGTGTCTACTTTGAGGGTTGTTTGATTATTTTATGAAAATATTGATAATTCCTTAACATTTTCTCAATTCATGTACATGATAAGTATTATTAATTATTTTTTTAATTCAATATAAGGAATGATTTGGACTGGAAATGATGACTAGAACCCAAACATTATGTATCTCTCTAATGCACCGATAGGTTCTCATGAGAGAAATAAGTTGGCCAAATTAAACGGGTTTCTATCTGTAGTATTAAACCTTATTTGGAATGATATTGACTATATAGGTTTTTGTATGACTCATTCATGATGTCCATCAATAAATAAATTCCATCATATAGTTTTAGTATTATTAATCGGTGATATTTTTCATCACAAATATATAGATTCATTTAATTATTAGTTCTTCGATTAAATGAAATGTGCTTCTATTTTGTACCTTCCCATGTTTATTTTTCATTTTCTAGTTATTTTAATAGAATTTATTATCAATTATTTACCTTACAATGTTAATTTATTCTTTTGGATTCATTTTTTTCTATTTAATATAACTATACTAATCATTTGAGGTCACCCTCATTATGTTTCATTTAATATATTATAAAGAAGATATTGTTGAATAAACTTTCATGGATGATGTATATTTTAGTTATTTAGGCATTATGTTTTATTTGGTATTTCCAATGTATTATGGGTATAATGTTGTAATATGGCTTTCCAAGACATCAAAATTTAATTGTCCTTCAGTATTTTATTTCTTTTGTACATTCAAATATAATAATCTATTGGAACTACTCCAAGATTATGGGGATGTGGTGTTTTAGTTGTTATGAATGGAAATTTAGTAATATGCTCAGAAACATGAAATAGAAAACATAGATTTGGGATCATACCCATATGATAAATTTTAGTATGAGTATAAAATAACATATTATATTTTTAGTAAGTTAGATATTTGGGGGTATCATTGGAAATACATCCCTCTCTTGATACTATAAGTGGAAAAAGTTTTGGAACATATGTACCTAGGAGTACTATCTCCAAAAATGTGTTTCAGGCCTAACTTGGGGTAACATAGTACATGAAAACATGACTTAATGTTATACAATTTTTACACTCTGAGAGGATAATAATATGATAGCACATATATTATTTACTTACCATTATGAAGGTTTTTGAACTAAATATTACACAAATGTAACCAATGTTTATGATACTAGGATTCACAATGCATAAATTAAGGTTATGTGTTATACAATATTTGGTGTTATACTATGTTCATTATTTAATAAGCTAATCCAGTATGTGATATTTTCATGGAATGAAACCATGAATAATTAATGGAATCAATAATTGTAGCCAATGTAGAGGTTTCCCTATGAACAAAGTCAATAAAGATAGAATTAGAACTCGACATGTTATAGATATATTAGGGAAATTCAAGTCATATTATGAATAATAACCTTGCACGAATGGAGAAACCAATTTCATTGATATAATATATTTCACTGGATCACTTTATTCTATTGAATACCGCATCTTCTAGAGGGAATATTAATCCAATTATTGGTGAAAAATGGATTATGTATCTGGAGAAGATATTTACAGCATTGGAATGCAATTAGGAGGAAAATGATTCAATTGTGTTATATTTTCTCCAAGTTTAGGTTGATAAGAGGTGGTATCTAATCAACAATATAAGGGATGTATAATAAATTGAATTTAAGGAATCAATAACTTTTAAGGAGACATTATAATATAAATACATAACTCATGATCAAAACATTGAGATGAAGAGGAAGTTCCTTAGCTTTAAGAAAAAACAAGAAGAAATTATTTTGGAGTATGAATAATACATTAGTAAATCCAAAAGGTATGCTACAAATTTCATAGAAATCATTAAATGGAATATTTCTAATTTTTTGGACATATAGAAGCCAATTATATGAATAGAACTAGATTATCATAATTATTCTTCATATGATAAAATTGTTTTATTTGATATTAAGAGAGAGAATGTAACTAGATTATCATAATTATTCTTCATATGATGAAATAGTTTTATTTGATATCAAGAGAGGGAATGAAATAACAAAGTCATATGGTTTCATTGAAAACCATGTGAAGAATAGGTATTCTAATAACCCTAAAAAATTGAATGAATCTTTGTAGATGAAGGTAACTATGTATTTTCCCACATGTAAAAAATACATTAATAATCACCCTAGTAAATGCAAGGAAGGATTGTGAGTTTTTTTAATGTGTGATGAATAGTGCCACCAAGAAAAATATTTCAACGGTTAAAAGTAAAATGAACCTATTCAGTAATAATATTATAAATAGATGGGACACTATAAAAATGACTGTAAAATATTTAATAGTAATATACCTTCTAAAAAGATAAGTGATCAAGGTCCAATGTCTGTTATTGTAAAAACATATGTGGAATGATTAATTTAATTTTGGATGTTGATATATATTATATGTTGTAATGTTATTTTGATTATTATTTTATGAGCTTATGATTTTTTAAATATTTAATTGTTTTATGGTATTTGATTTTCATTAAATCATTCAGAATATATTAGGAATGGTACGAAGAAATATATTTAGAAGAAAGTAAATATTTTTAAAACACACATGAATAAGGGATGGAAAACACTCAATATGCTCCTGATATTTAGATAATGACGAATAAATAATTGATTATGAAAATTAATGAATACCTTGGAACTTATTAATAAATTCTTGAAATGTTTTTTAGGGTATCAGTAACAGTGTTTAGAAAAATTATGGATTTATAGGATATATTCAATAACATCTTACTTACATAAGGAATAAGAAATATTTCATGTTTCCTATAAGGATTTATGGTAAATAAAGTTATTACTATATATCTAGGTGAAACACATTGCTGTTATTAAAATTTTTATAATGTGATAATTTTAATGATGCTTCATATTGATTAAATTCCAATGATATGTTCATTTTGGAAATTCAGTGACTCTCTATCTGAAGTTATTAGATTATTATATTTTTTAAAATTAATCCACTTCCAAAATTGTTTAAGATGATCATTGGATGATATTTTAACAGTTAATGTATTACTTCATCTTATTATGCATCATGTTTGAAATGATGAATTGAAAATATTCAAATTTTTAATTCAAGTAAAATATTTTGATTATAGAATCGTATAATCGTAGAGAGTGAAATAATTACACTATTCTAGAATCATGATATTGAAACCAAAAATGTAATCATAGTACCTTTATTTTTTAGGAATCAAAATTCCCTTGTATCATCATGGATTTGGGTATTTCAGATTTTTAATTTATCATAACCATGTCCTTTATCACTCTCTGTCAGAACATGATTGTTGAATTTTTCTTTTATATCCTTGTTTTCATATCCCACATATATTTTCCTATTAGGTATCATTGTTATGTGAACATGGTACTTTCTATTCATCATTATTAAGAATTTTTTATATAAAATCTTTTTACAATGTGGGTTTTTTGTAACACCCCAAGATTTCAAAGTGTGTTATTTCGTAAAAATAATTCAATAAATGCACTACACTCAACACTGAGTTCAAGCGCACCATAAATTACCAAACAAGCTGTTCAAAAGAGGTTATGAATATTATTAACTAAATTTTAAACTTTATATAATCCTTATAATTTTAGAATCCATATTATGAGTTTCTTAGACATAATGTAAGAACAAATTCATTTTCAGTATTGCACTTTTACCAACTTTTAATAGTGAAACATTTTTAAATACAATATTTTAAACTTTTTAGCTAAATGGGGACATCAAAATATTTAAAATGAAACATCCCAAGCTTCCACGATACGCTTTCCTTTGAATAATGTGACAACGTGTGTTGTACGCAACACCGAGTTCAAACACACCATAACCAATCAAACTAGCCATTATGAATAGTAATACCTACTTTTTGAAATTATATATATTTTATAATTAAAAATGGACTATATTTTTGGATTAGGAATATCGAATTTATCCTAAGGTGATATTTTGGTACTTTTCGGATAACTTTAATATTTTGATGAATAGTGAAAATTACTAAATTTTAATTAAAAACAACTTTTTTAATCAAAATAATTAATAGTGATAAATTATGAATTTGAGAGGTTTTAAAGTATATTTAGAATATAATTTTACCATTAAATACAATTTTGGTCATTGGACATAATTTTACAATTAAACCGGACATAAACAAGTGTCAATCTTTTGATACTTATTATCTCTTAAAAACACGCTTTTTGTTTTAACAACGGAAATTAATTTTAAATTAATTTCTACCACTTCTGTGTTTTAAATTTGGAAAAATGGATTCCATATTTGGAATCAGGATGTTCAAATTTTGTAAATAGGTAACTTTTATTTTTAGACATTTTGAATAATTATTTCGGTAAATATTTTATTTACCATGGTTAAGGGAAAATCCGGTAAATAAGGGTTAAAAAAATAATACTATAATAACACTAAATTACCCTAAAACGTGTCCTAAACTTATTGGTTGATACATTTTCTACCATAGGCATCTTTGGGTCTATTTTGGGACCCCATGGAGCCACTTGTAGGTGATAGGGACACTTTATTTTAATTAAGTTAAAATGAGTACAAAAATGACATAAGCATATATCTTTTAGAAAAAATTTTTTTAATTAGGGTTATATATGTTGGATGTTCAACTATAAATATTCATTATAAAGATAAAAATATTTCCTAAATAATGATATTTTGTTTTATAATTTTTAGACATTAAATAATTTAATTTATTTATGACATAATGATGATGCAGTAATTACCATAATAGTGAAAAATTATAATAATTGGTATTATAAATACCCAAATAAATATAATTTGAGACTTTTAATGAATTAAACTAATTTTATAGGATAATATTACATATTAGGATTGATTTAATTTACTTTTTTCTATGTAATCATTCTGTTATAAGTTTCAAAAAAATCAACTATTGAATAGTGTCAAAATTGACAAAAAAGAGTTTTTAAAACAAATATTATATTATTAATTGATATTAAATTCCTAAAAATCTAAGCTTCGGCCAAGAGACTTATATAATGATATTTGTATCATTAATTGACCACTTGGGGGTCTCTTGGATGTATATGGTATGTTTATTAACCATATAATATAAAAATACAAAGAGACATTGTAAAAGTGAAACTAATTAACATAGAGTTAATACTTAAAGATAGGGTTAATATAGTCACCCAAAACTGTCTAAATTATATTGGTTAAGTGGTTTTAGACCCATCCCAACCTTAAACTTTAAATAATAAACTTTGGAGCCATTAGAAACCGAATATTAATTTATTATAAATTAATATTTATACCTTTTCCAAAGGTGCCCCTCACCCCTGTTATAAAAGGGCACTCGTCCTTATCATTTCTTCACACCTGCAAAGCCTTTTGGTTCGTCCAAAATCTGCCCAAATACTCTCAAAACTTCCCTCAATACAAACTAGAGGCCTTATTTTGGTCATAAATCCAACCTATGGAGCCCTTTTGATCAAATCAAAAGGAAGAACCCGAAGAAGAGGTAATGATTTCACAACCCTTTTTCAAGTTCTTTTCTTCTTCCACTTCTTCTTCCTTTGTTGTTACCATTATAAAATAATAACTCCAGTATAATATATATATATACTATGATGTTATTATAAATATGGTACAATCATATTCACTATTCTATCCACCCTTTGAATAACATGTCACCATACGTGCCTACGTACGGCTTACCGTCTCCACGTCGTGGTGTAATTGTTATTCAATATATTATTATTTGGATGGGTATAATAATGATCTGTAACTCATGTAAATAATAAATATAACATGATAATGATTCAGAATATATGATATAATGTGCAATTATATATTATTTTAATATCAAAAGAATGATATTTTCGCTCGTGCGTACGTACGGACTACCGTCTCCACGAACGCAATGAAATTCATTCTCCATCATATCCATTCAAGTATAATTCTCATTTGATTATTAATAATAGTATCTAAGGACTTGATATCATTATGGATATGAATTAAAGACAACATATCCATTACAAACATGGCTTACGTAACAAAACATATAAAAGAAAACGAGTAAGTTAATTCCCAAAATGATGATAATTCTTAGATATTATTAACAAAGCAATGTTAAAGGATCATATATGATATCATATTAATGTATATGATTACTAAATAATTTAATAACAATTATTTCACCATTATACAGGAGGATAACCTACCCCAACCAAGGAAAAGTACATGTTAAGGGTTATTTCATAATCTCTTCATTATCCGAGGTTGTTTATACGAAATAATCTACTGGGATCTCGTTATCATCCACATCCATGTTTCTTAAAAATGAATTTCAATAAAATTTACTATTTACTAGAATATGGGTTAAAGTAATTTATACCCTTGTTTGACTTTGTATAGGAGTTTTATAAAGGAATATTTCCGTCGTTTTCCAAACAACGTGCTTTTTAACCTTTTTGACAAAATTAAGGTAAGAATGTTTTTTACCTAATACGGCGGGTGCAACTATTTACCACCGTTATAAAATTTTCAAATCTTCCCTTTCAAGATTATAAGAATATTTTCAAAGAAAATGTTTTATTTTATAATTATGTGACTTTTAAATGATTTCAAAATGATTATTTTATGAATTTCGGAAAGGTACTCATTATCAAAATCATAATTTTAAATGTTTTAAAGATTTATCTTTCTAAATCTTTTTAATTAATGTACATTTCTTCAAAATGGGTTTTAAGGATTTATTTATATGGACATGAATGTTTTTAAAATGTTATTTCCTTTCAAAAGTTTCAAAGTGGTATGGGACACTTTGATTCAAAAATCTCTTTTTAATTACTTCCTTTATAAATGTGTGACTTTTAAATGTCTTCAAAAAAGGAGATATTACTCTCAAATAGTTTTTATTTCATCTATGTCAACATCCTTTGATGGATTTTATGATTATATGAAGTTGATTTATTATGATACAAGACTTCCATAATGTATTAAAGGTTTTTTGATATGTTTGACTGTGGATGTATTATTTTTATACCATTCATGGTTTATGGAGAAAGTATTGACATTTTGTATGCTAGTTTTAATACAAATGTTTATGTTATGTTTAAACCTTTTCATATGGGAATGCATTGGACTTAGTAAGTGACGGGTGGAGCCCACTATAGCTCCTCGATGCATCGGTAGTTCTCATGAGACAAACTAGTGTCTTGGAACAAGTCCTTGGCAAAATCTTATTTGTAGTCTTGGCACGAGGACTTGGCTATGTGGTTATGATAGTCTGGCATTATGCATTCCATAATTATGAAAGTGGTTATTGATATTGCATGTGATTATTCGATTAGTACAATATCCATGTGAATAAGTAAATGGAATTATTTCATTTTAATTTTTCCATACTATGTTGAAGTTCAAGTTTAAAAGGATTTTGTTTTAGTTATAAATTGCTTTAAATGTTTATTCTTATTTATGAATGTTTCCGCTATATTTCTATCCTTACTGGGCATTTGATCTCACCCCTTTTCTATGTTTTATTTTTCCCATAATATGAAGAAGTAAATTATGAATGACCTACAGGGATAGTATGAGGGGATAAGAGTGTGGTCATTGGAGACTATATTGTTGTAGTTTTCATTTTTATGATGTAAAACATTATGAATATATCTAGTGTTACCAAGGCTACTAAACCAATCGGTCTTTCGAGATTTGATATTTCTTGTGATCATGCCAATGTTATGTAATAATGCACCGACTCTGGGTAACTGGGGTCGGGGCGTTACAGTTGGTATCAGAGAAAGTTTAGTACATACCTTGGAAGCTAGATTTAGATAAACTATGATTAGAGAACACAGACCTAAGATAGATTTTGAGGATTTTTATAGAATAACTTCCTAGAATTTTGGTATTGTAGAGATTTTGTGAGTTTTCTGAGCAATACATCCCTGTCTGGATACGAGCAGGTAGAGGCAGCTCTGGCACAGATATACCTAGGGGTAAATCCCGAAAACACTGCTTTGAGCTAGACTCGAACGGGAACTGGTGCACGACAACGGGCCTTGCTGCATTCTTGGTTACGACACTCCCGGGGGATATGCTTAGGATAATTCTCATTTTCTTTACAAACCATTATAAAGGGTTTATGAGTATATACTTCTTCAAAGGAGACATTTTTATGATTATGGATTATATCCATAAACCATTTAATTTATGTTATGTGTTTTACAAGTTTGGGATTAGGTATTGTTATTCATAAACTAATCTAGTGTATGCCATTGTTTAGAAATGGCCCCCAGTAGAAGGAATAAGAACTCCAACAATGGCACATGATCCAAAGAGAAAGAAGGATCATATCTTTCATGGTCTTAAGCTAGAATTTATAAGTGAAATAGTCTCCCATGTATTATCATCTTATAATGAAATAATATCATGTGTTGATAAGATAAGTAAAGAGTGTACTGAGTCCTATGGCTTTGAAGGGAAGCAAGAGAAGAAAAGGATGGAAGAGAGAAAGATGGATAAAGGGAAGAGGTAAAAGAAGAATTTTCCCATATGTGATAACTGTGGAAAGAAACACCCTGGAACTTGCCTAAAAGGAATGGGAGTTTGTTATAAGTGTGGAGGGAAAGGGCACAAAGTACATCACTGGAAGGGTAAGAAAATGGTTTCAAATGTACAATGCTTCATTTGCAAGGAGTTTGGACACTACGCGAACCTATGTCTCAGTCATCAGACTATGCCGTAAATGATGCTATTAGATAATAATCAAGTTATGATACTACCACAGATGAAGAGGAATGATTAGAGTTATTATATTGATTATGTCATTTGAGTGTTGTATCAACAATGTACCTGTTATAATAATTATGGAGTATATAAGGATTGTACTGAAGTATTATTTCATTATGGACTTGAGATTGTGTGGAATAAAGAAAAGTGACTCAATAGTATGTTAAATTTTTGGAAAATATATGGTTGAGAGAAAGATAAATCATAATATGGTTCTGATACCAAGGTAGTGATTTTGGAATAATACATGATTGTTTTGGATAAATTATATTGGATATTCTTGACTACATTGAAACTAATTAATGATTTGAATATTCCATCATTGTTGGGGTTTACAACATTTTTGGATTGAAGGAGTTTATCTATTATTCTATAAGGAATAAGGGATCATAAATGTAATCAATAAGGTTTTATGATAATTCAAGATGTTGCAGTGTTTTAAAAGAATACATGATGAAGGTGATCACATGTTATTACGCGAAAAAAAAGGATATTCATTGTGTTTACCTTCCTTATAAATTTTGGACTGAAGTATTTTGGATAGTTCTAGTTTGGATTATTTTAGATTGCCATAAAAGGACAACCCAGAGGTCGGGCGGCAACCCGTCGCGTCCGGCAAGGCCGTGAGAATTGAACCCACAACCGAAGGGCGACAAGGGTGTATCACCTACCACTGACCCACGTGATTTCCAGGATTAAATAATGTAGTTTTTTAAAAGATCTGGTAGATGAATTATAAATTCGTTTTTTTTGAACCCTATACGAATAAAATAAATAGAATATTTTTTTACGTTCTATTATCTTTTAGAATAAAAGATGATTTTGTGGTAGAAATTAGATAAAGGATGGAACTCTACTTGTCAAGAATGTATTTTTCTTCTTCTCTTATTATATGATGAAATTAATTCTTATGCTATATTTAAGGAATCCTAAAACCAAAAATGTGTTATCCTAATACCCTATGTTTTGTTTAACTGATGGTATTTCATATCATCATAGATTGATGAATTTAAGCACCTAAATTTTACACTTGTTTGTGATTGATGACCTCAATCACTACCTATAAATATTTACATTTTTCCTCCAATTATATGTCTCTAATTTCCACCAATGTTCTCCTAATCGAGATCATAATTTAGTGGTGACCCTTTCATTTCTATTTTCCTCATATTAAGACTAAATTTTAGTAACCCAATTTCCGATGTGGGTTTTCCCACAAATATATTTTCAATTTTCAACCTTTTATTTTCGATGAACAATTTCATATTGCGAGGATGCAATTTATTGACGGAGGGGAGAATGTAACACCCCAAGATTTCATAGTGTGTTATTTTTTCAAAATAATTCAATAACTTGCACTACACGCAACACTGAGTTAAAGCGCACCATGACTTACCAAACAAGCCGTTCAAAAGAGGTTATGAATAATATTAACTAAATTTTAAACTTTATATAATCCTTATAATTTTAGAATCCAAATTATGAGTTTCTTAGACAAAATGTAAGAACAAATTCATTTTCAGTATTGTACTTTTACCAACTTTTAATAGTGAAACATTTTTAAATACAATATTTTAAACTTTTTAACTAAATGGGGACATCAAAAAACTAAAAATGAATCATCCCAAGCTTCCATGATATGCTTTCCTTTGAATAATGTGATAGCATGTGTTGTACGCAACACCGAGTTCTAACACACCATAACCAATCAAACTAGCCGTTATGAATAGTAATACCTACTTTTTGAAATTATATATATTTTATATTTCAAAATGGACTTTATTTTTGGATTCGGAATATCGAATTTAGCCTAAGGTGAAATTTTGGTACTTTTCGGATAACTTTAATATTTTGATGAATAGTGAAAATTACTAAATTTTAATTAAAAACAACTTTTTTAATCAAAATATTTAATAGTCATAAATTATGAATTTGATATGTTTGAAAGTATATTTAGAATATAATTTTACCATTTAATACAATTTTGGTCATTGGACATAATTTTACAATTAAATCGGACATTAACAAGTGTCAATCTTTTGATAGTTATTATCTCTTAAAAACACGCTTTTTGTTTTAAAACGGTAATTAATTTTAAATTAATTTCGGCCACTTCTGTGTTTTAAATTTGAAAAATTGGATTCCATATTTGGAATCAGGATTTTCAAATTTTGTAAATATCTATCTTTTAATTTTAGACATTTTGAATAATTACTTCGGTAAATATTTTATTTACCATGGTTAAGGGTAAATCCGGTAAATAAGGGATAAAAAATAATATTATAATAACACTAAATTACCCTAAAACGTGTCCTAACCTTATTGGTTGATACATGTTCGACCATAGGCATCTTTGCTTCGATTTTGGGACCCCATGGAGCCACTTGTAGGTGATAGGGACACTTTATTTTAATTAAGTTAAAATGAGTACAAAAATGACATAAGCATATATCTTTTAGAAAAACAATTTTTAAATAGGGTTATGTATGTTGGATGTTCGAATATAAATATTCATTAGAAATATAAAAATATTTACTACATAATTATATTTTTTCTATAATTTTTAGAAATTAAATATTTTAATTTATTTATTACACAATGATGATGCAGTAATTAAAATAATAGTGAAAAATTAAAATAATTGCTATTATAAATACCCAAATAAATATAATTTGAGACTTTTAATGAATTAAACTAATTTTATTGGATAATATGACATATTATGATTGATTTAATTAACTTTGTTCAAAGTAATCATTCTGTTATAAGTTTTAAAAGAATCAACTATTCAATAGTGTCAAAATTGACAAAAAAGAGTTTTTTAAAAACATATTATATTATTAATTGATATTAAATTACTGAAAATCTAGGGTTCGGCCAAGAGACTTATATCATGATATTTGTATCATTAATTGACCACTTGGGGGGTCTCTTTGATGTATATGGTAAGTTTATTAACCATATAATATAAAAATACAAAGATACATTCTAAAAGTGAAACTAAATAACTTAGAGTTAATACTTAAAGATAAGGTGAATATAGTCACCAAAACCTGTCTAAATTCTATTTGTTAAGTGTTTTTAGACCCATCACCACCTAAACCTTTAAATAATAAACTTTGGAGCCATTACAAACCGAATATGAATTTATTATAAATTAATATTTCTAGCTTTTCCAAAGGTTCCCCTCACCCCTCTTAGAAAAGGGCACTCATCCTTCTCATTTCTTCACACCTTCAAAGCCTTTTGTATCAGCCAAAATCTGCCCAAATACTCTCCCAACTACCCTCAATACAACCTAGAGGCCTTATTTTGATCATAAATCCAACCTAAGGATCCATTTTGATCAAATCAAAAGGAAGAACCCGAAGAAGAGGTAATGATTTCACCACCCATTTTCAAGTTCTTTTCTTCTTCCAATTCATCTTCCTTTGTTGTTACCATTATAAAATAATAACTGAAGTATAATATATATATACTATGAAGTTATTATAAATATGGTACAATCATATTCACTATTCTATCAACCCTTTGAATAACATGTCACCGTACAAGCGTACGTACGGCTTACCGTCTCCACGTCATGGTGTAATTGTTATTCAATATATTATTATTTGGATGGGTATGATAATGATGTGTAACTCATGTAAATAATAAATATATCATGACAATGATTCTGAATATATGATATACCATGCAATTATATATTATTTTAATATCAAAAGAATGATATTTTCGTTCGTGCGTACGTACAGACTACCGTCTCCACGAACGCGATGAGATTCATTCTCCATCGTATCCATTCAAGTATAATTCTCATTTGATTATTAATAATAGTATCTAAGGACTTGATATAATTCTGGATATAAATGAGATACAACCTATCCATTACAAACATGGCTTACGTAACAAAACATATAAAAGAAAACGAGTAAGTTAACACCCGAAACGACGATAATTCTAAGATATTATAAACAAAGAAATGTTAAAAGATCATATATGATATCATATTAATGTATATGATTTTTGAATAATTTAATAACCATTATTTCACAATTATATAGGAGGTTAACCTACCCCAACCAAGGAAAAGTACAAGGTAAGGGTTATTTCACAATATCTTCATTATCCGAGGTTGTTTATACGTAATAATCTACTGGGATCTCTTTATCATCCACATCCATGTTTCTTAAAAATGAATTTCAAAACATTTTTACTATTTACTAGAATATGGGTTAAAGTCATTTATACCCTTGTTTGACTTCGTATAAGAGGTTTATAAATGAATATTTCTGTCGTTTTCCAAACAAGGAGCTTTTTAACCTTTTCGACAAAATTAAGGTAAGAATGTTTTTTTACCTTATAAAGCGGGTGCGGCTATTTACCGTAGTTATAAAATTGTAAAAGCTTCCCTTACAAGCTTATAAGAATATTTTCAAAGAAAATGTTTTATTTTATAATTATGTGACTTTTAAATGATTTCAAAATGAATATTTTAAGAATTTCGGAATGGTACTCTTTATCAAAATCAGAATTTTAAATGTTTTAAAGATTTATCTTTCTAAATCTTTTTAATTAATGTCCATGTCTTCAAAATGGTTTTTATGGATTTATTTATATGGACATGAATGTTTTTAAAATGTTAATTCCCTTGAAAAGTTTCAAAGTGGTATGGGACCCTTTGATTCAAAAATCTCTTTTTAATTACTTCCTTTATAAATGTGTGACTTTTAAATGATTTCAAAAAAAGGAGATATTTCTCTCAAATAATTTTGATTTCATCTATGTCAACATCCTTTGATGGATTTTATTATTATATGAAGTCGATTTATTATGATGCAAAACTTCCATAATGTATTGAAGGTTTTGTGATATGTTTGACTGTGGATGTGTTATTTTTATACCATTCATGGATTATGGAGAAAGTATTGACATTTCATATGCTAGTTTTAATACGAATGTTTATGTTATGTTTAAACCTTTTCATATGGGAATGCATTGGACTTAGTAAGTGACGGGTGGAGCCCGCTATAGCTCCTCGATGCATCGGTAGGTCTAATGAGACAAACTAGTGTCATGGCACAAGGCCTTGGCAAAATCTTATTTGTAGTCTTGGCACGAGGCCTTGGCTATGTGGTTATGATAGTCTGGAATTATGCATTCCATCATTATGAAAGTGGTTATTGATATTGCATGTGATTATTCGATTAGTATAATATCCATGTGAATAAGTAAATGGCATTATTACATTTTACTTTTTCCATACTATGTTGAATTTCATGTTTAAAAGGCTTTTGTTTTAGTTATACATTGCCTTAAATGTTTATTCTTATTTATGAAAGTTTCTTCTATATTTCTATCCTTACTGGGCATTTGAGCTCACCCCTTTTCTATGTTTTATTTTTCCCATGATATGAATAAGTAAATTATGAATGACATACAGGGATAGTATGAGGGGATAAGAGTGTGGTCTATGGAGACTTTATTGTTGTAGTTTTAATTTTTATGATGTAAAACATTATGAAAATATCTAGTGTTTCCATGTATACTAAACCAATCGGTCTTTTGAGATTTGATCATTCTTGTGATCATGCCAATGTTATGTAATAATGCACCGATTCTGGGTAACTGGGGTCGGGGCGTTACATTTTTCATCAATAGTTTATTTTCAATCCATATAATATCGAGGAAAGAATTAAACTATGAGGACAGAATGTAATTATGCTTTGTAGATTGTAACAACACGAAATTCTAGTATATGAATTATGTATTTGATAACATCTATCTTTCACAACAATAAGAGAGTAAGTGAATATAATAATATAATACATTAAAATATAAATACCATTTTAAATATATTTGACATATTTTACGTTTTTCAATTCACACAACCCTATATTAGTGTGTGTTACACTGAAGAGAGACCTTTATTGATATCTTGCAGTACACGCAAGACCGAGATTAAAATAACAATAATATATTATAAAAATATTATCATTTAATATAATAAGATATAAAAAAGATGTTATGAATTGTATTGACTATGTTAAAAAAGTATATGGTATATATATATATATTATATTCATGGGATTCTAAATAATGATAGATGAATATAAGAACGATTTGGATATAAACTAATATAGTATTATTTTTAGGCCCTCAAAAGAGTTTTATCACATTAAAAATAATTAATTACAACTAATTAAATATTTTAATAGAATATATATGTGATATATTAAATTAAATATTTTTAATAATAATCCACTATGTTTTATATGAATAAGATATGAAAAAATTCTACTTTACATAATAAAACCCTATATTTTTATAAAATAAATTTTAAATTCTTTTGATGGAGAACCCATTAAAAAAAGAATATTGGTACTTTAATTAATTTAACATTTCAAGATATAATTTATAATTGATATAAAAACATAATAATTATGTTATGGTGAATTTTTTAAATTTTTCTAATACATGTCATTTTTAAATGAATAGTTTAAAATACTGAATTTTAGTTCATAACTATTTTTTCCGTAAAATTTTATTATAAGGATAAATTTTGTTTTATATTTATTTTAAGGTATAATTATATTTTATTTTAATTACTTAATCTAGTGTAGGTCATTGTGCTCAATATCACTTTTAAAATGACTATAAAAACATAGAAAACTTTTGGGTCATTCTACTTTAAAAACCAATATTATCATACAACCTTCAAGATGAATTTTAAATTAATTTCTACCACATATATGATTTGAATATTAAAAAATAAATTTAATATTTTTAATTATAATAATTCATAATATCTAATAATAATAAAAAATCGACCAAAAGTATTAATGTAATTAATTAATATTAATTAATATTGTTTCATAAAAATTATAATTAATAAACAACTAATCCATTAATTTAAGGGCCCAAATAACCTATCATCTAGTCTGAAACCTTGTTTATTCAATAATTTGTCCATTCAAAACAAATTCTTGAGTATGTATGGTTTTGTATAACTTTTTATACATACGAACATGTGGACACCAGAACTATTCTCGAAAATTCTAGGTGAGTCCTTTTCTTTCCCTATAAATGGCCACATCCTCCCCCACATATTCACACCTATAAAACATATTAGGTTTGGCTAGGATATTCCAAAATCTCTTACCATACTCTCACATCTTTACCATATATCCTCACTCTAGGAAGAAATGCATAGAAGAAATCATTTTGGTATTAACCAATAGAAGTTACCCGATTATGTGTTAATGTATTCTCTCCTTATTTTTAATTTCATTTCCATTCTCCACAATCTATACTCTTATTATTATATTATTTTAAAAAAAAGTATTCAAAATGAAATCAGATTTTCTAATTTTATGGTTTCAATCTCCACACAGACAAACCTCCATGTAATTGGTAATGATCATACTATTATTATATATGGGGAACTGCTGCCTCCCGAAATAATGATTTTAATTTTTTCAATAAATCCTATCATGTTGGTCACTATGACAGAAATATATTTAAATATAATATATATGATATTTTTAATGAAATTATTCTTTATTAGTTTTTATTTATATGATTCAATTATTTCTTATATCTTTTGTACATGTGATAATTTCTATTTCTGATGTGTCGACTATCACCCCCTCAAAGCGATATGACATGTTCATGTCATCCATATAATATATAAATTATGGTTTTAACAAACCTAGATAACATATATAAAATATATATGATACATGAATTTTAATATACATATTATCTTTTATTTTTCATTCTTTTAATACAATAATGAAATGAAAGCTGCATTCATGGGTATGTATGGCCTACCATCCCTTTGAATGATACACTTCATTACTAATATCCAATTATTACAGTTTATTCGAAATACACATATAATGATTAGATATGATAATTAAGAAATTTTTTTAATTCTATAGAGGAATAAACCATGATTTACCTGGTGATAAAAATTAAAAAAATTTAAAACTTACACGAGAAAACAAGGCAATTAACCGCAGAAATAACGAAATTAATGAATGTTTGTTAACTAATAGGTAATGAAATGTTATTAGAAGATAATATATCTTGTTATAAACCTTATTATAGTTATCATATAATCTATTAACAAATTTTAAACCATTATATTGGATTCTAAATACCATATTACAAAAGGAAGTTCACAATAAGAATGTTTTATCTCAATTGACATTTCATTGATACATATTTTATATTACTATCCAATTAACATATTATTATTTTATATATATAATTTGTAATTTTATATAATGAATTGCATTATTATCATGATATTCTATGTTTCATTGAGTTTCATAAATTTATCGATAATATGATTCAAATGTTTCAATGGGGTTTACAACACATTATGAAAGTGCCCAGTCGGAGTAAGTTATCACTTAGAGGTGGAGGGGTGAATGAATGGTACTATTTTTCATTTATGTTTATTTTCAATTGAAACAACATTCACCCCTTGTTAAAGATTTCAATTCCCTTCTGAGAAACTAATCAATGCACATCCAAAGAAACACAATGATTTACATGTTTTACTATTTAATAAGAATAGACACGTCCTTGTTATAGTTTGGAAATAATCAAATAACATATAATCAACAATGAAAACAATACATGGATTACAACAAGTGGGATATAACCTAACACTGATGTATTACTATGAAACAATCCCACTAATACGCGTGGAAACTCTTAGAACAATAAATTAAAAAAATTGTTTTCCAAAAACTCATGTTATCTGTGATTATTTTAAATTAAACAAATATATTATTTTGAAATACAATTTATAAATAATTTATCGAGAATAAATGTATGAACTACCAAGACATTGATATGAAACACTGAGTGCAATCATTTTTTTAGTCTGATTCATCTGATTTTTAATCTTTAAAAAAAATCCTCCCAGCCCGATATTCTGATAGAATATAATAGAGTTGAATTTCCAACAATTCAATAATTAAATATAATTATCAAGATGAATATAATATGAATTAATTGACCTTGGATTCTCATATTCTTCGAGGGTTTCCCTCTAAAACCTTTTGTCAGGGGTGTGGTGGTGCATCTTTGCAGCATCACTTTCTGCCTCTCATCTTTTCATCTCCTCTTTTATCATTTCCTTCCTTATTCCTACCCCATCACATGGGTTCTTCATGGGATCTTACCCCTTCTCTCTTTCACGACTAGTCTAAAACTCGGTTTTTTTCCCACATGGTTTCATCTTAAGTAGATTCTCTCTGTCATGTGTTGGTGTTCTAGTTTTATCATCATCATCTTCCTTATATGGTGGTTCTTATGAAATGATGAAGGTTGTGTCGAAGAACTAGATCACTCATCTGGTTCCCTATCCTCACTATCCTATGTATCTCACCATGTTGGATTTTCCTAGGTGGATACAATGTGTTTTTGTTATATGGAGACTTTTGGATGACAAATTCCAGGTGCTTCTAGAGTCTTCTTGGTTTTTTTGTTGGATTTGGTTTTTTCAACCACGTCAATGATGCGTTTTTGGAGCCCCCACCCTCAATTTCTATACTCTGATATCCTGATACTCTATGACCTTCCATGGTGGACTATATGTGGTCGTATTGATGGGGTTTTTGGGGTTTGGTATAGTAGATGGAAGTTCTCTAAAAGAAAATCCCTTTGTAGACGGTTCAAAGGATGACTCAGATTCATATACATCTCATCATTTTTTATGTATTGTCTATTATATTGGGTGTTTCTTTATTTTTCACCTGTGAAGGTTAGATGGGTTTCATATGTGATTTTTGATCTCATTGATTTCTGTATCTAATGACATGAATTTTTTACTCGACAGTGTTTGATGGTTTTCCTCTATAATGGTGGATTGAGGCGACATTGTGAGTGTTTTCGGAAATGAGGAGGGTTTCTGGATTTTATTTTCTGGTGGGATGGTTTCGATGAAGGATTGATCGTGTGAGGATGCAGGCTAAAGGAGGTGAAGATGGTCACTTTTTTATGATTTGAAAAATGTGATGTGTCATGGTGCGCATAGCGAGGCAGTGATTATGTATTTGTTGTGAATTTTGAATCAAAGTGTGTTTTGTGGGATTGTGGTTCGGTGTTGCTGGAAATGTTTGAAAATTTGAATTTTTATATTTGTAAAGTGTTGAATTCATCGTTTTTGGATTTTCATTAGGTTCCCACTTACCCTTAAAGATGCTTCATCAATAAAAATGTAAATTTTTCTTGAATGAATCGGCACCACCCAAGACAATTGTCAATCTGAAAAGAATCGATCTCTTATTCTCTCTAGAAACCTGAATCTTCTCTCTCTTCTGCAGTGAAAAGTTCTACACTTTTCAAAGAAAAATTTACATGATTCAGTTTTATAGGTGACCAAAAAAAATTTTAGTTGTGAAACACGAAACACTTTCGCGCTCAGTAAAATTCAACCAAATATGAATTTATCCCCAAATCTCTGAGAAAATATGACTTCATCAATGCTTATTGATTCTCCTCGAAACATCCAAAATAATTATATCTTATTTTATATAATGTCATTTCAAATTTCAATATGCATTCAATAATTGATAAAATCATGGGAATGATCTTCTAAATCAAATTCTTTCACATTGATTTCTTAAAAACAATCCTTGATACAATACAAATTGAATGTGTTTGATAAAATTCACTTCGCCACTTGAGATATAATCACACTTTTAAATTAAAGGCTCAACCTTGATAACTCATTCATCAATAACCACTTTATTTTATTTTACCTTGTACCTCTTCATAAAACAAACCTTCACCTTCAAAACATATTCTTGAATCATGACTACTTCATGAATTTTAATTCATTGAGGATTAGTTTTAGTATCGTCTAAAGTTAATCAGGATGTATTTTTTGTTTCCATTGATGTTTTATACTATCTTTTCATCTCAACCCAAGAAGGAATTTTTCTAAAAAATAGTGGTCTCGAAACAATCATCCTCGATAAAATCATTTCTGGTTACTATCATTCTGGTTATGATCATTCAGGTACGATCATTTTAGATACAATCATTATATATATGATCATTTTGGATATAATAATTTATAGTTATGATCATATTGGTAACGTTTTATATTTATGTTTGTTAGTTACAATTGATAGTTATGATTTATGGGTACAACCATTACAATCTGAAAACAATGATCATCCCATATATGATACAATCAGAAAACAATGATTTTCTGGGATACGATAAAATAAAATCTGAATGTGATTCATTCGCAATAGAGACCATATTTTTTTTTTCTTCTACCTAAATATGATTTTTTTGAAAACAATTTGGGGTATTATCATCTATCAGAATTACATCACAAATTCGATTGGCATCACTTTTTATCAGCATCACCTTTCACATTAGCAGCACTTCGATCAGCACAACATTCTGTCAGAATCTCCTTTCCCATAAGCACCACTTTAATCGTCACCACATTCCATTATCATCACCTTTATCATCGGCACCACCTATTCAATCTTTATCACCTATTACATTAGCACCACTTTTCATCGAAACCACAAGAAAAAAAATCAGCAACAGATTTTTAGCTCCACTCGGTATCCAATTTTTTTAAAGGAAATGGATTAAATCTGGATATGAATGTTTTTGGATTGTATTAAAAAACAATTGGAACCACTTCAATCCCTCTACCATTCAGATATGACAATTATAAATGAAATAATTTTTATATTTTTTTTAAAAAGAATCCCAATACGATTATTTTTTGATTGGAAGCATCTCTTTCGCTATTATTTCCTACTATCAAACTTGTTTCACAAGTTCACAATACAAATCACGATTTATTTGAAATAAAAATCAGAAATGTACCATACAATTGGTTTTAATCGTATTCATAATGACTCTGATTCTCAAAAAAAATTTGAAAATTATTCCTTATCTTTTCCAATAACTTCAAAAATGATATATTCTCCTATAAAACATATTTTTGAAACTAATCAATTAGTTAAAATAAATCTCAAAACAATTGTTTCTAAAAAAATTGAAGTGATTTATTATCATAATTACCAACCATGAAAACAAATGTCAAATCATGAAACCTTCATAAACTTTATCATCTTATTGGTACCAATAATCTCCCCCTTTAGACTTTGTTGTCAACCAAGTTTCAAAAATCACTGAACATTGTAACCTTAATAAATAGATTATATCTAAACAAATCTATGCCTATGTGAACTAACACATTATATAAAATAAGAAACATTAATAAAAAACCATTCTATCGAAAAAGAAGTATCATGAAAACATCTTTCATTTTTAAATTATTTTCTTCATTCTACCTAGAAAATAATTCGACGCATTTTCCTACTACCACTCCAAAAAATAGTTTAAATATTTCATACACTAAACAATGATGAATTCATAACTTACCCACCACTATATATTTTCATCAATATATTTATGAAAAAAAAACAATTCTCCCCCTTGAAAAAATAATCCAAAGCTAATATTAGATATGGGAGAAATACACACATGTCAACCATGAAGAGAAAGAGGTTGGATACCCATGTTCATACTCATTTTTTAGAATGATTACTTCGATAATGGTTTTGTGAAGATATCAGCATCTTGTTCTGATTTTGGTAAATACTCAAACATCAATTAATTCTTCTCCACTTTCTCTTTGATGAAATTATATTTGATATCAATATGTTTTGAACGAGAATGGTTCACTAGATTTCTGGTGAGATTGATTATACTCTGATTATCATAACACAAGGGAAAAGGTAAACTCACATCGACAAGAAATCATCCAATTTTGTTTTCATCCACATTAGTTGAATAGTTTCTTGAGTAAGAGAAACATACTCCTCTTCACCCGTACTGAGAGTTAACGAGTTTTGTTTTTTCTAATTCCAACAATCACAATTCCATCGCAAAAAATACACCACCAGATGTTGATCTTCTATCATCCACATTTATGACCAAATCATCATCAGAATACCAAAATAAATCAATATTATCTATGCTGCAATACCTATATAATACTTATATCATCCCTCTATGGTATTTATGAATTATTTTTCAATAAATAAGAATTGGTTCTCTTAGAGGACCCTAAAATCATGAACATAAGGTAACAATATAAATACAATCAGGTATTGAGGTAGTTAAATGAAATAGACTTCCAACCAACATTCAATATTCCTTATGATCCACTTCTTTTACAACTCCATCATTACTCATCTTTGATCCAACTTACATGGTTGTGGAAACTTGTTTTTAATATTCCATTACAAACCACTTGAGAATTTAATTTGTATACATTTCTTGGGAGAAGAAAATGTATTATTTCAATTCCTAAATTTGTAAATCAAGAACGTATTTCATTTCTCCCAGCATGGACATTTCATATGAATTCTTCATTTCTTCAAAAAATCATTCACAACTTCTTTCCTCATTCCTATAATAGATCTATAAACAATTACAATGAGGGAATACTATTGAATTGTTTTATTTAAATATTGGTACCTATTTTCCATTGTTAAATTTAATAATTCTTAAGGTTGTATCTAATTTGGAATACAATGGATTTAGATAATTTTGAGGCCAAAATTGCATTTTTTTAATCTACACACATAAATTCAATCTTTTCCATCAATAAATCCACAAGGTTATAAGATATAAACATCAACTTTAAGATAAAAATTTATAAACGTATATTTAACGTCTATTTGAAAGATCTCGTAGCCTCATTGTTCGGATATAAGATATAATGAATCATCTTTTTTCAAGTCTTCCCCCTAGAGAAATTGTTTAAAAAAATTAAATACCCTTTATCTATGGATAACCTTTTCCATCCAATCTTGATTTGATTCTTATAAATTCAGAATTTTCATTTATCTTGTTCTGGAAAAACAATTTTTTTCCAATGAGGTTTTAGTATTCAAGTTTGGGTATTAGTTCCCATTTATTATTCATTTCAATCTGATCCAATTCTTCATTCATGGATTAAACCCACATCAGATGCTTGAAATCTTCTTTCACATCAATGGGTTCAACTATTTAATACACTAAAGTATGTTTAATGGAATTGGTAGTTATTCGTGTTTGAACATTCTGACGTTGATCACTAATTATTTTTTGTGCTTCAATATGTTTCATTAGCTTTGGATAAGATTTTTGATTGTATTATTCATCACTTGAAATAGCTGAGTCAGATTATTCAATTTTGTTAGGGTTACAACAATTGGATTCCTTATTAGAATTATCTTCTTCAACTTTCTTAACTTCATTGTTTTCCTGAACATGTCTCTCTTTCTCAGATACTTCAATCAATTTTACATCAAATGAATAATCAATTTTTTTAGTTTATTTGTTGTTTCTTATGTACCTTTATCGTTCTAGATAATATTCATGAAATATTTCATCATCACCTTTCTACTAAAACATACCATAGTTTCCACCTTTTTTCATTATAATTGAAGGTCTCCTGAAAACTCTAAGTTGATTCACACTTACTATTTTTTCATATAAAATTTCTTAGGGATTAAAAACTTATTAAGGCACATTGAAATAACAGTTCTGAATATAATCAGCATTACTCATGGATTAACTCCAAAAGAAACGAGAAAGGACATGCTTCAGTAACATGGTTCTTCCCATTTCCACTAGGATTTTATTATTTCTTTCTATAACCCCATTTTTTGGTAATTGTATTTACATCTATAATCATGTCAAATTCTGTGCTTCTTAAGATAGACTTACAACTCTTCACATCTCTATTCACCACAATTATCTGTTCTCAACTTCTTCATAAAATACACACATTCTTTCTCGTCTTTTCTTCTGAAATGTTTCATCATTTTTAATGAATATTATTTTTGTTTCATATAAATAATACAAGTTAGGTGAATAAAATCATCAATGAATTTAATGATGTACTTTTCTCAATGTGTTTATTGTTTGGTCATTTGCACACATATATTAGAATGGATCAGCTTCGGGTCTTGTTTTGAACAAATTTCAACTTTTTTATGAACACCATTTTTAATTTTACCTTCATGGAAGATAGTGCAATACCAATCTCTTCTTCTTGGAAAACTATTAATGTCTTGAACACTATCTCACTACTAGAAAACTAACATATACCAATGGTTTGGAGAAACATAGGCAAGTAAGCCGCTAGGATAGGTCTATACCAATGGTTTTTTGAAAAACATTGGTATAGACCTATACCAACGGTTTTGATAACCATTTGTATAAGTAATATAAAAATCTATACCAACGGTTCCATAAAAACATTGGTATATGTATTTCCAAAAAAACATTTGATGGGATTTGATTCCAGGACCTCCAGTTTATCATTGAATGACCTAACCACTAACATAACCATTGTGAAAATGGTTTGGACAAACTATTTGGAAAGCCAACCCTTTACCAATGATTTGGCCAAACCATTGGGAAATCCTACCCTTTCCCAACGGTTTTGGAAGACCATTGGTAAAAGTGGCCACAAAGTTGGATTTCCCAACGGTTTGGCCAAACCATTGGTAAAGGGTGTAGATAAGTGTTGGGAAAGGTCACATTTCCAGAATGTCACTTTTAGATAACATACTCTATTTTCTTTGACATATATTCCAAGCCTTTTATTCCATAACTGGTTCTCTTCCACCTTACTCATGTGATAAGATTTTTGTGAATCAAAAACATCAAACACATTTTTTCACATGCTTTCCTCTTGTAACAACCATTCCATATTACTAAATATTCACAAAAAGTCCATATTTCTTGAAGATAACCTTGTTACCATCATCACACAATTGTGAGACACTTAGTAGGTTTTGTATTAGACCATCAATATAGTATGTTTTCTTGGATATTTTCTTTTCTTTTCCAATAATGGTTGAACCAAAACCTTGTATTTTCAATAAATCATCATTTTCAAATATTAATATGCCTTATTTACAATCTTTCACATCCTTCAAAAATTTCAATTCACATATCATGTGAGAATAAAATCCACTATCAAGTATCTAGTGTCTCTCCATCCTTTCATGGAATTTGTATACATTTATACCAGAAGATTAGTTTCTCTATTCATTTAATTATTCACCATATTATTTGTAGAATTGATAATACATATCTAAGCCAATAATTAAAAAAGAAATATTTTTTTCAAGGGTTCCATTTATTTCATATCATTCACAAATAGTTTTCAAGGGTTGGAGAAAATTTTGATTCATCGTATCATTCCTTTAATATTTCATCAAGACAAACATCTCATTTTTCTTTGTTTGATGAGATTGAATCACACTAAATATCTTCACTTTATAACATGTGGGATAATGGTAATGTTTTTGATTGAAACAACACATACTTTCAATATCCCTGAATCCCCCACATTACTAGTAATACCCAACGAAAGAGAATTTTCCTTTGAAAAAACAATACTCATCAAAATTGTTAAAAAAAATCACAACCAACATATATTTACATTAAACTGGATTCTTCTACATTTATTCAGCCTTGATAGGGATGAAATTATTAAAAAAATTTCTTGATCCAGATAAAAACATTTCAGACTCATGATGTTTTGGAACATCTTAAATCTTCACATTGAAAACATATATAACCTTCCTAGAATTCATCATTTTAGAAAAAAAACCATTTTTATTCTCATACTTTGAAATTATCTTTTTTGAACCCTATAATGTTTATCATTTATAGAAAACTCACCATCACCAGTGATAGTGTTTTTGATACCTAGGATTTTCTTTTTATCTTCTGAGTGTTTTTGTTGGACAAGTTCCAACACTTCTTCTTTTTCCATCAGCTTCACATCGAAATGCACATTATAATTATTTTTCTCATTAAATGACTTCATTGAATCATAAATATCTTTAACAATATTTTCTTTCTCACCATAAAACTGTTATTGGATTTTTTTATCATCCATCATCAATATTTATGTTTTTTTATTCAAGCATTTTGATATTACTCAACATTATTTCAAATCTTCTTTCATATGGATTAAATGTTGTTCATCTTCTTCTTCTGAACTATTACATATGAGTTATTCGTCATTCACTATTGCAATGAAAGTATCTTTATTATGATAATTAATATATTTTTTTAATTCATCATCAATCTCTTATTCTTTGTTATCATTGGAAAAGAAACTTTTTATTTTTATTTTATGATTTTTATTTCTTTTCCTATATATTTCATTTTCTTGCACAATCTTATTGTCTTTCATTCTTCAATGTCACTATCTTCTTCTTTCTTTATTCATGGATAATAAGTCACAATGTTACCAACACCTTCATATTCCAAACATTTCATAGGATGTTTCCCTTTGTATTTCTATGTACCTCTTTTCATATTGTTAGAAAAAAAGGATAGGTTTTCATTGAGATTTATACATACTTCATTTTGAGAGTCATAATCACCAGATTCATCTTTAATAATAATTTTATATTACTTTACATTCTTCATAGACATGACAGACATTTCTCAATCAACTATTGTTTTTATCTTCATAGGATTCCATATTTTTATCTTATAGGTGATAATTGTTCTATCTAAATAATCACCTGATAATGTTTCAATGTCTATATGTTCAAATTAGGAATCATTTGAATCAAATTTGTTAGGTACGATTCTGAAGATATTTTCAACAACTATAGAGTCCATAAGCTTTTCACCAGGAAATCTGTTCGTAGTCACAATTCCATTAACCCTAGTAAATAATTCTCCAATAAATTCATTCTCACCCATCTTAAAATATTCATAATACAATATCAAAAATTTTAACTTTTCCTTCATTAATATTCTATTTCCTTCGAATATTTTTTTCAATTAATCCCATATACCTTTAGCTATTGCAACACATTTCATTCTCAATAATCAATTTCAAAAATTGGTAATAATATAAATTCTAGACCCTTCCATCATTCTCGTGAAAAATCTTGTCAACTAGTGTATATAGAGAACTAACATCAATGGGAGGAAACCCATTTATTTTATAATCAAGAAAATCATAACTAATAGACATAAGACATGAAAACATTCTATATTTTTAGATATGATAGTTATTTCAATCAAGGACCAAAATACCTTTATTGTTCACCTAGTTCACATTATCAATCAGCACAGAATTTAAAAGGTAACCTTTTCTCTGATAACACTTGAATGTTCCAAATTATAGTATTGAATCACCGAGAGGGGAGGTAGTGAATCAGTTATACACTTTATTTTTTATGTTTATTCTCAATTGAAACAACTTTCACCTGTTGTAAGAGATTTAAATTACCTACTGTGAAAAAAATCAGCACACATCCAAAGGAACACAATGATTTAAAAGTTTAACTATTCAATAAGAACATCTATGTACTTGGTATGGTTTGGAAATGATAAAGTACCATACAATCCAATAACAAAACAATCTTGGGATTAAAATGAGTTATATATAAACTTACACTTGTGTATCATTATTTAACAATCCCACCAGTGCATGTGAAACCTCGTAGCATAATATAGTATTAAAAATGTTTGGAAACACATAAATATACCTACAATTTTTTTCAATTTAACATATGTATTTAATTGAAATAAAATTCATAAATTTGTTACCTAGAATAAAGGTATGAACTACCTAGACATTGTTATGAAACACTAAGTCTGATCTTTTCTGAGTATGATTCCACTGAGTCCAATTATTGAAAAACAATCCTTCCTATCTTATTTTCAGATAGAATGTAAAGGAGTATAATTTTCACCACATCAATTCCTGAATACAATTTTCAAACTGAATATAATATGAATGAATCAGCACCACTGAGAGAAATTTTCAATCTGAATGGAATTAATCTATTCATTCATATTGAAAGTTATAGCTTTTATCTCTTCTTTAGTAAAATTTGAAAGTCTTTTAAATGTACAATGCACAAGTTTCACTTTTGTAGGTGACCCAAAACATGATTATATGAAAATCCTAAAAAACATTACTTCATAATTAAATTCACCAAAATCTGATTTTCTCCTTAAATGTGGGAGAAATTATGACTTCTTCAATGCTTCTATATTCTTCACGAAACATCCACAATCATCATCTATTATTTTCTAGACTCTCATTTCATATTACTATAAGAATAAAATTGCGAAAAATATAGGAGACCAATGATTTTTATATTATTCTTCCCTGTTAATTTATTAAAAAAAAATGCCTAATATCATTCCACTTGAATGTTTTTGTTTAAATGTACTTCTCTGCTTCAGATTCAACCACTCTTTTATGTGAATTTCCCCCTAGATAATTCATTCAAAAATATCCCACTTTCTTTTTTTTCTATTGATCCTCTTGATAAAACACATCTTCACATTCAAAACATGTGCTTGAATGATGAATATCTTAATGACTATTAATTCATTGAGGATCATCTTTAGCATCGTCTAACTTCAAGTGGAAACTATTTTTACTTTCCATTCATTTCTACTTCTATATTTTAATCTCAACCCAAGCATGATATTTTTTTAAAACAAATGGTCTTGATACAATCATCTAGAATACGATCATTTCTGGTTATGATCATTCTGGTTATGATCATTGTGGATACGATCATTCTGGTTATGATCATTCTGGATATGATCATTCTAGATATGATCAGTTATGACTACGATTATCCTCATTAAGATTGCTAGTACGAGTTCAGGTTTTGATTTCTAGGTACATTCATTAAAATATGAAAAAAATGTTCTTCTACGATATGATACATTTTAAAAAAAATTATATAATCTTATACAATAAAATAAAATACAATATGAATGTGATTAATTATCAATCGATACCACCTCTTTCCTTTTCTTATACCCGAATATGATTATTTTTAAAAAAAAATGGTTTCTTATCTTCCATCAGCATTTCCACTTCCATCAGATCCACTTCGATCAACACCACTTTCCATCACCATCACATTTCCCATTAGAACCACTTCCATCAAAAGCAGATTACATTAGTACCACTATTCCCATCAACACCACATAAATTAGAAGCACTTTCAGAATCACCTTTCTTTTCATAACCATCTAATAAATCAATGTCTCATATTCCATCAGTTCCACTTTTCTTTGTCACCACCTAAATAAAAAACAACACGATGTCTTTTACCTCCACTCAATATCCAATTATTTTAAAATACATAGATACAATCTAGATATGGTTGTTTTCTACTTGTTTTTAAAAACAATAGGTTCAACTTATTTCTCTCTAGAATCTAGATATGATAAATCTAAGGAAAATTATTTTTCTGATTTTTTTGAAAAACAATCTGACTAATCTTCTTTTTTGATGGGAAGATTCTATTTCACTCATCTTTCCTTCTATCAAGCATGAATAAAAATTTCTAAATACAACTCATTATTTATATGAAATAAAAATCAACACTGAATCGCCACAATTGTTTTGAATTGTAGTCATAGAGTCTCTATTTCTCCAACAAAACAACCACTTCTTTCTCATCTGTTTCACTAATATCTAACATGATACATTCTCTTGGGAATCCGATTCTTCCTAAAACTGATAAATTATTTTAGATAAAAAGATCTCAAAAAAATTATTTCCAAAACAATATGAAGTGATTTTTTTCATCAAAACAAACCTTCACAACAATATAAAACTCTTGAAATCTTCATCACCTTTATCATCAACTTGGTCCCAACACATTGGATGGTTTTAATATTATCATCCTCATGATTGTTCATAAGGATTGTATTTTCAATATAACTTCCTTGTTTTTTATTTTTTACCTTATCTTAACAAAATCACTATATTTTAATCATTTTATGTTGTAAATTTACTTGAATTTCATTTAGGAATATTTTGGAATGAATAAATATTATTCTTCCATGGATTGTTCTTAATGATTATATTTGAAATCTCACTTCCTTTTTTGATTGACAACCTCATCTTGACAAGTTCACTATATTTTAATAATTTTACATTGTAAATTTACTTGAATATACATATTACCATACAATGGTTATTAGTTTTTCCTAAACCATGTATTAATTTACATATATTGTCTACTTTTATCATTGTTTTATTATTCTCTGTAAATACGATTAATTATGAATTTTCATTCAATCCAGATATTCGATATGGAATATTACTTATTTTGATTATTCAATATATGTAATCATTGGGACTAGAAATGAAATTTGGTTCCTAAAATTATATATCTCATTGATACATTGACAGGATGTCATTAGACTACTAAATTGGCCCAATTAATGGAGTTTCTATCTATAGTTTAAAATTTTCTTTTGAATGGCCAGGACAATGCATATTTTCATGTAACTCATACATTTATTCCATTAATAAATAATTTACCTCATTTGATTCAATATTATTCATCCATTAGATTTTTTTCAACAAATCTATGGATACATATCATTTTTACATTAGTGATTAAATATTTATATTTCAGTTTCATAAATTTACATATTTGTTTTTCCTTATATAGTTATTTGAACGGAATGTGCTATCAATTTTTTACCTTATCATGTCAGTTAATTCATCATGATTTATTATTTCTTTGGAATTATATACAATTAATTATCATTTTATATCACCTATATTATGTTTCTTTCCCTATGTTATAAAGAATAGAACATTGAATATGCATTGAAAGATGCAGTTTATTTTAGTTTATTTAAATAAACTTTTTATTTTATTTTTTCATCACATTATAGGTATATTGTAAGTAATATATAATTCCAATACATATAAACTGAATTGGCCTATGAGATTTTATTCCTTGTAAACATACCAATGTAATAAAATAATGCAATGACTGCTGGCTTTTAGGTTCATGGAGTTACACTATTTGTTTGTTTTGTATAAATTATATTCATTTTAGATATTCATATTTAAAATAAATGATAGAAAACATTTTCAAATATCTTCAATAAAATGTAAATAATTTTTACAAAAAATACATATTCATATTTCCTATAAAATAGAAACCTTACCGTTTAAAGTAAAAAAATGTCACATACAATCTCCATCTCTGTTAACCACGTTAATAGATAGTGGCAGTAGATTATTTGGATCAATAGTATCAATTATTAATACTATAAATTTATCCAATTTCATTGTATGGTTAGTCACATAATCTCCAAAAATATGTGTTACTATGTATGCTATAATATTTACATGATTTTAATTAATATACAAATCATATTATAGATTCAAGTGCGAATGAGGTGGTAAATCATATTCATATGAAGAATATATAGGTAGGGATTGTAGCGAAGGATGGGTATGTTTTCTATAATATGTACATGATAAATGTACTCTATGATGATTCCTCCATCAGTTCATCCATAAATAAAAAATTAAAATAACTTATTTATTAGTTATTTTAAAAAATACGAATATTATTGGAAAATAAAAAATAATTTATTACAATTCACGCAATTTATTCCTTGGACTCCTAGAAATTATATTGTCTATTCTTCATTTACCTTACTCTTTTATATATTTCATGTCGAGTGGGGTAGATAGACGAAATAAACTAGACTCTTTCTGGAGCACTATAAGATTTAGCTCATAATGGACCAAACATTTCTGCAATCATTTTCTCCCCTAATAATTGATACCCTCTACATGATTGAATATGAAGGTATATGTTCTGTAATTGGATCGCTTGATTATATATCTTGTTGTTTGTTACATATAATATTTTAATAATTAATAATGTAAAATATATATATATATATAAATGTACATTATAAATTAATTATATTATGATAAACGATTCATCATTTCAGATAAATTTTTTTTACATTCATATACATCTATATACTCATACATTAGAAATGAGTTTTCATTCTTTAATAAACAAAAAACATAATTTTTTTAAATTTCATTTTAATATATTTCCATTTAACTGCCACTAAATATTAAAATTCTTTCTTAATTTGTTTTTTTGATTAAAAAATGAATTTCATCTATACTAAAAAAAAATAGAAAATAGCCATTTAGAATATTTTATATTTTTAAAACTAGTCTAAAAAATTAATTGAGATATTTTACAATTTTATACTCCCACATATGAACTTTGGAAATCTTGTTGATGGAATACCAATCATGATATAAAAATATAATCCTAAAACCAAACTACATAAATATATAACTAATAATATTCATTGCATGTACACCGGTTGGTTTATTATTTTCATAACAAAATATGTAATATATAGTCTTCAGGTAAAACTGATTATCTTGGTAAATTTTTAATCCCATATTTATCAACTCTTTAAATCTATTTCTCGATAGAATATTGATAAGAATCCTCTGTGGGAGGTGGATAAGTAATTAATTAATATGTTTTTTTTCTTAATTAAAATTAATATTTTTTGAAATAATGAAATTACTAAATATTTAATAATGATGTAAAAATATATCTCACTAATTTTTTCTCTTCCTATATGTATATCATTGAAATATTCAAATGTAATGATATTCTATATATCTAACTATTATTAGATAATTGAACATTTGAAAAAATGTATAGAATAATAATGAATGTAAAATTATTGAATTAATCACATGTAAGTTTAAAAAAACAATAATTATGTCATGAATAATATTTAAAATTATTTGAATCTAAACTATTATATATTAAAATTAGTTCTAATATGGTTGAAACATATTTAAATGAAAATATAACCATTAAAAATTGTTTTTATATGCCCAAACAAATCCTAAACATAATAAATGTTTTTCAATAAAATAATATTTGGTGTTAACTATTTAATATAAAATTTACCTAAAAATATAATTATTTTAAAGAAAATAATACATCAAATAATTAAAAATGGTGTTTTTAGAAAATTAATTTTCATGAAAGAATAAAATTTTTAACATTTAATTGAAAAACCAGGAATGTAATTTGGGTTTTCTCAGATCCCTTCTTTATGATCATTTCATACATCATAGACCATGATTACAATATATTTGTTGTTATCCTCTAGAAATCTTGCAATGGATGAATAAGCCTTTTATAAATTCATATCATCATCATCATCATCCCCATCACAGAAATAAATTATTTTCCAATTTAATATAAAGGACCACTAATCATTTAATGGATTAATGAAATAATATATTTTCATTAAATTAGTCATAATGATAAACGTTTCCACTTTTATGAAAAATCTTTTCAACTCAACTAGTGTAGATCTATAATCATCATGATCACACCACAATAACAATTAACACATTTTCACTTAATAAATTAGTCTGAGTTTATTATAATAAATTTAGAATACATCCTCAATTACTCCAAAATATGTTTTTATTCAGAAATTGGGTTTTTATGTTTTTCAATTGAAAAAATCACTTCTTTAATAATGTCTATTACCCCACTATTTTGAATGGTACTCTTGTAAATCTAATTATTTGTTGAAAATGTGTATCCATTTAGGTCACAAACAATCCTATGTGATTAAATTATGATATGGTCCCCCTTCCGTTCATTATAATATCTCTGATGAGGATATGTCTGTGTATAATATTTTTTTAAACCATAAAACCAAAGAATTATTATACCAAATCAATATCATTTTATTTCATTTCAAATATTTATCCATTAATTAAAAAATATGAGATGATATACATGGTTGATCCTCATTGTTGTTATTCAGAATGTATAAATGTATCTACATAACATCATGACAAGAAATGAACATTATCATTAAGCTGTGAATCCATCTTCCTTCACTATAAACAGAAATTTTTGGATATATATGGATACCAAAACACACCACTTCATAAAAATAATCTATAAATAACTCAATCTCATCTTCCGAAACATATTTTTGATCAATAGAGGTATCCAATCAATAATTATATTTATCATATCCCTTCAATATTTTAATGTATTATTAAAAAGGATAAATCCAATGTAAATAAAAAAGCCCACATATTATTATCTCGTAAACCAGATGAATCACCTGATGGACTATTATATCCAAAAATGAAGGCTTTAATCACATTTACTGTTGAAAATGAATAATATATTCATCATTCTCCAAATAATTTAATAATTATGGATTAATGAATTTCTAAAAATAGATTTTAAGACATTATATAACATGTTCATTATATTTCTGACAAGGGTGGGTAAAATACCACATACTGAAACTGCACAATGTTGTTTCATCAATACATGTCATTCATTATATTTCATAGCAATTAATTTAAAATCCTCCAATGACACCATATTCTTCATATTATAAGTATATCATCTAGGTAATTTAATACCATGAAGTCAATGAATCAAATTCATCTTCTCACTATTTCATAATGAGTTACAAGCCAATAGAGAATATAATTTTTCTTTCACTTTTTCTCACTATTTCATAATGAGTTATGTCTAATCAGAAGTTCAATAATTCATTTGTATTTACTTTTATTTCCAAAAAAGATCCATTAAAATTTTCCCATATGTTTTTTTTCAACATGCATGATATCAATATAATGTTTTAAATATTAAAATATATAATAATGTTGTCAGAAAAAGATATAATTTATCTTCTAGATATTTTTTTCATAGCCAAAACATCTATTTATTTCCAAATATGTTATAAATATTTTCCACCTAAAAAAATTTCTTCAACAAAAAATGGTTTTTGGGGAGATTATATTCTTGTAATCGATAATTTTTTTTAATCTATGATAATGTTGATTAATTCATCAAAACATTTAACACCCCATGTACACTATCTATAATAAATTCTAAAATATATAATAATAAATTTCTTCCTCACAAATTAGATATTCTTTATTTCAATTAACAATATATCTAGATAAGATTCCACTTGAAGGAAATTATTTTACAGTGAACTTTATCATAGCATGTAAACAAAGATACACTTTCTAGTATGCATCATGAATTGAAACACCTATATCCAATAAAATATATAAATAATCTATCACTTGTGAAATATCTTAATCAATACTGTATTCCATCTATTTTTATCCATAAATCATCAAGATAATTATAACATATTTTTTCTTCAATCATAAAATTAGATACAAGTTGTAATTTACCAACAAAACAGGACATAAAATATGTTGGCTACTTAGTCTATCATATGAATTCATTAAATATGTGCACAATTTTATTCTTATATTTATAAATTCACATCCAAAATAATGAAATTATTTACCATATATCATCCACTATGGTGAATTAGAATAATGTCCTATGTTACAATTAGTGATTCACTTTTTAGTAATCCATATTAAACATTTTTGTATCAGTTGAATTTGAAAATAGATACTTCAAATGAATAATTATTTTATGTTACTAATTTCATTGTGTGGGGGGTATTATTTTAGTACCTGATAATCATTTATAGTTGAATTATCCTAATTTTTTGATGGAATTATTTGAAGGTACCAAATTGATTTATCATGTGGTTATATAATAGTACCAGAGAATGGATCATAGTTGAATTTTCCATCCATCTTCTAGAATGAGGTCCCACATTGAGGAAATTTGGATAGATATTTATATTACCTCAAATATTACACACAATCATTGGAAAAATAATTTATCTTTTTATACCCCAATCCAATTGGGCATAATATTTTCTTTTCATCATAAATAGATGTTGGAAGCCTATTTCCCATTGCATTGTAAAGACACAGAATTTCTATGTAATTATTTGTAATTATATGGATATTTTACGAGTCCTCGAAAATTGGCAGTGCATGATTCTGAGTCCTAGTGTGCCCGGAAAGAATTTCTAAACTATTTTTTGGGTACGTTCAGTAAATGTTTGAGCGGGTTTTTGTATCTTTTGAATCAGTGCTCAGAATTGAAATCTGAGGACACTGTTTAACTCGTAGTGCCAATATTCACTTAATGAGACCATCACGTCAATGGTAGTAAGCAGTGGGTAAAATATGGTGCTTCACTTTTTCATGGAAGAATAGAAAAATAAAAATATTAACAATTTTGTTTTTGAAACCACTCTACATGGGTTGTGGAGGTGGGTACCGCCTAAACTAAAACCTCCAATTTGAATTCAATGGTGGGGGACACCTAACCCCCTTAAACCCCCTCTTTAATGTATGGAAGTATCTAAAACTTCATCAACAATAATTATGCAATCTTCTATTAATTAATTAAATCCATCTTTAATTTTGAAAATAATTTAAAATTTAAAAACATAATTTATATTTGTTGGATACTCTTTTTGGATTGGGAGAAATCGTTGGAGAAATGGAGGAATTGGGTGAATATTGGAAGAACTCATACACCAATGATGAAATTATCCTCCAAACAAAGAACTACATCTCCATTGAAGAACATTCTTCGGAATCCAAAAAAAGGATGATGCACGAGCTCGACTTCAGAATCATGACGTGGAAGCGACAATCATTGGCACCCTCTTTTCCTTCAACAATTTTGTCTCGTGAAACATCAAAAATCCTTTGAGGTAGGTTTTGTTATTTGTATACTCTTTTTACCCTGTTCTCAACATTCTTCATAATTCAAGAATAAACAAGCCACTTTTTACCACTCTAATGCAGAGGGTACGAGGAAAATGAACATGGCCCACCCTCTCTACAAATCTTGTTGTTATTTCTGTGTTCTTCGTGATGGTGTATGATGTAGACCGACACCGGTGGGGCTTAGGAATGGTGGACAACCATATCTAGACGTGATAAGGGCAGCGATATAACCGTGTCACCATAAAGTTATGTGTCCCATCAGAAACGACAGAGCAAGTGCAACGACCGACCGTACAAAGGGGAAGTGGCACGCATCTGCGCCACCCGACAGAGATAAATTGTGGCCTCATGCGGTGGTGGCATGGTGAGTCATGGATAGCATGACATTGGCGACCAGAGATAGTGTGGTGCATGACTGTGCCACGAAGAGGAGGGAGGATGGCCGACCAGCCAGCCGCATGCTGAGCGGACCTTCGGGTCGCCACCACAGTGGGGCGACACACGTTGTGCCGTCAGGAGGAGAAGGGGTTGTCCCAAATGGCCAACCGTTAGGTTATTGAGGCGGGGGAGCGCGACTCTCCCCCGTATCCATCCAGAATGGGTAGCCCAACATGGGCCGGACCGCCCAGTGTGGGCTGGGTCGCCTGTTGAAACCATGGTCGTTCTATCCATGAATTGGATTATGGTTTGTGTTTGTTGTCAATCGTTAGTGGAAGTTTAGAATGTATTCCAGTAAAGTGATTATACAGTTCAAGCAGACATCAATATTAAAGCTGGCTTCATTTCCTAGTGTTGGTAAGAGGAGGTGTGTGAAAAAAGGAAGTGGTGTGTGAAATAAAGGAGGATTGCAGAAAATAAAGGAGTCTTGCGTGAAAAAAAGAAGTGTGTGTATAAAAATAGAGGCATGTGTGAAAAGTATGGGCTGTGCTGGAAATATTTGGGTCATGCATGAAAAACAGCATGGTGCATGATATTTTATATCAAGTTTTTTTGGACAATATTTTTATGGAATTAGAAAGTTGAAAAATGGAAATGGCATGGGCTTCATGAAAAACTGGGAGACGTGCGTGAAAAAAAAATTCATGTGTGAAATTTATTGCACGCCGAATGACAGGTTTTTTGTTCCAAGAGAGGTTTTGTGTGTGGGGGTATGAGATGCCTATAAATAAGAGGTGACCCACCTCATTCTGTATGGTTGAATACTTAGAGAACATCTGAGGTCTGATGCGCGTAAAAAGTTCGCATAAACGGTGTTGCACGAAAAAGGACTTGATGCATGAAAAAAGGTCCAGCTGCGCAAAAAATGTAGACATTGCGAGAAAATTTGAGGTTGCGTGAAAAGCTCTGAACTATGAGAAAAACTCATATCTGAACAGAAAAAGGCATTGTGCGTAAAGATACGTGTAAAGAAGTCTGTTTCGCAAAATATTTTTTCCACCCCAAAACCATGTATTTCGTGCTAATGTCTGATATTTCACGCAAAGGGTGGGAGTTGTGCAAAATCTTCAGTATACCCTTTTTGCGCATTTCTGATTATCCAATTCAGTGTTTTAGTACGTTTATGTGCTCCATTTATGGACATCGATGCAAGAAGAGTCTTGTTCTAAGCATCAGAAAATACTACAATGAAAATCTATTGAAAATACCTTCACGTGTATAAACTAACTAAGTCATCACTGAAGCCAGTGAGCCTAAGGGTGTCAATGGGAGTGACTCGATGGACGCAGTGGTCTATCCCGGAATTGTTTTAAAGGTAGTGATCCTAGGATGGAGTTATTGTTCCCGAACATTTGTAATCCACAACTAGTGAAGAATAGTGGAATTAGGTACGACCGACAACCTGTCAGCATATACTCCTTGGACGTAGCACTTTGTAGTGAACCAAGTAAAAGTGATGTGTCAACTTCCGGCTTTCATTTGTTTGACAGGTCTAACAAGTTATACCAATGTGGGAACAAGATCAAGAACTTTAAAAAGAAAAATTTGACACTCTGATTCACCCCTCCCCTCTTAGTGTGTTTCGGGGTCCTTCAAGTGATATCAGAGAGATGATAACTGGTGTTTGATCTGTCAGATTCTGTTATGGAAAATTCAGTTAATTTCTGGGGAGTCCATCTCTTCGATGGAATTATTTTCCAGGTCTGGATGAATAGAATGAGATCACATCTATGATCTATTGGAATGGAAGTCCATTTTTCTACATTTCAAGGTATAAAAGTAACGGATCCAATAGGCCTGGATATGACAGACACAGACATGAAAATTCTTGATGCAGATGCTAAAGCACAAAATTCTCTCACTAAGGCCCTTTTTGAATAATCAATCTAAAAGTGATGAGTTTCACATCAGAAAAATCCATGTAAGATAAATATGAAAATATTTATGAAGAAGATAGAAAAGTGAAGGATGCAAAACTTCAAGTCCTACACAATAAGTTTGATGATCTAAAGATTCATCTGGATGAGAATGATGAATCATTATTAAATCTAATTACTGAGAAAGAAAAAGTGTCATCCCTTGAGTAAGGAGATATTTCCATCCTTTCTCTAGATGATCTTCTAAGAATCATGGTGGGATATGAAATTAGATTCAATCCAGCAGATGCTACGACTCGAGTGAGCAAGGAAATGGTGTTCAAATCCACTGAGAAATTGAAAATCTCAAAAGATAGTATTGGTCAAGATAATGAGGAAAAATAAATTCATTCTCTCATTAAAAAGAGGTTCCATAAGGGAAAAGGGAAATTCAATGGGAAGTTACCTCTAGATTTATTTCGTTGTGTAAATGTTTTTCACATTGCCTCTCAGTGCTTAAGAAAGATTGATGATGAGAATAGTGATGCTGAAAACATTGAGAAGCCCAAGAAAATGTTTTTCAAAAAGGGAGACTTGAAATCAAGAAAGAAAGTACTAAAGCAGAGTTATTCCTATGAAGAGGAAGATGATGCTAATGAATTCTGTGATGAATAAGAACAAGAATTTAAAATTGAAATCCATGCTTCCATGAGGTCCACTGTTGAATAATTAGAAGATAATGGTGGAGAAAATCAATTGACGACTAGTGCCAATCCTGAGATGCAACTTAGGGATGCTGTTAGTAAGCTTAATATTAAATTTAAGAGTTGTAATAAGAGGAAATAAATTGTATAAGAATAAACTGAATATATTTATCAACCTGAAGCTGAAATTGAATGATTGGAAGAATTGGTGAAATTAAAATCTAAAATACATGATTGAAATAACGTTGTATTGGATCTGAAGCTGAGAATTAAAGAGCAGGAAAAGATCATCAATGACCTCACCGCTAGACTAGAGGAAAATTCCAAGACTGTTGAGGGTCTTGAGGAAGATGTTGTAACTCTAGGGAGTAAAATTAAATGTCTATCAACCACAAATGAGGGTAATAAAAAAATTCATATTGGAAGATTCTTAGATGTATATGTACTGGAAAGAGCCACGTTTGGTTCATATGGGGTTGGAAAAATCATGAGTGATCAAAGACCCGCTTGCATGTTAAAGAGTGGAATTGGCTGTAAAGCTGTGACATCAACTGCTGGAAGTGAATAGAGCCAAAATAAAGACATGATAAAAGATGGAAATTTTGAAATGTTGCCTAAAGTATTGAAGAATAAACCCTCAATCCGAACTAAAATAAGAGCTGAAAATTATCCTCAATCTTTCAGAAATATCATGCAGGCCAACTATTCTCCCAAGGAATAAGGCATGAGGAGAAAATCAAGTGAGAAGACATTTCCTCTCACAAAGTGTCAGTTCTGTGTCTATCTGGGCCATACCATTCGATATTGCGAATTGGCAAGGAGCTACTTGAATGGGGAAGATCTGGGACATCAACAAAGGATACTAACTTCATATCCGCCATCTTATAGAGGAAATAATTTCTCTGTATATGGTTTTCATTGTTCTATCTATGGCCATAATGCTATGTATTGTAGGAAGATATTTGATAAGAGATATTCATACAACTCTCAGAGACTGGTCAATTTTTACCCTCTGAATGGTTTTAATCTCACAAACATGTTTTCTCCTCTGAAATAAGATTATGGCTATAAAGAATCTGATTCTGTGGAAGAAATAATTAGAAGTACATCAATATATTTTACTCAATCCAATATATTATGGAAAGAAAATAAGAAGATCAAGGAATCCAATATTACTGAAGTAGCCTTCAATGCTGCAAAGAGCATCACCACCTAGTTTCATGATAGTGGATGCTCTTCAAATTTGAATGGAAATACTATCCGTTTGAAGAACATTAAAAAAAGGATGATGGAATAGTGAGGTTTGGTAATGATGGTGCATTGATGATTAAAGGAAGTGGGATTACTACTATCCCCAATAGAGAGCTGAGGAAGAATGAAGTTAAGTATGTGGATGGTCTATTCCACAATCTCCTTAGTGTGAATCAACTCGGTGAACTAGGGATCATAGTCACTTTCAATTATAAAGGATTCTCAATAAAGGGACAGATATGAAATTCACTTTTTAAAGGATGCAGAATAGAAGGCAACCTGTATCAAGTTGATAGCAATGAAAACATCTTCTACATGACTGTTGAAGAATAAAAAATCTTTTGGCAGGAGAGGCTATGGAACATAAATCCACAATACATAGAGAAAATATCAAAACATTTGATTTTCATTGACATTCCCAACCTGAAGCGTGAGCATGAAAAGTCTTGTGATGCTTACATTATGGTGAAGCTGGTCTGCAGTTCTTATCGGCCAAAGAAGAAAAGGTCATCTCATCTTCATGATCTAATTCATACAGATGTATGCGGGCCGATATGTGTTTCTGAAACTCATGGAGAAAGGTACTTTTTCCTTTTCATATATTATTACAGCAGAATGGAATGTGTAATGGTCATTCATAGGAAATGAAATGTGCTTGACTACTAGAAAAAATATCAGCGAATTGCCGAGAATGATACTAGACAAACTATAAAAGCATTGTAATCTGATAATGGTAGGGAATACACGTCCATTGAATTTTAAAATTACCTAGAGAAGCATGGGATACAACATGAGGTTGCTGCTGTGAGAACTCCTCAAAAAAAAAACAGGGTTTCTGAAAGTATTAATCGGAAGGTGAACAACATGGCACGAACTATGCTGATTGAGAGTCATATTCCATGACATTACTAGAAAGAGGTTATTCAAGATGCAGTGTATATTCAAAATCAAACAGGACTTTATATGGGTTAGATGAAGACACCATATGAATTGTGGCATGAAAGTAAGCCCTCGTTGAAATATTTTTGTGTTTTTGGAAGTAAATGTTTCATCAGGAACAATGAAGGAAATCAGGGGAAATATGGTGACAATGCAGATGAAGGAATTTTCCTTGGATACTCAATGAATAGAAAAGCCTACAAGTGTTCCAACAAGTGATTAAGAAGGATTGTGGAAAACAATGATGTTAAGATTCTTGAAGAGATAACCACAAATGCCTCAAGGATTTCATATGTTGATGTGATAGGAAGTGAGTAAGAAAGTGAATGTGGATAAAATAAAAATACATAAATAGAGAAAGGTGTAAAAAACAGTCAACGGTTACATTATGATGTTGACATAGAAGAAGAATCTGAAGAAGAATCCTTGGCTGGGGATAATGCAATTGAATCGCAAAACAGAAATCAATGAGCTGAGATTTATCAATCGAACATAATTGGGGACAGGAGTGCAGCCACACAAACAAGGAGGATGGGGAATAACAAACAATCTACATTTCTATTAGTTGTGGATCCATCCTCAATTGAAGAAGCTACAAAGGACGAATCATGGGTGAAAGCCCTGAATGGAGATTCAGATCAGATTGATAAGAATCAGACATCGGATGTTGTCCAGAGACCCGATGGTCACAATGTGATTGGTACAAAATGTATCTTAAAGAACAAGTATAATGAGAATGGATGTGTTATTAAAAACAAGGCACAAAATATATGTAAATGATACTCCCAGATTGAAGGTGTTGATGTTGAAGAAACCTTTTCTCTAGTGGCTAGACTGGAGTTAATCAGGATTTTCCTTTCCAAGGCACTCCAAAGAGGATATAAAGTATATAAAATGGATGTTAAGACACCACTTTTTAATATTTTACTCGAAGATGAAGTCTACATTGAACAACCAGTGGGATTTCATCTTGGTACTGATGAAACAAATGATTTAAAACTAAATAATGGTCTCTATGGTTTGAAGCAGGAACCACAAGCATGGTATTCCTGATAGGACACTTATCTCAAGAACCATGAATTCAAAAGATGAGGAGTAGATGGCAATATATATGTGAATAATTCCCCGAAAGATCAGTTCATGGTTCTAGTTTACGTCGATGAAATTATATTTGGTGGCAGAAGGTAGAAATCAGTGGATGAATTTTCCAATCACATGAAATCATAATTCGAAATGTCAATGATTGGGGAGATCACATATTTCTTGGGGATACAAGTGATTCAAAAGAAATATTGCACTTTCATCTTTCCGGAAAAGTTATCAAGAGAGCTATTGAAGAAATTTAATATACATGAATCCAAACAAATGTCAACTCTGATTTCAGATTGAACCAAACTTGGAAAGCATGAGGATGGGACATCTGTAGATCCCACCATGTGTAGTAGAATCATAGGGTCCCTAATGTACCTGATATTGACATGACCAGATATTTTCTTTTTAACATGTCTAGTAAACCGCTTTTTGAGTAATCCAAAGGTGGAACATATGGCAGTAATAAAAAATCACGAGGTACATCAAAGGCACTCATAACATTGGGTTATACTTTGCTACAAGAAGGGAATGTGAATTATCCACATTTTCTGATGCTGACTGGGCTGGCGATGTAGTAGATAGAAAGTCCACCAGTGGTGGAGCATTCTATATTGGGAATTAATGTGTTGTCTGGTTGAGCAAGAAACAAGAATGTACTTATCTTATTACTTTTGAAGCAAGGTATATCTCTGCCACAAATGCATGCACTCAACTGCTATGGATGAAAGCAATAACTAACAGATATTGGTGATGTGGTGAAGCAACCAATGGTGATTTTCTGTGATAACAGAAGCACAATAGATTTTATGAAGAATCCAGTTCATCATTCTCGTACAAAACATATTGAAATCAGGTTTCAATTTCTCAAATAGATTGTTGAGCAAGGCATGATTAGAATGAATCTTGTGGGAACTTATGAGCATGTATATGACATCCGGACCAAGACACTGTCAGCGGCTATGTTTGAGAAGCATCAGTTGAACCTCAGTGTTCAGCCACCTTCCAGTGCATAAGGACATTACTAAATACCCCTCTCCCCAGTAATGTTAACTGTTTGTAATCATTTTCTAGATATGATGCTATTTTATGGGGGAGATACTATCAAGGGGTGTATTGAGATGTTGAATGAACAAATACCGATATTTGGGTTTATTCCCAATGGGAGAGAATGAATAAATTCACGACATGTTTGGAATCATGATGTGAATTTGGTGATAGGATAAGAAGTAATAAATTGTCCATGTAATTATTCTAGGAAAATTTAAGATAATTTCTTGTGTGTCATTGAGAATTCCAAAAAATGGGATCCCAATTCATGTTTCCCCTCTTATTTTATACACCGAGCATTGCTTACGCAGACATAGAGTGTTGGCTGAGTTGATTCTTTTATTTTTGGTTTTCATGTGGATGGTAATATATTGAATTTATTTAGTGATTTCCAACAAACCCAAAGGGTGATATTGTTGGAACCATGGTCTTTATATCCTTGAATTGGAGTATGGTTTGTGTTTGTTGTCAATCATCAGTGGAAGTTCATAATGTGTTCCAGTAAAGTGATTATACAGTTCAAGCAGACAACATTATTGAAGGTGGCGTCGTTTCCTAGTGTTGGTAAGAAGTGGTGTGTAAATAAAGGATGTTTTTCATGAAATAAAGGAGTATTTCATGAAATAAAAGAGTATTGCGTGAAAAACAGTGGTGTGCGAATAAAAAAACAGTGGTGTGAGAGAAATGTATGGGATGTGCATGAAATATTTGGGTCGTGCATGAAAAACAGCCTGGTGCGCAAAATTGTGCAGCATGGTTTTTCGTGCAAATAGTTTTTCAGAATCAGAACGTTGAAGAATGGAAATGGCATGGGCTGCGTGAAAAATTTGGAGACATGCATGAAAAACGATTCCTGCATGAAAATTATGGCGCACTAAATGAGAGGTTTTTCACGCCAAGAGGGGATTTTCATGTGGGGGTCTGAGATGCCTATTATATGAGGTGACCCCCCTCATTCTGTACGGTTGAATAATTAGAGAAGATCTAAGCTCTGATGTGTGTATAATGTTCGCGTAATGGGTGTTGCACGAATAAGGACTAGTTGCACGAAAAAAGGATCAGCTGCGCGAAAAAAACAGACATTCCACGAAAATTTGAAGTTACATGAAAAGCTATGAACTGTGAAAAAAACATGGAGCTTCTCAGAAAACGTTGTTATGTGTAAAGTTGTGTGTAAAAAAGTTTGTTGTGATACATATTTTTCCATGCCAAAATCATGTATTTTGCGCCAAAGTCAGATATTTCGTGAAAAGGGTAGGAGTTGTGTGAAATAATTAGTATAACAGTTCTGCGTGTTTTGGATTATCTGGTTCAGTGGTTCAGGGCTTTCATGTGCATCATTTTGGGAAATAGATGCTAGAAGAGTCTCATTCTATGTAGAGGCAAAGACTTCCATGCAAATCTTATGAAGATCCCTTCACATCTATAAACTGACTGGGACTTCACCGAAGCCAGTGAGCCAGGTAGAGTCAACGGAAGTGACCAGAGGGATGCAATGGGCTATCCCTGAACAATTGTAAAGGTAGTGATCCTGGGACAAAGTGATTGTTCCCGAACCATTGTAATGAACAACTAGTGAATAATAGTGGAATTATGTACAACCGACAACCTATCGTTGTATGCCCCTTAGACGTAGCCCTTTGTGGTGAACCAAGTAAAAGTGGTGTGCCAACTTATTTCTTTCTTTTGTTTGATAGGTCGAACAAGGTCCTAAAAAATTGGGAAACATATCCACAACATTAAAAAGAAAAATTTGTCACCCTGATTCACGTGAAAAACAGCATGGAGAACTAAATTGTGGAGCGAGGTTTTTTGCGCAAATAGTTTTTTGGAATTAGTACGTCCAAAAATGAAAAAGGCAAGGGCTGCGTGAAAAATCTGGAGATGTGTGCGAAAAATGATTCTTGCATGAAAAGTATTGCATGTTGAATTAGAGGTTTTTCTTGCCAACAGGGGTTTTGCACACGGGGGTCTGAGATTCCTATAAATAAGAGGTGACCCCCTCATTCCGTATGGTTGAAGAATTAGATAATATCCGAGGTTTGATGAGCGTAAAAAGTTCACAAAAATGGTGTTGAGCGAAAAAGGACTATTTGTGCAAAAAAAGGTTCAACTGCGTGAAAAATGCAGACATTGCGCGAAAATTTGAGGTTGCGTGAAAGACTCTGAACCGTGCGAAAAACTCGGAGCTGCACTAAAAAAGGTCTTGTGCGTAAAGATGCATGTAAAGAAGGTTGTTGCGTGAAATGTTTTTTTCGTGCCAAAATTGTAACACCACTAGATTTTATGAAATATATTCATTTTAATTTCATTTATATCTTCCGTTGTACGCTACACAAATATTATCTTGCACTATACGCAACACCATATTAACTTGCAGTATACGCAACACTATTCATGGATTGTGTTACACACAATTTCATGTTCGTTTGATAGTAGTTATTCTACGCTACATTGAGTGTCTATATATATATATATTCAATGTATAAATGAAATATTGTTGTATTCTATTATACTCAACATCAATGAATTATTTCACTACGCGCAACCCGGACTTGGCTTGCGTTACACGCAATCGTGACCTTCCTCGATAGCGTGTGTAGTACGCAATACCGGGTTTCACTAAACAATAATATATTTTTATAGTATTATTATGGACTATCCTCTATGAATATAATTAACTACTTTTTGAATTTTATAACATTATAATTCATCTTACATATTTTCTAAAACACGGTATGTGATAAAAAAAAAAAAAAATTTCGGGTAAAATAAGTATATTTCAAAAAATGCAGTTTTGTCGCCTTTTGATTGTGCACCCACATTAAATATAGTTTTAAAAATGTTTATAAATTAAATTTGAAAAAATAATATTCTTATTTGGAATCAGTATATATAAATTTACTTTGGATAAATTTTTCATATTATTCTGATAACGTTAATATTTTAATGAATAGTAAAAACACAATATTTTTTAATTAAAAACAAATTTTTTCATCGTAATAATTTATATGGTTTAATTATAATATTGAATGATTTTAAAGTATAAATAGAATATATTTTTACCATTAAATATAATGTATGTCCTTAGAATTGATTTTACATTGAATTCATAGGTAAAATCATTTCAATCTTTTGAAATGTTGTTTAATTTTAAAACCCGTTTTCTTAGTAACGAGATTAATTTTAAATTAATTAATACAACTTCTATGTTTTGAATTTTGAAAAATGGATTCCATATTTTAATTAAATGGGTCCAAATTATGTTAATAGGTTAATTTTATTTTTTTATATTATTAATAGTAACTATGGTAATTTTTTTTAGTACAGCTAAAGGTAAATATGGTAATTAAGGGTAATAATTAGATTATAAAATTACCCTAGAAGAGGAGGTTCGGATATGTACAAATCATATTGGAACTAAGGTAAGGGATAACCTTTCCAATCTCATTTTGGCTGAGATTATTTATTGATAAGTAATTAATGGGGTTATATTTATCATCCAAGTCCATGTTTTATAAAATTATTTTTATAAATTTTTTAATATTCTTCCATTTATTTTTAAAGACATTTTTACCCTTTGTTGTATTTTACTCCATTTATTGGAAGGAATCATACTTTTACTATATGAGGTACTTTTTGACTTTTCCAAAAAAAGTATGAAGATAATGTTTTTTTATCTTATACGACATGAACTGATTTTTACGGTTTCATAACGCCTTAATTTAATGAATTTTACTCTATAATATTTCATGGTTATTTTCAATAAAATCATTTTCTTTTAAAATTGCGTGGGATTTTGTGAAAAGAAAATGATTTTTAAGAAGAAATTATATTTTCCTCAAGAATTATTTTCCTGTGTTTTATCAAAACCATTTTCGGTCTAAGATGACATTATTTCATATGGATATGTTTCTTGTATAATGTCTCTATGATTTACATGGTTTCGCTTTTACTATGATGAAATGATATCCATTTGTTTTATATGGATTATGTTATGATGGTATGATGTTAATGAAAAACATTTTATTATTTGGGTTTTGATGAATGATTTATGTTTATTTTGTGGCGCAAGTAAGAATGATTTCATTATGATATGGGTGGGACCTATATCTCCTTCCAATACATTAGGTAAAAGATTTATATCTAATGAGATAGACATGGATGAAACGACATGTAAATCCGGTTTAGTAATACAGGGTTGGAATGACAAATAAACCCAATTTAGTAAGGGACTTTGTCCACTAATATTGTCTTGGAAGCAATGCCTTTGAAACTATGGAAATAATTACATGTTTTTAACGGTTTCCACAATTAATTTTTTTATTCCCATGCCATTTTATCATTATTGATGTTCCATTATGATCTATTCCTTATGTACTATCATGTTTTATTTCATTGCTCAAGAATTTGATGTTTAAATATTATGTTCATGTTTTGAAGTTCAAATGAATATGGTTTGTTTTATTTTCTCCATACATACACTTACTGAGCATTTGGGCTCACCCTTTATATGTTTTATTTTCCCTAGGATATATATAAAGGTTATAGGTAAGAAAAAAGGGATGACCATTATGGGAGATGTTGAAGATCTTTCACCAAGATTAGAAGATTATGTTCCAAGTTTCCAAAGACCCTAAACTATTACGGTCCTTGTGTGTTTGTTTTTTTTTATGTATTAGGTATTCCGCAAAAGTAATGTAATGTCCATGTACGCCGGGCTTTGGGTCTCTACAGTTCGTATCAGAAGAAAGGTTAAGTTATCCTTTTGAAACTAGGATACGAAAACTTTAGTGAGATACCTAGAGATATTTATAAGTTATGTCTAGGGATGTCCCGAAGGTTAAGTATAAGTATAGGTTATTGTCATAGAATTACGGAAACAATCATATAATTAACTATAAGATGTTATATATTGAAGGTAATCCCCCTTTATTATGTTGTTTTCCCTTGCATGATTTTTGCCTCTCACACTATTATTTTTGGGTTTTAGACGATGGATGGAACCCGAAGGAACCGTGTTGATCAATGTAATTGAAGATTAAATGACTGTCCTCCTGAACAAACCAACATTATGGGAGATGGAGTTAAAAATATTATTGATATACTTACACAGGCTAAGAATCATTCTGGACTTCCCAATGAGCAGATAAGGGAACAATATTCTTTTGAGTCCTTCATGAGGCAACATCCACCTTCTTTCAGTGGGTCTTATGGTCCACTGGTTGCTAAAAAATGGATCAGTACCATTGAAAATATATTTTCCATACTTCGCTGTTCAGAATATGAAAAATTCATTATGGCTATTTATCATTTAGAAGGTGAAGAAGATTAATGGTGGACTATAATTAAGAATACGAGGCCCCAAGATGAAATTGAATCCATGGAATGGGATAAGTTCAAAAACTTATTTTTCAATAAATAATTCCCTGTTATACTTCGAACAAATATGGAAAAGGATTTCCTTGAGATTAAGAAAAAGGATGATGAATCTGTTGGTATGTATGAAGAGAATTTTTCAAGGCTTGTAAGGTATGCATCTGGCATTATCATCCAAAATGAATGTAAAGTTGATCAATTCTTCAGTGCCTTAAAACCAAGTCTTTGAGGGCATTAACTAAAAGATACTTCAGTAGCTATGAGGAAATTGTGTGTTGTTCTATAAAGGTAAAAATAGAATTTGGTATTACATATTCATCTCATGGTTTGGACAAGAAAGAAAAGATGGAGTTTAAGGAGAAATCTCAGAATAATGGTGAAATGAAGATGAGTGTTTCCTTATGCTCAAATTGTGGAAAAGAAGCATGGTGGAGATTGTCTTAATGGGACTAGAAAATTTTTTCAGTGTGGAAAAGAAGGTCATCAAGCAACTGAATTTCGATGTAATGGAAAAACAGTTTCTAGTGATGTAAATAAAGAAAAGACTATAGAGAATGCACCACCAACACTTCAATGCTTCAAGTGCATGAAAATGGAGCATTATACTAATCAATTCCCTAATCCAAGGGTAATGATGATCAACGTGAGAAACCTCTTATGGAAAAGGACAAAGGGAAGTCATATTCGATCACTATTAGCAATGTTGTGTATGACAACAATGTGGTGGAATGATTACATGTTCATGTAAAGGGATTCCAAAATAATGTTTTGGAATCTCATTTATAGTAATTTTGAAAGATTGCAATATATATGTAATGGTTTATTGTGGTTTTCGAGAATTATATGTTACCGGTAACCATGAAAATTGATTCAAATATTTTGGAAAGTAGATGATATGCCAATAATGAAGTGATAAAGAGAAAATTAAATGTTTTATAGTATTAATGAGCTCATGACTGATTTGAGTACAAAGTGAAATCATGGTTTGAGTACTTAGAATTTTTGGGATTTTGGTATGTAGAAAGAGTTTGCTTGTGACAACATTCAAGTTTTCACTAAGTTTAAATGGGTATTCATTTTTCAAGAGAATACATGATTAAGGTATTCACATGTCTGTAATGTGACCAAAAAGATATATTTTATGACATATGGGGGATAAATGATTGTATTCACATGCTCGGTAGATGACATTTCTAGTAATTGTTTTCATTATACTATGAGTTTGGACATAAGAATTTTGGATAAGCCTAAATATTGGAATGAATTATGATAGTATTTTTTAAGGCAAGAACTTTTTTCGATATTATTATAGGAATGTTATAATAGTGTAGTTTTAGAAAAAGGACAACCCAAATGATGGGCGACAACCCATTGCATCGGACAATAATGCGAGAATAAAACCCACAACCGAAGTGCGATAGGCATTTAGCGCCAACCACTGGCCTACAGGAAGTCCCTGGTTAGTAGAAATTAGTTTTATTTTATTATGGGTTATGATAGATGATGTATAAGTTCATTTTTGGAATCATATACGATTAACCTCACCATTAATGGAATAATGTATATTTGATAACTTTTTCTAATTGTTTGATTGAAACTGATAGAATGACCCATAATTCTATCACATCATCTACTAAATCTTCATGAATAAAAAATTCAACTTCATTTCAACAAGATATGAAGTATAAATTGTTCAAGGCACAATCAATAGTGATATTGTACCAAAATCATGCAAGTATTACTATTAATTCATCAACTTAGAGAAATGATCTTGAACACCAAAAATGTTGTCTCAGTTCCCTCATATCTGATGAATTAGATGGTCCCTTAGATCATCACAAATTTATGGCTTTGTGACTATTGGCTTTAACATAGCCATGTCCTCTACCACTCTCCATCAGAATATGATGGTTAGATTTCTCTTCCATATACATATTTTCAACTATGCTATACTATGTAGAAACCAAGTGATTAGTTAATTCAGAAAACCATTACGTTTCATACATTATTTTTTACAGAAAAGTAATGATATTCCTTTTTACGATGTGGGTTTCTATGAAAGAAACTATAATGTAATAAACCATTTATATCCCCGACGAATTTCGAGGGAGAAATTAATTTTATGGGGGGTAGAATGTAACACCCTGAGATTTTATGAGATATATTCTTTTTTAATTTATTTCATATCTTCTATTGTACGCTACACCAAGATTATATTGCACTATATGAAACACCATATTAGAATGCAGTATATGTAACACTGTTCTTGGATTGTGTTGCACATAATTTCATGTTTGTTTAATAATAGTTATTTTACACAACATTGAGTGTGTATATATATATATTAAATATATATATGGTAGGATTCAATTATTTGCAACAAAAATGGAGACTTTAAATACATGCATCATTAACCTATCTTGTGTTACACACAATAGTGACCTTCCTCGATAGCGTGTGTAGTACGCAATACCGGGTTTCACTAAACAACGTTATATTGTTATAATATTATTATGCACTAGCCGCTATGAATAGTATTAACATTATTTTTAATTTTATAACATTATTATTCATCTTAGACATTTTCTAAAACATGGTATGTGAACAAAATAAATTTTTCAGGTCAAATAAGTATTTTATTTAAAATGCAGTTTTGCCGCCTTTTGATGGGGCACCCACATTAAATATAGTTTTTGACATGTTTATAAGTTCAATTTGAAAAAATAAAATTCTTATTTGGAATCAGGATATAAAAATTTACATTGGATAAAATTTTCATTTTATTCCGATAACTTCCATATTTTAATTAATAGTTAAAAGACGCTATATTTTAATTAAAAACAACTTTTTTCTTCATAATAATTTATACGGTTAAATTATAATATTGTATAATTTTAAAGTATAAATATAATATATTATTACCATTTAATATAATTTATGTCATTATCATTGATTTTACATTGAATTCATATGTAAAATCATTTCAATCTTTTGCAATGTTTTAACTTTTAAAACCCGTTTTCTTACCAACAGGATTAATTATAAATTAATTACTGCAAATTCTGTGTTAATAATTTTGAAAAATGGATTACATATTAGAATTTAGTGGGTCAAAATTATGTTAATTGGATACTTTTATTTTTTTGATATGATGAATAGTAACTACAGTAATTTTTATTTACTATAGTTAAAGGTAAATCTGGTAATTAAAGGTAAAAATAAGATTCTAAAATTACCCTAACATTTGACATAATCCTATTGGATGAAGAAACGTAGACCCATATCAGCTAAGTGTTGGACTAGATTCGTTTCGTGGGCTTTTGACCATGAAATAAAATAATAATTATTAAAACCAATGAAAGTGACAACATGTCACTCTCATAAATCTTATAAGGGTAATAATTTTTATTTAGTGATAAACATCATAAAACATCAGATATAAGTAGTCCATAGAAATTAAATAAAATTAACTACATCATATTAATTTATTTATAATTTTTAGGGATTATATAACTATAATTAATTATGACACAATACTGATGTTGAAATTATTTTATTGATTGAAATATCAAATATATGATTTTAAATGTATTAAAATAAATATTATATGAACTATTTAATGTTCTCCACTAATTTTCATGATAAATAGGACATGTTATTTATATATTAAATATTTTTGTTTGAAAATATCTTCTGTATATATTTTATTTAAATTCAACTTAATGAATAGTGTCAAAATTGACACAATTGTTATTTTATAAAAATTACATATTATAAAATTGTATAAAAATAAAAAAAAATATTTAAAAAATTATAAATTCATATTTATATAGGCTAAAATGTAATAAAGAATAAAATTATGGACAATTCACAACATATAAGTAATTATTTATAATGATTTAAAATTTAGAATATTATTACCACAAATAAAATTAAATATATTATATAAGGATAAATCAAGTTGATATTGTTAAAATAAATTCCCAACTTCTGTAAATTTTATTGGTTGATGATATTACAACCCTATATCATATAATCTTTGGAATTGAGTCATTTTGGAGGTTTTTATGTGGGGTTAGAATTTTTTTATAAATTAATATTTCTTATAATTCCAACGGTGCCCCTCTGCTCCTTATAAAAGGGCACCTTTTCCCTCTCCCCCTCCCACCTTTTTGAGCCTTCAAGCTCGGCCAAACCCTGCCCATTTCCTTTCTCAACATCTTTATAAACATACTAGATGATTTGGTCTTCTTCAAATAACAATTTTACGGCCCTAAGAGGAGGTTTCTAAAAGGCGTGTCGAAGAAGATGAGGTTCAGATAAGTACGAAGCATATCAGACATAAGGTAAAGTATAACCTTTCCAATATCATTTTATTTGAGATTGTTTATTCGTAAGTAATTGCTGGGGTTATATATATCATCCAAGTCCATGTTTTATAAAAATGTTTTTTAAACTATTTACTATTCTTCCATGTATTTTTAAAGTCATTTTAACCTTTGTTGCCTTTTACTCCATGGTTTGGAAGGAATCTTTCTTTTACCATACGACTTTTTGGGGAAAAGTACTAGGAAAATGTTTTTTTTAAATTATATGGATTTAACAGATATTTATGCTTTCATAACTCCTTAATACCTTGAAGTTTAGTCTACAAGATTTCTTGGTTATTTTCAATAAAATCCTCTTCTTTTTAAATTACGTGGCATTTTGTGAAAAGAAAATGATTTTTAAGAAGAAGGGATATTTTCCTTATGAATTATTTTCCAGTGTTTTATCAAACCCATTATCCATCTAATATGACATTATTTCATATCTGTATGTTTCAAGTATAATGTCTCTATGATTTACATGGTTTCACTTTTCTTATGATGAAATGATATCCATTTGTTTTATATGGATTATGTTATGATGGGATGATGTTTATGAAACCCATTTTATTCCTTGGGTTACGATGAATGATTTATGTTTATTTTGTGGCACAAGTAAGAATGATTTCATTATGATATCGGTGGAACCGATATCTCCCTCCAATGCGTTGGATAAAAGATTTATATCTCTTGAGATAGACATGGCTGAAACGAAAAGTAAATATGGTTCAGTAATATAGGTCTGGAACGACAATTAAACTCAGTTCAGTAAGGGAATTTGTCCACTAAGATGGTCTTGGAAGCAATTCCATCGCTACTATGGAAATTAAAAAATGTTCTTAATGGTTTCCACACTTACATGTTTTATTCCCATGCCATTTTCTCATGATTGTTGTTCCATTATGATCTATGCCTTTTGCATTTCCATGTTTAATGTCATTCCTCACGAATTTTATGTTTAAATATTATGTTCATGTTTTGAAGTTCAAATTTATATGATTTTTTTATTTTCTCCATACTTACCCTTACTGAGCATTTGAGATCACAATTTATATGTTTTATTTTCCCCAGGATATAATGAAAGGTATTACGTAAGAAAAAAGGGACTATCTTTATGGGAGATGTTGAAGATCTTTCACCAAGATTTAATGATTATGTTCCATGTTTCCAAAGACACTAAACTATTACGGTCCTTGTGTGTCTGTTTTTGTTATGTATTAAGTATTCTTCAAAAGTAATTTAATGGCGATGTACATCATGATTTAGGGCTCTAAAAAAATCAAGTACTTTGTAGAAAAGTCAGATATTTCGCGCAAAGAGTGGGAGTTGTGACAAATCTTCAATATAACCTATTTTTGCATTTATGATTATCCATTTCAGTGGTTTACTGCGTTAATGTGCATAATTTATGGAAATTGATGCTAGAAGAGTCTCATGCTAAGCAGATACAAAGACATCAATGCAAATATATTGAAGAGACCTTCACATCTATAAACTGACTGGGACATTACGGAAGCTAGTGATATATGGAGTGTCAATAGAAGTGACCCGGGGGATGCTTTGGAGGATATGCCTGAATAGTTGTAAAGACAGTGATCCTGGGACAGAGTGACTATTACAGACCTTTACAATCCATAACTACTGAAGAATAGTGTAATTAGGTATGACTGAAAACCTTTTGGCATGTGCTCCTTGGTCATAGGCCATTGTGGTGATCCATGTAAATGTATTGTGTCAACTTTTTTCATTCTTTTGTTTGAAAGGACTAACAATGTCCTACCAACGTGGGAATAAGATCCACAACTTTAAAAAGAAAAGTTCACACCTTGATTCTCCCCTCCCGTCTTTGGTTGTTTTGGGGTCCTTCACCACCCATCCTAGGCCAAGACGCTCAGAACAGGCCGGGCCAGACCCATGAGGCCAGGTCAACCCAAACTAGGTCGGTCGGACTGGGTCAGACTGGACTCTTACCAACTTTGACCCGTTTTTTTCTATTTTGGCCATAACGTTGGCACCGAGCGCTTGTTTGACAAATGGTTTACAACAATGGAAATGTTGGATTGATACTGACCTTTTGGTATAACCCAAATGAGATTTGGAAAATTTTGATGTATAGTCAGGTTGGATCGAGCAAGAATCCAACCGGGCCCTCAGGTCTACAAGGCTACTAACTTACAGAACTGGCGTATGATTGACACACCATATGTTGCGTTGAGACCCCAATTACATGGAAGTCTTTCGGGATACTTCGTCATGGGAATTTATTTTAGTATTAGTATCAAATAGTCTAATGAGTAGCAGACCCTCCTAATGATGAGTAATCTTTGTGCGGTAACCATTTAGCTAGTTATAACATGAGAAATGGATCCTTTATGAGACTGTAACTGAGGATTCTACATGGATCCACTTGAAGAATCCATGTGTTTATATTGATGTACTAGGATCCTATGTGTGTATGTTGTTCTAGGATCCTATGAGGGTATGATGATGTACTAGGATCATGTTTGGGACTCTTGTACTTGAATCTCGTGTTGGTCCAATGATGTACTAGGATCCTACGTGGGTCATCCACATAACAGATTATGATGATTCAATGGTTACATCTAATTATCTAATTTTATGTACATACTTTATACCTTATGTGAGGTGAGTTATCTCTGTCATGGTGATTCCTTGGTGGTATCCTTTTGTGGGGCGTACATGTGTGGTACTTACCTTCATGGTGATACCTTGGAGGTATTTTTCTGAGTGGCGTACCAATGTGGTACATACCTTCGTGGTGAAAAATTTATGTTATTCTTATGTGTGGCATACCATTGTGTTACATAACTATGTGGTGTTACCTAAATGGTATTCCTTATTTTGTGGAACAGTTGAGAGGGGCATACTTGATAACTTAGTTATATGTTTGGGAATATATCTAATTATGGTTGACTTTTGTTTCCATGATTTTAGGATTATATTTTGTGAATTTTTAGAGAACATCTAGGGTATCTAGGTACCTATTTAGTATATTTATACTCACCATAGCATGGGATATGCCCGCACCTTGTTGTGTTTGGTGAAGATGACGGACATCGCTAACTGAGGAAGATGGTACAAAGACTGGAGGTAGCTCAGAGGTGTACATTTGACAAGGTGTACCACAGAGATGACCAGACCAAGTGCTATACCTATCCTTCTGGTAGGATCCTTGGTGGGAGTTCCTAGGAGCCCTTATGATTTGACCTATACTTTCCAGTTGGGCTTGTATTCTCGCCCCTTTTTACTTATTTTACACACTCTTTTTACTATACAGTATACTGGTGTTCTTATCTTGATGTGTTCTAGGTTGCATGTGTTTACATGTTATAAAAGAACATAATTCCATGTTTTAGGGAATATGATTTTTGGCGCTAGTCTCCATCCACTGGCATATGGAAGGTGGGATTGGGGTAGTGACGGCAGGGGCCACGGGGGACGGGTCATGACATGCATGTAACTCTAATAAAAGTTACAAAAAATTAGAAAAACATTTTCAACTTCCCCCTTTTCATTCTTTAAATATTAATAATCTCATAAATTCATGATACACACTATATTTAGTGCATACTACGATTAATGGTTTCTCATAATCTCTTTTTAAATTTTCATCACTTTCTATTTTTTTATTGTTTCGACAACTATGTCTTGAATTAATTATTAGATAGAATCATAATTCTCATTCTAAATATTCTTAACAAAATAAGATATTGATTTTTTAAAATTTCAGAATGATATATCCAATGTTTATAATTATGGATAAAACTATATCAAATTACATGTTCATTGAATTTATTTAAATTTAACTTTCTCATACTCAAACAATTCACACATGGAAAAAAAATCAAAAAAAATATCGTAAAAAATTTCATTATAAAATAAAAATAAATCACCAAGTTATTTTTCATATTCAGTAGTGGTTCTTCATAACAATATCCAATTATGATCCCTTGTGTACATATGGTGGTAATATAAAAGGATAATATATTCAAACATATAATTTTTTTATAAATAAATAAATAAATAAATGTATATATATAAATAAATTTTATACATAAAAATATACAATCCAAATTTTTGGTGATACTGTGGGAGAAATCAATGATTATTAAAAATAAAATAAAGTAATAATGTAGTAATTTTTTAAAAAATTATTAATAAAATATTATTCATGACCCTAGTAGAGGAATATAATTTTTTTTTCATGTGTGGATTGATTATTTTAAATGAATATCAGATAGATCAACATATGTTCTACCATGATCCTTTAAAATAAAATTCAATATTCTTATTTAGTTAACCTAGAATAAAAATTGTTAAATACAAATTCAATATGTATATATTCATCAACATGTAGGTTAATGAGTGAGCTATTATATCTTTTTTGTTGATTGTATATGTAAGAAAAATATCAATACAAGTATTAGTGAATGTGTTTTTTATATGTGTTTGTCAATAACTATTATGGATAACAATGACTTTTTAAATCATTATTCTTATTTCAAAAACCATATAAAAATAACTAAAATAATATATTTTAGTAATTATTCATTAACTATGATACAAATAATTTTTTATCAATGTCAATAACTATTATGGATAACATGAGGTACTATTAATTGAATTCAGTTGATGTTGATATAATGTTTTCATTAGTTTTTAGTAGTCATATTTTTTCTAATATATTTACAAAATATAATTCATATTCAACATCTTGTTATTTATAGGTATTTCATTTAGGTTATGTTTATTTCAATTTTTAGAAGTTATTGGTTAATGGATTAAATTGAAAATTGTATAATGGATATATATTTTGAGAAAAGCATTGAATGGTTGGAAATACCATTTGAAAATTCCATCAAATAAATAATTTTTTAAATTAATAAAAGATTTGAAAAAATATAATTAGTTATAAAGTAGATAAAAACAAATGATGAATTGAATCAATATATAACTAATAGATGAATAAATTTTTCGAAAAAAAAAGTAACAAAATATTTTACAAAAATTGGAGTTGGAAAATGAAATATTGAAACTGAATATAGATTATGTCCCTTGAATCATTGGTAGGGATAAAACATAAATAATGAATAAAAAAATATGAATAAACATTCAATTAAAAACAATAACAAAAAACCTATAATCACGGTGTCACTCGATAGTAATATTGTAACATGAGATGAAATATAAACAAAGATCAAGAAATAAGAATGGATTATGAATGATTGGTGGTCATATATCATGAAAATGGGATTCAATCAGTGTCATCATGGGTTGAGAGAATAATGGAAAATCGAATAAATAAAATTAGGATTTCACGGTGACTAGTTTTTATCAATATTTTAACATTATTTTAATAAATGAAATTCTATAAAACATTTCAAAAATTAATTTGTAACATCATTTTTTTAAGAAAAATTATCCATGAATTTTTCATAATTATTTCTTATTGGTGTTGATCCATAAAGAACTGATTCCAAATAGATGGAATAATTTATTTTTTCCATTAATTTTTAAAATAACTATTGGAAAAAAACATTTGTTGAACATTTTTTTCATCTGTACATGGTTAAAATGATTAAAATAGATTGAATGAATTGTTTTTTGCATCAAATGTTTTAAAACCTGACTCCAAAAACATTTCATTCAACTATTTTGTAGTCAATTTTTTGTAAAACTGGTGCCAAATATTTAATAACATATTTTCGGGGTTGGGTTTTAAGAAAACCAATTCCAAGAATTCTTGTATAATTTTTTTATCATTGGTTATAATATTTCTATATTTCAAAAATATATCTGTTACCCCTATTGATTTGGTATATACAGAAATGTTGTTATAAATGCATTGTTAAAACAACTATTTATACTAGTGATGGTATCCATCCTTTTTTGGATAGCCATATATATGTATGGTGGTTGTGTATTTGTAACAGCCCATGTACATCACAAAATGTCTGTGTAAATGTACATAGTGTACTATCTGGCCAGGTATTTTTATCTGTTTCTATGTACTACCCAATATAAACACTAAGTCACACAAAAGGGAGACCCACTCTATGTGATAGGGGTAGCAAGTCATGAGAACCTTAATTATAACTAAAAAACTAGTACCACAACCTATGGGACCCACTAGACCTATAATCTTGAATTAAATATTGTGTCACTCTTGATTTCAAGATCTAATTGTCTTCCATTAGTCACCTCCCTATAGCCATCACCCTTACCACAACCTATAGATCAACGTTCGTCTTGTACTCTAGTCATTTGATCTTAGTATTACCAGTTTTTATTCTTCTCATAGAATGATTTGTTATGAAAACTATATCTATTTATAGAAATTCAGATACCTTATATCGAAAAAATTGTGAATTATTTTACTAATCTTCCACCATAATAATTACACCTTGAACACACCATCTATTACGAATTGCACCAATGGTTTCAATCCATTGGACTGAATAATATTATCTCAATGATCGAATACCTTCTATTCATAAATCTGTGGTAAAAAATGAAACCCCCTTGATGAACGTGGGATGAATGGAGGGAGAAAACCACAAGACATAAACTGGGAGGAAAAACCATTGTTCTTTGTTTGATTGGTCTTGATTCATAATCATAAAAGGGATGAATAAAGAGGGTTAAATTAAAAAATAAATAATAAGTTCCATAAAATTATATATATTTTCGATTCTCAAATTAATTATACACAAGGAATTGAGTCGTGTTCACTAGGGTATGAAAAATTATATGTAAAATCATGGATTACAATATTCTACATTGAGTTTAGATTGATCATTTAAGTAGAATGGTTTCATTTCCTTCATTGAGGAGATTCATGGACTCCATTAGTGCAATAATCAATGATTTGATCCTGATCTATTATCATCCACCATGAAAATCTCTCAAATAGTTTTTCTGACTCCCCAGGGTTTGACTATCGAACCCAAAAAAAATTCTATAACCATTCATTTATATGATAAATAATGGCTATCTCAATAACCAAACAAATAATTAAAAATTTTATTTTATATTATTTAATTATTCCCAAAAATACATTTTCATAAATATTATTCACTAACAATTATTTGTTACCCCTAGGTTAGAACTAATGTTTTGAAATCAATAATTCCCCCGGTTTTGAAATTTGAGACCTCATTGTGGTGTTATTCCATTTTCCAAAATATCCATTCTATTTTCCTATTAATTATACATCGATCAGTATTTCTACGAACATTTGAATTCAGAATATCACTCCATATCAGTTCTCGGCCTAAAAAATAATCAATATAATTCCCTAAAATAATTCATTTGAAATGTCAAAGTTGTCACAATTATGTTCATTTATGAAACAATGATTTTTGTTTTAATATTCCAAATACACTAAACTATTACAATCCTCTTGTTTTTCTTTTGAAAATAAGATTAATATTCATCTATTAATATAAATTATCAATGTGTGAAAATATATGGTAAATATGTCTTGGGATGATATTTTGGTGGTTCTAGTTTCTTATGATATTAATATATCATATGAGGCTGATTCATGTAGTTTTTGTTGAAGGCAGAATGTTTTTTATCTTAATAAAAAATGGTATAATTATTTTGATCAAAGATAAATTAATTCCAAATGGTATTTTTTGCATTCATGTTGTTCAAAAAAATAACATTGATGTATTTCATGAAGAAAATTTATTTTTGCAACGTGGTTTTGGCTATTTTGAATTTATAATGTTGGTTGATGATACATTAATGGATTTAGAATATTTTAATAAAGTATAAGTATGAGTTTTTTGGATTTTCTTTATTAATCATTTTTTGATTGCGAATGATAATAATTTGATTTTATTTAAGTGATTTCCATTATTTACCGCATTTTTTTAATTATTCTAATAAATGATATCACAAGATAATAGTTTTTCATTCTATGGTGTATTATGGTTCTTCATTCGAATTATTTTTTGGATATAATATGAATATAAAATGTTATTTACAAAGCATATTACATATATATTTAAAGATAAGTATTTGTTAGCACATTATGCTATATCATTTTATTGATTAATTTTTCTCACACTATTTAAAAAAAATTATTAACGACTTTATATTCTTGTGTTTTTGTGCTGTTATCTATATGAGTGGATATTTTTTTTACGAATTTTGGGATGGGTGCCATTATTAACAGCAGTGAGTTGTTGGTGGAAATTATTTCATTACATTGTTTCATTGAAAATAATATATTTAATTATCATGTAAATAATATTTTATAGATATTGGTTAGCCTATATTAGCCTATTTCATAAAGAACCCTAGGATTCTATGTCGTAACTCAATGGAAATTATATTTTCTATTTTATATTTATACACTAGTTGGTATCCTAGAGTTGAATGATCTGACATATATAATGGAATACACTGAATAGATAAGGTAGGTTGGTTATGGTAATTGTTTATATAATGATTAACTTGTTGGTATTCAGATTTATTTTCCATGTCTGTTACTTGATATATTAGTCCCCAGGTTCAATAATTTAGTTATTTTTCTAATTTTATGCCTCTATATTCTGTGTTTATCCTATGTTATTCCACGTTATTTTGGTTCATGTGATATATAATATTTTTTAGGCCTCCTACATTTATTTCAATGTTGATTCCATGATGTGTATTTTTAATTAATTGTATAAAATTAATTTTTATATTGAAACAAACAAGTTTTGATAAACCTTTTTTTATCTTATAATTATTCCATGTTTGGTTGTATCATGTTTTATAAATTTTTATTACTATTTCATGAATTTACATTGTATAAAGAACTCATGTAAGGTTCTTTGTGGGAATTTTTATTTATATTAGCTTTAATGATTGGGAAGTCATTACAATGTTTTACCCTGTGATACAAATGTACTTATCACCAGCCTGAGGCGATGGGAAATGCACATTGGGGGTTGTATAAGATTGGTTTGGATGTCAGATCAAGAGGAAATCATAGCTAGTTCATTACATAATAATATTTATGAAAAATTTATATTTTGGGGTTTAGGGTACACTAGATATAAGACCATTATGTATCATGTGGTGGGTATAGAATAGTACATTGCAAGATCTGGCATAGGATATATCATTAGTTCTTATAGATTTTCAGGGTATTTCATTTCAAGGAAATATTTATAGTTTTTTATTTGAAAGATAACTTGATTTGGATTACTACTACTCTATTGGTATGCTAATCATTGATACATAAATATTATATCATAATAGATTAATATTTATTAAAAATATTTACCATCCATTCTATATCTATAATGTTTTAGTGTCCATGAAAACATGGATACATGAAAAAATGGTACATAAAAGATATCCAACATTCCAAATTGTGATTTTAACAAATAGAATCCTTCTCTGATATATGATACGTGATTCCTTTATTCATATACCAAGTAAGATAATCATTAGAAAGAGTGGGATCAAATACACTATGAGGGTAAACCTAAAAGATTTTGATCAATGATAATAAGTGATAATACAATAATCTTAAGTGGATAAAAAATGGTCAAACCTAAATTAATAATACCCAATCAGTTAGAGAAATATAATTATGGATCATGACATACGATTTTTCAATATAAATTCATATGTAAAAAGAGTGTGCAGTCATCAATAATCAATCATGATCAATGAGAAAATATCACAAGAATAATAAATAGGATTTTCAAATTTACATAATCATATAAAATCACCTCCTTAGTCAAGGATCACAAACCTAAATATTATTGTTGACAAGGTTTTATAATGTAAAGTCATACTAGCTAATTTATATTACTATCTTAGATGTATCATATATACAATTAACAGTGTCATCTATTATGATTTAACTAGAATAATAATTTATTAACCGTTTATCCACTCATTCATCATTACTCGTTGAATTAGAGGGCCATAATCGTCCCACATATACTTTATTTAAAATTTAACTAACCACCAATATATTATAATAAAATAACCAATAAAATAATCATAATGCTTTCATATGTGTCCCACATGTTCATCGAAACATTTATCATTACATAAAATACTAACTCATGAAAAAATGATTCATAATAATTTAATCATAATAATCATAGAACATCAAATGGAATAATAATTATAGTACCATTGAATTATATATCTCATAAATCACAGTCACCATTAAAAGATATTATTATTAATAGAAACCCCTTTTAAATATGGAATTATCATTTAATGAGGAAAATACCATTTTTATTGGGAAATCTATTATTTAAGATCTATAATGTTTCCAAAAATATAGGAATATTACTTCACTAAAACTATGGGCATATATAAATGATGATTCAAAAAGAATATTTATGTGTTTAATGAAATTTATTCATGTAGATTATGTTAAAACCCGAAATTCATTTAAACTTTCAATAAATTATATAATATTCTTCACTCTGAAACTATATGTTCATTAGTATCAAAAGAACCAATATTATGTTGGTGTCGAATATGTGTTGATATTTAAAAATTTATATTTTATTGAAATTAACAGCAGTAACTTCATAGTGTTTTATATCATTATAAAAATTAATCAAAAATATCGCAAGAATGATATGATAATAATGTGATGAATGGAACTAAAAATCTCAATATTTTTGACTCTATGTGAAAACATACAAAATTTATATAATGACTCCGATCAGTCAATGGAAATCCACTATTATAAGAGTTAAATATAACTTTACTAAACTCTTGATAGACTCCTTCTCTCTCTAGATAGAAGATATTAAACTCACCCAATTTAGTTAGAATTTATTCATATATTCCAGAACAAAAGAGGATAAAAAATATTTCATAACAAATCAATATAAAATTTTCATGTTATTCTCCATCTGGTGTCCCCATTTATGTTATGTCTAGTACATCGATGCCTTTATCGTGAATAAATACAATTGATGCATATACAAACCTATTTAAAAACTCTATGTGATACAATCTCTATCATGTATGTATAATCGAATCCCATACCATATGTTTCTAATATATAATTTTTTATGGTTTCTCAATACAACATCTCATACTATACACTCTCTTCATTGATCAATTCAGTTTAACCGCTTCTGGTAAGACTATGTCTAGTGGACAAAAGCCACCATCTTGTATAAATTCAAATAATGAATCTATATAGCAATTCAAAAACTCTATGTGATACAATACCTATTATGTAACTCTAATATAAAAATTTATCATATGTCTCAAATATATAATTTCTTATGGTGTCTCTATATAATTTTCCTTATCTTATTCTCTTTTCGTTTATCTATTCAACTAAAACTCCCACCTCTAAAAAAATATCAATTAATCAACTGATTCATATTGGTCACCAATTTTAGTAAGAGTTATAATTTCACACACATTTTATATTTAATCTCATTAAGGATAGTTAAGGAAATATAATTTATTTTACTTCATAATAAAATAAATTATTTCAAAACAACCACTCAATACAAATTGATAGTACACTTCTCAAATCTTCTATAAAATTCACGATACCTCATGAAAACTCTAGAAACTAAAATTTTCAATGAATTTCATTAAAATAATATTCATGGAACATCCTCAAACATATTCATGATAAATATATACTAAAAATATCATCAATCATTAATTAATAATCAATTTTTGGTTCATTACCATTTTTTGGTAAAGCTTCTAAAAAATTCCACCCATGAAATATTTTCTGATTAAATAATTAAGAACTCCTGTAATTAATCACATTCATTATTTTTTCTTATCGATATCCAATATGAATCAATATATTTAATCATTATGAGGAACATTGTATCTATCCCAATGTTAATATACAATAGCATTCTCTAACAGAAGGACTTTAGATATGTTTATCCAATGTTATTTTTCCAATTACCCCACATGCCATTTTCTTATCATTCAGACTCAATACAATCAACATATGATTATAAACTATATACGGTGTAATTTCATTGAATTATCCATATGATTTAATCGTTAATTATTTTTGTAATGCTCATTAAACTTCTGATATTTTTAATTATCTTAATAACACACCTTCTATAAAACATATTTTGATTGAATATTAGATGATAAATCCTAAAAAATGACTATTTGATGTTCTTGATATCATGGATTGAAATATAAGCATAATCTATGTGAACCAATTTTTTTGTTTCATCAACTTCAAACTTTTAAACTTGTGATTTTATATTATCCAAGAACATAGTTTCAAAATTGAAATATATCTATCATACAATAATCTCCCCCTTTAGTTAGATTAAAAATACCTCTAACATCCCATGAAAATAAAGAATAAGATATTTTTTCATAATTATTCAAATTTTTGAATTAAATATTGACTTTACTTTAAAGGGGATGCTATGTTCATTGGCGTACCCAAAACGCAACAATGTGTTTCATTGAAATCTTTTGTTGCACACTAATAATATAATGTAATTATTTTAAATGGTAGTTAATACCTATTTGTTTTACTTGAGGGAATAAATATAACTAACTTCAATATGATAATATATGTTTTTTAAAAGTTTTTACATTTATCCAATAATATTTAGAGGCTTAAAATGTTAATGAATCTAATTTTAAGCATAATTTACATTAAATGGTTGATTTACCACCTTTTGATAGAAACCCTATTTACATCTAGTTTTTGACAATATTATATGTTTTATTGAACCAAATGAATTTTTTCTTTAGAATCGTTACATTAAAATTTATTTTGGGTAATTTTTTTAGTTTTTTTCTGATAAAATTCAGGTATTGTGAATAATAAAAAGTACTATATTTTAATTAAAAAGTGCCTTATAGTATAATTTATTTATTTTGTTAGATTATCTTTTTAATTGGTTTTAAAGGTAATTATATTATTTTTTACCATTTAGTCGAATGTTGGTCATTGTGATTAATTTCACTTTGAAGTTGGACATACACTAGTATCAATCTTCTAATAGTTATTATTTCTTAAAAACATGCTATTTGTTTTGATAATAGGAATTAATTTTAAATTAATTAATGAAAATTCTATGTTTTCAATGTGGTATAATAGAAATCACATTTCAATTCTGAATATCAAATATATCTTAGGATGAATGTTTTGTAGTTTTTAGGAAAACATCATTTTATGATGAATAGAAAGTAGCAATTAAAAACTAACATTTTCATTTAAATGAAATTTAACTATTTAGGTGGATTGAATTTCCATGATCTGACGTATATGGTTGTTATTAGTAAGTAAAATGTGGTTCAATAATATGAAAGTAAAATTTTGTGAATAGTATCTTTTGACTTTTATTTACCATGGTTAATTGTAAATAGTATAATTGAAGGTAAAAATAATATTATAATAATAATAATTTTCCATAATACATGTTCAAACCTTATTAGTTGAGTCATTTCCGACCCTTGGCATCTTTGGGTCGATTATGGGACCCCATGGAGCCACTTGGGTATGATAAGGAAACATTATTTTAATTAACTTAAAGTAAAGGCAAAAATGACATAAACAAATATATTTTAGTAAATCAATTTTTACATGGGGTTATCTATGTTCAAATTTTGACTATAAAAATTATTTGGAAAGCTGAAAATTTTTAATACATTATGGTATTTTTATTTAATTTTTAGACATCATATAAATTAAATTATTTCTGACAGAATAATGATGTAGTATTTACGTCATTAAAAAATGATTTTAATAAATAAGATTATTAATATTAAAACAATATCCAAAATATGTCCAATTTGGATTGGATGATTTTATTTTGACAATTATTCATCATTAATTTATCTTTAATGATTTTTTGATCTTTACAAACCGAATATTGTTTTATAATAAAATAACATTTGCAAACATTCTTAAAGTGCACCTCCTCTCCCATATAAAATGCCCTCTGTTCTAACCTATTACTCACACCTCTCAATCCCCCTACCTCATCCAAACCCTACCCAAAAAAGCTTTCATGTTCCCTATCCTAATTATAGAATCCTTATCTATGTTATAAGGCACTTCAAGAAGTCCTTTGTTTTCAACCCAAAGGGAGTTACCCAAATTAAAGGTAACACTTTCTCTTAACTTATTTTCTTTTATTTTACTTCTAAAACCCCTAAACACTTTTTATTACTTTATTTTATAACAAAAATATTATACTCAAAATTCTATTATGTTTTTATGAGAAGGATTTGAACTAAACATACACACACCTCTATCTAATGGATGAAGAACATATTGTTTCTGTGAATGGAAAATTAATGCCTCACTAAACGATGATTGTTCAATTATCTCCTACTACCTCTCATTGTGACCATTAATATGTAACTAAATTTATATATGATATATATATATTATTTTTAGGTTGTATTTATTATTTTGTATTTTTCTTTTATACCATATCATTATTGTTTCCATTATGGGTAAACGAGATAATTTAATTTGAGGAAGTGCGGACTATCGCCCCCTCAATGTGATATGGATCGTTAATGCAATATGTGGGAAATATAAACGATGGAGTTAATTATATTATATATTATATTATACTATAATTATTAGATATTTATTTATCATTATGTTTTAATTACATTAAAATATGATATGAAAATGAAAGTAGCGTTCATGCGTACGTACGACTTACCGTCTCCATGAACGGTGCATTTCATTTCTTACCACAAAATGATATGTACCATTATAAATACATGTATATACAGGATATATAGGATATATATGATATCTAAATAATTAATATCATTCTTTATATAACGAAACATTGACCATGTGATCTACTTCTAATTATATGAAGTCCATTTTAGACTACAATACCAAATATCGACAAAACGAATGTTATTAACGTAAATGAGTTCATACTATTTATAACATGGTAATAAGTGACGTAAAAGGAATAATAAACTGGAAAAAGTTTCTTAAGAATTAAAAAAATTAAATTTAGTTTATTATTTAGGAGATTAAAGAATGAACGAGTCAAGTCAGACATGGGGTAATGGACTTCGTCTCAATCTCCTTTCATTGAGGTATATTTGGTTTTAATACATGACATTCCTTTATACACTTTATAAAAAAATTATACTTTTCATTTAATTCATAAGGAATCTTTTTCTAGGAAGCGTTTTATTAAAAAAAAATAATGTATATTTTTTAATGTATGTGGTGAAAATGACCTTTCCACCATCACGAGTATTATTTTATGTTTGTCTTCCTTAACAAGTCGTGATATTTTTTTATAAAGAAGATAAAATAACATATAATAATTTATGTATTTTTTTATTGATAATGGTTTTGATTATGAATTTTATTATGTCAATATATTTAAATGATATATTGTGATTGAACAGTGGAAATGTTATATTTCCATTATGTTTGATTTATGTGTTATGAATATGTTATGGTTCTTGGGCATTGTTACGTATATGGGTGGTCCTGTGAAAATCCTAGTAAGTGATCCCGAGATAGCTCTCTATTGCATTGTGTAACGTGATGGAGGTAAACATAAATGATTCTCCTAAGAGATTTAAGAAATATACTATGATGGGTATTATAAATGTAACTCACTACATAGCTCTGATAGCTACAATGTAAGTATGATATGAATTCCACAAGTTATCTTTATGATTTATGTTTTCTATGTGTTATTCAAAAATATAATGATTTAATGAGGTATGTTAATGATCTTATGTTATGTATGCAATGATGAACTAATGATTTTGTTCTTTGTTTTATAACCCTTATTGAGCTTTTTACGCTCATCCATTGTTTTGAAATGTTTTTCACATGACCTAATGATGAATAGGGTCATGGATGGAATAATGGAAAATTCATGTTCTATAAAACATGGGACTGGACATGACACTTTTTTTCAATAGTTTTTATTTTATGAAGAAAATGGAAACTGTGTAGAAGTGTCTACCATGTAATTTTTGAGATGTAATGGAATAGTTATGACATAATTCTCTTTAACTCTAATCCTGAAAAGATCTTCATTGTGAATTATTCGTTTAATTTCAGATTATGAAATATTTAAGGTTGGGTCCTTATAGTTGGTATATGACATCGGTTTAGTTAGCATTAAGAGTTATTGTATTGGTAAATTAATATCCATAAATTAATTTCTGTTAATTTGAAAATTATATATCATTTACAGATTACTATATTGCTTCACCTAAGATATTTATGCATTTAGAATGGTTTTCCGTAGAGGAAACATGGCATCTATGTTGGGACGACATCAAGAGGATGAAAAACATCCAAATCGGTAACCTGAAATGGTCAGAATCAGTACTGAACAGTTTTTTGTAGTGATGGATCAATTGAATTAGGCTATAAATGGTTGTGTTATCCATGAACGAGATTATCCAGATCATCCACAGTGAAACATGTCAATAGTGTATCATTTCATGAGGCAACATCCCACATAATTTAGAAGATCATCTAACCCTATTCTAGAAGAATGGTTGATTAATGCACTGGATAAAATATTTGATGACTTTGGGTATTCTTAACATCAAATGGTTAGTCATGTTGTTTACTGTTTTGACGGTGAAGCTAATTAGTGGTGGTCAATAGTGAAAATAACAGGGATACTGAGGATATTTATGCTCTTGATTTGGATGAATTCAAAGGTATGTTTCTTGAGAAATATTTTCCTAAGGTGGTTCTTCTTTGGATTGAAAAACAAATCATAGAATTGAGGTAGGAGGATGACTCAGTGGCTACTTATGAAGAAAAATTGACTCAACCGGAAATGTTTTCTATAAATAACATAAAAGATCTTGATAGTAAAATCAATATTTTTTAATCTGTATTAATTCCAAATAATCAAATAGATTTAGCTTCTCGTGAGTTAAAAAGTTATGAAAACATGTTCATTGTGCGGAGAAGGTGGAAATGGAATTTTCCGATGAATTGTTTTTCTTTGAAAAACAAAATAATAAGAGGTCCTGGTGGCAGACAAAAGGGAAAAAATCAAGAAAAAAATTTTGATGGAAGGAAACATAAGTTTTCAATGTGTTAAAATTGTTGTAAAAATCATACTGAGGAATGACTTTTGAATTTTGGTAAATGGTGCCAATATTGTAAAATGGGACATATGGCTTGTAATTGAATTTAAAATGATCAGGTTAACAGAAAACTAAATCTGATTTACAGTCAGTAAAATGTTTTCTGTGCAATGAAAAGGGTCATTATGAAAATGAGTTTCCAATGAAGAACATAACTGAGGGAAAGCAGATAGACTACAAGCCTAAAGGAGTGGTGAAGAACTTTTCAATTACTTCAGGAGATTTTGGGCCATCAAATGAAGTAGTATTAGCTACACTGTTTGTTTATTTAGATTATGAAAATGTGTTTTTTGATTCGGGGTCTTCAAAATCTTTCAATTTGAAAAGTTTTCTAGTAAATTGAAAATTTCATATCAAGATATTAATCCTAAACTTATGGTGAAACACAACTAGGAAATAATGTGACAAAAATAAATTATAAGAACCTTATTGACCTTGTGTGCAGAAAGAATATACCTACAAACCTTATTGTTTTACCTCTAGTAGAGTTTGATCTTATTTTGTTTAAGGATTGGCTTTCTGTTTATCATGCTAAGATTGACTGCAGAGATAAAGAGGTTTTTTTTGAAATATTTTCATTTTGTGTGTCAAGAATGAACCCTTACATTTGATAACATATCAGGAAGCTGAGAAACTATTAAAATATGGAAATGAATGATACCTTACACATATTGTTGAAAACAAAGGAACTGTTCAGATTAATGATGTACCAGTGGTACATGAGTTCCATGATGTTTTTCCTGAGGAATTTCATGGTATTATACCTGATAGGAAAGTTTCCATTACTTTTGAATTACTTCTTGATGCTAATCCAATTTCAAAACCCCCTTATTGAATGGCTCAAATTTATCATTTAAAGTTAAAGAAGCAATTTCAGGAGTTATTATATTAAGGTTTTATTCAACCTAGAAAATCACCATGGGGTGATCTTGTCTTTTATGTTTGAAAGAATGATGGTTCAATGAGGCATCACATTGATTATTGATCATTGAATAACATCACGCTTAAGAAAAATTATCATTTACCATATATCGATGATTTTTTATCAGCTCTAGGGAGCTTAGTATTTTTTGAAGATAGATTTGAGGTCGGGGGTACTATCATTTGAATGTAAAGGAAGCATACATTCTAGAGAATTCATTTTGTACAAGATAAAGTCATTATGAATTTTTAGTTATGCCTTTTGGTTTAACCAATGCACCTGCAGTATTCAAGGATCATATGAATAGAACTTCCCGTGAGTTCTTGGATAATTTTGTGGTTGTATTTATTGATGATATTTTGGTTTTTTCTAAAAATATAGAGGAGCATGAAAGTCATTTAAGGATTGTCTTGACAATAATAAACGAAATGAAACTCTCTGGGAAATTCATTATTCGTGAGTTCTAGTTACAACAAATATCTTTCATTGGTCACATTGTTTCAAAAAATGGAATACCTATGGATCCAACTAAAACAAAAGTTGTTAGAGAATGGGCAAGACCCACAAATATATCTGAGATTCATATTTTTCTTGGTTTGACATGTTATTATTGGATGTTTTTTTAGAATTTTGCATGGTTATCTAGTCCAAGTACTATGTTAACTCCAAAAGGGATTCAGTTCATTTGGATAAGAGAATGTGATGATTGTTTACAGAATTTGAAGAGAAGATTGGTGAATGCTTCAGTTTTGGAACTACCTTCCAGAAATGGTGAGTATGTTATTTACAATGATGCTTCGTTGAAAGGACATGGATGTGTCTTATGTAAAATGATCAGGTAATTTCTTATGCTTCATGTCATTTGAAGACGCATCGGTTAAATTACCCTACAAATGATTTGGAATTATCTGCTATTGTTATTCCTTAAAAAATAAAGATGCACCATTTGTATGGAGTAAAATGTGAAATATATACTAATCAAAATTTTTTGAAGTATTTACTCACTCAGAAATAATTTAACATCAGACAGAGGATATGGATGGAATTAATCAATTATTATGATTGTACGATCTTTTATCATCAAGGAAAAGAAAATAAATTGGATGATTCTTTGAGTTGAAAAATAAATATATCATTAACCATGGTACACTTTGTATGAAATCCATTGGTATTTGATTTGATAAACATGGGAATAGAATTTGATGGTGTATGAAATTCTTCTATATTATTTCAGGTGTCAGTGAAATCATCTCTATCAGACAGAATTAAGAAAGTGTAGAAGAAAGATAGTGAGTTACAGAAAAAGGTAGTGTTGGTTCAGAATGGTAAGTTGCATGAATTTAATGTTTCCAATGATCTTTTTTTGAGGTTTTGGAATAGATTATGTGTGCCTTGAGATTCACAGTTGAAGACTGAGTTGTTATGTGATTCTAATAGTTCATTGTTTTCAGTTCATCCTAGAAGTACTAAGATGTACAGAGATCTTGGTGAGTATTACTGTTGGGATGGAATGAAATGTGATATTACAGATTTTACTGAGATGTGTTTTACATGTCAGAAGGTTGAAGTAGAGCGGCTTTTACCAAAAGGGATGCTTTAGACTTTATAGATACCAGAGTGGAAATGGGAATATATATCCATGGACTTCGTTGTGGGATTATGAAAGATATCTCGAGGTAATAATGAAATTTCGGTTATTGTTGATCGGTTGACTTAATCTGCATATTTTTTCTTATTCTAGATACATTGTCTCTAGATCATCTTTCTCAATTTTATGTTAAAGAGATAGTCCGGCTACCTTGTGTTACCCTCTCTATTGTATCTAATTTTGATCCCATGTTTACATATAACATTCGGAAAGGCCTTCTGAAGTCATTGTGTATTGAAACAAATTTTTGTACAACTTTTCATCTGCAATCAAATTGGTAGTAAGAACGAACAATTAATACATTGTAGGATATGCTACGTGATTGTTCACTTGATTACAAGTGATATTGGGATCAACATACTTCTTTGGTTTAATTTTCTTATAATAACAGTTTTCATTCTAGTATACGGATGGCTCCTTTTGAGGCATTATATGGAAAGCGGTGTCAAAATCCATCTTTTTGGGATGAAGTATGTGAAAGGAAGTGGATGCGACAATAATTGGGTGAAGAGATGGCAGAAAAGGTTCCTTTGATTTAGAATCAAATGAGAATATATCATAGTAGGTAGAAATGTTATGTGGATAATCAGAGGAAGGATCTTAATTTTGATGAAGGTGATCATGTCTTTCTCAATGTTACTCCAATGAAAAGTGTGATGCATTATGGTAAGAAGGGAAATATGAGTCTGAGGTTCATTGACACTATGAAATCCTAGAGAAAGTTGGATCAGTTTCATACATAGTGTCTTTACTTCCAAATTTATCATAGGTACACAATTTTATTCATATTTCATAGTTAAAAAAGTATATGCTAGATCCATCTCATGTTTTAGGTCCAGAGGTAGTTCATTTGAAAGATAATCTTTTTTTTAGGAACAACCAGTCTAGATTCATGACCGTAGAGAGAATGTGTTGTGGAATAAGGTAATTCATCAGGTAATGGTTTTGTGGAAAAAACCATATGGTTTAACTTGCGATTCTCATTCAACCATAAAAGTGATCTATTGGTTTGTTTTGACTCGTGTATGAAATGGTGGATCCCCTTAGGCAGGTTGTCTCGAATGTAGTTCTTGTGCGGTTTCTCACATTTTCCTTAAAAGTGTTTTTGAAATAAAAAATTTAATTTTTAGTAAGTTTAAGAGGCAATTTGTGAATCTGAATATTCTATGAGTGATAAATATGCCCACTTATTTGATAAGTGAATAAAATTGCGAGGACACAATTCCCAAAAGGGGGTGGGGGACAGATGTAAAATCCCAGGTAAATAATGAATAAAACATTTTCCATAATTATTCATATTTTTGAATTAAATATTAACTTTACATTAAAGGGGTTTCTATATTTGATGCCTTACCCGATATGCAACAATGAGTTTCATTGAAATCTTACGTTGCATACTAATAATATAATATTATAATTTTAAATTGTAGTTAACACCTCTCTATTGTATTTTCAAGAATGAATAGAACTAACTAAAATATTATTTTACATGTTTCTTAAATAATTTACAATTATCTGATAATATCTAGAGGATTAAAATTTTAATGAAACTAATTTTAATCATAATTTTCCCTAAAAGGTTGATTTACCACCTTTTTATAGAGAACCCTCTTTAAATCTAATTTTTCTAATTTTATATGTCCTATTTGACCAAATAAAATTCTTCTATAGAATAGGGAAATCAAAATTAACTTTGAGTAATTTTTTTTATTTTTCTGATAAAATTAATTTTTTTTCAATTGTTAAAAATATTGTATTTTTATTCAAACGATCATTATAATATAATATATTTATATGTTAGATTAATTTTTAATTAGTTTTAAAGTTTAATAATATTATGCTTTTACCATTTAATCTAATGTAGGTCGTTGGGATTGATTTCACTTTGAAATTGGACATAAACAATTATCAATCTTTTGATAGTTATTATTTCTTAAAAACAAGATATTTGTTCTGATAATGAGAATTAGTTTGCAATTAATTAATGAAACTTCAAGGTTTTTAATTTGGTAAAATAGACATCATTTTGGAATTCTTAATATCAAATATATCTAAGGCTGAATTATTCGTAGTTTTCTGAAAAACATAAATTTTTGAAGAATAGTAAGTAGAAGTTAAAAAATGTCATTTTCATTTAAATGAAATTTTACCAGTTTTGTCGATTGAATTTAGAAAATCTGATATACAAGGATGTTATTAGTAAGTAATATATTGTTCAATAAGATGAAAATATGTTTTGGTGAATAGTAACGTTTGACTTTTATTTACCGTAGTTAATGGTAAATTTGGGTAATTCATGGTAAAAATAATATTATAATAACAAAAAATTACCATAAAACTTGTACTAAACTTATTGGTTGAGTCATTTTTGACCATGGGAATCATTGGGTTGATTTTGGTACCCCATTAAGCCACTTCGGAGTGATAATGAGACTTTTTTTTATTAACATAAAGTTAAGGCAAAAATCACATAAACAAATATCTTTTAGTAAATCAATGTTTACATTTGGTTATATAAATTATCATTTAGACAAGAAATATTATTTGGGATGATAAAATTATTCCCAACATTATTTTATTTTTTTCATAGTTTTTATACTTCAAATAAATTAAAATATTTCTGACACATTAATGATGTAGTATTTACCTCATTAATAAATGATTTAAATAAATAAGATTATAAATATTAAAACAATAACCTAAACTTGTCCAATTATTATTGAATGATTTTATTTTCTCCATTAGTCATCTTATCATCATCTTTAATGAGTTTTGGATCTTTTAAAACCGATGATAGGTTTATTATAAAATAATATTTTGAAACATTTATAAAGATACCCTCCTCCCCCTTGTAAAAAGCTCTCACTTCTATCCTATTACTCAGATCTTTCAACCACCTTGGCTCGTCCAAACCCGTCCTAAATAATCTCTCAAGATCTCTATCCTCCTCCTAGAATCTTTACCTTAGTTATAAGGATCTTCAAGATGTCCATTTGGATCAAACCGAAAAGTTTTACCCAAATTAAAGTTAATATTTTCTCTTAACATCGTTTCTTTTATTTTACTTCTACAACCCCTAAAATAATTTTTATTAATTTCTTTTATATAAAAACCTGAATCCTCAATATTATATGATTTTTAATTATAAGGATTATAACTACACTTACACACACCTCCATCTAATCGTTTAAGAACATACTATTTCTGTTAATGGAAAACCAACACCTCACAAAACGATGATTGTTCGATTATCTCGTACCGCCTATCATGGTTGTAATTAAGGTGACACTATATTTATATATTATATATATAATTTTTATGTTTTTTAATGGTTTTTTTTTATTTTATTGCATACCTTTATGGTTTCCATAATGGGTAAACACGATAATTTAATTTGAGAAAGTGCAGACTACTTCCCCCTCAAAGTGATATGACTCGTTAATTCCAAATGTTGTTTGTATGAATGATGGAGTTAATGATATTATATATGATATTATACTAGTATTATAATATATTTATATATCATTATGTTTTAATTCCACTAAAATAATAAAGAGAAATGAAAGTAGCGTTAATGCTTAAATACAACTTACTGTCTCCAGGAATGGTGCATTCCATTTCTTACCTCCAAATGTTATGTACATAAATATATACATGTATATACTAGATATATATGATATTTATGATAACTAAATAATGAATATCATTCTGTATATAATGAACATTTGTCCATGTGAACAACTTGTAATTATATGAAGTCTATTTTTGACTCACGTAAAAAATATCGACAAAACAAACGTTATTAACTTAAATGATTACAAAATGTTTACAAAATGGTAATAAGTGATATAAAAAGAATAATAAACTTGAAAAAGGTTCTAAAGAAAATAGAAATTAACTTTAGCTTATTATTCAAGAGATTAAAGTATGAACAAGTCATGTCAGACATGAGGTAAGGGACTTCGTCTCAATCTCCTTTCATTGAAGCATATTTTTTTATAATACACAACTTTCTATTATATGCTGTATAAACAAATTTAAATTTTCATTTCATTCAAAGGAAATATTTTTCTATAAATCGTTTTAACAAATGAATAAAAGATTTTTTTTAACCTAAGTGGTGCCAACGACCTTTCTGCCGCCGTGAGTATTATTTGATCTTCGGATTCCTTAACAAGACATAATGTTTTTAAAAAGAAATTAAAATACCATATAATATTTTTTATATTTTGGTATTGAAAATGTTTTTGATAATTGATTTTTTAATTTCAATATATTTAAATTATATATTTTGATTGAAATGTGGAAATTTTATCTTTCATTTATGTTTTTAATGTGTTTCCAATTTGTTATCGTTATTGGGCATTGTTACGTATATAGGTGGTTATGTGATAAACCTAGGGCGGGTGAGCCTAATATAGCTCTCCAATGCTTTGGGTAACGTGTTGGAGGTAATTTTGAATGTCTCTCCTATAATATTTAGGGAATATATTTTGATGGGTATTCCAAATGTAACTCCCTACGTAGTTGTGATAGCTACAATGTAAGTATGATATGAATGCCAGAAGTTACCTTTATAATTTATGTTTTCTATGAGTTATTCATGAATATTATTATTTCATGTGGATTTTTAATGAGCTTATGTTATGTACGCAATGATGAATTAATATTTTCACTCTTTATCTAATAACCTTTATTGAGATTTTTATGCTTATCCCATGTTTTGAAATATTTTTCAAAGGACCTAATGATGAATACGGTCAAGGAAAAGTCATGTTGTCTAAAACATAGGACTAGACATGAATATTTTTTTCATTTGTTTTTATTTTATGAAAAAAAATTAAAACATAGTAGAAGTGTCTACCTTGTAATTTTTGAGATGTAATGTAATTGTTATGGCCTAATTCTCTAAAACTCTAAACCTAAAATGATACTCAATGTGAACTATTCATTTATTTTTAGATTATGTAATGTTTATGGTCATGTCCTTATAATACCTCCTCTATATGAGATTTTAAATATATAAGTGTAATATATTTGAAACAATAACATCTTAAAAATTCAAAATACCTCTCTTTGAACATCTTTCACACTTTGGAAATATAATTTTTCTTCATTCAGAAAAAATTTGTACTTATCTCACTTTCATTGAATGTTTACAAATTCATCATAGATCATGAAAATCATCATGATGATATGAACTTAAAGAATCATAATTCATCATCAATCCTAGGATATTTTTCAAAAAATGAATAATTTAAAATATCCGTCAATATCATAAAAATATCTAAGAATGACATTAATATAAACATCAACAACTCATTGTCATTTTATAAACATAATACCAAAATATTATGATGACCAAAAAATTAAAATCCTATTAAAAAAACATTTCAATAGATCATCACTCCCCCCATTTTGATTTGTTGGAATCATTCACATGTTATTTTATAAATTTAATTTTTTAATCATATTTCTTATTTTCCAAAAAATTTTATTTAACCAAAACCTTTTTCATATAGAATGTACTAACAAATAAAAAATGAAAATATTATATTATTTAAGGAAATTTTAGCACTTGGTTACAATTATAATGACCCTAAATTTCTTAAAAATATATTTAATTATATTTAAGGATAAACCACAAAATATAATTAAAAAAACATAGAATGGTTTAGTATATTTAGAAAATTTGGCCCATAAATTACTTATGAATAATTTAAAATAAACTAATATTTAAAATTATATTATTTATCCTTCTAACTCTCACGATATCCTAAGTACATTTAGGCACATGAGGATATACAACAACGAATGGGGTGAACAATAATACCATTAAGTGAATAAAAACGAATTTTAATCAATATAAAATGGGTAGGAATAATTGTCATCATGAAAATATAATCATTGGATAATAATTATCATAATTTCAAGAAACATTACATAATGGCGTGGAATGTTGAAATCCATAAAAAGGAACCATCATGTAATACTGGAAAATTAACAGACATAATTTTAAAACAAAGATAACATCAAGTTCAGGAATAACAAAATTGAATAATAATAACATCATCATGATCAAAAAATAAATCATAATTTTCAAAATATTACACATTTTCTCAGGAATTGAATCACATTAACCGAAGAATTGATGTACTAATAAATTCTAGGTGAAACAGTCACATCATAACATTTACATAATCAGGAAATCCACACAAAATATATATCAATATTATACATACAGTAAATCATGTAAATGGATGTTGTTAATTTAATAAATAAAAAATCCATTAATAAAATTTTGTGTTCCCAATTGAGAAAGGGATTAAATATTTTTTTATAAAAATCATCACACATTGTGGAATAAAAAAAATCTCTAGATTAGTCCTGATGTTTATTGTAAAGTGGAGTTATTTTTATAAAATAATTATAGGTTTCATAAAATAATATTGAAAACATGTATCTCCAATGAAATATAATGGAATTACTATGAAATTATAATTGAGTAAAATTAAAATAATATCCATAATAATATTTTTCATGATGGAGGAATAACTAAATAAATCAGTTGGGTTATAGAAATACCATTAACATATATCTGAATACATTCATCATATTTATATTTTATATAATCTATGAATACCAATTAATTACTTAATAAAAAAATTATACATGTATTTGATTTATTATAGTTTTATTTAGTTCATTTGTGGAAATTTTGGTGATTTATATAGTACAATTTCATCTTTCTGAGAGAGTTCCTTTCCATTCTTTTCAGGACTGGTTCCATTTTTTACATGTATGGAATTTCTTGACAAATTAAAATAATCCAATATAATTTGAATTTAATGTTATAAATGAACATCCATGAGATTAAATGTTCTTTTATATCATTTATATATGATATGATTATGATTTATTACATATAATGTTGATGAAAATGATTTGATTTGTTTTGGGTATTTTTACGACCACCATTCACATATATAATTTTTTTTGATATTATGATGATATAGTTGTTTCATACCATTTTATAGCATATAATATGTATAATAAAATATTATTTAAATGTAATAGGTTTTTATAACCATCCTTGATGTTTCTAACATAAAATAAAAATGCATTATCCTTAACGGTGGTAAATTGACATATCAGAGATGATGTCATCATTTTTATAATAAAATGGAGAGGGGAATAATTTTAATGATGGATATTCCATTAACATAATAAAATTAAATTTTATATATGAGTTTAGAGTTTCGGGAGTGTTTTTATAAAGTATATATGGAGAGGATAAGATAATAAAATAAATTTAAACAAACTAAATTATAATGAATGAGGATTAAACCTCTTGAATATATTCTCTTTGAGAACCTCCATGAAGTTATTAGGTATAATATTTTGATGATACGATAAAATATTTTAATTGGGGTAGTTAATTGGGAGGTGGATTGGGTTGAAATTAAAAAATATTTTAGGCACGGATGTTGTAATTAGAAGAGGTGGAAAGGGTGGTATTTTTAGTGGAGATTAATAGAGTTTTTTTAATTATTTTATTCATTTGATTATTTATTGGAGAAAGTATATCAATAGGTTTGAATCATATCAAAAAATATATTAAATAATGAATTTTATTTCATTATTATTTTCTTATGTTTTCCATACATCATCCATGACTCAAAATTTCACATTTTTTGCTTATATCTTAAATTATCATATTTCATTATTCATCAAAACATCAACGTATTATAGAAATCCCCAAAAAATAAGGCTATATATTTTTCTATATCAATAATTAAAAATTGTACACCATTTTATAAAAATAGAATTCTAAATATGAGAAATTAAATTTTAAATTATAATAATCCTTTATTTAAAAAATACATATTTTATTATTAGAATCAATTTTTCAATGAAATGAAAAATTATTTATGTTATCGTAAAATTATATTATAATAATAATGGAGAAAAAGATAAATTTATTAATCTATTTTTTTGAAAATATAATTTCATTAAAATTATGATATTAATTATAAAATTGTAAATAATAATTTTATTTTTTAAAATATTCTGACACTAAGTTTCTATTTTTAAATCGTTAATTTATAAATAATATGTTATAATAATATAATATTTTAATTTATAATATTACTAATTTTTTTACATGAATAGTTTATTTCTCTACTCTATTGGTTGAAATACCATTTCCAATGTACTTGTTAATATTCAATGGGTCTTGTAACTATTCTATCGTTATAGGTTCATTTATTTCAATGAATTTATGTTATTTCATAACTCATTTATGAGAATAATTATTTTGGGATTTCTTTGATATGGATGTGATTTATATAATATATCATAATTATTAGAAGAGATATTCCATTGATAAAAGTTTGAATCATTAAATTCTACCTCATTTTCAAAATTGTACATCAAAATTTCATTTTACATAAATATATGAGGGTATTTCTCATTTATTACTTCCTCTAGTTCACCTGTTACTCCTTTAGATTTATGGTTCTCCATAGAACATTGACATCGTTCTATTTTTGTTGTGTATGAATTAAAATAACCTCCGGATTTAATACATTTAAGGGGTCAGTTATATACTTCTTCAAGAGTAATACCTAGAGAATGTCATGAACATGAACCATATTTGGTGGAAGTGAAATCAAGTAGGCCAATGCGAATAGGTGATCAATGATCTTAGAAGAGCCAATATACCTTGGGAGATGCTTCCCTTTCATTACAAAAAAACATGAAAATCTTTCATTGTGGTATTCAGAATAAAACATCATCTCCAACATCAAAATCCAAGTACCTCCAATAGTAGTCCGCATAGATCTTTTTCTGACTCTCAGCTTATTTGATATGTTTTTTGGATTGATGGAACTTACCCTATCATTTATTTCATAAGATCAAATGTATATTTCCATCACTAACATCATCCAAAAAGTTTGTAGTTCTACATTTATTTCCATAAAGATCTTCATATGGATCCATTTGATTACACAGGTGGATGATTTTTTTTATGATAACTCAACCAATGGGAGATAAAGATCCCATAAACCATTAAATTAAATATAGTGGAAACGAGAACTTAGAATGTATTTTATCATCTGAATATGAAATTAAAACTGGCCATTAGTTTGAGGGTAAAAGTTCACGATGAAATTAAATTTAGTACTCACTTCATGTTGGATAGTTGTTCAGAATTTAGATGTGAAACATGGATCACAATCAAAGATGGCCTAAAGTATTTCCCTATAAAATTTCACCACATATTTCACATTATTATTATGAAGTGTGTAATGTGAGAGATCTTCCCAAGTAATGATATTGTTGATTGTCTTGGTCAGTTGATCCAAAAAAAACCCATACCAAATTATTTCTATTGGATGTCTTTGAGAGACCAATGAATTTGTCCATGGTGACATTATATAATTTCTACATGGGTATAAGAAATGGTTTCATCATCCCATTATACTAATTTCTATTTCATTAACATGATGATATGCTAAAAATCATGTGATATATTAAATAATCTATATCATTATATTATACCTCCAAATGTGTTCTCAATTATCACAATACTTCTCGGTACATGCATTATGGATAAAGAAATTTAATATTTTTCCATTATCCAATATCTTCTTCATTGTATTTGGTGATGAAGGAATAGAAATCCTTATTCCAAACTGAAGAACATCACTATCCTTGATTTCACATTCTTATTGCTTCCAATTCATTACCAATTTCACCTTCTATTGAAGCTTCATATCATCACATTTTACCTTCTTGATGTTCTATTAGATTGATGGTTTGTAAATAATTTGGCCATGGTGCGATTTATTTCTGGCCAAAATGATTTCCATGTAAATAATTTTCCTATACATAATGACATGGTGTTTATCAATCTATATCCTTGATAATGTAACATTTTCATTTCTTCAATGATCATTATTTATCATCTTTTCCTTCCCTGGAAGATAGTGAATATAATAATAACATTCCTTGATTATATCTAACCATATACATTGACACTTAATTATTTCCTTCTACATGAATATATACATTAGAATCTAGTTATCAATTTATATATCACACTTTTCACAATAGATGAGGTAGTGCCATATTTCAACTCAAAAATCATAGACTCTAGATCCAAATCATGCATCATCTAATTCTACTGATGGATATTCAACTTCTAGGAGTCGTATGATATATCTTTTCATTTAGCTAGAGTACAAAAACATATCATTTATTTTATAAATCACTATTTATCCAAAATCATTATACACTTTTTGGTAATGTGTGTATATGTGTAATGATTATCCTATAAATTAGATCCCTAATGTTTTCATCACATTATTCTATCAAAATATATTTTACCAAATTTTTTTAATATAGTTTCGAAGAATTAAAACCATGAATAATATATCACAAACCATCATTAGTACCTACTAATCTATAAAACATTGGGATTTTTGAGACACTATTAGGTTTGGGTATTCCTAATTTTCCATTGTTTTGTAAGGGTCCATTGAAATTCCCCCACATGTGATCATATTTTCCGAGAATGTGAACTGTTTAATCTATAATTAATACAAATGAACATGGAATTTAATTATCCTTCATTAATGTATCCTAAAAAATGTTTATATGTTTTTCATGTTCCTCATTTATCTAGGAGTAGATGAGAATATCGTCAATAAATATAACTACAAAATTTTCAAAATTGTATCAATAAACTATATTAATCAAATCCATGGTGATCAATATGAAATTATTAAGCCCGAAGGGAATCACATGAAAAATATTATACCCATAACTTGTGTAGAAAACAATAGTATGAATATATTCTTTATTCAACTTCAGTTATGATATTTAGAATGAATATCCACCTTTGAGAAGTATTTATCTCCACATATTTGATCAAACAAGTTATCGATACTCAGAAAATGATTATTTTTCTTTATTCTAATCTTATAGATATCATAATAATCGATACATAGTCACATGGATATAACTTTTTTCATTAACAAGAGTACAAGAACCACCAATGTAGATGCACTATGAAAAATGAACAATTTGTCCATATGATCTTACAGATTTTTCTTTAACTCCACCTATTTGATTGAGGCCATATTTTAGGGACATTTTGAGATAGGTGTAGCTTTGGGTATTATTTATATTGGGAACCCTACATCATGATCGATATAGGTCCATGAAACTCTTCATGAAATACAATTTTTTCACTCATAATCTGAATTTCATCTATTTTGATACCTTACATTGACTAAACCTTTTGAGTGACAAATGTTTCATCACATTAAATCAACTCCCACTTCATTGATGAATATAACAAAGGATAATAATGGTATTACTCTCATTTTTGGAGGATAAAGGGATGGATTGGAGTTTGAAAAGTTATTTCATTTTTTAATAATATATCTATTCTCATTATAATGAGAGAAAATCCACTCCAAGTATAACATCAATCTACACCTTCATAAGTGTCAACAAATTATATGGTAAATTATTCTGACATACATCAATAGGGGAAGAGACCAACACATGGGATTCAATGATCAATCCACATGATTTTTTTGGATATCTCTGATACTTGATTTCAGATATCCAATTCAATAGTTCTAGGAGATTTTCAATATAAAAATTAATGAATAAAACCATATTAAAATAAAAAATTTCATTCATGATTCAATAATATTTTCACCTTATATGATTTATTTTCCTCCTCGACTATTGATGTAGTGAGGGAATAAGCCTTCCTTTTATCATTTTTATTAGGTGATTGATGACGATGATTAACCTCGATGACTCAATATTTAGAAAACTGGATTCCATAGTTCCTTTCCTCAATCGAGTTAAAGCATTGACCAATGGGTGGTTCCGTACATTCCACCATTGTTATGTTAGAAATATTCACGTCTCTCAGACATTCATGATATTGTTAGATATCTCCAACACACATGAAGCATTTTCCAATCCCTTGGAATAAATTACCAAAATTATTCTTCCAAGATTATAGACTTGTCTGTGGTGAGCATTAATTTCACTTTTTTCATTAGATCCTCCATATTGAAACTCCACATTTTATTTCATATCTCCATACTAATGAGGAAATTATTCAAACGACATCTATAATTTGAGTGAATATAATATATGTAATGGCCTGGACCTCTCCGTCCCATTCCTTTTTCAAAAAGAGGGTCATGAAGTGTTATGGAGGGTAAAATAGTCTTTTCCCACGCTTTTCAAAATTTTGAGACTACATGCCGTGTAGTGTGAGTACACGCCAGGTACACCCTCACTGGGTATACCCCGTGTTTAAGGTTGTATCCTTGCAATGTGAAATAAATGGGTACACGTCGTGTACCACACACTACACGTCGTGTAGTCCCTCCCCCCATACATGTTACCCCCATACCGTGTGTTAACTAGTCAACAGTTGTGTGCCGTGTTAGAGCCATGTCCTTGCCATGTGGGATAAATTGGTACATGCCATGTACCCCATACAACATGCCGTGTATTCCCTCCCCATGTACGTGTTACCTTAAAACCATGTGTTGACCAGTCAACGGCCGCGTGCCGCGTTGAAGGCCGTGTTGGATGCCGCGTGGTGACCGTGTGAAATGGCCGAGTACACGCCGTGTACCATAAAGTACACGTTGTGTACTTTGTTTTTTCTTACCTATAAAAGGAGGGGTCCCATCCTCCTTTTCAACTCACTCCTCTCCTCCCATTTCCCTAGAGCAGAGCTCTCCCCAGAGACAAGAAGACTCCTTTAATCCATATCTTATTCGTCTGAGCTCCGATTTACGATCCGTCAGCGGAAACGGGATCATAACGACGAGGAGGAACTTATGAGCTTGGATTTGTTGCTTTCCTTTTGGTCTTTACTTTCCTTATTCCACCTGAGGAGGTTTTTATGTGTTTTTTTAGAAGCGACGGACACCGACGGACGTCTTTTGAAGATGATCAGGGGGAGCGTTGTTATCAGAATCTGTTGAAGTAGGGATATTACCTTCGTCTCTATAATTTGTGGAACATGCAGGGTGGGTGTCCTCTTGTTTATGTGAAACAATTTTGAACTGGTTTAATGAAGATTACAACTGGCTTATATAACGGGGTTGGGATTTTTGTGTTTATTGTTACATTATTTTATATCCTCTGATATTATGTTGTGAATTGAATAGGATTGTGCATATTGAAAATCACATTTGGTGGGGGCCTTTTCTTGCACAATTAAATGATGACCTTTCTTTCTAGACCGTTTATGGATGGAAAGTTTATGGAATGTGGAAATTGGTTAATCATGTAAAGATGGCTGATTAAAAGAAAATCTGGAACCCTTATGTGATCACCCCGGTTGAACAAACTAAAATAATAAACATGTGGGTGTTGTTTGGGATTAATTAATATGAAGGAAGTGTTTTTGTGGGTTGTTGTGGATCAGGTGACCAACGGGGATTTGGATGGCTTGGTTGTTGGTTGGTGTGAATGCTATGTTAGTGATGGAAAATGGGAATGCGATAAATAGTATCGATAGATGACGATGTATGGTGTGGTTGTGGTTATGGTGGTTGGCAGTAGGGACACAGGGTTGGGTTTGAATGTGAACGAACTGGGTTGTGAATAATAAATAAAATGTGGAAGAGTTAATGAATGGTCGGTCTTGGTAATGGAACTGATATATTAATCAATGGGGTTGGTTGGTCAATAAGGACAGACTTGTTGTGTTTCTTGTGTTTTCCTAACATGATTTGTGGATTCCAGAGATATGTTTTACGAATGTTTGATATGGTTCGTTGTGGATGATTCCCCAATAGTTAAGGAACTAATAAACTGATTCTGTTGAAACATGAAAACCTAAATGGGGTTGGGGTCATTTTTGGTATCCATGCTTCGTAGTAGTAGTGCCGAGGCACGTGCTCAGTTCTCTGTTTAGAAGACATAGGTTGGGCAGAGTGTTTGGTGTATATATATATATATATATGTATCTTTTTGTTTTTTCACACCCCACCCATGTTGAGTAATTAGTACCGAACACTCCCATTTCATGTGAGATGGTGTTTTCCCCATAAGTTACTAGCTCCTTCCTGCTGCTTCTTCCATAGGCTGTGATGGATTGAGGAGACCTTACACCAAAGACTATTTGGGTAGGTTCTGATTGGGGTGGTCTTAGCCCAAGACTCTTCGGGAAAGTTTTACTATTTACCAAGAATCTTCGGGATGAGGGCCAGGTGTGTGCGGGCAGGATACGTGGTTGTGAGGCCCAGGTGTTTGCGGGCGGGATACGTCGTCCTGAGGCCCGGGTGTGTGCGGGTGGGATATGTCGTTCTGAGGCCCAGGTGTGTGCGGGCAGGATGTGTGGTTCTTGAGGCTCAGGTGTGTGCGGGCGGGAAGAGTGTGGTAGTGTCAGGACGTTCGTTGTTAGGAAGACCAGCTAACTAATGGGAAATAGTGCGGGGTACCCGATACTCTTATTCTTATATACTACTACTACCTGTTGTTTTTTTTGTTTTGGTGAGTGTGGCTAGTGAGGTTGGGTGGATAGAATTCCTTGATAGTTTTGGTTTCTTCTGTTGTTCTCACGGGACATTAGGATGTCTCTCCACTTATGCATGAGAGCTTTAGGATTCCCTACTAAGTATACTTGTACTCTCACCCTACGTTTACTTTTTGGTTTTTAGAAGGAATACCAGGGCCGTGCGGGACCCTACTAGTCAGGATAGTTGGAGTTTTTGTAGTTTTCATACTCTTGTTTCGTTTGGTATTGTTCTTTTGAGATTTCTTGTACTTGTACCATGTTTCAGAACTATTTAAACATGCAAGTGGGATTGTATTGGGTTTATTTTCATGTCTTTCATTTTTTTTTCATTTGGTTGTTGACTCGTCCTATTTCCCGATCTTAAATAATAAAAAGGGTAATGCCTCCCATATTTGTGAAAACTCATACCCTTGGTGCTAGTCGCCACCCCGGGGCCTACTGGAGGCGGGACGTGGGGGTCATTAACTTCCTTTCACCATTTCCAGCTCAGGAGGGGGATCTTTGATGGAAGGGGGTCGTGACAGAATGGTATCAGAGCTGATGGTTGAGAGATAGGATGGGGTTCGGAGTTAGGCATAGTGAGGATTGCATGGGATGGTAGGGAAAAAGTGTTGATTGATCATTGGTGCGTGACATAGGCCAGGGAAGACCAGCTAGGTCATGGGATTTTAGGGAACCCCGTGATCCGATGCAAGGACTCTGAGCCTACCGAACAAGCAAGTGAGACTACATTGATTGTTGGGTAGAGACCCTATGGAGGTACATGCATCATCATGATTGTGTTTTACTTGATTTTCATGTTTTGGGAAAGAAATTGAATAAAATGATTAAATTAAACCTTGAGAAATTCATTGATACTTGGTCTTAGGATATCCTTGATTACCGTACAACTATGGATGCTGAACATCAACCCCGGGTGACTCAGACGGTCCAGGCCCAGCAGATTGAGGTGGTCGATCAGTTGAGGATTGACCGAGAGGAGGAAGATAGCCAGTGGCAGAAGACTCTCCATTCCTTCTAGCAGAATGACCTCAATAAGTATGAGGGAAGTACATAGGATACAGAGATAGATGGGTGTCTTGAGGATCTAGGGATCGCTTTTACCTTGATTCGTCCTCCGAGGGAGTACTGGGTTCCCCTAGCAGTCAGTCAGCTGAGAGGTGAGGCATGATTGTGGTGGATGCTCTACCTCAGAGAGAGGATAGAGGCAGATGTTCTGTGGGCTGACTTTGAGAAGGAATTCTAAGAGGAATTCCATTCTTCCATGATCAAGGCGGCGAAGCAGCAGTAGTAAATCTCCCTTCTGCAGGGATGTATGTCAGTACGAGTGTTGGGGATCAAGTTCAATGATCTCATACGCTTTTCTTAGGATCTCTTTGCGGATGAGGAGTCTCGGGTGAGACTTTTGGAGGAGGCGCTTCGTCCTTCCCTCTAGTATGCGATCACCCCCTTCACCCTTCCGACGTACATGGCAGTACAGAAGAATGTAGAGGTTGTAGAGAGGATTCAATCACAGGGAGGTGAACCACGTGAGGGGATCCAGCCAGGTTCGTCGAAGGGGAAGGCGGTCAGCAGCAGGTCTCCTGCGATGGGACCTTCCAAGTTCAGTCCAGTGGGGAGCAGGCCCTAGTAGTTTCAGTGCAGATCTTCAGGTCGTCGTCCCTTTTTCACGATCCCTGTGCCGAAGTGTTTATCGTGTGGAGGTTTCGGGCACATTCAGAGTCGGTGCCCGACCCGAGCTCAGTATGGTGGAGGTGGGCAGGTTCAGCACCCACCTCAGCAACACCAGTTGCCGGCGAGGCCCTTCCAGCAGTAGTAGGACCATGCACCTCCGAGGGAAGACTTTGAGGGAGGAGGCCGACCTCAGGGTGCACCATTGGGACCTCGACCATGGCATGGTCAGGGAGGTGGATGACATCAGAGAGGCAGAGGAGCTGGGCATGGACAGTTGCAGGCAACATAGTTAGCAGTTCTAGCAGGACCGGAGGTGGTGCATGGTACGATTTGTTTATTCAGCACTATGGTTTCTTCCTTGTTCGATTCAGGAGCTTCACACTCCTTTGTTTCACCCGATCTAGCCCATGCATTGGGTCTAGACGTATAGAGACTTTCCGTACTGATGATGCTAAGTACACTAGTTGGATTCTAGACCAGTGTATCTTGTGTTTCCCAGGGATGTGGAATGACGTTGGGACCACATCAATCTAGTGGGGATCATCATTTGCTATAAATTCACCCATACTATGTCATCCTAGGCATCTACTGGTTGTTTTCTGTTAGTTCCATTATTGAATGCTTCCGAAGAAGAGTCGTGTTCCCCGATGTGGACAGGCATCGTGTATCTTTTGTTGGCGAGAAGAGCTATCAAGTGGTAAGCTGACATGTGAAGCCTCTCCTTTCCTTGTTAGGTGGGTTATAAGTGGTTTCAACTGATGCATATATGATATATGTCCTAGAGGATGTTGGGGAATTCCTTGATGTTTTTCTCGAGGAGGTAGTGACTCTACCCCCTACCCCCGATGTGATGTTGAGTTCGGGATAGACTTACAGGCTAGTGCCCGTCCGATTTCAAATGCCCCTTATTGGATGGCACCTTCGGAGTTGCAGGATTTGCAGATTCAGATTAACGATCTGATGGAGAAGGGTTTTGTTCGACCCAGCGTGTCGCCATGGGGTTCTCCAGTTTTGTTCGTGAAGATGGAAGATGGTGGTCTCAGGTTATGCATAGTCTACCGAAGGTTGAATCAGGTAATGGACAAGAACCGTTACCCCCTTCTAAGGATAGATGATCTCTTAGACCAGCTGAGGGGAGCTGGTTGGTTATCTAAGATTGATCTACGATCTGGATATCATCAACTGAGGGTGAAGGATAGTGACATCTCGATGATAGATTTCAGGTGCAGGTATGAGCACTTTGAGTTTTTAGTGTTGCCGTTTGGAGTTACGAATGCACCAGCTCTGTTTATGCGACTTATGAACATTGTATTCTGAGAGTTTCTGGATCGGTTCTATAAGGCCCCAGCATTAAACCTTACTTAATCTTGAGTTATTACAAGATTACACATTGAGGATCTTTTCAGGTTTAGAGTTTTAGAGAATTAGATCATGAAACTTGCATTACATTCCACATTTAAAAAAGTTGTTACATAAAAGATAGTATTCATTCTTCCCATCAACGGAAACATATTTAAAATATAACATGGATTATTTCTTGACACATCCTTGACATTATCATCACATCATGTACCCTTCCCTTGACCTGTGATAAACATTTCAAAAAAACTTGGGATGAGAATAAAAAGCTCAGTAAGGGATATAAAAATATGGAAAGGACACATGAGTACATGTATACATAAGAATGAAATCATACTTTACCCATAAAACATAAGCACTTTAACATACCTCATAAAATCATAGAAATCATATGACATAAAGGTAACTTGAGGCATTCATAACATCCTTACGTAGGGAGTAACCCTCTTGGTTACGTTTGGAATACCCATCACAGTATATTCCCTAAATCTCATCAGAGAAACCTTAACGTTTCACTCCTTCGCGTTACCCAATGCATTGGAGAGATATATCAGGTTCACCTGCCCTTAGTTTATCATGGAACCACCCGTCTTCATAATAATTCCCAAGAACCTCAACATAATCGTATCACATAAAACATGCATAAAGGAAACATAACATTTCCACCTTTCAATCACAAGATATCAATACAACACATTGATATAAAAACATCATGAAAACCATTTCCAATACCAAAATAAAAGAAAAGTAAAACATGGTATTTATTTTTCTTTTAAAAACAAGGTATGGCTTGTAGAGGAAGCCGAAACCCAAATAATGGTCACAGCGGCGGAGAAGTCGTTGTCGCCGCATACGTACGACAAAAACATTCCCTTTTGTCATTTTGTAAAATGCTTCGTATAAAAAATATTCCTTTTGGATAAAAGTAAAAGTCAAAGGGGTTTATACACCGCATAAAAGAAAGTTGTGTATAAAATAAAATATGCCTCAATGAAAGGAGATTGAGACGAAGTCCCATACAAAGACGGTATCCTTGGTTTAAGGATAAATCAATTACATAATTATGTGTGACAAATGAATACACAAAATATAAGTGGATATTAAGTGTAAAATAATCAAAGGTCATTCACACATATTCAATGGATGACATATTCAATAACTACATGTTGAACCCAAAGAAATCGAAATTGGGTTAAGAAGTTCCCTTGATAGCCTAACGGCGTCACATCAAAATGAGTTGATGAGAGATAAAAAAGGGTATCTCATCACTTGGACATAAAATTTACATCAATAAGGATATATGAGGACATATCCCAACATAAAAATATGTAAATTAAAATACCCAACAAAAGAAGTCTTTTAAAAAGAGGAGGGTGAAAGGTTCCCTTACCGAGTTGGGTAACTTTCGAAACGTACACCCCATGGAAGAAGGGTCATACAATGAAGATTTGAATACACATAAATGAAATTATACTACACAAAGTGTATAATAATGGGCATCACATACACCACTCAAAGGAAATTGTGGCAAATGTAGCATAAATCTCACGGGAATAAAAGTGATATGAAAAATCCCTTACGAAAACACGGCAGCCTAACAACGCCACATAAAACTTCCAAAATGGATTGATGAGAGGAAATATGGTCTCTCATCATATTAACATAATTTTTACAGAAAGAGGAATATAAAATAACATCCCCCAACATAAAAAATAGTAGATTAAAAGAAGTGACATAAAGGAGAGTACTTAAAAGGAAAGAGAGAGGTTGGATTTCTTACGAAAAATTCGGCAGCCTAACAGCGCCACTCAAAACTTCCAAAATGGATTGATGAGAGAGAATATGTCCTCTCATCATATGAACTTAAAAATTACAGGAAGAGTAATATAAAATAATATCCCAATAACAAGAAATATGATCTTTAAAAGTAATGACATAAAAGAGTGTACTTAAAAAGAAAGATAGGTGTAGGATCCCTTACCTCGGGTCCGAATTGACTCGATCATTCTTTAATCTCCTGAATAATAAACTTTAGTTAATTTATAATTGATTAAGAAACTTTTTCAAGCTTATTATTCCTTTTATATCACTTATTTCCATGTTATAAACATTATGTAATCATTAAGTTAATAATGATTGTTTTGTCGATATTTGGTTCTTAATTCGAAAGTGGACTTCTTACAATTACATGTTGTTCGTGTGGTCAAAGGTTTTTTATATCCATAATGACATTCCTGATTTGGATATCATATATATCATATATATCCAGAATATACATGTATTTATAATATCACATAATCATTTAGAGGAAAGAAATGAAATGCACCGTTCATGGAGACGGTAAGCCGTACGTACGCATGAACGCTACTTTCATTTCTATGTCGTATTAATGGAATTAAAACTATATGAGAGGTATGTATATTTTAATTCCAGAATTATATTAATAATTTAGATGTATCATGCATCATATATATCCATTATATATATGTACTTATTATAGTACATAATATTTTGAGATAAGAAATGAAATGTACCGTTCATGGAGACGGTAAGCCGTACGTACGCATGAATGCTACTTCCATTTCTATTTCGTATTTTCTGGAATGGAATCATAATGATATAAGAGTATATTGTAATTAAAGTATAATAACATATATAATATCATTAACTTTATCCTTTACACATCCCACATATGGTATTAACGAATCAAATCACTTTCATGGGGCGGTAGTCCGCACTTCCTAAAATGAAGATATCGTGTTTACCCATAATGGAAACAATAAAGGTATAACATAAATGAAAAATACAGAAGCTTAAAGAAAGATTAAACATATTATATATCATATATAAAAATAGTGACATCATAATGGCCACCTTTGAAGGTTTTAAATGAGTACTGAACAATCATCGTTTCGGGAGGCAGAATATCGCCATCCACGGAAACCGTATGTTCTTTAACCATTTTATGTAGTTGTGTGAGAGTGTATCTCGAATAAATCTTATAACAACATCCTAGTATATTGAAGATACTGTTTTTGTTACAAAAGAAGTAAATAAAAAGATTTTAGGGGGTTGGAGAAGCAAAATAAAACAAATGAACATGAGAGAATGAATTAACTTTAAAAGTGTAACTCATTTTGATTTGAGCCTAACGGCTTCCTTTGAAAAGATTATGCCCAAAGGGAATCCTCTAGGATGAGGAGAGGGATGTGGAGAGAGTAAATGGGTAGGGGATGGCCGAGCCAAAGGCTTGAGGAGTGTGTGAAATGAGGTAGAGGTGGGGGCCTTTTATAAGAGGAGAGGCGGGGCACTTTTGGAAATCATGAAACTATTATTTTATTTTCAAAAGTGTTTCGAATTTATAAGGTCCCACATTGAAATATTTCGAAGATAAGATGATAAGGCTTCGAAATATTCCCATCCAATAGTTTTTGGACATGTGTAGGTCTTATATTTTATATTATCGTTTCATTTTATTTAAACTGTTCATTAATGAGGTCATCGTTGCATCATCATGATGTCATAATTAAATTAATTTATTTAATGTCTAAAAATTATAAAACAAATATCCTGATGTAGGAAATCTTTTTATATTTCCAAATAGTATTTATAGACAAAGATATGATTAGTATAACCCCTTCTAAATTTTTTTTTAGTAAAACAATTTATGTTAGTGTCATTTTCACCTTTATTTAAAAAAAGGCATTAAAGTCATTATCTCACCCAAGAGGCTCTATAGGGTCCCCTAAATCGACCCATGGGTTGTATTGGTTGGACATGACTCATCAAATAGGGGGAGGACAAGTGTCATGGTGTTTTAATATTTTTATAATATCTTTTTTACCTTAAATTACACTAATTACCTCTAATCGCGATTAATGGAAAAAAGTTACTATTCACCAAAAAATTATTTTCATCCCATTGAACCACATTTTACATACTAATTACAACCATGTATGTCGGATTTTCAAAATTCAATACACATTAGTGGTAAACTTTCATTTAACTGAAAAATCAGTTTGCTTGATTACCACTTAGTGGTTTCACTATTCATAAAAAATTGGAGTTTTTCAGAAAATTACCAAAAATTCACCCTAAGCTATATTTGATATTCTGAATTCAAAAATGAAGTATATTTTACAAAATTCAAAACATATAAGTCACATTAATTAATTTAATAATTATTTCCCGCTGTCAGAGCAAATAACGTGTTTTTATGAAACAATAAGTATCAAAAGATTAACACTAGTTTAAGTCTGATTTCAAAGTGAAATTAATTCCAATGACCACTATTGGATTTAATGGTAAAAATATATTCTAATTTAACTTTAAAACCAATTCAAAAGATAATATAATCATATAAATTAATTAGATTAAAATTAGGTTTTGAATTAAAATACAACTTTTTACACTATTCATTAAAAAATGAACTTTATCGGAAAGATACCAAAAATTTACACAAAGTAAATTTTGATGTCCCAATTCTTAAGAAGAGTTTTATTTGGTCCAATAGAGTGTATAAGAGTGAAAAAAACTATATTTAATGATGGTTCGCCATCAAAAGGCGATAAATGAACCTTTAGTGAAAACTAGGGCATATACGCCTAAAATTGAATTCTTTCCGTATTTTAAGCCTTTATCTTTTATTGGATAAATGTAAAAACATTTAAAAACATAAATAATCATATTTTAGTTATTTATATCCATTCCCGCCAATACAACGACTACATGTTAACTACCATTTAAAATAATATTATTTTATTATTAGAGTGCACTGTAAGATTCCCAAGAAACTCGTTGTTGCGTGTTGGGTATGCCATTGAGCATAGCGTCCCCTTTAAAGTCATATTAATATTTTATTCACAAATATGGATAAATATGAAAATGTCATATTCTTTATTTACCTGGGGTGTTACATCCTTCCCCCCTTTTGGGAATTGCGTCCTTGCAATTTTAAAATTGCTCTTGGAAACATCCTTGAAAGTCCCACATCGGAACAAGAGTCGGTAAAACAATCACTTTAAAATAAAGAAAGATAAGTACAAAGGTCACCCGAGTTAACCCATACTAGGATTCCAAGTATGAAAATATGGACATGGAGGAAAAAAACAAAAGTTCATGTTCTGATGGAGAGTGATAGAAAACATGTTTAGGAGAGAGTTAACCACGAGAAAATCACAAACTTGTGATGGGTTAAATGGTATTCGATTCCCCAGTAGGAAAAGTTAATAGAAAACATTTTTGTTTTAAGTTACTTTTTATTGAGGAATTTATTCATAAGGAAACATAATCACTTATCATGTTGACTTTCAACTTTTACTAGATTCCTTAATCAAACTCATATTTTTTCCCAAAAGACGAGTATTTAGGGAGACTTGTTCACATTAAGAGTACTATAATCAACTTATATAGAATCACCTAATCCACCAAATAGAACTATATAAATCCCATGTCTTTAGGCTTTAACCAAAACCAAAACCAAAAAGTTTAGTACCAGGTCAGATAATCCAGAAAAGGTTAACCCTTTATAAAAGGAAAATCTATTCTTAACCTCCAAAATTTGTCCAACAAACCCCAAAGTTCAACAAGGACCATTAGATAAACAAATTTTCCATAAACTTATTCAACATAAACCAAACTAAGGTTTAAACCCAAGTATTTTAAGGATTTAGTCACATAGTCTTCCAAGTTAAATCGTAACATTTATCTCCAAACAACATCAGTTGCTCCTAAAGTCTCGTATTGAAAAGTAATTAACCTAATCACATATCCTCCATGATAGGTTAATCATTTTCATAAATAACCCAAAATCAACTTACTCTTAATTCATAAAATCATATAACTAGAATGAATAAGTCGAACTAACCAGGGACTTAACGTAGTCCAGTGGTAGGTGATAAATACCAGTCGCACATTGGTTGTGGGTTCGATTCCCGTAGCTTTGTCCGACGCGACGAGTTGTCACACGGTCTGCGTGTTGTCCTTTTTCCAAAACTATATAATTCTTAAAACATCCCCCAAAACGAGATAAAATCTTCAAAAATGATCATAACATATTTTAACCTCATGTTTATCTCATTCCTTTCATTTTCCATCATACCATAGAGTAACCCATAATTACCTAAAAAGTAAGGATCATATAAACCCTAATGGTTACCTTAATAATTATTACCTGAATTTCCACATCGAGTTGGCCATATCATACATGATGCATTAGAGAACTCACCAAGGTTGAAGTGGTTGATCATGAATCCTTGATAGTTGGTTTAGAACAACCATGAGATTCCTCATTGAATCCCCCATCTCATCCAGTCTCTTAATCAGAGAACCACCATAGTTTCCTTCAAACCCATTGTCACTTTGGTGCCTGCTAGATCCAGCCATTTACTAAAACAAAAAAGGTCAGTGTGAGTATATCAACATAACCATCATGTACTAATGAGGAAGATAAACACTAAGATATACTTACTCATTCACTTTATCTAAAACTAGGACTCTTTCTGAAATCCTAACCATTATGGTAATGTCACTTATGCTTAATGAATACCCTAACCTCTAAAGTTATCTAAACCGACCTTTGATACCAACTATAATGCCCCATCCTTAAAACTTAATTAATCTTGAGTTATTACAAGATTACACATTGAGGATCTTTTAAGGTTTAGAGTTTTAGAGAATTAGATCATGAAACTTGCATTACATTCCACATTTAAACAACGTGGTTACATAAAAGACATTATTCATTCTTCCCATCAACGGAAACATATTTAAAATATAACATGGATTCTTTCTTGACGCATCCTTGACACTATCATCACATCATGTACCCTTCCCTTGAACTGTGAAAAACATTTCAAAAAAACTTGGGATGAGCATAAAAAGCTCAGTAAGGGATATAAAAATATGGAAAGGAAACATGAGTACATGTATACATAAGAATGAAATCATACTTTACCCATAAAACATAAGCACTTTAACATACCTCATAAAATCATAGAAATCATATTACATAAAGGTAACTTGAGGCATTCATAACATTCTTACGTAGGGAGTAACCCTCTTGGTTACGTTTGGAATACCCATCATAGTATATTCCCTAAATCTCTTCGGAGAAACCTTAACATTTCACTCCTTCACGTTACCCAATGCATTGGAGAGCTATATCGGGCTCACCCGCCCTTAGTTTATCACGGAACCACCCGTATTCATAATAATTCCCAAGAACCTCAACATAGTTGTATCACATAAAACATGCATAAAGGAAACATAACATTTCCACCTTTCAATCACAAGATATCAATAAAACACATTGATATAAAAACATCATGAAAACCATTTCCAATACCAAAATAAAAGAAAACTAAAACTTGGTATTTATTTTTCTTTAAAAAACAAGGTATGGCTTGTAGAGGAAGCCGAAACCCAAATAATGGTCACGACGGCGGAGAAGTCGTTGTCGCCTCATATGTACGACAAAAACATTTCCTTTTGTCATTTTGTAAAATGATTCGTATAAAAAAGATTCCTTTTGGATAAACGTAAAAGTCAAAGGGGTTTATACACCGCATAAAAGAAAGTTGTGTATAAAATAAAATATGCCCTAATGAAAGGAGATTGAGACGAAGTCCCATACAAATATGGTATCCTTGGTTTAAGGATAAATAAATTACATAATTATGTGTGACAAACGAATACACCAAATATAAGTGGATATTATGTGTAAAATAATCAAAGGTCATTCACACATATTCAATAACTACATGTTGAACCCAAAGAAATTGAAATTGGGTTAAGAAGTTCCCTTGACAGCCTAACGACGTCACATCAAAATGAGTTGATGAGAGATAAAAAGGGTATCTCATCACTTGGACATAAAATTTACATCAATAAGGATATATGAGGACATATCCCAACATAACAATATTTAAATTAAAAGACCCAACAAAATAAGTCTTTTAAAAAGAGGAGGGTGAAAGGTTCCCTTACCTAGTTGGGTAACTTTCGAAACGTACACCCCATGGAAGAAGGGTCATACAATGAAGATGTGAATACACATAAATGAAATTATACTACACAAAGTGTATAATAATGGGCAGTACATACACCACTCAAAGGAAATTGTGGAAAATGTAGCATAAATCTCACGGGAATAAAAGTGAGATGAAAAATCGCTTACAAAAACACGGTAGCCTAACGGCGCCACTTAAAACTTCCAAAATGGATTGATGAGAGGAAATAGGGTCTCTCATCATATTAACATAATGTTTAAAGAAAGAGGAATATAAAAGAACATCCCCCAAAATAACAAATAGGAGCCTAAAATAAGTGACATAAAGGACAATACTTAAAAATAAAGAGAGAGGTTGGATTTATTACGAAAAATTCGGCAGCCTAACAGCGCCACTCAAAACTTCCAAAATGGATTGATGAGAGAGAATAGGTCCTATCATCATATGAAAATAAAATTTACTGGAAGAGTAATATAAAATAATATCCCAATAACAAGAAATATGATCTTTAAAAGGAATGATATAAAATAGTGTACTTAAAAAGAAAGAGAGGTGTATGATCCCTTACCTCGGGTCCGACTTGACTTGATCGTTCTTTAATCTCCTGAATAATAAACTTGAGTTAATTTATAATTGATTAAGAACCTTTTTAAGCTTATTATTCCTTTTATATCACTTATTTTCATGTTATAAACATTATGTAATCATTAAGTTAATAATGATTGTTTTGTCGATATTTGGTTCTTAAGTCGAAAGCGGACTTCTTACAATTACATGTTGTTCGTGTGGTCAAAGGTTCTTTATATACAGAATGAAATTCCTGATTTGGATATCATATATATCATATATATATCCAGAATATACATTTATTTATAATATCACATAATCATTTAGAGGAAAGAAATGAAATGCACCATTCATGGAGACGGTAAGCCGTACGTACGCATGAACGCCACTTTCATTTCTATGTCTTATTAATGGAATTAAAACTATATGAGAGGTATGTATATTTTAATTCCAGAATTATATTAATAATTTAGATGTTTCATACATCATATATATCCATTATATATATGTACTTATAATAGTACATAATATTTTGAGATAAGAAATGAAATGTACCGTTCATGGAGACGGTAAGCCGTACGTACACATGAACGCTACTTCAATTTCTATTTCATATTTTCTGGAATGGAATCATAATGATATAAGAGTATATTATAATTCTAGTATAATAACATATATAATATCATTAAATTTATCCTTTACACATCCCACATATGGTATTAACGAATCAAATCACTTTCAGGGGGCGATAGTCCGCACTTCCTAAAATGAAGATATCCTGTTTACCCATAATGGAAAAAATAATGGTATAGCATAAATAAAAACTACAGAAGCTTAAGGAAAGAGTAAAAATATTATATATCATATATAAAAATAGTGACATCATAATGGACACCTTTGAAGGTGTTAAATGAGTATTGAACAATCATTGTTTTGGGAGGCATAATTTCACCATCCACGAAAACTGTATGTTCTATAACCATTTGATGTAGTTGTGTGATAGTGTAGCTCTAATAAATCTTATAACAACATCATAGTATATTGAAGATACTGGTGTTGTTACAAAAGAAGTAAATAAAAAGAGTTTACGGGGTTGGAGAAGCAATATAAAACAAATGAACATGAGAGAATGAATTACCTTTAAAAGTGTAACTCCTTTTGATTTGAGCCTAAAGGCTTCCTTTGAAAGGATTCTGCCCAGAGGGAATCCTCTAGGATGAGTAGAGGGATGTCGAGAGAGTAAATGGGCAGGGGATGTTCGAGCCAAAGGCTTGAGGAGTGTGTGAAATGAGGTAGAGGTGGGGGCCTTTTATAAGAGGAGAGGCGGGGCACTTTTGGAAATCATGAAACTATTATTTTATTTTCAAAAGTGTTTCAAATTTCTAAGGTCCCACATTGATATATTTCAAATATAAGATGATAATACTTCTATAAATTCCCATCCAATAGTTTTTGGACATGTGTAGGTCTTAGATTTTATATTATCGTTTCATTTTATTTAAACTGTTCATTAATGAGGTCATCGTTGCATCATCATGATGTCATAATTAACTTAATTAATTTAATGTCTAAAAATTATAACAAAAATATCCTGATGTAGGAAATCGTTTTATCTTTCCAAAGAGTATTTATAGTCAATGATATGATTAGTATAACCCCTTCTAAAATTGTTTTAGTAAAACAATTTATGTTAGTGTCATTTTCACCTTTATTTTAAAAAAAGGCATTAAAGTCATTATCTCACCCAAGAGGCTCCATAGGGTCCCCTAAATCGACCCATGGGTTGTCTTGGTCGGCCATGACTCATCCAATAGGGGTAGGACAAGTGTCATGGTGTTTTCATATTTTTATAATATCATTTTTACCTTAAATTACACTAATTACCTCTAATCGCGATTAATGAAAAAAAGTCACTATTCACCAAAAAATTATTTTCATCCCATTTAACCACATTTTACATACTAATGACAACCATGTATGTCGGATTTTCAAAATTCAATACACATTAGTGGTAAACTTTCATTTAACTGAAAAATCAGTTTGCTTGATTACCACTTAGTGGTTTCACTATTGATCAAAAATTGGAGTTTTTCAGAAAATTACCCAAAATTCACCCTAAGCTATATTTGATATTCTGAATTCAAAAAATTAAGTCTATTTTACAAAATTCAAAACATATAAGTCACATTAATTAATTTAATAATTAATTCCCGCTGTCAGAGCTAATAGCGTGTTTTTATGAAACAATAAGTATCAAAAGACTGACACTAGTTTAAGTCTGATTTCAAAGTGAAATTAAATCCAATGACCACTATTGGATTAAATGGTAAAAATATATTCTAATTTCACTTTAAAACCAATTCAAAAGATAATCTAATCATATAAATTAATTAGATTAAAAATAGGTTTTGAATTAAAATACAACATTTTAGACTATTCATTAAAAAATGAACTTTATCGGAAAGATACCAAAAATTTACGCAAAGTAAATTTTGATGTCCCAATTCATAAGAAGAGTTTTATTTGGTCCAATAGAATTTATAAGAGTGAAAAAAACTATATTTAATGACGGTTCACCATCAAAAGGCGATAAGTGAACCTTTAGTGAAAACTAGGGCATATACGCCTAAAATTGAATTCTTTCCATATTTTAAGCCTTTATCTTTTATTGGATAAATGTAAAAACATTTAAAAACATATATAATCATATTTTAGTTATTTCTATCCATTCCCGCCAATACAATGGCTACATGTTAACTACCATTTAAAATAATATTATTTTATTATTAGAGTACAATGTAAGATTCCCAAGAAACTCATTGTTGCGTGTTGGGTACGCCATTGAGCATAGAATCCCCTTTAAAGTAATATTAATATTTTATTCAAAAATATGGATAAATATGAAAATGTCATATTCTTTATTTACCTGGGGTGTTACAGGTTCATCGTTGTGTTTATCGATGACCTCGTGATCTACTCAAGATCAGAGGAAGAGCACGTTGAGCATCCCATGGATGCTGTATAAGTCCTTGACACCACCAGACTTTTGGGAAATTGTCGAAGTGTAAGTTCTTGAAACAATAAGTACACTTCCTTGGGCTCTTACTGTCCCAGTATGGAGTGATAGTAGACCCATCGAAGGAGGAGGAAGTTGTTTCTTGGGCATCACCCAAGAGCGTGGCAGAAGCTCATAGTTTCCAAGGGTTTACAGGTTACTATCGGAGGTTAGTTTCAGACTTCTTTAGTGTTACTACTCCATTGAAAACATTGACTAGGAAGAACCATATCATCCTATGGAGCGAACAGTGTGGGGAAGATTTCGAATACCTGTAGGAGAAGTTAGTCAGTGCTCCAGTTCTCATGTTTCTAGAGGAAGGGTTTTTGTATAAGTTATTTTTTGATGCTTATGGACTTGTTTTGGGGTACATACTGATGCAGAAGAAGGGTGTGATTTGTTATGGGTCTAGTCAGTTGATCCCTAACGAGCGTAACTATGCCACCCATGACCTGGAGCTTGTAGCAGTAGTGTTCACACTGAAGTTGTGGCGACATTACCTCTTTGGGGATCACTTTGTGGTTTTCTTAGATTATAAGGGATTACATTATATCTTCTCCCAATGTGACCAGAACATGAGGAAACAGAGATGGGTCGAGTTTCTCCAAGACAATGACTTCGAGATCTCCTACACTAATGGTAAGGGCATTGTTGTGGCTGATTCCCGGAGCATGAAGTCGCATAAGGAAGTGGTTTGGGAATCCACTGATTCATGGAAAGCGATGTGAGAGTTGGTCGTATTGCACTTGGATGAAAGGGTAGAAGGTGTTAGATGCTGTTTGTTTTAGATGATGGCACATTCCTCCTTGTTGCAGTACGTGGAAGAGTCTCAGTGGGGGGACTCCAAGGCAGACATAATGTGAGATCGTGTAGATCAGGGAAACGCTCTAGAAGGATGGTCAGAGGACAGCCGGCATCAGATGCTTTTCCGTGGAAGGTTGTTTATTCTGGAGGCTATTCCTGAGGGAGTTCTCCGTGAGTTCCATAAATCAACCTTGGTGGTACATCCGAGAGTTTTAAAAATGTTCTAATGCCTAAGGGAATAGTTTTGGTGGCCCGGGGTGAAATGATCAGTGGCGGGGTTTGTGGATAAGTGCCTAGTGTGTCAGCAAGTAATGTCTTAACACGGTGTTCCCAGTGGTTTGTTGCATCCATTAGATGTCCCTGAGTGGAAGTGGGATGAAATCTCAATGGACTTCGTCACAGGACTACCGAGAGCTCAGGGAGGTTATGATGCTATCTGGGTGCTGGTGGATCGTCTGACGAAATCGGCTCACTTCTTAGCAGTTAAGGAGTCAGGCCCGGTGAGTACCTTACAAAAAAGGTATTTAGATGAGGTGGTGTGTTTTCATGGAGTTCCGAAGACTATCTTCTCATACTGGGTTACTCAGTTTACCTCACGAGTCTGGAGGGGGTTACAACATGCTTTTTTCACCCAGCTACGACTTAGCACTACATTCCACTACCAGACCGACAGGCAGACAGAGCGGACTATCCAGACGTTGGAAGACATGTTGCAAGAATGCGTTCTGGATTTCAGAGGGTCATGGGTATGACACTTTCCTTTAGTAGATTTTTCCTACAACAAAAGCTTCCACTATACTATTGGCATGGCACCGTTTGAGTATTTGTTTGGAAGACCATGTCATTCACCCATTTGCTGGGAAGAGGTTGGTGAGACATGTGCTCTTGGGCTAGAGGTAGTGCAGAGCACCAGTGAGAATGTCCATCTTCTATGTGAGAGGATGAAAGTGGATCAGAACCGACATAAGTATTATGCTGATCGTCTGAGGAGGCCCTTAGAGTATGAGGTGGGAGATCATGTGTTCTTGAAGGTTTCCCCTCGACGGGGGCAGCAAAGGTTTGGGAAAGGGAGAAATCTCTCAACTAGGTTCATCGGACCATTTGAGGTGATGAGGCAATTTGGTGAGGTGGCATATCAGTTAGCCCTGTCACCTCAGTTGGAGAAGGATCATGAAGACTTCCACGTCTCCCAGCTACGTCTATACTTAGACGAAGACTCTCACGTTGTCGACTGGGGAGAGTTAGATGTGGGATACAACGAGACCTTCGAGGAACAACTAGTCAGAATTGATTATCGTAAGGAGAAGGTGCTCTGTGGATGAACCATTCCCTTGGTTCGTATGTTCTGGGGGCATGGCGGCCTCAAGGAGAGCACATTGGAGTGAGAGGCTCAGATGCTCAGTTCCCGTAGTTGTTTTGACTTGTGTTTTCTTTGTTCTTCTGAGCTTTGTTTTGATGTTATACTTTGTACCTTTGATATATGGAATGCTTGGCTTGTCGGTTATGAGACATTTTTTTCCTTGTTCTCTGGAAGTGTGTAGCATGTCCGGATGTGTGGGAAAAAGGGAAGAATCTGGTCCTTAATCGAGATGAATTAATGCGGATGCGATTGAACCTGTGCGGTTGAGTCAGTGCCGCCTAAAGAGGATAATATCTTGACATAGGAGAAGGAATTTCCCCAAACCAAATGTTCGGGCAGTGTGTTGGTTGTGTGGTGTTGGGGGTAGTACAAGTTGAAAAATACTAATGTATGAAAGTGGGAAGACCCAATTCTTAATTGAGACACATTAATGATAATGAAATTAAACCCTTGCAGGAGAGTTAGTGCCACCTAAAGCGTATAATATCTCGACATTGGAGAAGGAATTCCTAACACATATGATTAGGGTTTTTGGATGGGTTCCTGTTATAAGTATGCCCCTAAGAGGTATATTGTTGGATACCTCTGTGTTGGATTTTGAATTCTAGGGGATTATAATGTTTTAAGAGGTTTCTGATGTAATGGCCCAGACCTCTCTGGCCCATTACATTGTCAAAAAGAGGGTCATGAAGTGTTCTAGAGGGTAAAATGGACTTTTCCCACACTTTTCAGAATTTTGAAACTACACGTCGTGTAGTGTGAGTACACGCCGTGTACCCCCTCACTGGGTATACCCCGTGTTGAAGGTGGTATCCTTGCCATGTGATATAAATGGGTACACGCTGTGTACCACACACTACTCGTCGTGTAGTCCCTCCCCACGTACGCATTACCCTCAAACCGTGTGTTGACCAGTCAATGGCCGTGTTCCATGTTGGAGACATGTCCTTGCCATGTGACATAAATGGTTACACGCCTTTTACCCCATACTACAAGCCGTGTAGTCCATCCCCGCGTACACGTTACCCTTAAACCATGTGTTGACCAGTCAACGGCCGCGTGCCGTATTGGAAGCTGCGTGGTGACCGTGTGAAATGGCCGAGTACACTCAGTGTACCATAAAGTACACGCCGTGTAATTTTTTATTCTCACCTATAAAAGGAGGGGTCCCCTCCCACTTTTCAACTCACTCTTCTCCTCCCCTTTCCCTCATGTAGAGATCTCCCAAGAGACTCGAAGACTCATTTAATCCATAACTTTTTCATCCGAGCTCTGATTTACGATCTGTCAGCAGCCACGGGATAGTAACGACGTGCCAGAACTTCTGAGCTTGGATTTGTTGCTTTCCTTTCGGCCTTTCCTTCCTAGCTTCCACCTGAGGAGGTTTTGCGGATTTTTCAAGAAACGATGAATGCCGACAGACATCTTCCAAAGTTGATCCGGGGGAGCGTTTTTATCAGAATCTTTTTAAGTAAGGATATTACCTTTGTCTCTCTAATTTGTGAAACATGCGAGGTGGGTGTCCTCTTTTTTATGAGAAACACTTTTGAACCGGTTTAATGAAGATAATAACTGGCTTATATAATGTGGTTGGGAAGTTTGTGTTTATTATTACATTATTTTATATCCTGTGATATTATGTTGTTAATTGAATAGGCTTATGCCTACTAAAAATCATGGTCATTGGGGGACTTTTCTTGGGAAATAAAATTCTTCCTTAACATTCTAGACCATTTATGGATGGAAACATTATGGAATGTGGTAATTCTTTAATCACATAAATTTGGATGATTAAAAGAAAATCTAGAACCCTAGTGTGATCACCCCAGTTGAACAAACTGAAATAAAAACATGTGAGTGATGTTTGGGCTTAATTTATGTGAAGGGGGTGTTTTTTTGGGTTTTTGGGGATCAGGTGAGCATCAGTTCTGCGGATGGCTTTGTTGTGGGTTGCTGTGAATGCTATGTTAGTGATGTACATCAGGGCTGCAATAAATGGTATCAAGGAGTGATGATGTACGGTGTGGTTGTGGTTGTGGTGGTTGGAAGCGGGGCTACAGGGTTGGGTTTGAATGTGAACAAACTAGGTTGTGAATAATAAATAAAATGTGGAATAGTTAATGAATGGTGGGGCTTGGTAAGGGAATGGAAATATTAATCAATGGGGTTGGTTGGTCAATAAGAAGGGACTTGTTGTGTTGCTTGTGTTTTCCTAACTTGATTTGTGGACGACTGGGATATGTTTTATGAACATTTGATATGGTTGGTTGTAGTTGATTTCCTAGTAGTTAAGTAACTAATAAAATGATTCTGTTGAAACATGAAAACCTGAATGGGGTTGGGGTCATTTGTGGTATTCATGCTTCGTAGTAGCAGTGCCGAGGCACATGCTCAGTTCTCTGTTTTTAAGCCATAGGTTGGGCTGAGTGTTTGGTATGTATATATTTATATATATGTATCTTTTTGTTTTGTCACACCCCACCCATGTTGAGTATATAGTACCAAACAATCCCATTTCATGGGAGAGGGTGGTTTCCCCATAAGTTACTAGCTCCTTCCTGCTCCTTCTTCCATAGGATGTGATGGCTTGAGGCGAACTTACACCCAAGACTCTTCGGGTAGGTTCCGATTCGGGTGGTATTAGCCCAAGACTCTTCAGACAGGTTTTACTGTTTCCCAAGAATCATGAGGATTTGGCCCAGGTGTGTGCGGGCGGGATATGTGGTTGTGAGGCCCAGGTGTGTGTGGGCGGGATATGTGGTTGTGAGGCCCAGGTGTGTCCGGGCGGGAAACGTGGTTGTGAGGCCCAGGTGTGTGCGGGCGGGATACGTGGTTGTGAGGCCCATGTGTGTGTGGGCAGGATGTGTGGCTCTTGAGGCCCAGGTGTGTGCGGGCAGGAAGAGTGTGGCAGCGTCAGGATGTTTTCTATTAGGAAGAGCAAATGACTAATGGGAAATGGTGCGAGGTACCCAATACACTTGTTCTTATATACTACTACTACCTATTTTTTAGTGTTTTGGTGAGCGTGGCTGGTGAGGTTGGGTGGATATAATTCCTTGATAGGTTTTGGTTTCTTATGTTGTTCTCATGGGACATTAGGATGTCTCCCCACTTTTGGACAAGAGCTTTAGGTTTCCCTACTGAGTATACTTGTATGCTCACCCTACATTTACTTTCAGGTTTCCAGGAGGACTATCAGGGCTGTTCGGGACCCTACTAGTTGGGATAGTTGGAGTTTTTGCTGTTGTTGTACTCTTGTTTCTTTTGGTATTGTACTTTTGAGCTTTCATGTACATCTACCTTGTTTCAGAACTATTTAAACATGCATGTGGGATTGTTTTGGGTTTTTACTTATCTTTTCATTCTTTTTTTTCTTTTGGTGGTTGACTCATCCTATTTCTCGGTCTTAAGTAATAAAAAGGTTAATGCCTCTCATATTTGTGAAAACTCATACCCTTAGTGATAGTCGCCACCACGGGGCCTACTGGAGGCGGGACTCGGGGGTCATTATCTCCCTTTAACCATTTCCATCTCAGGAGGGGCATGTTAGATGGATGGGTGTCCTGACAATACAATTTTTTATTACTCAGAATAACTCAAATTTCTAGATCCATTATACAGTGTGGAATCATAACACCTTAGAATCTATCTATTTTTCTATTTTTGATGATAACAAAACCCCATATTTAACATTAGGGCCCTGTGAAATTTCCTTGTAATCTATGAAAAATTAACTTTCTTTTTTCTTGAGCTATATTAATTCTCTCTCAATCATTATATGAATAGTTTGAGGGGAAAAATGTTAAGAAATATTTCAGTAATGTATTCTCACTCAATCTTTTCAATATGTTCCTTCAACATGTTTTTTTATTCAATGACCACCATTGGTCATCTTATCTATCTAAATGATATTCATATAACATAACCTTCTCGTTTATAGAATTGTGGTTATTTGGAAAAAATATTCTCTACATAGTAAACCCACATTTCCTAAATAAGTGGGTCAGAAGATCCACTAAATTTCGATGCTCAATTCCACATAAAAGAGTCGATACCCTATTTTTTCTTCTTTGTTGAAGGTTGATATTGTAAATTATTTATGTTTTTTCACATCCTTATACGGATGAGTAAAAATCTCCATGAAATTTTGAACTCCACCTCTATAGGAATTGGGTATTTTGTTCATACAATCACTAGATTTTTCTTCACATGGGACGTTGTCCTAGTTTAACCTAGAACCCATAATTTTCTAAAATATAATGGGTTTGGTAATAACATAATTCAACAAGTCATTAATATAAAATTTATTCCTTTTATAAAATAACATTAAAAGAATTTCTTTTGGGATCCCTATGTTTATCATATTTATAACCTCAATCCTAATTAGTTGTTACATATATATACAGTAATTCTATGGGTTTTAAATAATTTTTCTAATCCTAATTCCCAAATTAACTAAACTATTCATTGATACCAACTATAATTACAACACATTTATAATTTAACTATTACTTCATATTTAATTATAAACAACATTAAAAAATTATAAAACTAATATGAATGGGTTTAAGATCATATGAAAATTAAGATCATTCATCAATTATGAATAATAAAACCCAAACATTTATTATATATATATATATATATATATATATATTTTCCTTCTAAACCTAAATATGTACTTAGTACATGTACTTATCTGATGATATACCTCAATGAAAGGGTTATTCTTAAATCCTAATAAGATGATGGATTAGGACATGAATCAATATTATATATGTGAAGATAATCAACATCATCATACCATAATAATTGGGAAATGATTATTATCATTCAAGGAAGCATTAGACTATGTCATGGTATGTATAAATTCATTAAAATGAATCATCAATTCATGTGGCCAAATACCACACATATTTCTGAATGATGATTGCATCATGTTCACACATTAAATATGTACATAATAATAATATAAATAGTGGGTAAATTCTTTTATCATTATCACAATTATTTCAAAATATCTCATGAGATATATCACATTACAGAATTCATTGTCATATAATATAATTTGGGGCACACTCGTCCCATCCAATCATTTACATAATTATAAATTACACAGAGAACATATATTAATCATAGAAATAATATAAAACATGGAAAGGAATGGGTTTCATTTCATAATGATTAAATTAATTTAAAAAAATTTTGGTTCTCAAATGTGAAAATGGAAAACAATGTTTGTATAAGAATCATCACACATGAGTGGGGAAGAAACCATCTCATAATTATTCAAGAAGGAAATTAGAAAGAAGATTACATTAGGAAAATAATTATACCTTTTGTTAAATCATATTATAAATAATTATAACCTATAAAATAAAATGGAAGGATAATGATGTAAAATATGATAAAAATTAGAATAATGTGAACATTAAAATTTGTCATGAATGAGGAATAACCCCAGAAAAAGGAATTGGGTATGATAAATGCCCTAAACATATGTTCGAATGATTTCATAAAATTAATATCATTGGTAATAAAATTATATTCATTAATAAATATATTGAAAAAAATTAAATTTATTTTATTTATTATAATTTTACAATGTTAATTTTTTTTAATTTTTGGGTGTTATATAGTTCAATTTCACCATTCAAGAAGTGTTGCTTTTCTTGGTTTTCATTATCGGTTAACTTGTATAATGTTATGGATGTTATATTAAACTAAGAATAATTATCCATAATTGAAAGTATATATAATTTAAGAAATTAAATAATGTTAAATTATCTAATTTATCATTTGGTTATGCGGTTTAAGGATGATTCATGAGACAAAATGTTAATGAAAATGATTAAATTTATTTTGGTTGTTTTTGAAACCATCATGAACTTATATGATTTTATTTAATATCATGTATATATATTTGTTATAGAATATTGTATAAGTTATTATATGTAAAATAAAATCATATTTATCCATAAAATGATTTTATAACAATCCTTTAAGGTGGTAATGGTAAATGAAAATGCATCGTCCGTGACGGTGGAAAATAAACGCATCACAGATGATGTATTGATTTTTAGACTAAAAGGGAGAGGATAAAGAGTATGATGATTTATATTACATTATCATAATAATATATATATATATAATAATGTATTTTTCATGCATGTTTTATATAGGAGGTCAAAATTTGAAAATAATATAATATAAATGTAAATAAATTAAAAGAAAATGAAAGAGGATTTTACCTTTGGAATTTCATCTCATTGAGATCCTCCATAAGGAACAAGGTAGTGGTAATTTTTTGATAGAAAAATCTACTTTAAGTGGTTGATAGGCTTGGTAATAGTATTAGGTTGAATTTGGGTATGCTTCACAGATTGAAAGGATTGAGGAGGATAAGAGTTGATGGATTGAATTTATAGGGGGTAGTGGTGTCTTTTATTATTTTATTCATTAGATTTCTATTTTGGATAAAGAATATATATATTGTAGATCCATATCTCTAAATAAATTAGATTTTTAAAAAGAGTCTAATATTATTCGGTTACATCATCAGTTCACTAGCCATGACTAAAATATTCACGTACTTATCTTATATCGTAAATTATCATATTTCTCTATTGACCTAAAAATTAAACTAATTTAAATGAATCAAAAAAACGTATTCAAACTATTTTTTGATATATAGAATGAAAAAATTGACTCCTTTTTATGAATATTATTTTCTATATATGATAATATAAATTTATAATTAATATATTCATTATTTGGAAAAATATTAATTTTAATATTTTATTTGATTTGACTACACATTATAAAAATAAATTAAGGTCTCATAAATTAATCTTATATTCCTAAGATAAAAAATATTAACTTATTGATCTACGTTATGATAATATATTATATTTTAGGTCAATATATTAATTATAAAATTGTAAATTTAAATTTTAAAATAAAAATATTTAAATTCTCATTTTTAAAATATTTTTTTACATATAATATAATATTATTTTGTTAAAAAATTAATTTTTTAAAATTCATAAATTTTATTTATAATTTTATATGTAAGGATACAATTCTATTGGTTGGATTATTATTTTTAATGGAAATGTTACCATTCCAAGTGTCATCTTACTATCCAATCAATATAGGTTCTTTACTTTCTATGAATAACCCTTATTTAATTTTTTGTTTATTAAAATAATATTTTTATTGGGATATATATGCTACTTACATGTTTTTTAGAATATCTCATTTTCAAAAAAAGTTGAATTATATTGATAAATGTTTGATTCATTATTATAATTTATATTTGGGATATAATAAGATAAACTTATTATTTATTGTTTATATCCCCCCCTTTTATGATAACCACAAATTCATCTTCATAACAGAAAGATATGTACATATAATTTTAAATTAATAATTTATCTCCCCTTATGAAATCATAATCCAAATAAATATCGAGTATGTCCTTTAAAATTATAAATAGTCTATTTTAGAGGATGAACATATAGGTGCGACATTAATTCCTCAAATCATTATTTTACCATATCATCAGTTAAAACATAAATAATTTGATAATTTATTGAGATACAGTCAATAAAAAAAATCCATTTGTAACACTCTCTTTTATGAAATTTTACTTAGTATCAAGTTTCTCTAATATTTGTTGTTATATGGAATTTTTGGAAATATCAATGGAACTTTGAAAATCATAAAGAATATCCATTGGATTTGAAATGTTATATTTCAAATATTCTAGTTAAATATTGGTCCATATTATTTTTTATTGTTAGGTGTATAAGAAACATATTTTTCTCCATATTACTCAATAGAACATAAACATGTTTCTTACTATACATGCACAATAAAAAATTTTCCAACAAGAATTTTCCTCCGGATGTCGAATTTCTATCATTACAATCTCTAGCCATTTAGCATCATTATACCTATGAGATATAATGTCATAACATATTTTATACAACATGCCATAAGATGGTGTACTTCTGACAATCCAACATACTTTTTTTCCATAAAAATATTTGAATTATTTATATCACTTTTATATATTGAACACGTTATAACAACATATAAAATGACTTTTTGTGGATTTATATTCCAGATAATACTACCAATGAACTTTTTAATGCAATTATTACTTCCAATTTTCCATACTTTATCATTAATTGTCATTACACCAATAGATATAGGTGTATAAACATCTTTTGATTATGTATTTATAATTTTTTAAGAAAATTATTGAACTATTTTTCCTAATATAAAGTGACACATATTTTTATTTATTAAAGATGTATATTTAGAATGAAATTTTACCCTTCAGGAATTTATAGCTCAATTTTATTCATTATTTGTTCAAAAAAATTCTTCTAGTTTTTTATCCTTATCTAATCGAAAAATACATTGTTAAAATAAATAATGCGAATATGGGTATATGTGCTCATTCACATAATATATATTCTTTAATTCACCATTCCTTTTGAAAATATTAAAAACAAAAGAAAGATATCATATTTACAATACTAAGAGAAGTACTTTATTTTAACCCATATAAATCATTCTTCAACTCACAATCCATGTTTAAATCTTTATCATGTTAGGTCCCACGATGATTATCAATATAAACTTCTTCACACATTTATCAAATTAATAATGTTGACATAAAAACAATATGATTAAATTTATGACAAAAATTTTCATCAAATGCGATGATAATTATTATATGTTCACATCTCATAATATGGGAAGAGGTTTAATCAACATAAAAATGCCCCCATTGAGTAACCCTTTTAAAAATGGTATTCCATTATTTATAATATTTACCGACGTTCATTTAACTTGTTTATAAACTCCTAAAGTAATTATATAAAATTGTTTAACATTGATCAATAGAAATGTTATCATTTGTAATATTTTTTATTGTGATATAACCCTTCATTCATAGCCTACAGACACACATAATTTAAAACTACTAATAAAACAAATCTGGGATCCACTAGTGAGATAATTGATGTCTATTTTCCCATCGTTTTTTTATTCTTATCTATTTCTGATATTTTTTATTTTCAATGTTATTTATTAATTCATCTATTTTTGTAATGAGTTTTTTTATTTATTTTCTTCCTATCATACTTTTTTATCACATGATTCAGCATAGTAGTATTTTTAGATTAAATATTATAATAATCATACTATTTAATATCATTTTTGTATATCATCAATATCTATTCTGTAACATCAGAAAAAATACTTTATGGATGTTTTATATTCAATAACTCTTACATTATATGAATCCACTAACACTTAGAGATGTTTATTTCAACATTTTTAGATTATTCCAATGAAATAATATTCAACGAAAATTCCTCCCTCTCATATTTCATTATACATTAGACTATTTAAATTATTAATATTTATAAATAAAAGGAATGAAAATACATTAAATTATTACAATATTTTAATATTATTATAAATCATCTCCTAGGAAGATTATTTTGTTTTTAATTTCCTTATGTATTTATTTTTTACATAAACAAAAAAATACACCTCCTCAGCAAAAGAATTTGGAATTTTTTATTTCAGCGAGAATGATTTATCATTTTTAAACTAAATTATATATCTTGTTTCCACTACTCATATTTTAAAATGAGTGTATAGTGGAATATATTGGTTTTTTGAATCCATAATTAATTAAATATTATTCAAAATAATTTCTTTTGTATTCAATTATTTTTTCATTTCTTAACATCCTTATATAAATAACCATATCTATTTCTAGATCAATTAAAATTATCATAAACTATCAGTATCAAATGATTTATCTATCAAGAATATTAAATTAAATATATAGGTTAAATAATTAATGACTATAATAATATTAAAAATAACATTTATTTGATTAATTCATAATCATCCCACAATAGTCATAGTGAATGAACTCAAGTGGATGAGTTGATTATATTTGAACTTTTTTATATATTCCAAAAACCATGTTCCCATTAGAACAAGTTGTATAAATATCATCTTATTTCATATTTATATTTGATATGTTTCATAGAGTATCTCAATAAAACCTTGAGACATTAAGATAAAAATATGTTTTGTAGCTCATACACAATGCAACACCAAACTTAAATAATAACTAAAATATTATTTCGACTGTTATTACCTAAATTTTATATTTTATGGTATAAATTATATTGAAAACATTTTAATTTATATATATTATGACCTACACAATTCATATTTTTTATTTAGTATTTAGTGAAAATTATAATTTTCTCTAAAATTATTTATTGTTTCAAAAAATTTATATCTTAAAATATAAATATATTTTAATTTTTTGAGTGAATATTATAATTAATATGTGGAATATATAGAAATTCAAACATGAAAATGATTCAATTTTTTTGAATCAATAATATGATTTATTTAAAATTGTGGACCACTTATTTTTTTCTCAATATTATTAATAGTGATAATAAATATTTTATTACCTCGGTAAAGGTAAAATGGGTTAATTGTAGTTAAAATTAATTTGATAAGGATAAAATTTTGTTCCAATAATTTCCCTAAAAACATTATATGACTTTATTTTACTCATATTCATCCAAATATATAAAATATAATTTTTTTGTTTCCATTATGATTGAGTTTTGACATTTAATGTATATATATAAAATCAAATGTAAAAAATACCTCATTATTTATTTTAATAGATATAAGATGTTGTGATTGAGAGAAAAATAACATATTATTTTTTGAAAATGATTACAATAAATATGAATGAATTTTTATAATATTCATTATTTGTTTAAATAATATATATTATTGAAATAATTAAATTAAATTCAAACATAATGTTTATGTAGTTCTTGTGAAATTAGTATAACACAAAATTAAATAATTTTAAAAACAATAAAGGTAATATCATATCAAATATATATTTTTTATAAGAATTATAATATAAAATAAAATATATTATATATATTTGAATTATTAATATTCAAATTTGGTTATTTCATTATGTTTTAAAATTCAAATATTGTGAGTACCTCTTAAAATGAAATTATAAGTATTTTATGTGAAAAATATTTTATTATATTTTATAATAGTCAAAAAAATTATTAAAAAGATAGAATAATGGTGTTAAAGGGTCAAATATATCATCAATTATATATTTATGATCCAATTTCCACCTTATATAGAAAACAATATCCCTTTATAATTGAAATCTAATTACCATTGTTAACGTTAAAATTGGTCAACCAAGTTGTTATAATAGTATATAAGGTTTAAAATAATCTAAAAACTAATAAAATAATTATTTTATGATTATATGAATACCATAGGAAACATTTATTGTAATCTAAATGAATTTTGACCAATTTTTCATGGTTTGGACATATATTATATTGTAATATTTCATGAATATTCATATATTAGACTAATAATATTTTATAATAAAATATTTTTCATTAAATGATTTACTTTATCAAAAATTAAATATTCATCATGATAATTGTATATGGTTTAATGTATTAACCATCGACTATTTATGTGTACATTCGCCTTTGATAATAACATTCATTACCCCTAGAGAGGAAAAAACATTGATATCACAGTAATTTTTAAAAGGGTTAATTGATAATTAAAACTAAATGATAATAGTAAAAAATAATTAAGATATTATAAATATTATTTTAAGGTAGTATTGAAATTTAAATTCATCTTATATTGTAATTATTTTACTTTGGATCATTTTTTCAATTAATATATTATTATACTAATATAATAAATTATATAATTCACCATGTACCCCTCCCCTCACATAAAAAATGATGCCTATAATATATATTAATTGAAATATTTTTAGTATTATAAATCACAAAATTCATGAACTAATATGAACTTTCATTAAATATACAATTTCAAATATGCCTTTTCGTTAAATAATAATATTATTTGAAGGATTAATGTTTCAGGAAAAGGATGTTTTTTCATACAAAACATATAACTCTTAACGATCTACTTAAAATTTGATTTCTATTAATACCTACTATAAATCCATGGTATCCATCTGAAAATAAATAATAATTTATATTTAATATACAATATTTTATTATGATGATATCAAAAACACTATTCGTTTTATTTCTATGTCTCTTAAATAAAAAACATCACGTGAGCATACATACAACATATTGTCTCCATGTAGTGTTGCAATTAATTTTCCCATCATCATAATTTATGGATATTTATTAGGCTGAATTAAATGTTTATAAATGTTAAATATGTAATTATTATTTATATATAATTAAAATATCACATCTATCTTCCCACCTTCCAATCCATTGGAAAACAACAATTCCATGTGTGGGTACATGTAGAAGACCTCCTCCACGAAGTGATTTGATTCATTTTTTGTCTATGTTTTAAATACAAGTTAAATAAGATAGATATATATGATATAACAATTTTTCTGGTAAGGTAATTTCTTACTAAATTTTGTTTCTTTTAATCGATTAATTAGTCAAAATATACTTCATGTGTTCGTATGACCTGATATCACCATAAATGGTATAATTTATTTCTCAATCTCTACCATTTATGATCGACTATAAAAATTTATAAATAATAAAAATATATGATATTTATAAAACTAATAATCATTTATATATATTGAAACCATCATCAATGTATATGTACCAGGAAATCCAATCTAAAAACTACTTGAAAATTATAATAGATATCACTCAAAAAAGTGATATTAAAGAAAAATTGTTAATAAAATACTAATAAGATGTTATAAGTAAATAATATAAGGTATTTTATATTTGTGTATTCATAAGTGTTATATTTATATTAAATATATATTTATTTTATAAGTGGTTTTAACATGTAGAATGAATGGATAATCTTAAGGTAATGAGATTTCATATATCACATTAATTTTTATGAGAGAAATTTCATATTCACCAGATGTTTGATTTGTGTAGTGTATAAAAAACCAATTAATACATTTTGTGAAACATCCAATTAAAACGATAGTGATTTTAAAATCTATTAAATGTTCGTTCTTTCTTGAATTTTTTATTAACATTTACCAAAGTGGTGTGAGATTTATGTTTCAGTCCCATTTCATTTGGGAATGTATATTCTTGAATTTCCATTGAGGAAATTATATAATCATAAACTGCTAAATCTTTAAAATTTTTATGATTCATATGTAATTTGTATAGAATAAATGTTTTCATTTTATTTTCCAACTATATGATAATTAGGATTTTAAATATTTTTTTATGTAAAAATAACTATGTTATAGTATCCAAATAAAACTGTTACTTCTTCCATTTTAATTTTTCATTAAAATTATTTCAAAATATGTTTTTGTTTTACCATATGATTAATTAATGTAAATTTATCAATAAAAATAAACGTAATATTCTTATCATTATCCAAATTATGTACTGTTTTCTTTTTAATGACAATGTGTAAGGAATAATTATTTTCACATACTTAGAATAAAAATAATTCATCATTATCATTTCTAATAATTGAATAAAATCATCAATTAAAAGTTTCAATGGATTTTTTCCAATGATATGTTTGACATAATATTTCAATATTAAATAATTTATTTCAAAATAAACATGGTATTTTCCTCAAGAAATATACAAAGGATTTTACTAATCTTATTTTCATTCATAAAAACTTTATTTTATGTTAATTATGATCTACATGAGACATTATTAAATTATATAAACCTTATTATTTCATTGTATAGATTTTGTTCTTTATTATGATATTTTTTGGAAACGTGTTTATTTTCCATGAGATATTCTCTAATGATTTTATGATATGGTTATGAATCCCAATTTATTTTTGTGGGTTATGATATAAATTTATTATAAATGTTTTCTGATGTTTTCTCACACTTAATTATTATTTTAATTATATGATGTTAGTAAAATAATTTTATATATCTCTATTTTATTGTGTAATTTTTTATATCTTATAATATTATAATGGGAAACTAGTTAATATTATTGATCAACTATATAGAACAAGTCGTTGTGCTTGATCGACTATATGAAGTAGTTGGTGTTGATTGATCTTTTATGATATAGAAAATATGTGTGGATTCCCTATCCACTATGATTATACAGTATCCATAGTTATGTTTCACATATGAAGTGATTTTATTTAATATATTGGTGCCAAAATATTATGATATAAACTTATGATACATGTTCTTTTATGATGATTTATAACTCTAGTGAATCATGTAATTTTAATTTATTGGTCATAGTATACAACACAAGATGTCCCCAATGTGGTTAGAATCCCAGTTAATAAAATGAAAATAAATATATAGTTGTTTTATTTAAATATCTTCTAACATCATAAAAAACTCCTAATTATAATAATTATTGATATCACTATATCATTTGAAACATTATTCGTTGATCAAAAAGTACTTATATCAGACATGTGAATATTTACAATAGAACTATTATTTTGATATATATTTTAAAACTTATATTTTAAAAAAAATTAAATAATGAAAACCAAAACTTATAAAATACCAAATGGAATTAAAAGAAAGGATTTTGTATCAATATATGACTTAATAACCTCCATTTTTATGTCACGTACTACAAAGTAGTTTATTAAATAATATACTATATATCAATCCATGATCGTGTTTTAAAAAATATCACATAAGTATGTAGAAGCACAATGCCACTTCTGTTGTCATATATGTGATAAAAATAAGTACATGTCACTCTCAAAATCTTACAAAGATATTGAGGGTATACAAATGATGAAATCGAGAGTGTATAATCTCATTCCTTTTCCTTGACTGTTCCATTTTTGGTATAATTTTATGTTTCTGGATTGGGAAGGGTTTTATATTGGTTTAGATGTTTGTAAAGGTTTCTCTATCTTTTATAAAAAATGAATGGGATGAAAAATTTTCTACATTAAATTTTATCACAGTGTAATTCTATTACATTTCATGAAATATATTCATCATTTTTAAAATCACCTGATGAGAGTGTTTATTCATTGTAAACCATCCAAAATAAGTAAAAAACATTGAATAAATTATAAACCCTGTAATTCACAAATAAACTCATTAAAAGTTCCATGAGATTAATTATAGTTTAATTCCATCATGTAGCCTTCCTCCTAATACCACTAGGGTGACTCCAAGATTATTTGGAATGACTAATTCACTCCAATAATTGTGTATTGGAGATAGATAAATGAGAAGCCCATTAGATTTGAATTCATGATGTTCCTAAATCCTTGAGTGAAGAAGATGAGTATCTTAACATGGTGGGTTATTTTGTTGATATTAATATACGTTTTTTTCCAATATTCATATTCGTTGTGTATTCTATCACTTTAAATCAATTAAATGTTAAATTTTGGTGATCTTCTATCAGAAAACTTGTGGTTGGATGTCTAATATTATTTTCCAAAATCATTGACTTCAATTATGTGCATGCAATTCTGAAATCATAATTTCCCAATTATAAATTTCATTAGGAATTGAATTTAATAATTTTTATGACCCATCCCCACAATTCTTACCACTCATTGTCCATAAATGTGATAAGAGAGATAATTACCTATAATTTCCACCTCTAGTAGGCCCCGAGTTAGTGAAGTTCACCGAGGGTATAGTAACCACACAAGGGATTAACCACTAAGAGAACACTTGATAATGATAAAGATAATATAGAATCCAACCAAATCCTTCTCAGAACACAATATAAAAAGGTAACCCAAGTATACATATTCAATGACATGAATGAACTATTACAACTGAAAGGGAAAATATTATGTTCCAAGAGAATGTATAACAGTAGTGACCACAAAGTCCGAACAACCCTGGATAAACCTTGAAATATAGTAGTATCTTTTATTATCTCAAACCAACTCCAAGTCCCCTAAAAACGGTTCATATAATCTAGTATGGTTATAATAGAATACTCAGTAGGATCCTCCTTGAGGTCTCTCATGCAGATGTAAATAAAGCATACCAATATATAGTGATCTACAAGTGATACTAACTCATCACATATATAGATGTACTAAACTCATAACTTCAGCATGGATAGTCACACGAATATTGTATACAAGAGTAGATTATATAAAACAAATATCAAGGGTACCCCACTATCACTTCCTCTATAGTTTCATACATTTCCCCAACATCGAACATCCTTTGCATATCTCTCCATAAAGCCATGCTCACAGGAAAATATGCCTAGCACCACAACAAGAACCTCAAGAACCCCAAAAACTAATTCCATGTAAACAGGAAACAATGTAGTTTCCAGGATCCAAAACAGCTAACATATCTTGTATCATACATTGGGTATTTTACCTCAATCCATTACATCTCATACACCGAGTACAGATCCTTAAGCCATCACAGACAATACAAGTACTACCAATAGTAGTATAAATGAAACTATATCCATAATATATGTGTGTTAATAACCATCATACATTAAATCCCTCTACACACATATATGGAGATACATAACCATCATTCCTACTAGTATAAGTTACTACGAATAGAAGAGAGTTGGGACAATAGAGGTAGTCAGCCATCCATCCTCCAATTATAATTTATTTGAAAACAAACCCATGGATCAGAGTCCTCAGGAGCCATTTTCACTAACTAAAATGGTGGAGTAGCATATAAAACCACTAAAGTACATAATATAAAATAGCACCAAACAACATTTTTGGCATAACCAACTCATTGATTCAACTGTATTGAACATCTCTCAGACTCCCATCTACCACTACTACGACAAGATATCCTATAAGAACAAAAACATTCAATTAGATTTATTAAATTACTCATCCCTTTATATCAATTTTATTTTACAATAATAAATTAATTAAATTTTAATTTACCATTATCAAATCCACCCTATATTTCTTTATCATCACACCAGAGTTCTATTCTCTCCAACATAACCAAACCACATCTATAGTTCCTTTAAATTGTAACCTCTACATTTCATCCCAGGATGATACAACCCCATGGGTTAACATCATTAATTCAATAATTTATTTAAAACCTTATTACTTTCCTATTTTATAAAAAAATCTAGAAAAATAATTTAATGCTACCAAACACAAGGGGCTCAACATGGTTAGTTTCTAATCAACCCGTCAGGTTTTTACCACCATTATCAAGAGCATAGGCCCATCAAATCTCAAGAAGGTAATCCAATACATCTTGTGGTGTGTACCACACATTTTTTCCTCTATTATAAGGAGCGTAAGAAAGATATTCTACCTTAGGAAGTGCGGGACGTAAATTAGATAAACAAACTACAAGATTCAACAAGTATCTAGCATTCACATCCAAATTGTTCCATCATATTGTGTGTCCTCCCACAATAACCCCAATATTGAACTAATGAATCTCATCACTCTAAGCATAAATTTCTTCCACCACAACCACAAGCCCTCCCTTCCCCTCATTTTACAAAATCCCTCCAGACGCAGCCATCCTAGGCTCGTACCATAACACAAGAAGTATGAAACAATCATGAAATGCATAGATATCAAATTAAATCATTTACATTCTTATTTATCTCCTTCCAATTAATTTATAATTCAGCCCATCATTATGTTATTTACCAATTCTATAAATAATGACATACTAACAAGAAATGCATAGATATCCAATGATCTAGCAATCAAGATGAAAAACATTATCACTGTATAAATAAATATCATACAATGGATTAAAATTATTTAATACACATGAAATATTTACTATGTAAATTTCATTTTGATCCACTGAAAAAAATTATAATTCTATGACTACATGTAAATGAATATATGATCCATAAATCCCCTATCACAAATGGTTACTAAAATTCTTTACATGAGAACATTCCAACACTATAGATCGCGAACACCTCTTCTAGAAGACTTCATCCTCCCTAGGACACAATGACACCACCAAACCAACCAACACCCATGAAAACTCTATTATAAACAAGGAGATCACATGCCATAACATGGAAACGGGAAAAAAAAGGAAATGAACCTAGAAGAAGGATGTTGAACATAACTTATATCAATGATAGATCAAAAATTCCTTATTACACCAAAACAGGGGGAGCGCTTGAAGTAAGAAGAGTCCATAGAAAATGATCTATGGATCGTAGTTTGATCACACGAATCATTTTTGAGGATGAAATATGGGAATATAGTTCCAAATAAATAAATGAACTAGGTTGATGGTATCTCTGGATTTTGGAAATCTAAATGGATCAAATATTTAGATAGGTTTTTAGATTTTCCATTAATGGAGGATCTAGTGAAGATTATGTGTTTTGACCTTGTAAAGGCAATGAGACCTTTGAGAACGTTATGATAGTTTATTTGGAATACGAATGGACTTAAATACCGTAAAATATGGCCTTCAATGTTCTTTTTAAAAGAAAACATTAATGTGTGGAACTGTAGAAAAATAATTACACAGTTCACATTTTCCTTAGTGACTACATTGTTCAAAAATGACTCACCAACATCAATGTTAACTAATGACTCACCAAAAGTACTGTTCACAGAAGACTCACCGATAACTCTATTCATAAATGAATCAATGATCACACTATTGGGAAATTATTCAATAACAATACTCTAAAAAAATGTCCACCAAAAACACTATTAAAAAATGACTCACCGACAACACTGTTCAAAAATGAATCACTAACCACTTTGTTCAAAAATGACTTGCTAACAATACTATTGAAAAATGACAAAACGATATCACTGTTCACAAATGACACAGTGATAGAAATGTTCACAACATACACACTGATAGCACATTTCCTAAATGACTCTCCGAAAATACTGTTATCAAATGACTCATTGAGATAATTTTTCACAAATTACTAACCCGCAGTACTGTTCAAAAATGTCTCAATGACAACACTATTCACAAAACAAGATACACAGTTCATAGAACATGAAATCTTCCAAACTGTAGTGAATATACTTCCTTAACCTCCCAAAACAACTCAAACAATGAATTTTTACAAATGAATGGATTTATGTGGTCAGGGAAATTACATTTAGTGCATCTCAAAACAATCTCATCCTTGATAATATAAAACAAACTTAGATATGAAATTGAAAAAGGGGTCCAAACTACCTCCCTTAGAGATATATATCAAAGATCTTGCAACCAAAATAGATCAACCACTTCAAATGGAACATGAGAAACAAAAACGACAAGCACATACAACTCCTAAACACACTCCCACTATCAATACATCTCAAAAGTGATTCAGATATAACAAGAAACAAAAGAAATACATCTCATAAACAGTAAATTTCTACAACCAAAAAACAATCATCTTTACAAAAAAGTGCTGAACATTAATCATATCATGGTGGTGAGCATGTATCTATGTCTCAAATTTCCATGTAATCTCATCCATGACATCGTTCATCCACAAGACCAAAACCAAGGGGATATAAAACCCACACAACACATTATCATTGCGGTCATAGATCCCGACAGATGGCTCCTCGAAGGTCGCATCATCGCCAACATCATTATCACCCCAATCATTGATGTGGGAGTCTTCAAGAATATAATGATAGAGCTAAAACACGTGAAAAATATCATGTATCCTACGAAAATATGGGGGAATTTCTACCCTATACGCCAGTACTCTAAATTGATCGAACACTTTTATGGGACCAAAAAACTAGGGGGAAAGCTTACTCTAATGACCAAACCTTCATAGCCTGCGATGGGGAGTCAAATTCAGAATTATCTAACCTAATAATCCAACTCCAAATGTTGCCTCCTATACTCAATATATGATTTCTAGTGATCCTATGCAACCTTCATCCTCTCAAAAATCTCCATAACCATATTTCTCATGTTCTGTACCAGTTCCGACCCGAGAAAATCTGAGTCTCAAACCCCAGTCTAGAACAATGGTGAACAAAAAGGTTGAATATAAAAGGCTTCATATATTTCTGTAACAATGATGGAGGGAAACTATTATTGTATGAGAACTCTACCAATGGTAAGTGTCTCATACACGAACCTACAATGTCTTGGGAACAACATCGCAACATGTCTTCATGATTTTGTATGGTCTATTTTGTCTGACCATCTATCTATAGATGATAATAAACTATATGGAAAATCTGATAAATTATATGATATTGGATATCTCTCCAAAACATTGCATTGAAATGAGGATATCGATCGAAAATGATCATCCAAGGGACCACGTGGAGTCTCAACACCTCCTCCAGATATAAACTTGACAAAACCTTGAATGATACTGACTACTTGATTGTAATAAACTGGGATGATTTTGTCAAAAAATCCAACAATTCACATATAGCATCATATCCTACCTGAGATCGAGGTAAACTGGTTAAAGAGTCCATCAAGATGTCCTCCCACTTCTGTTGAGGAACATATAATGAATGGAGGACCCCACCAAGAATATGGTGCTTCGAATTCCCCTTCTGGAAGGCCAAACAAGAAGACATGTACGTTGTAACTGCATGCTTTATCTATGGACACCAAAATGACTCCTCAAAACTCGGAACAATTTTTTCAAACCAGGATGTAATACTAAGGGAGAATTGTAGGAACCATCTCATGCATCGCCAAAGGATTTAAAATCCATTCCTAAAAAAAACTAGATGTTGTTAATTATCAAACCAGAAATGAGGGGCCTCACCATATACAAATCGGTATCTTTAGACCTCCACATCATGATCCACAATCATTAAATCATCCACATGTTGCACCAAATATTATTGCACCTTCCTATGAAAAAATCAATCTATCCCACAACATATCATATATTGATATATAATGATCAATGTTATTCTATTACTCACCATGAATAACCTGATTCACACACTGCAACATTAAGTGACATCCTACTTAGTAAATTATCTATAAAATCCCCCTTACCAAGTGTATAAAATATTTTGAAGTCGTAATCCTATAACAACTCCATCTACTGATGTTCTAAAAAGTTTTAATGTCACACTGGGAGAAAACCTATAATTGGATTTTATTATCAGTGAACACCACAATGTGCTCTCTAGTGAGGTAATGTCCACACAACATCAATGAAAAAACAACTACAACCAACTCAATATAAATGGTTGTGATTTTATACTCCTGGGGTTGAAACGGCTGATATATATAATAAATGGAATATCTCTGCTGCATTAGAACACATAACAACCCCAAAAGGGGAGAATCACATAAAACATCAAAATGAGATCCTTCTACTTGTAGAAAATGAATTGCATCACTAGAAAAATTCACCTTTATATACTCAAATGTTTTCTTACAATGATTAGTATATAATAACACCTAATCATTTCTGGTCAATGATGTCAGAGGAGTCACAACCCGAGATAAATTAACTATGAACCTCAATTAATATCCTACAAGACCAAGGGAACATTACAACTCTGCCACAATATTGAGGGCTTACCATGACACAACTTCCATTATCATTGGAAAATCCACAGCTTCTCAGTACTAGGATACAAAATTCCCTATAAAATTACTTTTCTATCCCAAAACTCACGCATTGAAAACTTCCCAAATAGATGTTGTCAACGAAGAACACCCAAAATTGCATGCAGATGCTATGCATGGTCTTCTTCAAACGTAGGGTGCACAAGGATTTCATCAATGAACACCGCTATAAATATATCCATAAACTCATTGAACAAAACATTCATCAACCCCATGAACAAAGCTATATCATTTGTTACACCAAAAAAATCATAATGAACTTGTAACTCCCAAGATGTCAAATGAAATAAGCCTTCGGGAAATCCTAGTCCTTCACATGCATATGATGATATCCTGAATGCTATTTAGTCTTCGTGAACCAACATCCATCATTCTGTTTATTGAATAAATCATTAATCTATAGAAGGGAATAAATATTCTTTACTATAATTTTGTTCATGCGATGATAATTGATACACAAACACAAACTGCCTTGAGTATTTTTCATGAAAAAAAATTGTGCGCCCAACAGTGACACAGTTAGTCAAAAAAACCACACTCTATTTGACCATAACGTTATATATGCATCTCTCTCAACTTATATGGGTCCATATTATACTGAGGCATCAATATAAGAGATGTGCCTGAATGTATCTCGATCTCGAACTAGATCTCTTGTCGAGGGGTTAATACTACAACATCATCTAGAAATACAATTGGGTACACTTCCACGAACATGTGAAAAGACAAATAAAGAACCTCCTAAAAACTCAACATCATCTCATCCATTAATTATGTTAATTATGTAACATACCCCTTTCAAGTCAAAGGGACTCTCTTACCAAAAAACATTGTTGGCTCTTTATATGCATTGATGAACTCCAACGACCTCTTGAAGATATCCATGATAGCCTGCACCACATACAACTAATCCATGTCGATGATGAAATCATATGGTTGTATCCATGAACATAGAAAATCTCCCCAATGGTGGTGCTACCCCAACACAAGCAGACTATCTCTACATACATCAAAAAAGTTAACTCCACCTTTAACTGGAGTAGTCAATGCCAAGGGAACTGGAACCCTATATACCTCAAGATCCCAGTCATATAAAATTATAGGTTATATGAATGAGTGTGTCCCTCACTAATAAAATACGACACACACCGAAGTATAAAATAGGAACAATATACCGTGAACGGTGTCTTTCTCACCCAACACAAAAAACACTAAATACTTAAGTTGACCATGACCAGCACCATGGCCTCTCTGACCCTATTAATGACCACCACCATGGATTCACTCTTCACTATAAGGATGGGGAGTATCCTAGGTATGTCTTTAACCAACTTCATCTACTCACTACTGACCCAAAGCTAGTGAAACCTGCTACTATTTCCATAGATAATATTTCCTCAATGGAGGAACATAAATTGAAGCACCTAGAACACAATGAATTCTCAGAATGCTATGGCACTCTCACTAATAATGATGTGTCCTCCATATGAATAAATCACCTCATCCCCTAGAATAGGTCTGAGTAAAAGATCCCAGAATGATATGAGATACTGATGGCTATGCCCTACCCTGGTTGAATATAAAGTCTTCCTCCCTATAAATAGGGAAATACATACCACATCTCTAATTCATGAGGGGTCTTGATGACTCCACTCTCATGATGATCTATTTTTATCTAACATCCTCTCAATAATTTCATTCCTTTCCAACTCATCAAGATATGTCTCAGAAAAGATGGGGTGACCTGGCGTTGGATCTCTAGATGAAATGACACATATGAATACTGCATCATAGCCTCTTCATATAGAAAATTTTCTGAATAATATAATCAAGGTTCTTGAAATGAATTCTAGAGTCTCAAACACAAGAGCTCCCCTTTCTAAGGATACGTATCGCTTGACAACTATCCACCTTCACAGTAAAAAAAAAATAAACCCAAATCTAAACCTATATCAAAACACCTCCCATGAGACCATTGACTCATCACAATCAACGAGGAATAAGAATGAAAATCTTCTTGCTACTCCACAGAGCATCGTCAATACCAACAACACCATGTTCTCCTTTTGAGCATGAATCACGTGGAATGCTTTATCAACCTCTTTCAAACATTCTAGCATGACCAAATATGAAACATATGCATCAATATTTTTCATAATCTACTACTAAAACACTAGGGGTGTCCCCCTCCATGTTCCACTGTCTTAAACATATACTCTATATTGATAAGCTGGCACAACCTATAGAGAATGTTCTATGTGAACATGATGAGGACGTCTACCAAGAGCCGTACCTATAAATGAAAAAATAGTTAAATATCATAATCTTGGAATACAAAGTCAAAACATTAATCAATTAATTTCATTCTTTTTTTAATTTTAAGTTATCTTATCCCAAGGACTAAAAATTCAACCACAAGCACATTAGTAGATGATGCATAATCATTTACAAGGTCTCTAGCCCACAACATATATCACCTCATTTAGTATCCAATGTAATCTTAGTTTTTTGTTAATGAAATAAATGGGGGGATAAGTAACCATGTCTCTAATGATCTATCATGTTTTCAACACTTTTTAATCTTAGATGACATTGTTTCCCAACAAACCAATGAAACCTCACCTATTACAAACTACAAACACCATCCTATCTATATATTACACCACAGATACCACTCTGACAAGACCCCTCCCCCCAAAATGTACCCCCCCAGGATGGTAATATGAGAAGAAATATAATGAAACCCTGATTCCCACCTCTAGTAGGCCCCAGGTTGGAGACTAGCACTGAGAATATAGTAAACACACAAATGGGAGGCATTACCCTCTATGAGAACTCATGTAAATGATAGAGATAGTATAAAATCCAAAAAAATATTGTTCATACCACAATATTAAATAAAACCAAAGTACACATATGAAATGTCCTACAAGATCTACTACAACTAAAAAGGAAAACTATATGTACATAATGAATGTAAAACAACATCGACCATGATTTCAAAATTGATCTGAAAAAAACCTGAAAGCTAGTAGTAACAAGCCTGATCTCCATCTTACTCAAAGTGACTTGGAATGAATTTTATATACCATAGTACGAGTATAAAAATATACTTTGTAGGATCCTATCTAGATCCTCTAATGCAAATGTAATGAATTAATGATAAATTATATTGAAAAAAAAGTGAAACTAACTCATCACTTAAAAAGGTATACTAATTTCCCAGCCTCACCATGGGTACTATCACCAAGTATTTCATACAAGATTATAAAATTTAATAAATAATAACAATGGTACTCTGCTACCACTTCTCCACTAGTTTCAAGTTTTCCCCCCAATGTTGCAAGTCCAATGAATCTCTCTCTAAAAAAATATTTCCCATAGACACCTGAACGTAGCACCACAACATGCACTTCATGAGAAAAAAAATACAATTTCCATGTAACCAGGGTAAGCTGTTATATTCCAAGATCTGCCAAATCTCACATAACGTGTATCATACATATTGTATTGTACCTCAATCCATTACAAAACATTCACCGAGTAGGGATCCTCAATCAATAAAAACCAATTCATGTCATATATATAGTAGTCTAAATTAAAATATATATAGAATATATGAGTCTAAATAACAACAAGACATTATATCCCTCTAAATACCTATATGTGAAATGCTAACCTTTATGCATACTATAACATATAACATCCAAGAGATGTGAGAGGGGGAAAAGGGGGTAGTCATCAATCTATTTTCCCATTATGAGGTTGGGGAAAACACCACTAGGATTCAGAATCATTGGGGTGTTTGTTTCCCTAACTGATAGAGAGGATGATCATATAGAAAAATAATTTATAGAATATTATATATCTCATAGCCACACTATGGTCCTAACCTACACTTAGACTCAACTACAACTAATGTCTTTTAGACTGAGGAAAAACACTACTAAGACTATATATCCTACATGATCATAAACATTCAAATAACATTATTAATTTAAAATACAATTTTTCTCAATTTAAATTTAGATTATTTAATTCATTAAACATTATTTAGCCATGATCAATTCCCCATTAAATTTTTTTAGCATCATAACATTGTTTTATGCCCTTCACCCTATCAATCCAAGTCCATTGTTCCTTAAAATCATAACATCAGCATTGCATCACAACAAGCTTCAACCCCATGGTTTTAAATAATTTTTTGAATCATAATTTAACAACATTTTTACATTCCCATATTACCATGATTTTTAGAAAAACATTCTACGAGTCCAAACACAAGGGGAACAACATGGTGAGTATATGGACTACCCATCGATCTATTTCCACTTATAACTAGAGCGCATGAAAATTCACCCTCAACAATCTAAAAATGTAAAGTATGTGGTATACAATTCATGTATTTTCCTTTTTTCCTAGAGGTAATGCAAGACCATATGCCTCAATAGTGGGGAAAGTAAATTAGATAAATAAACAAAAAGATTCAACAATCATCCAACATTCACGTCCAACCATTTTCATAATCTATGGGGTCCACCCCAACACCAACTTGAATAAAACAATTTATCATGCTACTATAGGAAATAACTACTCCCACCACAACCATTGGGCCTACATACCCCCCCAAATCACAATTTCCCTCTTAGACTAGCCATCCTAAGCTTACACCAAAACACAAGAATCGATAAACAATCAATAGCAACTGGGATCTTGACCATAATCAAGTCATTCAACCATCCACACAAAATGATCACTCATAGATTCAAATATTAAGTCATATGGACATTAAAAGAAGAAGGTTAACTCACAACCCTCTAATTAGTTGTCGTTATCCACCAAAACAGTAATTATTCCATATTGAATTAATCGATTTAGTGAATCATGCATAACAACAGCTATTTAATTATCATCAAATAACAGAAACTAGATTTATTTTCAAGAATCTTTATCATTAGATAATAAATTTATAATTAATCACAACTTTATGTTAAATAAAAATTCTATAAATAATGAAATTATGAAAAGAAAATAATAGATATTACATGATCTAGAAATCAATAGAAAATATTTTATCACGGTATAAATAAATATCATACGATCAATTCAAATTATTTAATTCATTTAAAATATTTATTATTTCAATTTCATTGTGATTCACTCGATAAAAAAAAGATAATTCTTTGACTACATGTGAAAGAAAATATAATACACAAATACCCTACCTCAAAATCATCATGACAATATTTACACAAGAATAATAAAACACAATGGATCAGAATCACTCCTCATATAATACTACATCTATCCAAGGATGTAGAGACACAAACTCACCATCCAACACCTAAAAATATTCAATAAAAAAATGGAGATCAAATGTAATATAATGGAAGAGTGAAAATAATTGAGAATAACATTGAATAATAGTGGTAGAATATACCATATATCAGAAATAGATCGATACTTCCTTATTTCACCAAAATAGTGGGTGAACATGTAGTAGGAAGACTCTAAGGAAAATAATACAAGGATCACAGTTCAATTGAATGACTCCTATTTGAGGAAGGAATCTAGTTGTCTAGTGTTAGGGGAAAAATATGAAAGAACAAGGTCTATAGTATCTTGACCTTTTCAAAATATAAACAGAGCATCATTTTATATATGGTTTTAGATTTTCTATTAATCGTGTATCTGGTCAAGATTATGCAGTATAACCATGTTAGGGAACATAAACACTTATGATTATTATGATATGAGTTATATGATTTTAATTAGTCTTAAATCCAAAAAAATATCTTCAATGAGTTTTGCGTCAAAGAAATCATTTAAGGGGAGAAACTGTATAAAGGTGGAAACATTGTTCACAAATAACTCAAAGACAACACTGCCCAAAAATAACACACTGACAGCACTGTTCATAAATTACTCATAGGACACAATGTTCACAATGACTCACTAACATCACTATTCACATATGAATCACTAATAGAACTGTTCACAAATGACTCACCGACATTACTCTTCACAATGACTCACCAACATTGATGTTCACAATTAACTCACCAAAACTGATGTTCACATATAACTCAATGACAACATGGTTAAAAAATTACTCACCAAACTCAAATTTCACAAATGGATCACCAAAAAAATATTTAAAAATGACTCATGAGTAGTAATGAACATTAATAACTTGCTGACAAAACTATACAGAATACTAGAAAAACTATTCACCGAATAACAAATCTTGCAAGGAATGGTGAATAAAAATATTAGACCTCCAAAAACACCTCAAAAACAATATTACCACAAATGAATAGGCCAGAGAGGTATGGGCCATTACATTAATCATGTTAATTAACTTGTTACTTAATTTGAGAATAGAATGATTAATGGGGTTTCAGATTGTGTTTTTCGATGGGGTTTAGGAATTGAGTGAATAAAAGAATTTGTAATTGACTTATTAATGGGAATTTTGCTGTGAATTCCTTAACATTTAATGGTTACTTAATTGTATAAGTAAATGGTTAGAATTTTTTTAATGGTGAAATGTCTATATTATTCCTTATAAATTAAGTGATGAACCGTGTGTATTTTGCTAATTGAAATGGAATACCATGATGAGAAAATTGACTAGGGGGTTATTGATGATTAACAATGTTAATTTTTATATATGAGATATAATTTATTGAATGATAAATGGGGTGTGGTACATAGATAGATTATTCATGAAATGGTGTTCTAGGAAAAAATGAAATCATGTGATAAATGACTCTGGGACATAGACTGATGCTTCAAAATCCCATTTTTGACTAATTAATAAATGAGGTGGGGCACAATGATTTATGCATAAATATCCCATTAGGATCATGGCATGGAATTCAAGTTTAAAATTTTGAATTTGTCTTTTGTTCTATGTAGTCATGGTTTAGAATTGAAATTAAATGATAAATGGAAACCCATGAGTTATGTGATTTGTTGTATCCCATCAAGATGGTTCAGATATTGACATTGACTAAAGTAGGTATTTATGGTTTTTATTTCATTGTAAGTGTGGTAAATAGTGTAGTTAATTAAGGAACAATTAAATTTGATCCCATTTTACTTTATTGTACATTATTCATTATACAGCTACATATAGTGTTATAGACTATATATTGTTTTAGTCATGGTTGGTGGTGTCCAGTTTAGCTAAACTCAAACCAAACCAATGTTACATGATTAGTATATAAACAGTATTCACGTCTGTTGGATAGGATGAGGGAAATGTCCTTATGTTATATGGATGATTTGTGACGGAGAAAAGATAATGGAACTGTAAATTATGTTGGTAGCCATATCAGAGTTTCCAATGTTTCATTATTTTTGGTTTTTCATATTGATAATTGAAACATATATGATGCGGCATATCAATTATTATTTTTTAGAATATTGTATTCCAACTTTGGTCATTAAGTTATATTGGTATTATTTTAGATACAGTTTCATTAATTTTGTTATATTTTATTTATTTTCTACTTTTTCAACTTTTATATAAAGGTTAAATTATCCCCATGTTTTATATTTGACCATCCCTTCTAGTTGAAATCACCTAGAATATGTGGATGTTCTCTTAAGGTCACATAGTGAGCCAGCATGGGGCAGTAGTATGTTGCACAAGGTTTGGGATGTTACAAAGCAGTATCATAGGTTATTTTCTATTATTTACTTTTTTATATCAACCATGGAAATTTATAAATGCTATTTGTATGAGTCATTCTTTGATCATTAGTTCATTAATGGGAGTAGCTATCCCATGTATGTTGGAAAAAATATAACCAGGGTGGGATTGTTGTAATTGACTCATGTTGTTTCATTTAGATATTATATCACCATGACTGATGAACTAGATGTGTGGTGTCATTATTTTCAAATATTTTTTAAATGTGGATTCAAATGGCATGATATTTTCTATCCATGAAACATTTTAGGCACTCATGACTTATTGTGACATAAATCATTTTTGGGAACATAGGGAAAAGAGGGTTTTCGGTGAGTTATTGAAAAGAAAATTTTCTAAATATTAAATTAACAATTATAAAATGATGATGAATATTGTAAATGAAATAGATAAAAGTGGTGTATAAAGAGAACATTGAAATGTGGAAATATTTTACCCTATGCGATCCCTGACCAATGTGAGGCATGGTGAATGGTAAAGATTATGCCTCGGTTTTGACGGTGTGGTAGTGTGTAGGGATGAGTTTTTATGTCTTTATGTGAATATATCTAAAATTAATTTGAAAATAATGTGTTTAATGTAAATGTTCAGGAGTTTGGTATCTTTGAGATATGCCTCCACGATGGTGCTTTTATGAGGAGGACATTTGTAGAAATGTTCATCAAATACCAGAACCAAAGGCACTAAAAACTATTGGTTAGGAAGTCATAGGGATGCTTCATTAGGTGTTTTCTCGATTTATAAGATTATTAGAAATAGTCGCAGGGCAGGTTCTGAAGATAATGTCAGACCTACGATAGGAGTTACAGTTGATGCACCCATCAAATAAAACATGAGAGGGTGGATTGATTCTGTTATGATACAAAAAGAGTATATCCAAAATATTCATGACCTCATAGAAACTCAAATAATGATGAGATTAGAACCAAATGATTATATGTTTCAAGGGACAATGATGTTGTGATGGGATAATCAATTTTATGATGAGAATCTAAAAAAAAATATAATCATGCACTTATAATAGACAAGCTGGGAAGAATTATATCTAGAGACACAATTATACAAGAGGGAACCAGTGTTTTTGAGGTTGAATTAGTAGAGTATATCAAGTACAGACTATAATGGTCACTTTACTAACATTCATTTCATTTATCTAATGTCAGAAGGAGCTGATACAACTACAGAAACACATTTTCAATATGGGTTTAAATTTGAGATTAATTCATAACATAACATATTTAATTTAATTATGTTAGATATGGTAGTGGATTTGGAACTCATATCTAAGGGAACATAAAATCGGCTTCTAATAAAGGATTTTTTTCTTTTTGATGACTTATATGTATGAATTTTGAGAGTAAGAATAATCGCTTTGAGAATGTTGACGATGTATTTGAAAGAACGGTGTACAATATAAATGGTTAGCTATTGAAATTACGAATCAAGTGATCCTCCACCAGGGAAATTTGATAGTTCAAATTTTTCAATACTCTCCCTGACCACATATTGTGTTTCAATTATGAGGTATGATGGGACATATATAGTTGTTCGGTAGGAACCCATAATATAAGGGTAATGATAGAGGTGATGGGGATTATTATAGTTTGGTAAGGAGTTCTTTTACACTGTATTAGTGATAATGTTATACCTCTCTTTTCCATGGTCTTCTAGGTAATGGATTTGTTACTTTCAATAAATTTCACATGTATCCACAGAGTGGTTCATCTCATGGGACTCAAAATGCATCATATGGAATATTTTCATGGCATTTTCTTGTCGTTCATCCAATATAAGTGGATAGTGAGGCTTGACCATCTATACTTTGTTATACTATTCTTATAGTCTCTACACTTTTTATAGTCATATTTGATATGGGTTCCTCTCATCTTTTTATATATTTACAACATATGAACATGTTGATTTTGGTAGTGGAGCTTACGAACACACTTATGATGATTGATAAAACTTTTGGAATTATGTCCATATACATCAATTTATGAAAGGAGAGTTATCTCATGGTTATGGCGTATTATTCTAGTTGAGATTTTTAACTTCATGATATTTCTGTTTTGGACATGCTTTGGGTATGGACTGGTTAGTATCATACTAATTGAACACTTATTATTACCACAAAAGAAGGAAATTTATGTCTTTTTAGGGAGAAAATTTGGTTCATCATGTATAATTGCATATAAAAGAAATATTTGAAATTCTAGATCATTAGAAACTATGGGAGATCACCACTCAGGTTTTCATTCTATTGGTGAATGATGAGAGTGTGAAGAAGGATTTCAGTCCACCCATAATATATAACTCTCAAGAAATGTATCATGACGAAATCATTAGAATTCAACCTAAGAGGGATGTCGAGTTTATGAGTGAGAAAATTCATAGAGTTAAACTATTTTCTATTCCACCTAGTATACTAGCACTAATATACTATAAGGATCATGAGACTCAGTTGGTGGATTCGATGAATAAGGGGATTTTCTATCTGAATACATCACCTTAGGTTTCCCCTATTTTGATTTCAAGGAAGGTTGACAAGATTTCATGTTTTTTATTGATTATCCGATGTAGAAATAGATCTCAGTGAAGAGATGACATCTTATTTCATGTATTTATAATCTCTTTTCCGAGTTGAGAGGACCTTTCATGTTCTCCAATATTGACTTGAGAATAGGGTATCTTCAGTTGATTGAAAGACCTTTTGATATACCATGGACAACATTCAGAAGAATATATGACCTATATGAGTTCATCATGAAATCATTCTAGCTAAGGAATGTTGTGTAATTGATTATGTCCTTGATGAACATAATCATAAACCATTTCTAAGATGAGTTCTTTTTTGTTTTTACGGTTGAAATATTTGGCTACTACCAGACTCCTGATGAATATGCCTAAAATATTGAAATCATACATAGGACACAAAGAGAGAATTAACCTTCATAAATTCTATCCATGTGTCAATTATGGTTTTCTAAGGTATATTTTTTAAGTTACAGAATCGTTGTGGTTTTTGCTTCAATTGACATAGATAAGGTTTATCTTGATTTTCATTAGAGTATACAAAGAATTAATTCAACATCCACAACATTCTATTGTTGGTGGGATACCATCAGTATTAAATCCATGAACATTACCAAAAATAAGCTGTAAATTTGGGTTTGACCATTAATAGAGTTATTTTTAATGTTTTGGATCATGTGATAATTCATTCCATTATGTAAATAGGCAATTCAGCACCACACTATTATTGATCATACCTAATCTCTGGGATGATTACCCCATTTTTTTTGATGCATCTGGGATCAGTCTTGGAGTAGAATTGATGCAGGGGGTGGAGTTGTGGAATACAGGTCATGTAATTTGAGGCAACATAAATTTAACCAACCTACACATGATTTTTTGTTAACTACAATGGTTTAGTATTTGAAGTTCATGAGCCATTATTTTTTTAGAGAAAAAGATTACCATGTCTACCCACCACTAGAAAATAATGTATTTCTTTTCATAGAGAGACTTAAAACTTCATAAGTTTAGATGGGTCTATTATGTGTATTATTTGTTTTGTTTTTATTTATTATGAATAAGGGAAGTGTTGTTTTTTAGGATTTGATCAAAAAAACAATACACAAGAAGTATAGGAGTATATTTGGAAATTGATAGTTATTTCAATACTATATATGATGCATGTTTTGGTTTGGGAGGTCCATGAAATGATGAATATCATATTAGAATTAGTTGTTTATACACATTTGAGTCAGATTATGGAATGAGAGTGTGAGTATATATACTATTATTCCTTATGGTAAATCCTTGAAACTAATAATTCATCTTCTGATTAGACCATAGATAAGGGTGAGATCATTTATTTAAAAAATCATGTTCATGTGACTATGATAATTTGTGGGGAGATGATGTATGAATTTTAGGCCACAATGACTGCTGTGCATCCGGGTTTGACAAGAATTCATTGTGACTTACCTCAATAGTTTTGGTGGCAGGACAAGGAATGGGAAATTGCTGGGTTTGTTACCTGATTAAACAATAATCCAAAGGTGAAGGCATAAAATCAATGACCTGGTGGATTATTATTTCAAATTAAATTTACATAACATAAGTGGGACATTTATACTATATTCTTAATTGTGGGTCTCCTGAGGATTCTGTTGGGTCGGAACAAACGAGGAAAAGATGGCAAGAGGGGGGGTGAATTGCCTTTTAAAAAATTGATTAACAAATTAAAAATCAAAGTAAAGTGCAGCGGAAATAAAGAGGCAAGACACAAGAAATTGATAACGGAGTTCGGCCAAAACCCGGCCTACGTCTCCGCTCCCAACTCAACCGTTGAGAGATTCCTACCGCTTGCTTTTCAATGGTTTTAGCAAGAAACCCACTAGGCTTTGAGGTAGCACTAGGACCTATTACAGCTTGCTTTTGATGGTTGAGCAAGAACCCACTTGCTTTTAATGGTTTAGCAAGAACCCACTATCCTTCTTACAGGTGAAGGATAGCTCACCTATGTCTCAAGCTATTTAAAGGAAATCTTGGAAACCTTTTCACACCTTAATGGTGATGTGAAACCCAAAAGAAAGGGGGGATGATAAAAGTTTGGGGTTTGTAGGCACAAACCCAATTTTAAGCTCAAAATAAATAAAGAATGAAAAACTGTAATGGAGGAAGTCTTGGGCACCTTTGATTGATTGGAGATGTTGAAGGCCGCTTCCAAGCTTCTTTGAAGGAGCTCCTTGGATGTGGAAGTTGTTGGAGCAAGGTGGGTTCCTTGAAGGAAGTCCGCCGGAGGTACGCCAAATGATGAACAATGTGTCCGTGGGCTTTGTATATGATCCGGTTGGTGTCCGGGGCTTCCTTGGCCTTTATTTATAGGCATGGAACCCTTGGGGAGGCTTCGGAGCCGTTGGAGAGGCTTAAAGAGCCGTTGGGAGCCAAAAGAAGGTTGACTGGTCAAACCCAACGGCTAGTTTGACTGGGCTACCGGCTGGCCGGTACAGTCCCACCGGCTGGCCGGTGCCTTGGAAAAGGATGAGGATTTCTGTCCAGGGGCCACCGGCTGACCGGTGCCAGAGCCACCGGCTGGCCGGTGGCAAGACAGTAGCTTGTACTATTCATCTGGGTGCCACCGGCTGGCCGGTGCTGCGGCCACCGGTTGGCCGGTGGTGAGGCAGTGGCTCTGCCTTCTGCCCAGGGTCCAGCGGTCGACCGGTGGTGAAGCCACCGGTTGGCCGGTGGACTGAATTTCAGTCCACTTGATTTGCTTCATGGCCCATTTCCTTTGGCAATCTTTTGCCTATCATCCACAACACTTAAAAACAATGTTAGACAAAAATGAAAGTGATTGTGATCATGAAAATCAAAGAGTGTGGGGTACAACAATCTCCCCCTATTTTTATGATCACAATCATCAAAACAATTAAAGTAAAAAACTGAAATTGAAAGGAAATGCTAAGCATGATGAAAAGGATTCTCCCCCAATCAATCAAGAAATTTCTCCCCCTTTGTGATTATCAAAATAGCTCGGGGCATAAAACTTGATTGAGGGAAATTTTGAAAAACAAGAGATGGGATTTGAAAATCAATTGAAATTTTGGAAATTGAAAGATTTGAATCAAAAAATGAATAACAGTTTGAATTGAAAGTTTTGAATCAAAATTGAAATGAAAAATTTGAATGAAAATTTGAAACCAAGTGTTGAAATTGAAAGATTGAAAAAAAAATTTGAAATTGAAAAGCTTAAACAAACCAAACTCCCCCTAAATAAAAACAAAAAGTCACCGGGGAGAGGGATTTTGAAAAGAGACACTTTTAGGCCCGGAGAGACTCGCTAAGAGGGATTTTTCAATCCACACTTTCCTTGTAGCGGGTCTTCTCCTATAGAATTCATCCGAATAAAAAATTGATTTGGGCCTACCATACCGGGCGTTTTTGCAATTACATTCATATATCATGTGCCCGGGTTTTTTTCAATAGTTACAAAATTTAAAACTAGAGCTCCCCCTTACAAAAATAGTGGGTGCATGGGAGGAGGAGGCTTGGTTGGTATAGCCAAGTCCTTGAGTGGTCCTAGAAATTCGTTGGGAACCTAGGAGATTGTTCAAATTTTGTTCACCTTGGGTGAACTTGGCTAGGGTCTCCCTTAGGTATTTGATGGTTGATTCCATGGAATCAACATTTGGAAAATTTTGGATTTTTAGGGAGAGTTCCTCCTTCTCTTTGAGAAGTTGTTCTTTTTCGGAGGAAAGTTTTTTGAAATTCTTTTTCAAAGAAACAAATTTAGAAGAAAGTTCATGAAAACCATTTTCTAATTGGTCTCTAGCATGTTGGAGTTCTTCATATGATAAATGATTAAAAGAATTTGAAGAACTAGAGGAAGAGGAAGAAGAGTCGGAAGATGATACCTCATGTTTTGACATTAGGCATTTTTTACCTTGGTCGCTCGAGGAGAAGGAGGAGAAGGAGGAGCTATCACTCCAAGATGCCTTTGAAGCCTTCTTCTTTCCCTTCTTTTTCTTGTCCCTTTTCTTGTGAAGTGGGCAAACGGGCTTGATCTTTTCGTCGGGTTCTTGCTTTTGATCGGATTCTTGCTTTGGAGCCTCGCTAGTACCTTCATAGGTTAGTTCTAAAAATTTCCAAAGATCGTAAGAAGTAGAGCAAGTAGAAATACAATTAAATACATTTCTATCTAACCCGCAATGAAGAGCATTCATGGCTTTGCCATCAAGATCGAAATTCTTAATATCTATGGTGGTCCACTTAGACTCATCGGAAGAAGTGAGGGTAAAACCATGCATAACAATTCTAAAAATAGGATAGCCAATACTTTTAAGAAATGTGGTCATGCGGGTTTTCCAAAAACTAAAATCGGTTCCATCAAAGAATGGAGCACGATCCAAAGAAAAGCCTTCGGGGGCGTAAGAGGTTGAAGCGGTAGAAGCCATCAAAAAGGATCTTTAATTTGAAACCAGTTAGGGAATTATTCAAATACTCCCTCTGATACCAATTGTTGGGTCGGAACAAACGAGGAAAAGATGGCAAGAGGGGGGGGGGGGGGTGAATTGCCTTTTAAAAAATTGATTAACAAATTAAAAATCAAAGTAAAGTGCAGCGGAAATAAAGAGGCAAGACACAAGAAATTGATAACGGAGTTCGGCCAAAACCCGGCCTACGTCTCCGCTCCCAACTCAACCGTTGAGAGATTCCTACCGCTTGCTTTTCAATGGTTTTAGCAAGAAACCCACTAGGCTTTGAGGTAGCACTAGGACCTATTACAGCTTGCTTTTGATGGTTGAGCAAGAACCCACTTGCTTTTAATGGTTTAGCAAGAACCCACTATCCTTATTACAGGTGAAGGATAGCTCACCTATGTCTCAAGCTATTTAAAGGAAAGCTTGGAAACCTTTTCACACCTTAATGGTGATGTGAAACCCAAAAGAAAGGGGGGATGAGAAAAGTTTGGGGTTTGTAGGCACAAACCCAATTTTAAGCTCAAAATAAATAAAGAATGAAAAACCGTAATGGAGGAAGTCTTGGGCGCCTTTGATTGATTGGAGATGTTGAAGGCCGCTTCCAAGCTTCTTTGAAGGAGCTCCTTGGATGTGGAAGTTGTTGGAGCAAGGTGGGTTCCTTGAAGGAAGTCCGCCGGAGGTACGCCAAATGATGAACAACGTGTCCGTGGGCTTTGTATATGATCCGGTTGGTGTACGGGGCTTCCTTGGCCTTTATTTATAGGCATGGAACCCTTGGGGAGGCTTCGGAGCTGTTGGAGAGGCTTAAAGAGCCGTTGGGAGCCAAAAGAAGGTTGACTGGTCAAACCCAACGGCTAGTTTGACTGGGCTACCGGCTGGCCGGTACAGTCCCACCGGCTGGCCGGTGCCTTGGAAAAGGATGAGGATTTCTGTCCAGGGGCCACCGGCTGACCGGTGCCAGAGCCACCGGCTGGCCGGTGGCAAGACAGTAGCTTGCACTATTCATCTGGGTGCCACCGGCTGGCCGGTGCTGCGGCCACCGGTTGGCCGGTGGTGAGGCAGTGGCTCTGCCTTCTGCCCAGGGTCCATCGGTCGACCGGTGGTGAAGCCACCGGTGGGCCGGTGGACTGAATTTCAGTCCACTTGATTTGCTTCATGGCCCATTTCCTTTGGCAATCTTTTGCCTATCATCCACAACACTTAAAAACAATGTTAGACAAAAATGAAAGTGATTGTGATCATGAAAATCAAAGAGTGTGGGGTACAACAGATTCCTCTATAAGAATGATAATATTTGGATAGTTATAGACCAATTGATGAAAGTAGTACATTTTAATCCTATACTAGATACATTTATAGTGTACCAATTGGGAGATATTTACAAGATAGTATATCTATACGTAGTTACATGGAGTATAGTTTCAAACCCTGACTATCATTTCACTTCACACTTCTTGAAATTAATGTAGAAGGTTCTATGAATGCTTGTATTTCTATGTATTGATTTCCTGTAAGAGATATATGTTCAATCAGAACTAAATGTTTTGGTTTTGGATGATATCGTATGAGGATCCATTTGAAACATTCATGGGTATTAGAAGATTCATATATCACATGGAGATATTTTATTAACCTATATATTTTTAGAATTTCTAAAAAGAAATTAATTGGGAATATTTAGAGACTAGGCATTGCGACGACATGTGATTCTGTGGCCCGTTATTCTTGGAAGAAATCATTGAATAAATTTCATCCTTTTGTTAAAAATACTCCGGCAGATAAATTTGAATGATAAACTCCGTCAAATGGAATCCCAAATGAGAAATATTAGCACACTATTGCATTCAGAATAGATAATTTTCCTTAATAAAGGCCTAACATTATCCACTATCAGCCACATGAAGATGTTATTTTTTGGACATCAGTGTCATAAAAATATTCATAAATAAATATATTTTATTACGCAATCATATTTTATTTTAAACCAAACTCCATTAGAAATCTACAGGTATCCCCATAACCCAGGATTTTCCCTAAGGATGAGGATAAGGTTCTCTCCCTCACAATGATGAATCAACAAATGCCAGAAGAACACGGATTAATGAAGTGGAGTGACTTCAATATATGTCTTCAAAAGATCCAGACCCTTTATAAGGGTTTTTATTTAATCCCATTCATTCTCCATTCTAGATTTTAAATGAAGATCACAGATCAACCCATGAATAGGTTGACTTAAGATTGTTCATTCATGTAAGTGGGATTTCTATCAGATTTATCTTTTGGGAATTAATCTATTCATGATTTAATTATATTTTTTTTACATTTAATCCTTCGAATAAGAGGGGATCAACGCCATGATAAACAATGGAGAAGTTTCGTTCCTCACATATTTTGATGTGGATTTATTTTTCTTTTTTAACCGATGTTCTTCGTTTTCTACATAGGTTTCGGAATTTTCAATCATCTTGCAACCATTCATGGTGAAATAATCAGACATAATGGAAGTAGAATGGATACGAGCTGAAAGAGGTGTGACGATGACGTTGATGGACAGATCGAGGCAGTGCAAGAGATACAGTGGATCGAACAATTTCTGGTAAAAGGGATTTAAAATAATATTTGAACTGTAGGTGATGAATAAAACACACTTAGTACTCCGGAACACCCTTAGGATTAATGAATGGTCTACTAGAGTGCGTCCAGTGGTCAATAGAGGAATCTACCAACCCGAAGGTAGGTGACAGCACTCGGTGCGCCGCTATAGTGGTGGTGAAGGAAGCTGTGCTACGGGGCTGCCCACGTTACAGAACCACGACTATGGCCGTTGCGTGATGTGGACCGATGGCATGCCAAGGGACATGTCTGAAAACCAGATCTGTTTGAGTGGACTTGTTTACCCAGGATGTAGCGCCAACTGGAGCCACATGGATTGCGACATATGCATTAGAGCTACATTCAGCCTGAAAAAACCGGTCTACCATAGTAGGCGAGGATGGTGTTGGTTGGCTGGACATACAACCCAACAAGCCTAGCTGAGACCAATGGAATGGGTCGAACCCATGTCAGGTCAGTTCGGTCCGGACGTAGACCTAATCGATTTCATGTTTCATTAAAACGAACATAACATTCAAAGGAATTTTCCTTTTGATGAGCTATCAGATGATTTGGAAAAAATGCACTTGGATGGTCCTTTTGAAATACACATAGTTATTTTTGAGTAAGTAGGAGGATAACCTAGTGATTTTAAGTGTAGACCCTCTCCATAAAAGCATACATTGTGTATATTTAGGGTATTTATCTTAAATAGATACTCGTATCGTTACTACCTTGATAACTCAAGCCATGGGTGCTCATTAGACCTCTTCATGGGTAGAGATAGGACTCCCCATATATTGGGTATGGGTTTGTTTCCTCTCGGTGGGTTTCTGTAGGGGTGTTAATCCCTTGTTGGACAAGGGAGATAGTTCTTAGAGATATTCATGAAGTAATAGTAGATACTCACCTATAGTACTAGGGAGTAGGTTCCCTAACATTGGAGTCATTACTACATTGCCTTTCCAGGGTGAGGGTCCTCCTTACATATTGTTCTGGTTGAGTCGGTACTCCCTTATCATGTTAGATAGTTGGTTCTCTATCATGGGGTCAGTAGTCCCCTAATATACTAGGGTGTGGGTCACCCATAGAGAATTAAATGACAGAGTCAATACTATCAATCTACAAGAGTGATGGTCCTCTAGTACCTGAGTAGTACTCCCCTACATGGTATGGTACAGGTCCACAATATATGAAGTAGTACTCCCCTATCGTAATATTGTGTAGGTCATTCATGTGTAGTAATTCTATTTTGGTACCAAGGCATGAGTACTCAACAACAGAGTAGTACTTAATCATCTCTGAGTAGTGATGTGGAAAGGTTCCTTGATAAGATTTGGACCTCCCTCAACAATATGACACATATAGAAAGATCAAGGCCCACCATTTGAAGAGATCAATACCTATGTTAGTGAATGTGCTCCCTCGATGAGACTGAGTGTGGGCCACTTATTAGAGGAGCGACTGGGGTATCGCTGGATTATCTAGAGAAGTTCTTTCTTAACTAAGCATAGTGGTGAAGAGGATGCCTCTTCTCTTGATTTTCCCTAGCCATGCCTTGGGGAAAATATGGTGATGATTGGACCTCTATTGCTGGGAAAAAGGAGATGAACCTAGTAGAGTTGTACCTGATTTTGCGTATCTCTTGGACAGTGTCATTTGGGATGGGAAATCTAATATAATGTGTTCTCATTGTTTATGTGTTACCTTTTGAAACTTTGGTGATAATCCTGATGGGTAATTTAATGATGGGACCTTATGTTTCTTTATGGCTGAGATGAGTATATTTGGAAAACTTTGGTATATGTATGGGAATATACATGGGTAGAGATGATGGTGCATTTCCTTGTGTTTTTACAGTTATGTTTTACATTTGTTTTTTTGGGCTCCCCTACTGGGTATTATTTTACTCATCACTGCATGGGATTTTCCCGCATGTGTTATGTGTTATGAAGATGATCTGCGCTTTGACAAAGTCTAGGGAGGTCCATTATCATGAAGTGTTTAGTAAGAGTATATAGATGAGGCGTACTACTATGGCTTCCGGAAGCTACCCTCAACTACCCATTAGGAAGGGTTCTCAGCAGACACGTCTTAGAGACATGTGGTCTAACTATAATTATGTATTTATTTAGGTGGACTTGTATATTGTCCATGTTTTTCAAATAGTAAATTACACTATATTATTCTCTGGTCGCGGTTTCCTATGTGAATACATGCATCATTTACTTAGTGTTTACTTTTTTGTCATTGTGGGATTTGGTTGTGAATCTGCATTGGTACAGGTATATGGAAAAATCATCCCACTTGTAGGATAATGACTTCAACACTAGTATCCATCTTCTGGCCTTTGAGATGTGGGCTTGGGGTAATCACAACATATGCGTCGGGGGATGAGTCAAGACAAATGGGTATCATAGGAACTTTGGTTCCTCCCTCAGACCTATAGTTGTGAGTTTTGGGATGGGTTGTATAGAAATATTGTCAAGATGTCTCAAGATTGACTCTCTGGTTGGAGGTTCTAGTGCTGGTGTAGAGAATGATGTATCCATTCCATGGGAGTCTGATAACCTTCTTTTCTCGACTCATTACATTAAGAAATGGGTCACTAGAAAAATAATGATACATGAATCATATAGGAATTGTTTGTACATTCCATATTCATCACGAGTAGTCTCTCCAGATATACAATTTTATAAGTGGTTCATCATGACCCATATTAGGATGCCACCACATAGATTTATAATCAGGATTCTTGGGAGAGACAATGGGGATGGTTTGTCGATTGATGAGGCGTTAGTATTGGGACCAGTATATGAGAGAGCCATATCAGGGGGAGCACCAGTGATACCAGCATCGGTAGATTAGAAGTTGCTTCTAGTGCTACCTATAGATTATGCACATAGGCTGAGTGTAATTAAAATGTTCTAGAGGTATAGACCTCGCATGTTCATGTGTGATACTGACCCCCAGGTTAAATTGCATAGGCTTGAGCTGGTTACATGAGTATTCCACCTAGTGGGGATGCCTCTCGACTATTTGGTGATCTTGGACGCGAGCCGTATTCATGGCTCAATGGGGAGATGGTGGATCCTAACAATCATGATTTTCAAAAAGGTGACCCTTAACTGGATTGAGTTTGAAATCCTCTTCAGTGATTATTTCTTTCCAGCGACGTTACACACTTTGCATATAAAACAGTTGCTACACCTACAGCAGGGCAACATGACGTTAGTAGAGTACTCGGAGTGATTCATGGATCTGTCTCTCTACACTATGTATAGGGTGTGGGACCCATTATTTAGGGCCCAAACAATCAAGTAGGGACTATTATAGGAGATCATGGTGATAGTGATACCCCTTAGCATTCCGACTTATGTAGGTGTTCTAGATCCAACCCTAGTCATTGAGATATTTCTAGTGGAGGTTCATATGGATGTGACCTACAAAAGAATTCATGAGGTAGAGGTTTTAGCTAGAGCTAGAAGAGGATAGGCGATATGATCACTTTTTAGGAGGAATAACCATGTCTGAACACAGAGTGGAGAATATGTGGTTCAAGAGCATCTCCAAGGAGAGGATCAATAGCTAGAGAGTAGGTGTTACTCTTGGAATGGCTAGGGGCATCTCGATAAATATTTTCTTACCTATCATGTCACCAAGAGATAGACGAATTACGAGCCACCTTTGAAGAGACAATTCTTGGAGAAAGTATTTCTTCAAGAAGTAAGCTGAGGTAGAGGAGCTAGACAAGGAGAAGGTGGTGGATGAATGTTTGCAGCATCTGGACCACCACACCAGGGTGGCCCTCACTAGGACCAAAGAACCATACGATGGGTTTGAGGATAGCTACATGACGTCATATATTATGACCAAGAATCTATATGAGAGGTTTTGGGTATGATAAGCATCTTTTATTTTTTCGGCCATTTTAATAGACATCGGTGATAGTGGTTATCTTTTTATTGTGGGTTTTGTTTGTGGCTTCGTAGTTCTAGTTGGACCATTGACATAACCCCCATGCATAGAGACTCCTGCTGGTGTATTCACATAGATCAAACACTATGGTTGATAGTGTTATCTGACTCTTAATGGTGAAAGTTTTGGTTGAGATCTCTTAGTCATTGCATCGAGTCCTTACGACGTATTTTATTGTATGGACTATTATCCTTCATACAAAGATTGAAGTTATTAGAAAAAGTATTTTGTGTGTCCATAATGATGAAAAAATGTATTCCTTTATGGTGAATGGGAACCATAGGTAGCATGAAGTAGAGTCTCACATAGGGTCTTCCTTGAGATCGCTCCTTGGTGGATGTGTTCCTATTTTGGAAATTTTTATGGCAGATGGAGGTTGTAGATAGAGGGCCCTGTAATGCCTGAAATTCACTCATGGGAAGCCCTATTTCATTAATAAATACCCCTTCATGTTAAAAGTAAAAATTTAATTCATAAAACTTGTAGAAGATTTAACACAGTTCATCCAAGGGTGGATGTGAACTACGGGGTTCTATCTGTATATGTGTCAGCATAGCATGGAGGTGTCCCGTTGTACCCAATGACTGCAGATGGACTGTAGTTCATGGTGTGTTCCCACTTTTTGTTGTTAAGGAGTTATGTTACCATTATTTTATGATGCTGACTTAGATGAAGATGGACATTTGTGTGGTCGATCTCAGTCGTTCATTGATGTGTGTGCTTTTGACTAGCACTAGGAACCTTGGTGAACTCGGTTTTCGTCCTTGAGTGTTTCCTTTTTCTCTTTAGGGAAAAATTCATTTTGGTGAGTAGAATTTTTTACCCCATATATTTCATGAATTTATAACAATAAATTATTTGGGAAAATTATAATACATGGTGCTAAGATGGAATGTAATTCTGAGGCACAGTGTGCCCAAAATAAATCTTTGAATCAATTTTAGTTTTTAGTTACAAACATCTAGGAAGATCATTTTGAACATTAAAATAATTCAAATGGATTCTTAGATGAAAAATTCAAGTGCACCGTTTCATTAAAAACATTGAATTTACAATAGTCATGGCCTAACATAATTCTGTGTGAGCTATTATAAGATGGTAGTTTTTGGATGAGAGCATCATTATAATATTCCCAAGTAAAAATATTTTATGATGAAAACATTTTTCTTTTAAACCAACCTCCTTAAAAAATCTAGTGTTATCGCCATAACCCTAGATTTTCCCTAAGGTGGAGGAGTAGGTTCTCTTGTCGGTGATGAAAAATTGACAAATGCTGGTAGAACAAAGATCAATGTGGGGACACAACTTAAATCTATTTCATCAAATGTTCAAAACATTTGGTAGGAGTTTTTATTAAATTTATTTATTTCCATATTCGTGGTTTTAAATGATGAGCATGGGTCAACCCACGAATAAGTTGACCAACAGATCTCTTGTTCTAATGGGAGGGATTTATATTGGGTTTATATTTGGGAAATTATTCTATTCATGATATTATTATATTGGATTTTTTTTATTCCTTTTAATGTGAGTGGATCAATGACATGGAGAATAATGGTGCTTTTCATTCCTCAAAAGGGTTGATGCAGATTTCTTATCCAATTTTACCATGTGTTCATTGTGTTCTTCATGGTTTGACAAATTACCAGTCATTTTGCAACCGTTCATGCTGCAATGATCCAACATATTTAATCTGGAATGGATACGACATGACATATGTTTGATCATTATGATGAAGGATAGTTCAAGGCAGTTTGGGAGATACCACCAATCAAACTATTTCAATCATAAGGGATCAAAATTGAGATTTGAACACTATGAAATGAAGAACGTGGAAAAAGGAATTTAGAACACCCTTAAAAATGAAGAACGGACCATAGGAGACCATTCGATGGTATGTGGTGGAATCTTCCAGTGAGGCGGGACATGATGGTGGTGGTGGGGGTATGAGGTGGTGGAATTTCACATTGGTGGAGGTGGTGGTAGCCACGTTAGGTGACTTCCCGTATAAAGGAGCCATAGGTCTGGCCTCCTCATGAATTGGACATGCGGCAAGCACAGTGTCATGCTGGAAAACCTGGTATGCATGAGCGCACCGATGGACCATTGAGGTGGTTCCCAATGGCACTGTGTGGTACAAGATGGACATTGAAGAGCCATGTCTGGGCTGGATAAAATGACCCGCCATAGTGGGTCAGGCCGAGCCCAAGGGGCCAGGTCAGATGGGTCTCAGACCCAACCGTCCTCTGTTTTGCTAAATCAATTGTAACATTCAAGTAGTTATTCTGTTTGAAAATACATCTATGTTGTTGGAACCCATTAAATTAGACAATAATTTTGAGATACTCTAAGTGAGTTTTGAAGAAGTTGGATGATGACCTATTTCTTTGAAGAGTAGGCCCTCACCATAAAAGAAGGCTTTGAGAAGAGTTAGAGTAATAATCCTGAAGATATACATGGATGATTTCTCCAATGATGATGCAGGTCATAGGTATGTCTTATCCCTCTTCTTTGGTAGAGATGGGAATCCTGATACCATGGTTGTTGATTCATTTAATTTATGGTGTTTCCTCCAGGGGTGTTACTTCCCTGATGTATTAGGTTTCATTTCCTTGGAGTTGATCATGATGGAAGAGAGGATACTCTCATTTAGTTCTAGGGAATGGTGTTTGTATCATTGGAGTCTTTATTCACCTGATTTTCCAGGGTGTGGGTCCTCCTTATCCATTGTTTTCAAATATTCAGTACCCCTATCATGCTATGGAGTGTTCCCTCTAGCAAGGGGTAAGTACACTACTAATATAATAAGGTGTGGGTCCCCTATTATAAATATACTGATAGAGTCATTACTCCCCGAGTGCCAGGGTGTGGGTCCTCTAGTCACTGAGAAGTACTTCCCTATAGGGTAGGGTGATGATCCTTCATATACAAAGTATTAATCCACTATTATAACAGGGTGTGGGTCCTTAATGAGTAGTAATCTCTTTTTGGAACTAGGCAGTGGGTCCTAACTTATAGAGTTGTAATTCACCGTCTTTAATTAGAAATGGGGAGAGGGTCCCCCATAGGAATTGGAGATCCCTCAACAGTAGGACAAAACTATGAGGGCTGGACCCATCCATATGAAGAGATCGACACTGATGTAGTAGAATCTTCTCCCTTAAAGAGACTAAGGAGTGAGCCACTCCATATAGAAGCAACTTGGGTATCATAGGATAGTCTGGAGAACTACTCCCTAAACTGAGCGCAATGGAAAGGGATGGTCCTATTCACAAGGGTTTCTGTAGTCTTTCATTGGGCGCATGATAGTGATGAATGGACCAATAGAGCCAGTAAATGGATCTGAACCTAGTATAGATTTATGTGATGGTTTGAATCTCTCAAGTAGTGCCATCATGGGTGGACAAACATGTGGAGTGTGTTCTCTTGGTTAATTTGTTACATATCCAATCATGAGTGAGAATGTTGATGTTGTTTATAGGTCTCAGAACTTTTTTTTAGTGGATGTGATGTGAATATCTTGATGACCATGGAATATGTTTGGGTATATACCTGCATAGAGATAACTAGGCATTTCATTTTTGGTTTTCCCATGTGATTTACCTTTGTGGTTTTGGGGTACCCTACTGGGTATTTTTTTACTCAACCCAGCATGGTATTTTCTTGTACATACAATGTTTTGTGTAGATAAATGATTTATTGACGAATGCTAAGGAGGACCAGGGCCACGTGTGTTCAGTGATAGAAGATTCATGGTGCGTACTCCTAACACATCATGAAGCTACCCCCAAATACCCTTCAGGTAGGATTCTCGCTGACAAGGGGTCATACTTGTGTTATTTATTTCGTTTAGTGGGTTTTTATACTAGACTACTTTTCCACCATGTACTTTACTTTCTGTTGTTCTCTGGTTTTGTTTTCATAGTGATTTAATTCATCGATTACTTAGTGTTTAATTTTCATAATTATGGGATGGGTTTGTGAATCTACATGTTTTCATGTTATTAGTATATGTATCCCATTTGAAGGATAATGCATTCAGTGAAAGTCTACTACCACTGGACATTGAGATTCAGGATGGGGTAGTCATGGCATGGGCCCTATGGATGAGTAATGACAAAGTTCTCATATTTCAACTGTTATTAAGATACAATTCAGATGTCCCCAAATGATGTTCTTTATGGTTGGCCGTACAGATCAGCAGTACACTATATGGAGGTAATGTGTCCTAGTACTTTTGACTTATTATCATGTTGGAGACATCCAAGAAAAATTTAACTGATTCTAAAACATTTGTCTAAGGCACAAAGTAGACATATTTTGTATGATGATATAGATTGAAAACCAATTGATTTTACAGTTAGAAATCGTGTGTTCCATTGGTTGTTTCCTAGATTGGGTCACCATAGGATTTTAAGGTTGGGAATGTTGGAACCCATGTTTGTTGGACCATTAGAGATTCTAGATACAATCATGTTATTGGATTATATAATGGCTCTTCTATTGATATATAATGTTATGAATGATATTTTTAATCTGTCACGTCATCAATGGTATAACCAATACCTTCCTAATTTGATCAATAATGGGGATTCTGTTCTTTAGGATGATGCATCCTTTGAGGGGAATCAGATTTGATTTCTGGAATGAAGTGAGAATGTATTAAGGGTAAATATTGTGTCCATAATATGAGTTTTGTGGAAATATTTTCATGTTTAACAGGAAACTATGGAGAGGGAAGTAGATATGAAGTCTCCATGGTCCATCATTTTTACCGTGGAATCTTATAGTTTCGTGGGATTACATCTCAATAAAAATCAGTTATTTGGTCGGGATATTCTCACGTCTCATTATTTTTCTAGGTATATTAAATTTTAAGTTTTACCATTATTTTTGTTTGTAAAGGGTATGATTTTTTGGATCAATTTTGTGGTGTACATATCTTTTTTGTATATTTTTTGGGATGAAAAACAATCCTATGAAAATTTATAGACTGTAAAATCATATTACACAACATGTTACATTTTAATATGGATAAAAATAAACAACAGTGATAGGTTATTTGGAATAAACCATTAAAATGAATTGCATGAAATGTAATGGAATTAAAAACAATGTAATTCCCTAATCATAATATTAGAAGTTCCATGTGTTTAATTTTGGTAATTTTATTCTGGAATCCTTTCTCATCTAGATCATAAAGAGAATATCTAAAAATTTGGGGTGAGTTCTTCATCTCTGATCACTACAGATTGGTGATATATAATTAGTAAGCCCTTTTTTCATTGGTATATTTCTATCATCATTAATTAATTGAAGCAGTTGAGTCTTTTACCGTGCTATGAAATGTTGTGTTATCTCAATCCTAGTTTTTATTCCCATTTATCATTTGAATTTTCTACTATGAAATTATACATCCACTGAGGGTTATGTTTTGGTTTAAATCCATCGATGTCCCGGAGGATCATAGTCTATTATTCAACTACCAATGTCTTCAATTTAATTTTGTGTACGTAAAGTTGATATATCTGTTTCACTTTAAGAAAATTCATCTTGAATTGAGATAATTAAATTGTAAAAACAATTAATTAAATGCTTATATAGTATATATAATAATAGGTTTATGGAATTGTTCAATGGATGGGTGTGAATAATTAATTGGATAATAAAATATTGAATTGATGATTGATAGAAAGTAAGACATTATTTTTTTTAACCATGAAGGGTTAATTAATTATTAGAATAAATGATTTAAAATGTTTGAACTATGAATTGATCATATTATTATATTTTATTAAATTTATGAACCATGTTTTTTAAATAAATAAAATGGTATACCATGATTTAAAAAATTGTTGATATGGTTACTGATAATTAACCGTGTTAAATGTGAAATATGTGATATGTGGGATTGATCGATATATGGGGTGTTGGATAAGGAATGTTGCATCAAAATTCCATAGGGGTGCTAGATAACGAATTGTAGAGCCAAATGTATGCTTATGAATAATAACAGTGGATCATAGATTTACTCTTCTAATAACTATAAGTGATGGACTGATAAATGATGTTTGGGACATGAAATGATGCCTAGAAATCCCCTGGGGTTCTATACATGTCACGTTGTGACCAAAATGATTTCATTGGAAATTCCTTCCATGTTGAGGATATATTAAATTGAAATGAAGTGATCAATGAAAACCCATTCGTTATGTGATATATCAAATCTTTTAGGGGTTTTAAGATTCTAGAAGGGGCGATTCAGGTATTGAGTGTTTAGGTGTCCTAATAACCATGATTAAATTTTGTGGTTATCTAATGAATAATCAATTTCGATAACAATTTACATTTTTAAAATTTATGTTTTCAACAACTGCATACATGTTTGTAGACAGAATATTGTATTATAAATAATTAGTCATGGCCAACTGAATTGTAATCACACCCAACATGGGCTTTCTATTCAGTACATGAATAGGATTCATGTTTTGAGTCTATAATAAGGGAAAGAGACCAATTTTAGATAAGAGATTTGGGATAGATCATGGATGAGGGAACTAGACATGGTGTTGGACCCTCATGGGAGTTTTCTATTAGTCTATATTTTGGTGTTCTCATATTAACACTTGAAGGATATATGACATGACATGTCTGCTATTTTGGATTGAATATTGTATCACTAATTTGGCCATCATGTAAAATTGTTATAATTATGGTTATTGTTACTGTCATTTGGTTATTTTTTTATTCCTAATGTTTTTTTGGGTTTATAATGAGGGTTTAGTCTCCCCATGTTTTATATTTGACCCTTATTAGTAGTAATAATCAAATAGAAATATCACGATGCATGCTTTATTTCATGTATTGAACCAGATCGGGGTATCGATATATGGATCCTTGGTTTGGAAGTTTCATAGAGGGAGCTTTGAGCACCACCTACTATGTTCCTGAGATATTAGTTTATATATAAATAGATTAAAATCAAATAGAGCTCAAATATCGAGCAAATAATGGAGAATATTATTAGATATTGGAAAAATTAATGCCTCTAGATACAAATATATTCATATGTTAAGAGGATAGAAAATCTATCATAGGGAGAATCATGAATAGGGTTCACATAATGTACTAAAAAACATAGTGTCGTAATAGTTAAAAAATAATTTTGATTTTAACCATTATAATTCTAAATTCCATCCACACACTAGTTTAATAGATATTCTTCGTGATTTCTTATACAAATTTTGGTGTTTTGAATGGAGGTATCAAACTGATATAAATCATTTTTACAAGCCGTAGTTCTTATGTAATTTTTTATCTAAGGATATAAATTTCTACTTGAGAGTAATTATAATATAACATTAATCCTTTTGATGAGATCAAAATTTAGAAATTATTACCTTTTCTTTAATTCTATTATAGAATAGTTTGAGAATAATATTTCTTAAATCAATGTGTGGATAAGTAATATTAATTCCTCAAATTAGCTTTTGGAATATTAAATACTAAAATTATTATGGGAACCAGTGGTAGAACTTTTTCTATTGATCATCATATTGGTAGATCATCCTAGTAGTAGATAATTCTAATCGAAGCATCACTAAATGGTATCACAAATTTGTGGTAGATCATCCCAATGGTAGAACAACCTATCGTTAGTAGATCTACCATGGGGTAGATATTTAAATTTGTAGATCTAAATTTTGGGTAGATATTTCTTGTGGCATATCTATTTTGTAGTACATATATTCACCAGAAAATCTATTGATAATTAAATTTTTTTAGTGGTAGATATAATTTTAGATTTCTAAGGTAGTGGATGTTTCTAATAAAAGATCTAATGATATAATAACATAATAGATTTTAGATCCATTTTAATAATAGTATATCATCACATAGTCTATTTTTTTATAAAAATTTCATGATAAAATATTTACTATCATAAGATTTCAATAATTTTAGAAATATAAAAAATGATTTTTTATCATTAAAATAATTACGTTCTGATTGTTTCTCTATTTATTATGACCATAATTCATGTAATTTAAATCCATTTATATAAAAATAGATACTGAGATATGTGTTGATGAATATGAATAATTATCTTGCTATAATTTTATAGTAGCATTGTGATACACATTTTTAATCATAATTGGATGATAATAACTATCTTAAATGATTTCATGTACATTCCCTCTCTTCAAATCATAAAAAAATGAAATAATAAAAACGATATAAAAATAAAGAACATAAAACTATAATTATATATATGGTGTCAAATGACACATGAAAACAAGTAATAAAAGAATAATAAATTATTTATAATAATTTATATGGATTTTGAACCACTTACTGCTTTATAAGAATAATGAACCACTAGATCCATTCATTTTCTAGTAACTGGAGGAGAATAGGTGGTGGTAGAGGGTGTATGAATATGTGGAAGATGTTCGTTGATCATGAAATTCATGGGACATCGAACATCCTCATTTGGAGTCATGGTAAAATGATGTAATTATATAATATGTGATGCTGAGAAGGTGACGATGTGATATTAGATACTCGTATAACCTAAGGATCTAATATTTTTTGTTCCAATGTTAAAAATCTATTTCCTCAACTGAACCAAATATGCGATAATTTTCATATAACACGCCATTTCATTGAATAAACCTTCTTCTATTCCATCAAAAGCATTATCATTTTTTCAAAAACATAGATTTGATACAGTTGATCTTTGAAATGCTTGTACATATTAGGAATCATATATTCTCAATATGAATCCAAAAATGATAATATAGCTCATTAATTATACAAATCATACATATTTATTATCAAATTTCATTATTGATAGTCTATCTTCAAACACGAATAAATTTACAATGGTATACATATGATCATAATGTACTGTTATCAGAAGAAGCTCCTCTTGATGATTTGTATAAATATCGCCCATGACAGAATTCATTACCACACTAACAATAGAACAAATCGCACCTATATCACTTCATGATGTTATTGGATGTGGAGAAAAAGAAGTGGAAGTACCTTTTGTGGTAAATGACTCAAATATTTTCAAAATTGATAATTTGGTATTGGCAAGGATCCCTCTCATATCCTATAGATGTATCTAGTCTCTTGCATCTGATCAGTCAACCAATTGTTCAGAATTTCCATTTCATTCGTTTTTTAATTTGTCTCAGATTAGATATGAGATTAAAATAAATCAAACAACCTGATTGTATTAGTTTGGGTTATTTTAGTGCTTTGAGGAGGTTTGGATTTTGGGCATTACAAGTATATCACATGACAATAAAACTCTAAAAGCATCAGAATTAAATTAGGTCATATATCCATGAAGAAATATAAAGAAAATTAAGATGATATGGAATCCTGTGTTGGCTAGAAAATACAGTCTCCCCGTGTCCAGAATTAGCAACAGGAAAACTGAAAGACTAGAAATTTTTATTTTCTTGTCTCGTCATCCTTTACAATTATAGTTATCTTTGGATCAATTTTATAATTGTAGATGTAAATTACCCTATTATCAATGGGACATCCATTTTAATCATTATAATTAGCTTCGTCCTCTAATTATAAATAGTAAATAACTATTTAATCATATATAATGGATTTCTCCCCATAGCATGGTCTCTATCTCATGTCTTTCATTGGAAACATCCTCATCATGAATCTCAAAAGGATGAACATCATCACCAACTCCATTATTGTTATCATTTATGAATTCAAAAACATCTCTTTATCTATCAAAAATAATTTTTATTAGAATTATTTTTATTCATCACTTTAGAATCATCAGAATTATCACCTTCACGGAGTAGACATTACCGTTAAGGACTGGAAAGGGATGAACTAGAAGCTCCCTATGAAACATAAGGTCTTCTGACCTAATCAGGGTTACATCATTACTATACTAAAATAACAACTAAATATTCTTCAATATCTCTAGTTTCATCTATTTCAACATTTTCTTGAACACCCTCATCATATAAATACACTACAACATTATGTGTCTCCATGAAATTCTCAAACATATATCTTGGTTGTGAAGGGTGCTATGCTGGGTTGAAATTATCATAAATCATTTCATTATCATCCATCCATTTCCTCATCATGAGTGTAACATCCCAAGTAAGTAATTAATAATAGATATTTTTATCTATGTCTATTAATGAATTAGATACTGTTTTAGAGGCTTAAAATGAAAATAAATCCAATCTTAACCATGGAATACACTAATATTCTTAAAAGATTGTTTTACTGCCTTTTGATGGCAAACCATTTTTAAATCAATATTTTGACAATTTTATAATCAATATTTGTCAAAATAAACATATTCATTATGATTGGGACATTGAATTTTACATTGGATAAATTTTTGGTATTTTTCTGACAATGTTCAATTTTTAATAAATAGTGAAAAATACTGCATTTTACATCAAAACTGCTTCTTAATATAATTTATTTATATGATTGTATTATCTTTTGAATTGGTCTTAATGTTTAATCTGAATATATTTTTACCATTTAATCCAACGGTGGTCATTGGAATCAATTTCACTTTGAAATTAGACTTAAACTAGTGTCAATTTTTTGATACTTATTGTTTTATAAAAACACGCTATTTGCTCTGACAGCGGGAATTAATTATTAAATTAATTAATGTGGCTTATATGTTTTTAATTTTGTAAAATAGACTTCATTTTTGAATTCGGAATATCAAATATAGCTTAGGGTGAAGTTTTGGTAATTTTCTGAAAAACTTCAATTTTTGATGAATAGTGAAACCACTAAGTGGTAATTATAAAAACTAATTTTCCGTTTAAATGAAATTTTGCCATCATTGTGTTTTGAATTTCAAAAATCCGACATAAATGGTTTTCATTAAGAAGTAAAATGTGGTTCAATGAGATTAAAATAATTTTTTGGTGAATAGAAACTTATTAAGTTTTTAATCGTGATTAGTGGTAATTAGTGTAGTTTAAGGTAAAAATAATGTTTTAATAGTATGAGATGAGAATTAAACATGTCCTAACCTCATTGGTTGTATAATGGCCGACCAAGACAAGCCATGGGTTAACTTGGGGACCCCATGGATCCACTTGTTTGGGAAATGACAGAAATAACTTTTTATTTAATGTAAAAGTAAAAATGACACAAACATAATATGTTTTACAAAAACAATGTTTAAATGGGGCTATAAAGATCATATTTTTGATTATAAATAGTCATTGGAAAGATAAAAAGATTTCCTACATCATATTATTTTTTTTATAATTTTTAGACTTTAAATAAATTAAATTATTTATGATATCATGACGATGCCGCGATGACCTCATTATTTAATGATTTAAATAAAATTGAAATATAATGTAAAATCTAAAACCTAAACATGGCCAAAACCAATTGAATGTGTGTATTTCTAAACCTTATCACCTTATCCTCGAATTATATCAAAGTGGGACCTTTTGAAATCGAAAATCATTTAAAATAAATTAACTTAACTTTACTTTCCAAGAGTGCCCCTCCTCTCCTCTTATAAAAGGCCCCCACCTCTACCTCCTTACCCACACTCCCAAAGCCTTTGGCTCGTCCAAACCCTGACCATTTTGTCTCTCCACATCCCTATACTAATCCTAGAGGATTCCCTTTGGGCATAATTCTTTCAAAGGAAGCATTTTGGCTCAAATAAAAAGGAGTTACACTTTTAAAGGTAATTCATTCTCTCATGTTCATTTGTTTTATTTTGCTTCTCCAACCCCCTAAACTCTTTTTATTTACTTCTTTTGTAACAAAACCAGTATATTCAATATACTAGTATGTTTTTATAAGATTTATTCAAGCTACACTCTCACACAACTACATCAAATGGTTAAAGAACACACGGTTTCCGTGGATGGCGAAATTCTGCCTCCCGAAATGATGATTGTTCAATACTAATTTAACAACTTCAAAGGTGGCCATTATGATGTCACTATTTTTATATATGATATATAATATGTTTATTCTTTCCTTAAGCTTATGTATTTTTCATTTATGGAATACCATTATTGTTTCCATTATGGGTGAACACGATATCTTCATTTTAGGAAGTGCGGACTACCGCCCCCTGAAAGTGATTTGATTCGTTAATACCATATGTGGGATGTGTAAAGGATAAAGTTAATGATATTATAAATGTTATTATACTGGAATTATAATATACTCTTATATCATTATGACTCCATTCCAGAAAATACGAAATAGAAATGGATGTAGCGTTCATGCGTACGTACGGCTTACCGTCTCCATGAACGGTGCATTTCATTTCTTACCTCTAAATGTGATGTAATATTATAAATACATGTATATGCTGAATATATATGATGTATATGTTATCCAAATCATTAATATCATTCTTGATATAACGAACCTTTGACCAAATTAACAACATGTAAGTGTAAGAATTCTATTTTTGACTTAAGAACCAAATATCGAAAAAATGAACATTATTAACTTAAATGATTACATGATGTTCATAACATGGTATAAAAGGAATAATGACCTTGAAAAAGGTTCTTAAACAAGTATAAATTATGTGAAGTTTATTATTCAGGACATTAAAGAACGATCGAGTCAATTCGGACCCGAGGTATGGGACTTCGTCTCAATCTCCTTTCATTGAGGCAAATTTTGTTTTATACACAACCTTCTTTTATATGGTGTATAAACCCCTTTGACTTTTACGTTTATTCAAAAGGAATCTTTTTTTATACGAACCGTTTACTAGACGAAAAAAGGAATGTTTTTATCGTACGTATGCAGCGACAACAACTTCTCCGCCGTCGTAATCGTTATTTGAGTTTCGGCTTCCTCTACAAGCCATACCTTCTTTTTAAAAGAAAAATAAATACCATGTTTTACTTTTCTTTTATTTTGGTATCGAAAATGGTTTTCATAATGTTTTTATATCAATGTGTTGTATTGATATCTTGTGATTGAAAGGGGGGAATGTTATGTTACTTTTATGCATGTTTTATGTGATATGATTATGTTGAGGTTCTTGGGCATTATTATGAAAACGGGTGGTTCCGTGATATACTAAGGGCGGGTGAGCCCGATATAGCTCTCCAATGCATTGGGTAACGCGAAGGAGTGAAATTTTAAGGTTTCCTTGAATAGATTTTAGGGAATATACTGTGATGGGTATTCCAAACGTAACCAAGAGGGCTACTCCCTACGTAAGAATGTTATGAATGCCTCAAGTTACCTTTATGTCTTATGATTTCTATGATTTATTCATGATTTGATGAGGTATGTTAAAGTACATATGTTTTATGGGTAAAGTATGCTTTCATTCTTACGTATATATGTACCCATGTTTCCTTTCAATATTTTTATATCCCTTACTGAGCTTTTTATGCTCATCCCAAGTTTTTTTGAAATGTTTTTCACAGGACAAGGGAAAGGTACATGATATGATGATAGTGTCAAGGAAGTGTCAAGAAATAATCCTTGTTTTTTTAAATGTGTTTCCATTGATGGGAATGAAGAATACTATCTTTATGTAACCACTTTGTTTATAGGTGGAATGTAATGCAAGTTTTATGATCTAATTCTCTAAACCTCTAAATCCGAAAAGATCCTCAATGTGTAATCTTGTAATAACTCAAGATTAAGTAAGGTTTAAGGCTGGGGCCTTATAGTTAGTATCAGAGGTCGGTTTAGATAACTTTAGGAGTTTGAATTCTATTAAATGATTATCCAATTTTTTTTGAAAAGATATAGCATTTGAAGATTACCATGTTGCTTCATCTAAGACATGTTTGTTCAGAATGGTTTTCTGTAGAGGAAATAGGGAAGTAGTGATAGGAAGGAATAAAGAAGGAAATAACCTTCCGAATCAGCATCCTGAGATGGTCAGAATTGGAACTGAACAGTTTGGTGCAGTAATGGCGTAGTTGACTCAAGCGATAAATGGTGGTGGTATCCATACACGAGATCAGCCAGATCAACCGCAGAGGAACGTGTCAGTGGTGGAACATTTCATGAGGCAACATCCCCCATCATTCAGAGTATCATCTGACCCTGTGCTAGCTGAAGGATGGATTAAAGAACTGGAGAATATTTTTGATGTCATGGGGTGTTCAGACAATCAAAAGGTTAGTCTTTCTATTTATCGTTTGGAGGGTGAAGCAGATCAGTGGTGGTCGATGGTTAAAAATATCAGGGACGCTGATGAGATTGATGCTCTCGACTAGAATTAATTCAAAGATATGTTTCTTGAGAAGTATTTTCCTAAGGCTGTTCAACTTAGGATGGAAAAGAAATTCTTGGAATTGAGGCAAGAGGAAGACTCAGTGGCTGCCTATGAAGAAAGGTTCACTCGATTGGCAAGGTATGCTCCAAATTTTATCCGAGACCTTGATAGTAAAATCAATCATTTTTACTCAGGATTAAAGACAAAATATCGAAGGGCATTAGCTTATCGTGAGTTTAAAAGTTATGAAAAGATTGTTCGATGTGCTGAGAATGTGGAAATGCAGTTTGCCGATGATCAAGTGTTCTATAACAACCAATAGAAGAAGAGACCGAGGTGGCAGGAGAAAGGTAAGAATTCTTCAAAAAAGTCTGATGGTAAGAAAACTAAGTTTCCAGTTTGTGATAAATGTGGAAAAAGGCATGCTGTGGAATGGCTTCTGAATTCTGGAAAGTGCTACCGATGTGGTAATATGGGACATAAGGCTCGTGATTGCACTGAAAAGGATCAAGGTGAAGGTAAGACCAAATTTGATTTACAGTTAGTGAAATTTTTTAGGTGCAATGAGATGGGTCACTATGAAAATGAGTGTCCGAAAAAGAGCTTGAGTGATGGGAAACAATTAGACTACAAGCAGAAAGGGGTGGTGAAATCCTTTGCAACTACTTCAGTAGATGTCGGGCCATCAAATGAAGTTGTATCAGGTACTTTGTTTGTTTTTTCAGATTATGCCAATGTGTTGTTTGATTCGGCGTCTACCCATTCTTTCATCTCTAAAACCTTTTCTAGTAAAATGGGAATACCATCTCAAGAAATGAATCCTGAACTTTTGGTAAAAACTCCTCGGGGGAATGTTGAGGCAAAAAGAATTTATAAGAATCTTCCTATCCTTATCTGTGGAAACAACATACTTTCAAACCTTATTGTTCTACCTCTAGTAGAGTTTGATGTTATCCTGGGTATGGATTGGCTCTCTATTTACCATGCTAAGATTGATTGTAGAGCTAAAGAAGTTTCTTTTCAGAAAGAATTTCATTTTGTGTACAAGAATGAACCCTTACTATTGATAACTTATCAAGAGGCCGAGAAACTTGTAAAATATGGAAATGAATGTTACCTTGCACACATCGTTGAAAATAAAGGAACTGTTCAGATTAATGATGTGCCAGTGGTAAATGAGTATCCTGATGTTTTTCTTGATGAGTTGCCTGGAATAATACTAGATCAGGAAGTTGAGTTTACTGTTGACTTAGTTCTTAATGCTAATCCAATTTCAAAACCCCCTTATCGAATGGCTCAAATTGAACTTTTAGAGTTAAAGGAGAAATTGCAAGATTTATTAGAGAAAGGTTTTATTCGACCTAGCACATCACCTCGGGGTGCTCCTATTTTATTTGTTAAAAAGAAAGATGGTTATATGAGACTTTTCATTGATTATAGAGCCTTGAATAACATCACTATTAAGAACAAATATCCTTTGCCTCATATCGATGATTTGTTTGATCAGCTCCAGGGAGTTTAGTTTTTTTCAAATATTGACTTGAGATCGGGGTACCATCAGCTGAAGGTAAAGGAGGCAGATATTCCGAGGACCACGTTCCGTACGAGATATGGCCATTATGATTTTCTAGTAATGCCTTTTGGGCTAACCAATGCACCTGCTGTATTCATGGACTTAATGAATAGAATTTTCCATGAGTTCTTGGATAAGTTTGTGGTGGTTTTCATTGATGATATTTTGGTGTTTTTAAAAAATAAAGAGGAGAATGAAAGACATTTAAGGGTTATATTGCAAACCTTAAAAGAAAAGAAATTGTATGGGAAATTTAGCAAGTGTGAGTTTTGGTTGCAACAAATTTCCTTCCTTGGTCACATTGTTTCTAAAGATGGGATAACTGTTGATCCTGCAAAAACAAAAGTTGTGGAAGACTGGCCAAGACCCACAAATGTAACTAAGATTCGTAGCTTCCTTGGTTTGGCAGGCTATTACCGATGGTTTGTTAGAAATTTTTCACGGTTATCTAGTCCAATGACTAAGCTAACTCGGAAGGGTGTTAAGTTTATCTGGACAAAAGAATGTGATGATTGTTTTCAGGAATTGAAAAGAAGATTGGTGAATGCTCCAGTTTGGGCACTACCTTCCAGGAATGGTGAGTTTGTTATCTACAGCGATGCTTCATTGAAAGGACTTGGTTGCGTCCTAATGCAGAATGATCAGGTAATTGCTTATTCATCACGACATTTGAAAACTCATGAGGTAAATTACCCTACACATGATTTGGAATTAGCTGCTGTTGTTTTTGCTTTAAAAATTTGGAGGCATCATTTGTATGGAGTAAAGTGTGAAATATATACCGATCACAAAAGTTTAAAGTATATATTCACTCAGAAAGAATTGAACATGAGACAAAGGAGATGGCTAGAATTAATCAAGGATTATGATTGTACAATTCATTACCATCCGGGAAAAGCAGATAATGTGGCTGATGCTTTGAGTCGAAAAAGTAATGATTCATTAGCAATGTTGTGTTTGGAACGTGATCCTTTGGTTAAGGATTTGATGAACTTTGGCATAGAAGTTGTTGGTGCAGGAAGTTCTTCTGTTTTGTTTCAGGTATCAGTGAGATCATCTCTATCAGATAGAATCAAGCAAGCACAAAAGCAAGACAGTGAGTTGCAGAAAAAGGTAGAGCTGGTTCAGAAAGGTAAGTTTCCTGAATTCAACATTGATAATTATTGTGTTTTGAGATTTGGGAAGAGATTGTGTGTGCCTTGTGATTCACAGTTGAAGAGAGAGTTGTTATGTGAAGCTCATAGTTCACCGTTTTCAGTTCATCTAGGCAGTACTAAGATGTATAGAGATCTGCAGGAGTATTACTGGTGGGATGGAATGAAAAGACATATTGCTGACATTACTATGAAGTGTTTGACTTGTCAAGAGGTTAAAGCAGAGCGGAAGTTACCGAAAGGGATGTTTCAGCCATTACTAGTGCCAGAGTGGAAATGGGAGAATATATCCATGGACTTTGTTGTGGGATTACCAAAGACATCTCGAGGTAATAATGCAATCTGGGTTATTGTTGATCGCTTGACTAAATCTGCTCATTTCCTTGCTATACGAGATACTTTTCCCTAGATCAACTTTCCCGTTTGTATCTTAAAGAGATAGCCAGGTTACATGGAGTTCCCCTCTCCATTTTATCTGATCGTGATCCCAGGTTCACTTCTAACTTTTGGAATGGCCTTCAGAAGTCATTGGGTACTGACTTAAATTTTAGTATAGCTTTTCATCCTCAATCAGATGGGCAGTCAGAACGAACAATTCAGACATTGGAAGATATGCTACGAGCTTGTTCTATGGATTATCAGGGAAGTTGGGACCAACATCATTCTTTGGTTGAATTTTCATATAATAACAGTTTTCATTCCAGTATACAGATGGCACCATTTCAGGCATTATATGGGAAGCGGTGTCAAACTCCAGCTTTCTGGGATGAAGTGGGTGAAAGGAAGTTGATGGGACCAGAATTGGTAGAAGAGATGGCAGAAAAAGTTCAGCTAATTCAGAAGCACATGAGAACAGCTCAGAGCAGGCAGAAGAGTTATCCAGATAACCGGAGGAAGGATCTATCTTTAGAGGTAGGTGATCATGTTTTTCTCAAGGTTTCTCCTTGGAAAAGTGTGATGAGATTTGGTAAGAAAGGAAAGCTGAGTCCAAGTTTTATTGGACCATATGAAATTTTGGAGAGAGTTGGATCAGTTGCATATCGGGTGGCTTTACCTCTGAGTTTATCTCAGGTACACAATGTTTTTCATGTTTCGATGTTGAGGAAGTATATGCCAGATCCATCTCATGTTTTGAGTCTTGAGGTAGTTCAGCTGGAGGAGAACCTATCTTATGAAGATCAACCAGTCCAGATTCTTGATCGAAGAGAGAAAGTGTTGCGAAATAAGGTAATTCACCAGGTAAAGGTTTTGTGAAAAAACCATGTGGTTGAAGAGGCAACATGGGAATCTGAAAATTTTATGAGGGATAAATACCTCCACTTATTTCGATAAGTAAATAAATTGCGGGGACACAATTTTCTAAAGGGTGGAAGGATGTAACATCCCAAGTTAGTAATTAATAATAGATATTTTTATCTATGTCTATTAATGAATTAGATAGTTTTTAGAGGCTTAAAATGAAAATAAATCCAATCTTAAGCATGGAATACACTAATATTCTTAAAAGATTGTTTTACTGCCTTTGGATGGCAAACCCTTTTTAAATTAATCTTTTGACAATTTTATAATCTATATTTGTCAAAATAAACATATTCATTATGATTGGGACATTGAATTTTACATTGGATAAATTTTTGGTATTTTTCGGACAATGTTCATTTTTTAATAAATAGTGAAAAATACTGCATTTTACATCAAAACTGCTTCTTAATCTAATTTATTTATATGATTAGATTATCTTTTGAATTGGTATTAATGTGTAATATGAATATATTTTTACCATTTAATCCAATGGTGGTCATTGAATCAATTTCACTTTGAAATTAGACTTAAACTGGTGTCAATCTTTTGATACTTATTGTTTTATAAAAACACGCTATTTGCTCTGACAGCGGGAATTAATTATTAAAATAATTAATGTGACTTATATGTTTTGAATTTTATAAAATAGACTTCATTTTTTAATTCATAATATCAAATATATCTTAGGGTGAATTTTTGGTAATTTTCTGAAAAACTTCAATTTTTGATGAATTGTGAAACCACTAAGTGGTACTTATAAAAACTGATTTTCCATTTAAATGAAATTTTGCCATCATTGTGTTTTGAATTTCAAAAATCCGACATACATGGTTGTCATTAAGAAGTAAAATGTGGTTCAATGAGATTAAAATAATTTTTTGGTGAATAGTAACTTATTAAGTTTTTAATCGCGATTAGTGGTAATTAGTGTAGTTTAAGGTAAAAAAAATGTTTTAATAGTATGCGATGAGCTTGACACATGTCCTACCCTCATTGGTTGTGTCATGGCCGACCAAGACAATCCATGGGTCAACTTGGGGACCCCATGGATCTACTTTGGTTGGGAAATGACATAAATAACTTTTTATTTAATGTAAAAGTAAAAATGACACAAACATAATATGTTTTACGAAAACAATTTTTACATGGGGTTATAAAAATCATAATTTTTATTATAAATAGTAATTGGAAAGCTAAAAAGATTTCCTACATCATAGTATTTTGTTTAATAATTTTTAGACTTTAAATAAATTAAATTATTTATGACATCATGATGATGCAGCGATGACCTCATTATTTAATGATTTAAATAAAATGGAAAGATAATGTAAAATCTAAAACCTAAACATGGAAAAAACCAATTGGATGAGTGGATTTAGAAGCCTTATTACATTATCCTAGAATTATATCAATGTGGGACCTTTTGAATCCGAAAATCATTTTAAAACAAAGTAACTTTACTTTACTTTCCAAGAGTGCCCCTCCTCTCCTCTTATAAAAGGCCCCCACCTCTACCTCCTTACCCACACTCCCAAAGACTTTGGCTCGGCCAACCCCTGCCCATTTTGTCTCTCCACATCCCTCTCCTCATCCTAGAGGATTCCCTTTGGGAATAATCCTTTCAAAGGAAGCCTTTAGGCTCAAATAAAAAGGAGTTACACTTTTAAAGGTAATTCATTCTCTCATGTTCATTTGTTTTATTTTGCTTCTCCAACCACCTAAACTCGTTTTATTTACTTCTTTTGTAACAACACCAGTATCTTCAATATACTAGGATGTTGTTATAAGATTTATTCGAGCTACAATCTCACACAACTACATCAAATGGTTAAAGAACATACGGTTTCCGTGGATGGTGAAATTCTGCATCCTGAAACGATGATTGTTCAATACTCATTTAACACCTTCAAAGGTGGAAATTATGATGTCTCTATTTTTATATATGATATATAATATGTTTATTCTTTACGTAAGCTTCTGTATTTTTCATTTATGGCATACCATTATTGTTTCCATTATGTGTGAACACGATATCTTTATTTTAGGAAGTGCGGACTACCGCCCCCTGAAAGTGATTTGATTTGTTAATACCATATGTGGGATGTGTAAATGATAAATTTAATGATATTATAAATTTTATTATACTGGAATTATAATATACTTTTATATAATTATGACTCCATTCCAGAAAATACGAAATAGAAATGGAAGTAGCGTTCATGCGTACGTACGGCTTACCGTCTCCATGAACGGTGCATTTCATTTATTACCTCTAAATGTGATGTAATATTATAAATACATGTATATGATGAATATATATGATGTATATGTTATCCAAATAATTAATATCATTCTGGATATAACGAACCTTTGACCAAATTAACAACATGTAAGTGTAAGAAGTCTATTTTTGACTTAAGAACCAAATACCGACAAAATGAACATTATTAACTTAAATGATTACATGATGTTCATAACATGGTATAAAAGGAATAATGAACTTGAAAAAGGTTCTTAAACAAGTAGAAATTAACTCAAGTTTATTATTTAGGACATTAAAGAACAATCGAGTCAATTCGGACCCGAGGTATGGGACTTCATCTCAATCTCCTTTCATTGAGGCAAATTTTGTTTTATACAAAACCTTCTTTTATACGGTGTATAAACCCCTTTGACTTTTACGTTTATTCAAAAGGAATCTTTTTTTTATACAAAGTGTTTACTAAATGAAAAAAGTGAATATTTTTGTCGTACGTATGCGGCGACAATGACTTCTCCGCCGTCGTGACTGTTATTTGAGTTTCGGCTTCCTCTACAAGCCATACCTTCTTTTTAAAAGAAAAATAAATACCATGTTTTGCTTTTCTTTTATTTTGGTATCGAAAATGGTTTTCATAATGTTTTTATATCAATGTTTTGTATTGATATCTTGTGATTGAAAGGTGGGAATGATATGTTTCCTTTATGCATGTTTTATGTGATATGATTATGTTGAGGTTCTTGGGAATTATTATGAAAACGTGTGGTTCCGTGATAAACTAAGGGCGGGTGAGCCCGATATAGCTCTCCAATGCATTGGGTAACGCGAAGGAGTGAAATGTTAAGGTTTATCCGAAGAGATTTTAGGGAATATACTGTGATGGGTATTCCAAACATAACCAAGAGGGTTACTCCCTACGTAAGAATGTTATGAATGCCTCAAGTTTCCTTTATGTCTTATGATTTCTATGATTTATTCATGATTTGATGAGGTATGTTAAAGTGAATATGTTTTATGGGTAAAGTATGATTTCATTCTTATGTATATATGTACCCATGTTTCCTTTCCATATTTTTATATCCCTTACTGAGCTTTTTATGCTCATCCCAAGATTTTTTGAAATGTTTTTCACAGGTCAAGGGAAAGGTACATGATATGATGATAGTGTCAAGGTAGTGTCAGGAAATAATCCATGTTTTTTTAAATTTGTTTCCATTTATGGGAATGAAGAATACTATCATTATGTAACAACTTTGTTTATAGGTGGAATGTAATGCAAGTTTTATGATCAAATTCTCTAAAACTCTAAACCCGAAAAGATCCTCAATGTGTAATCTGGTAATAACTCAAGATTAAGTAAGGTTTAAGGCTGGTTCCTTATAATGAAAATCTATTTTAAAATCATTATAATATAGGTAAACATAAATAAATAGAATCCACGACATTTTATTACAACCACATCAACTTCTAGAAATTGAAAATTTCAATCCAATATAGTGAAAATCAACATCGGGTAGATCAATGAATTATATCTATATGATTAATTTCAAATTACAATCATATGGATTGTGAGATATATGAAAAAGATTAAATGATAATCACTTTTTAAATGAAATAATATAAATCCATCATAGATCACAATGGTTTAATATTCCACCTTCCTAGGTAAAATAATTTGTTAGATATATTTAATCAAAAGACTATACTCCACATAAAGCTATATAGTTGTATCCCATCAAATAGTATAATTTATATTTTCCCACAATATTAATTCCTAATACATGAATAAAATGATGTTTATATATATAGATCCAGATAAATAATCATATATACAATTACGAGATTCTTTGTGTCAAATTGCTCATTGTTTTAGTGAAATGAAAAAAACTATATAATAAAAAACAATCGTAATAACATATTCAAATTTACTATAACTCTTCATTTTATACTACTAAAAGTTGTGAAACAACTACTGATATAATATAAAATCATTCCTTGAAAACTATTCAATCTATACTTGCTTTTGGATCACATTTAGCACAACTGTCTTTCTTAAAACTAGCCATTTGTCGATTATTTCCCTTTCATAATTAGATACTCAAGATGAGATATGGGGGTTGATTGGATCATTAATTTACGACGTGATATGTTCACTATGTTATTCATTTTATAGTAGTGAAACATCACGATATGAAACAACAACACATATGAATCTCACCATCTTCTCGCATGTTTAATGGAAGAAGGTAGAAGTCCAGGAGGGTTGGAATTCAATAGATAATAGAGAGAAAAAGGGTCAATAGTGGTGTAAGAGGGAGGCTTCTAATATTATATTTTCAGCTAATTATATCAATTATATATTTAGATATGAAAAATATTATAAAATATAAATAAATAAACCCAAAAAAATTAATATAAGAAAATCGGAATTTTATCATACATTTTTAAAAAATTAGAATGGTAGATATCTAAATTTTGATTATCAATGATAGATCTCCGATAGAAGATCACCATTTTTAGATACAAAATTCTTGATCACCAATATATTATCACAAATGGTATATAATCAATGGTGGAACACCAATGGTAAATCACCCCTATTGTTTCTTCAATGGTGGATCACGTATGGTGTACCCAAGCAGTACAGGTTTTTAGAAAGAAAATCTGAATAAAATGACTAATAATAAGTTATCATTCATAATTCATGTCTAATATATTTTAATATATAATAATTCAAAGGAATTAAAAATATTTCATCATGACGATGTTATGATCCAATGAATTCAAGATCTATATAACTTTTTATTGAAATGGACTCTGAATAAGTGAAGTCTTATATCATTATATTCATTCATAGAATGATATACATGATTAATGGAGGTATTTATCACATCTTTATATTCACATGTTAAATATACATATATTAATTGATATCAATAGTAATTTAATGGGTGATTCATCCATATAATATGTGAACAGAAACATCCAACTACATTTTATTCATCCTAAAAAGTAATTAGCGTAATAAAATTTTTATTTTCACTACTCCATGAAACAAGGTTTTCTCCCAAAAGGTGTGATGCTCCACAAGTAATTTTTTATATAAATTATAACAATAAAAACACACATATGAATAACATACCAAATAAACTTCTTGACCTCTAAGATATAATATTATTAAGTTGTTTGTATAATTTAGGTAGTTTATTATCATGTAGTCTATATATAAATTTTATTCTTTAAAATTTTTATGATAATGGACACATATACAAAAACAGAATATAATATATAGTTGCCTAGTAGGTAAATATATCATGTTTCAAATAATGTCACTATATTTGGTTTAACCATTTGAATTTACCATTTTTTAGGATCATGTTTATATTTTTTACTCATTGGTGTATCACAAATGTTTATGATATATGTATAGGAATATTTTAAAAGGTCCTTAGTGTAATTAATTTGTTTTAAAATAATTCAATCAATATTTTTAAAATTTTGAAAACTATGAAATAACTTTTAATCACTAATTTAACACATTTAAAATTATTTTTTCATCATTTTTTAAGAATCAGTATTCAAAGTATTTCTATAAGATCAAAAAATTATATCAACAACAAAAAATTTAATTACAAAAACAATTTGAAACTATTTTTACAGATAATGTGTCTTCCAAAATTCCTCTTAATAAACCTTTATAAATAAAAAATGTGATTATCCAATCATACCAAGATATTTATGACTTATATAGACCATCTAATGATAATTTTTTATAAAAATAGGATTTGGAAAAGTAGGATTTTGGAATCATGGGTGTCATTAAACAAAAACATCATCAAGTATATAAAAATTATGTAATTAACTATTTTAATAAAATCATAATGTTTTAAATAAATATTTCTTATATAGGAAATATAAATTACAATGGATTAGTGGCTAGATACTAGTAGAATGGATAACTCATAGTCAATAAATTTTAATTGACAATAACTTTTGTGGAAAAAGTATTGCATTGTTTTTAACTATTGTTCCGAATATATCTACCTTAATTAAATATAATTTTTTTGAATGGTTATAATGTCTTAACATATATCCACTATTTCCGTGAAATATATATTTAAAATTTATGGTATCTATGTATAATTAAAATTACCTAGAAATCATCAATAATTACTATCACAATCCTGCATGAGTCGACCCTGAACCGGTCACCTCAGCCAGACCGTGACAAGTCCTGAGAAGAGTTCCCAATCATCCTGGGAAAACAATAAGCACCATGTGAATCACAAGAGTAAACAAGGGATGTGTTTGTCCTAATTATAATAAATAAATCAAATAGGGGAAATAAATGGACATCGCAAAATGAATTTACATAATAATGGAACTAAGCATTATTTGTACATGAAACAGAAGGTACATCTAAACCAACAACTCTACCGACCAAATGTTATAACCAATTAACTCAACGTGACCCTGATGATCACTCTCTAACACAATTATCACACATCTACCGAGGCGACAGAACACATTTTGAAACCTACACAAGGGTTAAAAATTGAAGAAGACTATCAGCGTGAGTATTAAAACACAGTAGTTTAACACAATATTATATTATTCATCAACTTACATTAAAATAAATGAATCATCAATTTAAACTTTTAAATACAATATATAAAGGTATGTTTTTCAAATGAGGTCCCACACAATAAAAAATTACTAGAAAAAAAATGAATGTTTTATAAAGTAATATACTAGTAACAATTTTCATAGAGTTGCAACATCAAAATGAATATTTTTTTCATGAGGGATTCATTATTGAATGTATAAATTTAAATAAATAAACAATCTTATAAATTTAACATCCAAACACAGTTTATGCTGCCATGAAGTACAAAATATACAATGATTACAATTCTTGGGAACACCGCAATGCACCAGTTAGTAATGAGACATAGGTACATGGAATCCTAGTAAAGTTAAGTATAATAAATATATATTCTCATGTACACAAGTCACTGGTAGGAATAATTCCAACAACCTAGTGGTCCTCCAAAAACATCATCATCATAGTTTTGTTGGTGTTTTCATCATCAAACATGCTACATGAAATTGGGGCCAAACCCCACTGGATCACTATCATACTATTACACATCCACCAACCTATATTCTCATTAATACCTTTAGTGATCAATCAAGTTACAAGTATAATAAAATAATATTTTCACATGAAACCATAAAATCACCCACATCCAACAAAAATTATTCATATTTCATTCACAGATCAAAAAACAACTTAAAATTTTCATTAAACAATTTTAAAGACTGTAATGAGGATTTGCACAAAAACATCATTCGAAACACTATTTTAAGTATAAAATAAAAATAAAACCATACCCAACAAAATTTTATATCCCTAAAAATATTTAATAAAATCATTTCATGGACCATAAAAAATCCCAACTGATGCATCTTGGTATATGTATATAAAATAGTCATTATTCATTTTTAAGAAAGTACAAAGATGCATTTAAATTTTTTTACCAAAATAAAATTTTTCAAATCCAAAAATACCAAATTTATTAATGATGTGATAACAGAACATTTAAATATTCAAAAAATTTGTAATTACATTGAAAATATTCAGACAGATTATCCATTACACCTCTATTTTTATAAAAGTTCCAAAGAGTCCTTCAATTAGAAACACTTATCAAAATACCTTAAAACCAATACAACTTATTTCTAAAAACCAAAATCTAGTTGGAATACACATGAGGAACCAAAAAAACATTCTTTTCCTGCTTCCAATATGATTATACAACCTGACAAATCATCTTAAACCACACTGAACACATAAAAGCAAGCTGAGAATCATACCAAACAAAATTCAGTCATTTTTTATCAAAAAAAATCATTTTAATCACTCGAAGAGGAATAAAACATTGAAGGAATACCATAAATTTATTCAAGATACAGAACCATATTCCAAATAACACAAACATTGTGTGGAAGCTTATAATTCATTTTAACATACAAGCGGTGTGCACTATTTTAACAAAACTACGCTACATTACAAAAGACGGCGTTTTAACTTCTACTTGGCACACCAAACAAATTATCCAAATAAGAAATTCATATTTTCAGATTATGAGGAAGATTAAAAAATTATTAAATATATGGAACGTAAATAAAAGGTCAAGTGCAATGGGAAACCTACCTTGTATCCTTGGCAGATTTGAGAAACACAACTAAAATCACCTGTCGCTGGTTTATAAACCATAAAACTATGAAGAACGTCCATAAATGAGTATAACTACAATAAAAATAATTCCAAAATTGATCCCTAGGTTTTTCAAGATTAGGGGTGATGAAATAACAATGGAATAGTTGAAGTAGGAAGAAGAGGGAGGAGAAAAGAGATAAAATATCACCTTGGAAACTAGAAAACTCGTTTCATTCCTTTACATCTATACCCATAGAAGAATTGGAATGTATTGAAACATATTGGATGGTATCCTAAGGTGTAGAAGGAACATTCAAATAATATTGGGTGGAAAAGTGTTTGAATTGAAAAATTTATGAATGTGACAAATTACCTTTGTAAAATCTTAGCGATTTGAGAAACATTGAAAAGTTTTTCCCTAATCCATGACTAATATGATCTACAAAGAGGGAACAATGAACATGTGTGTGTACCTAGGTTTCTTGGGATCAAATTTGAGGTTTAATCAACTAATATTATCTGAAAAATAATAATATATAAAAGAATGAAATTATTTTTTTAAAACTAGAAGGTAGCCCATGTGATCACCCAATACCTTAATAAGTCACCAAAATTAACCATCATTATGAATTATTATGGGGTCCAAAAGGATATGATGGTTTCAAAATGTCAAGAGAGAAAAATTATAAAGTGGAGTGGGGGGTAGGAAATGTTGAAAAAAAGGATTTATAATAGAAAAAATTTTGTTTTTAAATCTTGATATGGGCTCACGGTTTGGAAAAAATCACAAAGTAACCACTCTTTCTCCAAAATAATCAAAAAAAAGAAAGGGGTCACCCAATGTAGGAAGATTAGAAATATATATAAATTCAAAACACATCATTAATCTCACCCAAAACACAAGAAAATGATCACTATTTCTAACAAACCAGATCAATTCAATTAGAAGAAAAACCGAGCGTGACTATTATATTTACCATTAAAACTTCCCACCCCCGAAAATCCATAACACTTTCCAGCTGAATGATCAACACCAAAGGATTCCATATCCACATGGACATGAATCTAAAGCCATTTAAATATCATCCACCATCAAGAAAAATTTATCCCCTCTACCAAAACACAAACTCACAACAACATTGTGAAAATCAACGGAAAGGCCAAGCCACAACCATCACAACAAAGAAAAGAACTAGATTGTTGGGCCTTCTCCAAATGAACCCAACTATCTCCCAAAAAATTTTAACTCATGAAAGACTATGAAATGGAGGTGAATGCCAGAATGGGATCCACATAATTAAATCAAAACTATCATCTGAGAAATTTTTAATAGAATGATTTTCAAGACCGCCATTGGGTCTTACCACCATCAGAGACCAACTTGAAATGATCCAAAAAGGAATTAAAATTGAAATAGAATTGGGACTCACCAGCACATGGACACCAAAAAACTCCCATAACAACATGTGAAACCATGTTAATAGGGTTACAAAATGAACATCTAAAACACCCACTACCAAATGGAGGGGACAAGAACTGGACCAATGCTTTCTAAACGGATCCTAACCCCCACAACTCAGGGAGGGATGGGAAGATAACCAAATCATTATTCAACTAAAACCACAAAAGTAATAAAGTATTTAACCAAAATTATTCACCTAATAATAAGTAACACCAAGACTACACACCGATTAATAGAGGTGGTCCAAAAGTGGACATTGATCGGAAACCCACATCCATGAAGGCATATCCGTAGACATTTTGTGATGGGTAAGTCCACCATGATCATTGTGACGAGAAGAATTTCACTGTGATGAGGAAACACAATATAAACCTAGAATCTACCTAACTACAATAGTGGGGGAAGGATCCTAGTAAATCACCCTACACCTCTAGTAATTTTTTAACTACGTGAAAAGATTCACCCAATGGTATTTGGCAAGAGCCCTGATGATTGAGGGATCTACTTCACCAATTTAAGGTGCTAAAAATCACATTATGTCCTGTAATTCACTATCTCAAAAAATGAACCATTAATAAAATGATACTGAGGGATAAACAACACAATTATAACTTACATAGAATGAGGTTTGAAATGAACAATGATCATGGTGAAACACACCATGAATCATAGAACACAACCACTATAACTGAGAGAATAATCATAATAGGAAGACACTACAAATCGACACCAAAGATATCTCTATTTCATAAAATGGGGTGACTAATTTTTTGAAGAGGCAGGTATAGACTGTGAAACATGAGAAATAATCCTTAGGGTGATCTACTGGAAATATTGCTAATATAGATCAATTTGGAGCCACATCACAACATCCAACACATCTATAGAAAACCACTGATCATTACGACAAAATTGAGCCACCAACAAGTTCCAATATCAAGACAAAAAAAGATTATGATTTCCAGATCCTAAAGAAACATCCTAAATAAAAAACTATTCTAAGTCACAGGGAAAACAAGATCCATAACCATAAGTTTATAAACAATGGTCGATATTTTCAGCACAAAACGCTTTAAAAAAAACAAACTATCTTGGTGGATTTCCACATTTAGCAATGGTGTTTCATCATGTCTCACATGCATTAACATTTTCATGCCACCCTAGGCACCCAACAACTATTCTATATTGGACTTCCATCTAGATAGCAATAATACCATGCATGTGAGCACCCATGAAAACACCAATGGATAAAACAAAACAAAAACATTAATAAAATCAAGTACCTTACGAAGGAACATTAACCACCAAGTCCAAAACCCTTTTCAGATATAACAAAAAAATCACTCTTCATCACAGATCATTTTCATAAAATCATAAACCTATTAATTTTTTACAACTTTTAAAATAACCAAACTACTCCAAACAACCCCTTCTAATTTTCTAAAATTCATCAAGATATCTTTTCATAACTTGATTTCCATTGAGACCATAAACCTTTCATGGAAAAAACCTACTGCTCAAAACAAATTTCCAAAACCAATTCATCAGATTCAAACTAATTTATACATCAAAAAACATCCCATTTAAAACAAATATTCAGAATCACCTTAAAATGATTCACAATTTCAATTAATTTTATTTCCACAAACCACATGTTTTGATTAGAGAAAATCCAATCCTATTAAATCATCTCCACTTCTTCCAAAAAAAAATGTTACACAAAACACACAACCTTTGAAAAAAATTCTTATATTTAGTTTTTGAAAACCCCTTTTCCAATTTTCAAAAACCAACAATTCATTTAAAACCCATTTATACAATTATCATAGAAGTATTTTAAAAAAATCCATATTCAAGAAAATTACAAGAGGCCCATGAAATAGAACTAGTTTCAATGGGTGACATGACCATATGGATGGAGGCCATATGATAAACACACCACCAACATAGAGAGTCTTCTTAGGACCATGAATCATGTTCCACAAGGCGTTCCTTCCCCTAAGATCTCACGGATACCATTAGTCCAACTCATTATTTCACATCCCAACACAAAATAATCAACATAACCAATGAAACTAATAAAACATGACATCCCATATCTACCCGATGATCAGAACAAGAATGAGATTATGGTGTTCTTCCTCAAACTACCCCTAAAGTCCTAATAATATAATCCAACTTCCTTGAAATTCACAAATAACATAGGGAAAATTAAAAAAATAAGGACGACTAAGATCCGATTTCCTTTGATACCATTTTCTCACGAATCTGTCTGAGTCGACCATGAACCAGTCACCTAGGCCATCCCGTGCAAGTCCCAAGAGGCATTTATGATCCTCTAGGGATAGCGACAAGAACCAAGGGCATAAATACAGTACACAAGGGATTTATTTTTCCCAAATATAAACAATGAACAAATAGTAGAATGAAATTGAAATCCCCAAATAAATTTACCTAAAAATATAACCAAATGTTATTTATACAATAAACTAAAGGTACAACTAAAAAAATAACTCAACTAAGAAAAAATGATAACCAACTAACTCCATGTGATCTTGCTGGTCACTCTCCAACACAATAATCACACATCGCAAAAGGTTGTCGAACTCAAGCTGAAACTTCCACAGGGGATAAAAATATAAGAAGACTATATGCGTGAGTATTAAAATACATTAGGTTAGCCCAATATTCTATTTACAATGAACATCCTTTAAAATAAAGGAAACCACAATTTCACATTTTAAATAAAAGATATAAAGGCATTTTTTCAAAATTATGTCCCATGCTATAACAAAATTACTAGACCAAAACATTCATGTTTGAAAATCAAGAATGCTAGTAACAGTTTTCAAATAGAAGAATCTTCAAAATAAAAATAGTTTTCCGGAAGAATGATTCAATGAATGTATGTATTTAAATAAATCAAACACACTTATGAATTTAATTTCCAAACAAACATTATGCTGACAGTGAGTACAAAATATCCAATGATCACAAGTCATAAGAACAACGCTACATAGTAGTTAGTTGTGAGCCCCATGTACATCGTATCTCGGTGAATATAACCAAAATAACTATTTGTCCTTGTGCACACGATCCCTTTTTTGGGATCACACTCATAAACTAGTGGTCCTCCAACAACATCATCTTAATTGTTTAGTTAGTGTTTTCATTACCAAACTTTCTCTATGTAACAAGGGCCAAACCCCATGGGATCACTATCAAACAAGTACACGTAATCCAACCTAGATACCTTGGATTCTCTTTAGTGATAAATCATGTTACAAATATTATCAAATAAACTTCTCACATGAAAGTTAAATTACCAAACCATATACATAGAAACATCCCAAAATAATTCTTCACGTTTCTTTCATATATCAATAAACCACTTTAAATTTTCATAAACCAATTTCAAAGAGTGTAATGAGGCTTTCAACATAAAACTCAATCCAAATCACTCTTTTAAGGATAAACCCAAAAAAACCCCGTCCAACCATATTTAGAATACATAAAAAAAAATTAAATCATTTTATGTACATTAAAATAGTCCCAATTGATGAAACATGGTATATAAATTTAAAACACTCATTATTCATTTTTTGGAAAGGCCACATGGGCCTTTAAAAAGTTTTACTTAATGGATGATTTTTAAATCCACAACTACCACATTTAATAAGGATTTGAGAACACTTCATATTAATAATCAAAAAAATGGTAACCACCTTTAAAATAATTAGATTTATTATCCATTACACAACCCATTTTTATAAAAGTTCCAAACGGGCCTTCCATTAGCCACACATTTCAAAATACCTTAAAACCAATAGAATTTTATTCTAAAAACCAAAAACATCTACGAATCCACATAATGTACCTACTTAATTTTAAGAAGTAAAAAATTAATAAAAAATCAATGGAAAGGTGTAAATTTATTCAAGGTATAGAAAAATGTTCAAAATACCACAAACCATGAGCGAAATCTAAGAAATAATTTGAACAAACATGTAGTGTGCACCATTTTCACAAGATTACACCACTTTACCAAAAACAACATTTTAACAGCAACATGAGACACCAAAAAATTATCCAATGAAAAAATTACTATATTGATAGTATCATGAAGATGAAAACAGCATGAAATGGATGGATCTAAAATAAAAATGTCACGTACAATGGGAATCCTGCCTAAAAAACCTTGCAGAATGGATACACACAAACGAAATCACCCACCGTGGGTTTATAAACGCTAAAACTATGATGAAATTACATAAATGAATATAACACCCATCATAAATCATGCCAAAACATACACTTATGACTTTTATAACTAGGGGAGAATACATAACCATGAAGTAAAGGTAGGAGGAGGGAGAGGGTGGAGAAACGATAATAAATCTCACATTGTAAACTTGAAATCTATTTGTATTCCCTTATATCTACACCCATAGAGGAATGGAAATTTCTTAAAATATCTTTTGTAATCTCCTATGTTTTGGAAGAACCATGTAAAGAACAATTGGGGAAAATATTTTACTAATTGAATGATTTATGAATGAGAAAATTACCTTTTGAAAATATAGATGATTTGAGAAACTTTGACATGTTTTGACATAATCTTCGACAAATAAGAGCTCCAAAGAGGGAAATTGGGACATGGGGGTGCGATTAAGTTTACTGGTATCATGTGGGATGTGGAATCACAGAATATTACTAAAAATTTAAAATGATATAATATATTCATATTAATATTTTAAAAACTTAAATGGGCCCATGGGCTAAACCAATACCTAAATAAGTAACCTATATTCATCATGATTATGAATTCTTAATGGGTACAAAAGGATATGGTAGTTTTAATATGTCTGGGTAGGAAACTCCCGAAATTAAATGGTAAATATTAAAAAAAAAACAAATCATTTATAATAGAATTTATTTTGAATCTGGATATGGGCTAACGGTTTGGCCCAAATCACGAAGTAACGACCCTTTTTTCCAAAAACATCAAAACATGCAAGGGGGAACCCAGTGTAGGATGATTAGAAAAAAATGAAACTTCAAAAATCATCATTCATCTTAATCAAAACCCAATTAAAGAATCATTATTACAAAAAAAAACAATATCTATATAATGGGATGAAAAATCGCTTGTGACAATTACATCATTGATGATCTTAGGTTCAAGACGTGACAACAAAACATGAAATTCGATCTGATTTTTAAGAGAAGAATTATATTTTATTCCTATATCAGGGTTACTAACTAAAATATATATGAGATTATATCACTGACACAAAATGGATCTTAGAAAAGATGTGTTAGATATTTTAATATCGTTTATAGATTCTAGTTATGGTTGTTCTTCAGAATTTAAATATTTTTCAACATGTTTCACAAAACTATCCAAAGTTTAAGGAATAATACATAGAATGGAATTATTTTCTTCAAGGATTACTAAAGGATTAATATGATCATGGAGATCTTTTTCAATAAACATGACTTATATATATTCTTATAAAATCTTAGTCCTTTTATTGAATACCTTAAGTGACATTATAATTTTAGAATATCCAAGGAAATTTCATTACACACTAGTATGGAAATTTGATAAAAATATTTTTTTTTGAGAATAATGAATATTCAACAATGAACAATAATGTAATTTACAATTAGAGTTCTCCCATTCTGTATTTCATATGGGATATTATTTAAAAGTTGAGTTATATTAACTTTACAGATTGTATTGAATTATATATTCACATCTACTTCCCAAAAATAAATTGGTAAATCATACTCATTAATAATTCTATAGAAAATTTCATCATGGTTTAAACTTCTTCTTTCAACTACAAAATTTTTTTGTGGGGTTCTGGAAGAATAAATGTTATGATTATATCTATATTGTGAGCATAATAACTCATATTCATGATTTTCAAACACACATCCATGATCAATTATTATGGTATAAATTATAAGTCCACTGATATTTTCAATGTATTTATCATATGTATAAAACTGGAAAAAATTTTCACTTTTGAAAGCTATAAATAATACCTATGTGTATGTATAAAAGTCAACTTCTATAACATTAACATAGTTATTCTTATTTATTCTATAAATATCATAGTCTCCTAGAAAATGCATGTGAATAAATATAGGGGTTTTTAAGAGAAAGAATATTTTTTTAAAGATATTTTATGTTGTTTTTATTTAATAAACATATTCTCAAAATAGTATTTTTTTAGAATTATATTTTACAAAGGTTATTAACTGTCCCATTCTTAGTTTGTTTTTTTATCAAATGAAAGTTCCAACAAATTAGTCCTCTATTCTAGAGCCAAGTTACATTTTTGAGGACCTATAGATAAGAAATTCTTTACAAAAATAAATAATATAATTTAAAATAATATAAATTTTCATTTCTAAAATAAGTACAAACTAAATCATATTCAAAATTAAAAACTTTTATGGAAATGTTTTAAAAAATTGACACAGAAAACTTACTCATGTAACAATGAGATTATAAGAGAGTTATACCCTAGTCAATCAATTAATAATCCTTTGGAAATTAAAATTTATAATAGTTACCTATTTAACCAAATCATATTATCTATCCACTAAATTTTTCAACTAAGGTGAAATTCCCAAGATCAACTATTATTTGGTTCTTGAAATTAGAGTAGTACCAATTTAGGTTTCATGAGAAGAAATTATACAGATTCTATAAGTAATTACTAGATATTTTTTAAAAAACATATTAAAAAATATATTTTATTAAATGGAATTGGTACCCATATTTTTATAAAATCATTGATGTTATTGTTTAGGTATTTTGGAGTAATTAAAAAAAAATCTCACAGAATGATTTTAGACTTTTATAAATAAAGACATCTTTTGGGGAATGAGTATAAGTTGTATCCACAAAACTGATATAATTATAATTGTAAATAAATTAGATGTAATTAATATTTCATTTTTCTAGTTATTAACCAATTGATGTGGTATACATAGGTTCAATTTTTATTCCAAACATAATGTATTAAGTATATCAACCATTTTTAAATATCTCAATATCCATTTTAAATAGTTAATTGAATAATATACTGTCATTATATTCATTTATAAGATGTTCATTTATATCCTTTTTCATACTTTGATCAATTTCATGGGGAGAATACAAGGCTTTCATGTCATTAAAATATTTATATTTATCATTATTTACATTGAATATATCAAATAGTACATTACAATAATCATATAATAAATCATTGGTCATGTTTTATTCAATATTTTTAGAGTAGTGGGAATGATTAATAATAGATGATGAAAAAATATATGATTCCTAATATATTTTTATTATAAGACATATTTTGGCTCTGTCATTTTAACCATCTCTGGTTGAATTTTAATTACATGACCTATCTAATGGATAAATATATGTTTCTTTTATATCCTTTCAATATCTTTTTCCTCTATCTATATACCTTTTCTAAACCATTATCATTGTATAGTCATTATTGAAAATAATTTATCTCATGCATTCATAATTGAGTATTTCATTTGTAAAATCATGAATTTCTTATTATTTTCTATTTTTACCCTTATTTTCATACATATATTTTAATTGGATACATGATTAATTTATACCTTTAGTAAAAGTTCTTAAATCATCAAGAAATGTGAGTCATTTATTCATAAATATCAATTACTTATTAGTTATAAACTGAATTATCTTCTTTAGTATTACCTTTTATCATTTGAGTCAGAATTCCTGTAAACTACTGACAAACTATTGTGTTCATTTTCTAACTATTTAATCATTTAATATCCCATGTAATAGAACATAAAATGTAATATTTTATATTTCACATGAAACATAATTACATCACATTACACATAAATTTAAATTTTTTTCTACTGTATCTTAAGAGAAAACCATATACAATGACCATCAATTTATCTTTGCCGGTACTTGATTTACTGAGTAAATGCATCTTCCCCACATTTTTTTTTGAACCCGATGTACATATGGAAATATTGTTAATCTAGTTTCATCTTAATGGTATCAAATTTAATATTTTCACTATTCAAATGCCTTTATCTAAAATTTGATATTCCTTCATGAGAAACAAGAAATGCATCCTAAGTCTCAAAAATAAGGGTACATTAACATATTCTATCAAATTATTCGTATAATAATGAGATGTATACATAATCCATAGCATTAAAATTATATTTCTAGCATTATTTGGTAGTATTAGTCCATTCGGCTCTAACTATTTGGGTTAATTCATTTTTCCCCAACGATATTCCAAAATTTTAAAGTATAACATTGAATATTCATATTCATTTTATCATACCATTGATAAAATTTATTACCAATAAAACAATCTGTCATACTAGTAGAATATCTATCCTATCTATTATTATCCATAAAGATATAAATTATCAATAAACACAAATGTGTGACCCCTATTTTAAATCTATATCACAGTAGATAGATATTTTTATTATTCCGCTAATTCTCAATCTCATTCATAGAGGACAACAAAATAATATTGTGATTTGAGTTTCCAATATAATTTATGTTTTAAAACATTTTCAAACATATATAACAGAATTTTATAAAAAACCTAGTTAGCCCAAGTGGTATAAATATAGAATTTGACTATTAAAATAGCTTTTAAAAGAGGGATAAATGACCCCCTTACAAAATATTTCAATCATAATATCGTTTTAAATTTAATTAAAGATAAAAATTCAAAAATGAATACAACAAATAATAAATATTAGATTTATGTTTTGATATTTCTATATTAAAATATATACATTTAAAAACATTGAAATATAGAAAACCAAAAACAATAAAACAACGAACATAATTAAAATGAGGACTTTTGTTTTATGACAATAACCAATCCCATCAACTGAGCAATCAGTAACGTCCAAGATGTTTATTAAATAATAAACATGATCTAGAACAAAGATAATGTTTTAAAAAAATGGGTATCTTGGTAAATATCATCTTCAATAGGAATATGTTGCATAATGTTATGTAAATGACACAAGCACCCTCTTTTAATGTTTTCATTGGTATAAAATTTATGACTTTTTAGAGAGAGTGTGGAAAACCTTCCAGTTAATAAAAAATAATTTTTTACATATAAATAGTATAAAACTAAAAATGACCCAAATATAGATAACAAAATGAAAGAAGAATAGAATAGAGTTGTGAAAAAATAATGTTTCTTGATCCAAATTGTATAAATAGGTTGTCAAATATATAATTGTATGAAGATCAAGTAGTTTTTAAAACAAGTATATCATAATAAAGTGTCATGCATGTCTGAAAATTCTTTTATTTTCAGTCGATATATTTATAAATTTGTTTCAACAAATAGGTTTAGTAGATATTCTTCTTGATTTCCCATATAAATTTCAGTGTTCTCAATCCATGTATCACACTCATACAATTATATCATACAAGGGGTAGTTCTTCTGAATATTTATATATATAGATAAAATTAATTGACGGTGAATAAATATAATATAACCAAAATCCTCAAACTAAAAAAAATTGGAATGCATTAAATTTTCATTAATTAATCCATGAAGTATTTTAGGAATAATTATTATTAAATACTTGTGTGAATGACTCCATTAAAAACATAATACTAGCCATTAGAATATTAAATTTTCAAATTAATTTATACAAAAAGTGAAGAGATCCCAAGGTAGATCATCCTAGGGGAAGCTTATCTAAGTAATAGTTCATCTTGGTGGTAGAATAACCAAACAGTAACAATCTCTTAGGTTATATAAATCTAGTTGATAGTCAACTTATATATATCTTTCTATTGGTAGATCTATTTACTGGTAGATCAAAATTGAAAAGTGATATATCAAATGATAGATCAGTTTAGTTCTTAATATATTCATTAGAAGATATATTTAGATATAGATCAATTTAGTGATAGATCAAATAGTCGATGTATTTGGCACTAGAAGATTCCAATGGTAGATCTAACAATATGATTCTATAACTGATGGTAGATCCATTTAACAAATTATTAATTAACAATCCTAGAAATTTATTCTTAATTATACTAGATAATTATTTACAAATCATAAAACTTATAAAATGTTATAAATAAAAAAATGTTTTTTGATCATTGAAGGAGGCACTAAGAGAAATGACAATTTTTTTCCCAGAATCCAAATTTAAGTACATGATAGATTGAGTAAAATATTTTTGTGTTATGATCATGAATTAATACCCTGGTGTTTACCTTATTCTTCATTATGATCATGGATTGATATATTTCATTATTAACCTTATTGAGAATCTATGGTCATAATTTTTTATGTTTATATTCCCCATTTTATGATGAAATGTTTTAGGTCTAAAACTTCTTGAAGGAAAAATAGTGATAATAAATTAATGATATATAATGAGGAATATACAATAAAAATATGTTTTTGTTTCATATCATCAAATACACTACATTGTTACAGTTTTAGTGGGGATACTAATTTTTTATAATGAATGTTAACATAAAATGATATATTATATATGTATGAGAATCATTGTTTGGTATAGTTTTTATCAATGCACGGTTACCACAATATTTTCAAAATATGATTTGATAATTATTGGGATAGTCTAGTGGGTAATTATATGAATCGTATAGTATAATATTTTTTGTTATGGAATTGATTTATGTGATTTTCATAGTTTTGAATCTCTATATTGATACTATAAGTTATTTTTTTTCATAGATGCATCATGGGGAAATAACAATGATATGAGTTAGTATTGTATATCTCGTCTGTAATTCTAATTCATCATGTGTGTTGTCTTAATAAATTTTTCATTAGACAATCTATGAACATATGTTTGAGTTAATTGAAATTTTATTTATGAACTATAATTAATGATTTAAATAAACTATTATGATGGATGTCTTATATTAACCATATAATTTCATACATTGAAAATATTGTTTTATCATATATTCATCTATTAATGGTTTCTCATAATTACATGTTTTCTCAATATGAATATAATTTTTCAAAATATTTTGTTCATTTCAGTAAATGGCTAGGGCTTAATGTGTATTTTTTAATAAATAATCTAAAATTTAATGGAATTATTTTCCTCATGAGAATCCTAAAAAACATGGATAATGAAGGAGAAAACGACTTATTATTAAAAAATAAGCTATAGTTTTATTTGATCATAAATATCCTCATGGTTTATATTTTAGACCCAAATAATAATTGAATAATTGAGCTTCATTTAGACCATATCAGAATGAAAAATCATCTTCCAATATATCATGAATGTGGGAAGAATAACTAAATATAATTTCTCAAAGTAACATGATGATATCATTAATATGTAAAAGGGGGGAAAATAAAAAAAATTATGATAAAAATTTAGGGTTAGATGGATTTATTTTAAATTTATCCCATGCTTCCACTGATTCTTCAGCGTCTTATGTGTTGGGAATTTGTGTATTAACAAGTGAAATGATGTATTCCACAAGATAACACCTAGACAAAGGAAGGATAAATGTAATGAAAATCATTAAAGTAAAGATATATAAGTTCATATGCATTAGAATTTGAATAATTATGTTTTTGAATAGTTATATCAATGTTATGATGGATATAAGCATCCTGAAACATCATTAGAAGTTTCCACTGTAGTTTTTATTTATGGATTTGAAACAATGTTTTATAAGCTATTTATATGATTGAAAATTGTTTTAAGGGAAGTGTTATATTTGTAACTAGTTATAATGAGTTGAATTATAGTGATAAAGAAAAGGGAATAGTATTGGTGGAATTCAAATTGATGTGTTATTTCATGGAAATGTGATTTAGGTTATCATTAATGATTCTTATTGACTTTTTTGTTTGGAAATATTATATTTTATTTTTTAGATGAAAAATAAATGTATTAATATTTGGAAGAATATTTATTTTCATGGGAGGTTATCTTTTAAGTTATATATACAATAATAGGTTTATAATTTATTGGTTGATCATAAGTTCAATGGTATATATACAAAATTTTAGGTTTTACATTATGTAATTTTATGGTGATTTGGATATTTACTGTGTTTGATGATGAATATAGTTTTAATGTTTAAATTAAACATTATGTCTATATATTATTTGAGATTATTTTATTTAAAATCTCATTGATACTTCTATTTATAAAATCTTGAATGATAAAAATTTCTTCTATAAAAATGTCATATTTTCGAAAATATTTTACTTCAATTTATGTATTTAATTTAATTTTAATTTTGAAATTTGATTCACGGTGAATTATATAACATTACATGATTGTAAAGTGATTCATCCTGATGATTAATGATATATTTTAGAGATACATCATTAGTTTGGGGACAGTGAAACATGTGTGTTTAACATATTATTTAACATGGAATATTATTTTGGAGGGATAAAATTATATTTTTTGGAATTGTATATTGATTATTATGAGGCCAAAATTTATGATAATGTTATTTAATGTTTTGTTAATTACTGTAATTTGAAAGGAGGGTAATTAATTTAATTAATGATATATGTTTTACATCTTTGGTTCGTAGGAAAATTTCGATGTATCATGTAATATGTTTTATCATGAATGATTATACATTTTTTTCAAAATTTTTAGATTATTTATAATTCAAAGACATAGGAATTATCCTGTTATATTTTTTATTTTATTAAATATATTTCATGTTTATTTTTCTACATAAATCATGAAAAATGCTTCTTGGATACTCATCACTTGCTTAAATGATTTAGTTTTTGAGGAAATATATTAGAAGATAAAATCATACTAGTAAATTAAGTATATTTCCGTCCATATTTGCATATAAAATAAATTAAAAACTCTAATAATTGAAAAGAATCAAGAAACAATATATTATTATATGAAATTCATTTTAGATTAATTAATGTTTTTTTTAAAACAACATTAATTTATATATATTTTTTTCTTTATCATTCTCAGGATAATATATTTTTTGTGAACAATGATCACTCTCACCCTTCATCCTTATATGGAAATTTCATTTTCCACCATGTCAATATTTTCAATTACAAATTCTTCTCTATTATTTGGAATCATAGTCATGTATCTTTCAGTATGACAATCACATTTGAATTTCATTATTCTTAAAGAAAACCATTAATAAACATCAATACAATTTGGTTCTTAAAAAAAGGAATTTTTTAATTCCAACCCCTTGATCACTGAGAATTAGTTAAAATTTCAAGGACTAAAATTAGTAAAGGGATGTCAGAATGAAACAACCAAATATTTTATAGTAAAACTATATTCAAAAGCATATACCACACTCAACACCAAGATCAATCAAAAAATGAAATATTACTATGAATTTTGTTAAATATATATTAAATTACATGGTATAAATAAGTATTATCACATTATTATATATAATGTTTTCCTACTAAATAAAAAGTTAATGATTTCCCTTTATGATATAAGAAACCAATTTTTAGTAAAATAATTTTTTACTTATCAAATATGTTTCATTAAAATAATTTTACAAAATTTTGATTCAAATATATTGTAATTGAATTATTAAACTTATATAAACTTAATATTTAAAAATTGATTCCTTATTTTGAATCAAAAAGATGAAATTTTGTAGATATGAGTTTTTTATTTTTATTAATAATAGTAACCCTAGTAAGAAGTTATTACTATGTTAAATGTAATATAGGTTATTTGTGGTTTAAATTACTATGGAAAGACTTCAAACTCATTAAAAAACATTCAATATATTAATTGAATGTGTCTATGTAATCCATAATCATCCCACCATGACGCATATAAACTTTTGTTTCCATTTTTATATGATATTTATCTTAACAATATCTAAGTAAAATATAATTTCAATATTTTCACATTCTTGGATTTCATATCATTATTATTTTGTAACAAGGATAAAAAATATAATTTTCATAATGACAATTTATTTTAATTATGAATTAATTTTTTATATCATGTTAATATATATTTTTTATTTTTAGTGATGGAACAATTACCATAAATGTTTACCCAATGCTCTGTCTGTGAAAGCAGTAGATGAATAAATTAGAGGATTTTCAAAACTGTAAAATAAATATTTTTTGGGTTACATAATATATCGTACTAATTTTAATGATAATTATGAAATTTTATACATATTTTCATGATTTATATTTTAATTCCATTGTTTTAATTTTGTTTTTATAATCAATTTTCTTGAATAGTTCTTAAAATTAAAAAAATTGTATTTTATGATTAATAAATTTTAATAAATTATAATATAATAATAAATATATTGAAATAGGAAATAATGATACTATAGGTAACATTGACATTTGTGATCTAATTGTGACCATATATGTAAAATTACAACCCATTAATATTGTAAATGTCATTACCACGGTTGAGGTTAACATTCAATAAAAATGGGGTTAAACTAAAGGTTAATGTTTCAAATGATGTCAAAAAATATCATAATTTTGTTAGCATATTATATAAATACCATTACTTATTAAAATTTCAATCCATTATATTTTGGAACCATTTTAAATATGTTATAAACACATTCTATAAAAAAATCTTGTAATCCCTAAAAAATGTCATTAATGATATTTCATAAAAGAAAATATTTTATTATATGATTCAAAATCTATAAATATTTTTTATTCCAGCATGTATATGGTATATAGTTAATGATATAAACCAAGTTAAATTTATTTGACAATTTTTTTTAGAAATATTATTTTTCCCTATAGAGTAATAAACACAGATATCCTGATAACTGTTAAAATGATTAATTGGGGCTAAAACAAAATATATAATAGTCATAACAAAAAATAGGTAAATATTTAGTTAAAGTGTGTTATTTAAACTTGTAAATAAATTTTATTTTAATTCTATCAATTTGGATCAATTCTCATATGAAATTTTATTTTTACTAATTATATACTTTTTCTATTTCCTAGAGCACCCCTCCCCTCACATATAAAATTTCTCATACTAGCCTTAATTATTAACAATGTTTTGGACATCTATATTGAAAACTGATTTTTTGGATGTTATCCTAGCTTTCTTTAACATACAATAGAAAACATAATCTTTCAAAAAGAATATCTTATCAAGCCATAAAGAAGATGTCCAAAGGCAGTTTTCAACAATGTGGTATAAAATATATCCTATATATACTATTTTATTTCCTCTTATACATCTTTAATATCCTTGTTGTCCATTATCAAATAATAAATTATATATCATAAATATAATTATTTTTTATGATGATCTAAAATTCATTACCCATTATATTTATATCATAGAAAAAGATAACACACCACTCAACTATACACATACTTTAGCATCTCCACATATGGGTGTAATTTGATATTCCATCATCATATATCATGTATTGTTATTTATATGTTTATAATGGTTATACATGTTATTTCAAAAAGAATTATGAATATTTAATTATAATATTACATCGACCTTATTACATTACATTCTATTAGAAAATGTTAATATCACTCGTTTGTACATTTAGACTATCACCTCCATAGAGTGATGTGATTAAATTTTCATTTTCATTCTACATGTATGTTAATTAATATTGATTTAAATTTTTCATTATTTTAAATTTAAATTTTGTTTGATAGAATATAAAATGTTCAACACCTAACATGTTCATACTATGAAATATTATCATTTAAATATGATTATTATTACCAAGTAATGATTTTAGTGTGTATGATTAATATTAATTATATTTTGAAATATATATATATAAATATAATAATAAATAAAAATTTATTGATTTATTCTCATGAAATATGTGCTATTTTTTATAAAATCATTATTATTCTTCAAATATATGTTTTCTTCAAAAATTATATATTTTTGGACCAAATAATTAAAATTATTTAAATTAAAATTATTAAAATATATTTCAAAATTTTGATATCATTTTTTAAATAATCATATTAAATATACCTTTGGGTGAAATGTTTGTATTTTTGGAAAAAATATTATTTCTCATTGAAAAGTCAGTAATACAAATTTTTATTTAAAACTATATTTTCATATATAGTATATAAAGAGTAAAAAAATTATCGATTAGTTATAAAATTTCATTAGTTCATTTTGATATATAATAATTTTATACTATTTAATGATTTTTATAATTTAATTCAGTATATAATCATTTTCATATGAAAATGGAATTTTTCGGAATAATAATTTATCATCGTGTTGTTTCTGTTATATTTAAAATTATATTATTATGAATCAAAGTATTGAATTTTGAGAAAAGAATTCTTTATTTTGAAGTAATATATATATTTTTTAATATATTTTCTTTTTTTTTTCATTAGGAATGATAAACCATAGTAATTTTTATTACCACATAATTATAAAATTGGATGATTAAGCGATTAAAACAATATGTTATAAACACGAAATGACCATAAAAATGGGAAAAAATTTACTGGATATATGTAATTATTCTATAATCATCTATTATTTGGTTATAAGATCTTTTTTCAATTTGAATTATATTTTTACCTTTATAATATTTTATGTAATGAAGAGTCTGAAATTTCACCCTATTTTTATTAATAATAATCACATTCCTAACAAGTGTATAACAAGATGGTATTTTTAGTTAAAAAATTTTATTATTAATTTATTTGATTTATCTTTTTCATGATATATTAATTTTAATTTTTATCGGTAAATAATTTTCATAAATTCTTAAATAATAATGATCTAATAATTACTCCAATAATAGAAAAATGTTAAAAAATATATTAAAAATATTAAAAGCAATATAATATGAGAAAATTAATGGGATCCTTTAATATTTCAAACCAATATAATTTGTTTGTGATTTAATAAAATATATTTTTTTAGTTTCATATGTAGTTGTGATGTTATTAATGTTGAAGCAATGAATAGATCTTAAAATTATCAGTAATGAAATTATATAACAATTAAAATTGGTTTAAATGATATGTGATTCAAAAAATCACAAATTCATACAAGTAATAAGTGTATAGATTATATTAACATCCAAGGTCCATTAATTTCCTTTTTCTTCTGTTTATAGTAACTACATTGACCCTCAATGTCTAAAAATCCTTATTGTCACAATTAGTTTTAATTGGGTTAAAAATGGGTAAAACCAAGTGATAAGTTTTAAAAAAATTAATTACATTTATAATTTCTATTGAATTAGATTATAGTGACCCATTCTCATCCTATAATATAAATCAATTTGTTTTTTTAAGTTTTAAATTGATTATTAATTAATTATATTTTGAGAACATCAAAGGGTTGTACTCCACTCTCTAATAAATTCACTACTCTTCTTATATTTAAATAATAGATAAGAATAATATTTTTTTATACATATCTATCCAAATCCCATTTTAATCCATCCCAACCTGAAATATTCATATATCATATCATAATAAAATCCATCACGGCCTAATGTTCTTAATAACATGTGGTTTTCCAAATAATATGTATACATTTTTTCTACATGTGATACATTATTTTCTTTCTCAACCTTCATAAAATCATCTTAAAATATGAAAAAATAACACCATTATATTCAATATTTTATTATTTTATTATGATAATGAAATAAAAAATATCCGTCTCCTCATCCAACATATGGGAAATGAAAATATTGTTCTTGTGTATGAAAAACAACCATATCACCAACCTATATGATTAATTTTACATCATTTTATCCCAAGAAAGAATTATAATAATGTAAATAAAATTTATATATGATATGTTGAAAATATTTCTCATTATAAATTTATAATAAATCATTTAACTTTTTACCTATCAAATAACTGAATAAAGATATGGTTATTCATTCATACGTGTGTACTACCACCTCCAAGAAGAGACTTTATTCATTTATAATCACCAAATACAATCATTGATATATACAACTATATTTAAAGAGTTAATATTATATATATATATATTTGTGTGTTTTATTTCATTAACATTAGGGTAATATAAAATATAACATTGATATTGTTCATTATTATTATTGAAAATTTGAATCTGTACTGAAGTATACATATGACCAACTATCTCCATATCTATAACATAGTTATTTTTTCATAACCATAATTAATTTATGGATTTAAAATTATAATTTCTATTTAAAATAAGATAACATTTCTATTATGATAAGTATATTGATTATGAAATAATTTCCAAACTTACCAAAGTTAACATAATCAATTCATTTTAGGCTTCTGATCTGAATATTGTCAAAACATCCAACTTGAACACAAATGATAATGTAATTGATATATAATGGTAGTAAGTGAGAAAAAAATAAATAATAAAATTGGTAAAGTTCATATTAAACCAAAATAATTAATATATATTTTTTATTCAGGATAATAATTAATGTAGGTTGTGTGTACGACTGAATATAAGGGACATTAAGATAATAAAATTTAACTAAATATTTCCTTAAAACCCTTTTTTCCCATTTTCATATATTTAATGTTATTTTAAAGATTCATTTATATAGGAAAAAAATATATATAAAGGAAATTTGAAGTATTTTTAAATTTTATTGAAATGATTTTAAAATGAATCTTTTTTTCGATTTAATTTCTGTCAATTCTAAAAGACAAAAATAATGTTTCAATTTAATGTATACAATGAAAAACATGTTTCCCACTACCATAGAAATTATTTGATGTCTATATTCCTTTTAATGATTACTTATTTTTTAAAATCATAACTCACAATCCTAATATTTTTGTTATATTAAAAAATAAACATAATATTAAATGGATATATCAATATTCGAAAAGCATTTCTAATGGGGGAAATATTATTTTTCAATGTACAAGAATTTATTTATTATTTTTATATTGTGGTGTATGTGAATTTCTCATATGGATAGGTGGTTTCATTATAAACTATAAATAGGTGATCACATTATAGCTCATCAAATTATTGAATAATAGGATGAATCTAACCAATTATGTTTCTACTAGATATTATAGTAATATATTGTGATTGTTATTACAAGTATAACCATGCTGGTAATGTCAAGTGTAACTACGATGGTTACTCTATGCATAATGGAAATAGTTATTCGATGTTTAATTAAGATTGATATAAAAATAATACATTAATTTAACAAAATTTATTTTCCATTCTTTCTAAGGGTATTTAGGGAAATATTATTATTTCAAAAGGTAATGGTAAATATATTCAACATAGTAAGTTTGAAAAATAGAAAATTTCAAGAAATATACTTCGTATTTATTCAAGACATCACATAAACCAAAATGATTTACTTTTCCCCCTTAATATATCTTCTGAAATTGCTTATTAAATTATATCCATAGAGATGTTGTTTTCGAGCTAATAAAATGAATATTTTGAGCCCAAGTATTATTTCAAAAAAGAAATATTTTTATAAATATTTATTTACTCATGGTTTAATTATTTCATTATATATCACTTTCTTATATTTTTATGTTACTTACACATATTAAAATGTATTTTATATGGTATAAAGATTGTTATGGGGAATGGATAATTAATGTTTAATGTCAGGAATAATTTTTCTCAAAAGAAAACATGTTACATTTTAAATTTTGTATATTATGGGAAAATTTGATAATAATTTGATATGTTAAAATTGTAATATATGAATTTTTTATGTTACTGTTATGAAAAAACTTTTTAAAATCATAAAATTGAAATATTTTATTGAAATGATAGAAACTGAATTCTAGTATTGATTCAATTGAATATATAATTTTCATGGATGGGTCATTACATATATTTTGATAAATATATATTATATATAGGTTTTATATGATATAATAATTATTTTGAGAAGGTGAATTAATATTTATCTTTATTTAATTCTATGTTTGGAAAAGTGAAATGAACATATATGCGTACCAAGGATTCACAATCTCAAGGAAAATTTTTATTCATATTTATATATATAATTTTTAGATAAAATAATATATATATATATATAATAAATCTATGTGATAATATTATCAATTCATAAAAATAGATATTATATAACCTTGATAAATGTATAATTTTAATGATCACCAAAACAAATCATTCATGAAAAAATGATACAATAATCATTTGAGATGATGATTTTAATTAAACATTTGGAATAAAAAATTGAAAAGATGTTATAATTAAATCATAAATAGTATTATATAAAAGTGTTATTTTACAAAAATATATATATAATAATTATATAATAATTATACATGTGGATTGTACATATATGTATAAATATGAGACTTGAGTTATGTGGGTTTCACATTTCACATTTACTTCTAAGAGATGATTTTAATATTGACCAATTGTCTATTTAATGTGGTGTATATACCTACTATTAAATTATTTATCTTCCTGAAAACTATTTGGATTTATATATCCATATTTGGGTTTCACATTCTTTATGTTTATTTTTTAGAAATTTATTATTTTTGATGTATTAACGTTTCAATGCTATTTTAAAATGGATTCTTTATGGATGAATTCCAATATATGAATTTATATGATATTTATCCAAATAATACCATTATTATTTCATATCAGATGGTTATTTCTATAGAATAAATATATTCATTTAATTTTCCCTATTTTATATACCAACTGATAAAAATAATTTTTTAATTGAAAACATTCTATGTTTTACTATTTGGTCATAAATCTCCTTTCTTACATGACCTAGTTATCATTAAAACGTTTTCAAAAAGATGTTTTAAAATTCAGTTAAGAAAAAATAAATTCATTCTGATACATTATTTTATTTTCTAAAAATTTATTAATGGAATCTCTTTTTTATTTTACAAGTGAAGTATTTTTTAAATTTTACCGAAAAATTTACTGGGATCATAATTTTAACATGATTTGTATGAACACAATTTACATCCATCTTGATTGTGATCTTATTTAAAGAATCATTTAAAAGGTTACATAGTTCATTTTAATGAGAATAAATTAAATATATTTTAAATATATCTTTAATTTAATTAGATGATTTCAAAATGATAAGTGTGTTTTTCTAAAAAAAAATTGTACAGATTATTTTAATAGACCATTTATCTATTATAACATAATTTGATGTTAATCATTATTTAATGGTGAAACGGTGAAATGGTAGCATCCATCTAATTTATCTAGATGAGTTTTTATTATGATGATGATATTTTTTATAAACATGTTTTCTTAATTTGTTATTCTATGATGAATTTATGAAATTTTTAGTATTTGTTTTTCCCTATATGGGTTATTATTTGATGATATAATAAATGATTCATGATATTTTCCCACCCATATTGTTGGTTTTAATTATATGATGGGTAAGATCATAATTATATATATCTCAAATTTATTATGTAATTGTTTTATATCATGATATAATTATAGGAAAAATTATATATTCTTGATTCACTTTGTCAAACAAGTCGATATACTTGACAACTTTTGGGGAAAGTCGATATTCTTGATCCACTATAAGAAACTAGTGGTGGAACCTGATCATTTATCATATAGGAAATATGTTCTAATTACAATTACAATATGATTTTATACTATATGTAGTTAACTAATATATATGATATAGTTTTTATAAATAGTATTTTTCTATTATTTTTTGAAATAAACTTATTGTTCATGATTTTTATGATGATTATTCACTCCTATAACTTAAGAATTTTGAAATGATAATGTCATAATAAATGAATATTTATTTTAAACTATGATATATTCATTATGGACATTATAATTTATTACGATAAACTCATAATGTAATTATTATATTATATTTCATTATTATTTTTTATTTATATATCCCACGTTTACCCTTGAAGAGTATTTTAACTCACACATATTTCTGTTTAATTTCTCTAGGATAAGATGAAATTTTTTATGTTGGGCATGAAAAAATGGTTATGAGTGACAATAAAATATTTATATATGATGAATAACATACAAAATTAGATATTTTGAATATATATTCTTCCATAAAATTAAACCTCTATAGTTCTTGAATAGATTGTAATACTATGTATTGAATATTGACCAAAAAATATAATATATATGAATGAGATTCTTTAGTGACTGTAAAATTACTTATAATATGTGAATATAATTTATTGGACAATTTTCTTATGTCTTAAATTCCATAACATGTTAACATGTAATTTTGTTATCTAACATGAGATAAAAGATTTATAATCAATAAAAAATTATTCATTATCTTTATACATTACTAATAACTTTTCATCGAGTCATGATTCTAATGATATGAAAATTTTAAAGATAAATTTACATCAACATCATAATTTTTGAAAACACCTATAATGTTTTGTTAAAACCAATAAAAAATTACAAAATCCATTTATTTTTTAACATTGTTAATTTCCATAGTTAATAATCCTTAGATTTTAAGGGAAACTAATTTTATAAATGTAAATAATTCTTCACACTATTTTCAAAAATAATTCAGGAAATTTATAAAACCTGTTGTATTCTCGGAGGCATGATTATGAATAATTCTTGGTTTGTTCCCTTTTTAACAATTTATGATTATCTAAACATAAAATTCTCTTTCCCTACATTCATTATTCCAGATTACTTTTCGTTCCTTGAATAATAATCCTATCCTAGAAGTGTTCTAAAAAATTATTCATCAATTTTACCTGGTAGATCACTTATTCCCAAAACAAACTGCACGAAATCGATTATTTTTTCCATTGGAAATATCAAACCATATTTTGATTTTTCATTTCATTTTTATAACAAGATAAAAAATATTATATTTTCTTTCATAGTTTCTCCCCCTTAGTTCATTCCCATTTCTATGAAAATATGTGTATTTATACTATTTATATTTCATGATCCCATATATTCTAGAACCCCAAAAAAATCTTTTGAATCCTTATCTTTGGAATAAGTGGGGTTTTCTCAATAGATTTTATTTTTGGATTAATAATGTTTTTATTACCTATTTTCCCTTGGGATGTGAAATCATTCATACATGGGTTATTTGTAGAATGGTATTGATGTGATGTTTTGTCCATTTATTTTAACATTCAATGATTTCACATTGTTGTTATTAAAACATTATTTGAATGAACGATCAAATGATTTTTTTGAGTCTCTATGTCACCTAGTTCGTGGGAATATTTTTCCCTCAACATGTGATATTTTTTTATTAATCTCTATTAAATTGTTAAAAATTTCACTAATCATTCATATGATACATTTTACCACAATGAACCCAAAAAGAGTTTTGTAATCCTTGTATTCATTTATATAATTTAACATACTATGATCTTCAATAATCATTCCTTGCTCGATAAATATAAGTTCATGATTTCTCATATCCTTAGTCAATGAATCATCAATTTAATGGTATTATTACATACCTATATTCTTCATATACACTTATTTCATCAAAATTAATAATCAAATATAGATTTTGTATTTATCTCATGTTCTTCCAAATTTTATGGTCTAATCTGATATTCTCTATGGGATTTATCAGTGTATTCTTCCTCATTTTTTTCAAGAATCATCATTTTTATCAATATGGGATATTATGGTTATGATAATTACTATACATCCATCTTTCGAACAAATTCTATCTGAAGAGTCACAATAAAATTTCTTACCCCACATACATGATATATTATTCAAAGTGAATATAAAATTTATTCATTTAAATTTATAATCTTCATTGGATGATGTTCTCCAATTAGTTCACTACAGTTTTTCTTCTGGATCGTCCTCTTGTTTTCAAACATTTTAATTAAGAAAATTCATAGAAACATTCTCAATTATTCCAAAATCAAATAATTTAAGTGGGTGTATATATCCATATTTTCATATACATTTTCTTTAATTTTTTAAAATAATATAATTTATTTTTTTTCATTCCTATCATCCTATTAAATATTTTGGGAATCATTGGTGTAGCATCCTGATATTTAAAATAATCATTTTTTTTAAATATCTTATGCAACACGCGTCAGGAAGCATTACAAAACCATAATATATTATTATTTTAAGAACATTATGACATATTAAATGAATTTTAAGTAATGAATAAATGTAACTATATTATAAAATATATATAAATATCCAAATCAATAAAAATAAATGTGAATGTTAATTTGAAATAATAACTCAATTTTTTACCTAATATAATTTTAAATGTAATATGTTTTATTGAAAAAAGTTTATTTTTTTCTAGATTAATATATTTTTATTAAATTATATAAATTATTTAATTTTCATATGTTAATTATATTATCAATTATGAAATCATATTGTAAATAATTTCTAAGGGTTGTTTATTTATATTTTCTTAAAAAAATATATTTTTAATTGATTATTTGATATATATTATTTTTTGAAAATTGTGTTTTTCTTTCATGAATTTAAAAAAAAAATAACTAAATTATAATCATAAAAATTAGATTTATTATATTTTGAGAAATATAAATATGTTCTTGTAAATAAATTTTATTTTTGTATTTGGTATGAAAAAAATATCTTAAATAAAATTTATTTTTCAAAAATAATATTTTACATTGTGTTTTTCAATTTTATATTAAAAAATTATACTACTTATTGAAATTTATAATTAGATAATTGGTTTCATATTTTTAATCAATAGATAAAATATATTTATATATTTCACATTTATTTTTCACCAATATGAATAGTAAATTAAGTAAACTTATTTCTACTTGGTATGGGTAAAAGGAATAAAATTGGGTTAACAATAGAAGATAAGGTCTCAAAATCTACCCATTAGAAGACATTATCCTATGACATGGGTTTTATTCTTCCATGTGCAAAAAATTATCTAATATATGGCCACATGGTTATATTTTTCTTTTATATCATTTATATACATTTATGGGAAAAATAATATAAAATGTCACTCTCTAGACGTTAATATATCTATAAATATTACATTATGACAAAATTTAGATAATTTAGTTTATACTTATTTATTAAAATGATTATATAATTAAATTTTTAAGAGTAAATTTCCTATTTTTTCATGCTGAAATAATTTCGAAAAATTCCTACATAATACCAACATAGTTAATGTACATGACCTATAAAAGTCATGTAAATGTTTAAAATATCTAAAAAGCATTGTTTTGGATATTCATAGTTTCCCCGTGAATTTTAATGTATAATAAAACAAAATAGTTATTTTTAATTTTCAAGATTCTAATTTCATTACATCCATGATATTGTAAAAATCAAATTGTTTCAATAGATCTTTAAATGAAACTGGTATTATTTTATGATATATGTTTTTTATTATATTATATAAAAATTATAATTATTTTGATGTAGGAAAATAATGATAAGATATGGTCAAAATGGTTATCACATGGTAATTTGTTATCCATTTTTCTGCATTATATAAAAATATATAACCCTTTATTATTAAAAGTTCATTACTATGGTTATGATAAATATTTGTAGAAATGAAGTTTAAAATGTAAAAGAAAGTTTTAAATGACCCAAAAACTAATATAAAAATAATTTTGTAATTATATTTCAAAATTATCCACTTTTTTCAAATAATTTGGCATTTGGAATCATTTTTCATTAGAATGATATAGTTATTTTAGATATTTTTATTTACACCAATGCCTACCATAGTGGGGAAGGGTCGTGTGGTGGGACGAGGAAGGCATGGGTTTATGTTTCCTGGGCTTCCTACATTTGTGTGTTTCTATTTTTCTTTTTATCTTTGTAACTCCCCTTTCCTATAAATTCTCAATATATTGAATATTTTAATCACATCCTTATGTGAAAAATTATGAAAGGACATGACTTACCTATTTTATTTTCTAAACATTAATCAATATAAATCAATAAATTCCAACCCAATTATCCTATTATATTCCTTATAGATGAATTTTCGGTATGTTTCCCCTTGAAAGACCATTTCTAGGTTCCATAATAATGCATATAAATACGGATTTCTTGAGATGAGGTTATCAACTTACCCAACCTCTTTAAATTTATTACTTCTATTAATTACACAAAATCTCTAAAATTCATCATTAAATAACAAATTTTGCATCATATATATACTGAAATGTTATTACGATCATGAATCCACCATTACCCATCCCCTTCTCAATAAACAGAGTTGTTAATATATCGCTTGTTTTTGCGTGTGGATATCAGCTCCGTACAAAAAATACAATTTATTTTATATAACATACATTCATTGATGGTTATTACAATGTGTTTAATATTTATATATGATATTTGTTATTTTATTATTCTAATGTAATTAAAATATAATATATACCTTTTTACATTCCATTTTGATGGAAAATTATGTTTTTTCTCGTGAATATGTGTGGACTACCCCCTCTATATATTTATGATATTTTTTCATTAAAATATTACATTTAAGATAATAAGGAAAATAATTAATAAATATTTATAATAAAATAACAATTCATAAAATATTAATTATTATGTAACTTTTTTCATTCCATCTGTATAAAATTGGAAGCAATTATCACGAGTATTTCTGGCCAACCAAGTCCATCAATTGTATAAATAATTTTTTTTCATTGATTTTTATATATATTTATAAATAAGTATATATTTAATATATATGAAACTTATATCATAAATATACATTCAAATATTATGGAAAAATGATTATAGTAAAAGGATTAGAACTACCAAACACAACTTATCATAAAAAATGAAACACTTAACAATTATAAAAGATGATTTTAATAAAGAAAAATTTAATATATGGTTGCCAAAATGTTATAAGGGGAACATATATGATATTATATTTAAATGAACATATAATAGAATTATAACAAATTATATATCACTATGAAATAGTTTTTATAGAATTCAAAAAGATTTGAATATGAGGTAACGGGTTTTTGTTTTCAATCTCATCTATGTTGGGATTGTTTATGCATTAATTTCCAATGAAGAATATAATGTGATAATTTCCAAATAAAAACATTTCATTTCATTCTCCTCAGGTAAATTTATAAGACTACATGTTTCCATTTCATATTAATCAATTTATATAATTATAATATAAAAAGAATTTTCTTGAGGAAATTGAATTTATTTCTCTCTTCAGAATGAAATCGTATTCTTCCATATCCATGATTTATAAATATTTTTTAAAATTATTAAATAATAGATTAAATATATAGAAACCAATTATATAGTTTTCATAAAATGGTATAAATAATGACTTATAAATTTTTTAAAATGAGGTACTTTTGACTTATTATAGAAAATATAAGATGAATATTAATTTTTACGCACACTAAACAATAAAATATATTGAATAATGACTGTTAAATGATATTAAGAATCTATTAAATTAATTTATTATTATTTTAAGATGATGTTTTGACAATATATTGGAATGTTTTTGAATCAAATATTTTAATTAAAAATGAGAAGTGTATTTCCCTCATGAAATATTATTTTTATATCTTAATAGAATTTTTCATCTATGATTTATTACATTTAAGTAAATTAATCTTTACTAGAGATGTATTCTAATAATGCCATATCAATTCATTATCTGAATTTTTTATGATGTTGAAATGTTCATTAAAACTACTTTTATTTTCAATGTTTAATCTTGTTTAAATATTTTTATTATCTTATAACATGCATATGAATGAATTATGATTTATTGACGGGGTAAATGGGATTATATATCCCTATTAAGAATTTTGGGATTATAAATGTTTTATGTGCATAGAGGATACATGGAAGGTTATCTAAATCTCAAAAAAGGGTACATAAGAATTTATCTGAACCCAAAAAGATGGCACACGATTGGTTACACCAAGCCTAAATAGGTACATTGGTAGTAATCATAATAATAAAATTATACGAATATATTGGTGGGAAAAAATAAAATAATATTTCTATGAATATTATTATACCATACTTAGGAAAACTATTATGAAAATATCCTATGTCAATTATATGTTCTGATGGATTATATTTTTCGACATCTTTCTGACTCATGTCTCCATAACTCGAATGAATTATTCCATTACTCAAGTTTATAATGAATTATTTACTAGGGATGATTATCAATGGTAAATATCTTGTTCATATAAAATTTATTCCAATTTTATGTTTAAATAGTCATTGATATATCATTTTCCACCATTAATAAGCATATGATCTCATAATTTATTATTTTTTTACCAAATGATATGAAAAATGATATTATGTTTGAGGATTCATGGAAGGGTTCAAAATTTGATGTTCTAAGATGGGGATAATCTTGGTACTTTATTAACTAGTTATTTTTTATCCATGTTTACAAATATGATAAAAAATTATGGATCTAGAGTCAATCATATTGTTATGTAATGAATATTAGTATAATATGATGTAATATTTATGTACGAAATGTATGGTTCTATATAGTTTTTAATTGTGAAAAGGATGGTATTTGACCCTTCTGATATCTTACTAGTGAACATTTGGTGAAGAATTACTCTCAAATCAAGGAATTCACAAAGAAAGGGAAACCATTGGGGATAGTGTTATGAATCCTACCATTGAGGGGTACCCACCCATAGAGATATTAGATAAGAGTCAATTATATCTTATTAGTAATAATTTTAGACTGGAATTGTTTGAATCAGAGTTGGTATTAGTCAATAAATTGATATTAGGATTAGAAAACATTGAAGAAAACCCTAGAGAGAATTATAGTAATTGGATAACACCTTACTATAATATTATTGTATAAAATATGTGGGTTTCATTGAAAAATAAAAATTTTTATAGCACAATATGATTTTATATTGAAATAGTTTTATTTCGGGTTGATAACTACAGAAACTATTGGCCAGGTATATCATAGTAATATTTAGAGTTCATGGGGATTGGGTTGTTTCTATAAACATGGTTTCAATCTCCATAGTGATATACATGGGTTATTAATAATTTCTTTATGAAACATTATATTAGATTTGGAATAGATGCTAACCAATTTTGGAATTTTTTTTTCATATTATTGAAAATAAACTGTCATGATTAAGACATTATATTAATAATATCCCCATATTATTATAATTTTTACTATGACTATTATTTATCACACAAACAATCTGTTTTTTTAATGTTTATAAACAAGAATATTTTTGTGAACGGTAATTTTGAAAGGAAATTGAATGATATTCCTCATGAAAAAACCTAAAAAAATGGAACATGGAATGTAAAACATTATAATTATTCCTATTAAGAAATATCAACATCTTATTAACAACAAAATCATTGGTGAGTTTCCTAATGCACCTAATATGTAAAATTAGATGATTAATGAAAACTATAGATGAATGAATATTCATCATCTTATATGAATAGAATGTCAAAATAATCACTCATGGGGATGTCTAAAATATATCAAAAGAATATTTCAATGTAGGAATTAAGGGAATAGAAAAAGTAAATACTAAAAAAACAAAGGGTTATATGAATGAAATTGATGTTCATACTAGGATACCATTTATAATCCAATGTATTATTTTTAGGGAATATGGGTATTATCCTTAAAAAATATTTAATCCAATGGTTAACTACTAGATCATGTAAGGAAATATATTATGGAAATCATTTAATAGGAATGATTAAAATATTTGTGTATCATGATATGTGAATTATGTTACAAAACTGCTACATTAATGTTATTTTGGTTAAAAGATTCATCAAACATCTAATCATTTGTTCATAAAAGTTAATTATCATGTATTTTCATGAATATTTATAATGATCATGTAAACATTAAATATTTATTTAATGATATGTTGATGTTTCATGGGAATCAAATGATTTAGGGATAAACATACAATATTATCTACCTGATGTTGAAATAAAATTGTTTATTAGGTAAAAAAAGAAAAATTAGATTGATAATGTCAATGGGATATTATGTAGGACTTTGGAAGTGATAATTGATTTCATGAAAAGGTGATATATGTTATCTACCAGAATAGTTTGTTGCATAGTTATATTTTTGTAATATATTTTATAATCTTTATTTTTGTTTAAGGAACATGTATGATGTAAATTGTTTAATGTAGTTATGTTTCAATATCAAATTAAAATACATTCATGGTTTTATAAGTTTAAGGATGATCATATATTTATAGGAATAGATACACATGTTTAGGTATTATCTTATATGAAATTGATTGTATTATAAATATTATAGGGGTATAAGATAATTAATATATCAATGTTTAAATGACACTTTGTGTTGGTGTATGAATAAATGTAATGTTATTTACTTTATATCGAATAATCCGATATAGAAAATATTAATTGTTAAAGTGAATCATTTACAAGTATATATTTTTATAGAAATCTATGTAAAAGCTTAGGATTACCTTTCATGTTAGTACATAATTTTGATTCTTGATATTTTGGGGAGTTTCTATACCTTATAATATAAAAAATTGATTAATTTGGGTAATTAATATCATTTAGTGAGATGTTTCATTATGTTAAGGAATATGTATCCCTTAATATTAACATTTTGTTTAGCATTAATTAAAATTGTCGATAAATGTAATTTTATATTTGGGAATAAATGATGAAATATATGAGAACAAATTTGAAATTAATAAAGTAATTAATATTTTGGTATATTATCAGATGAATTTAGTTATTTTTGGAATAATATATGATAAACATTTGGTGTTATTATGGATATTTTAAAGAATAATTTTTTAATTCTTCATATAATGGTTTATAAATTTTTTATATTAGTAAAACTTGTCCTAAATAATTAAATTTTTTTAATATACAAGGATATAGGATTTTAGTTTTATTCATTTATGCAGTATGTGATATATTGGAGGATTATTTTAGTGAATCATGAATGAAAATTTCAATGTTAACAGACACTGTTTTCAGAAAAATATGATATTGTGATATTAATTGATTAAAGTATGAAATTATTCTTCTCATGAAAGTAATTTTCCATATATTATTATTCAGGATGGTTATGTAATTCCATAACTTGTGGAGATGGATATTGAAATAAAAAAAATTCAAATTAAATTCCATTGAGATGATTCAATTATATTTTTCCAACCTTGATGATTTATTTTTTTTAGTCTTTAATATTATCATGGTCATTACCATTATTATAATTAATGTTATTTTTTTCATTTTCTATAATTATATGGATATAAATTTTTCCACAATGTCCATATTTTCACTTTTTACAAATGTTCTTCAATTTGGAAACCATGTTAGGTGTATTTTCCGATAACCTGTATATTTCCTTTTTCCCTTATTTCCAGAGGATGTTTTTTTAATCATTTCTGTGATGTGGGTTTTCATAAAATGAATTTTAAAATATGTATCCCATTATTTCATAGTAAAAATTCTTATTTTGTAGATGAAATTAACCCAATCATGGGCTAATGTTACAAACTACTATTTTAAAAGAACACTATGTTTAAAACAATATACACCACACAGAACAAAAAATTAATGTACGAGAAAATATTATTACTTTTTGTACATGATATAATATTTTTTGATATTGAGGCTATGGATAAATTTAAAATGATTATGAATAATATTTTTAGGTACTCTTTAAAAAAATATATAAATTCATATGAAAGATGAATAGGTTTTTAGTTATTTCTTTTTATTCCGTAAAATTTAATTTCTTCAAAATATGGTTTTTAGGGAATATTATAATTAAATTATAGATATTTAAGAAATTTTATATGTTAAAATGAATACCAATTTTGAAAAAAATAATAAATAAATGATCTTATGGTGATATTTTTTACATTTTTAAAACTATTTTTTTGACATGTGATTACTTCAATATACTATTATTTGGATGTATTATTTTTTTAATTTAGGAATTCACTAATTTAAATTTCGTTATAATATGAATAAGGTAACATCATTTTTCTTAAATTATTATTAATAAAATTAATTTCATTTTTGTGGATTTTATGGGTTAATTTTTAAAAAAATTCATTTTTATACATAAGGTTTTTGATACAATGTTACTGGTTTCATTTTTCATTTTTTTATTAAATTCATTCCTACCACTTTATAAAATTTTTAATTAAATATTTTATTTTATATTTGGAATTATGGATTTAAATTTTTTAAATTTTAACCCTTTAATTTATTAAAAATATGAATAATAACTATAGTAAATTTTTATCATGTTGATATGAGTAAAATTGGATAAAAAGGTTAAAATAATTAGATAAGGTCTCATCATTAACCTAAAAAAATACATTGTTCTATTAAATGGATTTATCTCCACCATTTACATATAATTATAGAATATATACCCACTTGGTTGAATTTTTTAATAATGATTTCTATGTTTTTATTTAAAAAATAATAATTACAAAATGTCATTATCATGATTTATAATTAACTAAATTTAAATATAATGATTAAATGATCATATAATAACATAATAAAAAATTCTAAACGTTTAATTATTTTATTTATATAGGTAATTTATTTTTAATATTTAGGTATGAAATAATTACATTGAATTATTAAACAATATCTATATAGTACGTGTCCATACTATAGAAAAATCAGGTAATTTTTTTTAATATTAAATTAATGTTTTTTATGTTATGTATAGTAATATAACAATTTTATAGATTAATATTACAAATAAAAACATGTGATTTTGTTTTTATTTATATTCAATTGGATGGGTTATGTTTTCAATGTCAAATTATGTAAAACAGTTCTTATAATTACAAAAACTATTTTTAGTGAAAAACAAATATTTTTAAATTTTATTCAAAATTTACAAAAAAAATAATTAGGAAAAATAGGGTGATAATTGGTTGTAATTTAATCCAATGAGAATTTTTTCAAATATTTAACATATAAGAAAAATTATATCCCCTTAATATTATAAATTTATTAATGTTATCAAGATAATTTTTTAAACCAATTTAATAAATCAAAAAAAATGAATAAAATGAAATTGAGACCCAAATAAATTTGATTATCAAAATATAATATTCCTTTTCTTCTATTTCAAATAATCTGTAATTATTTGGAATCATTTGGATTGATATTGACTTTAATATATTTTAAAATTTTTGTATTTCCCACTATTCCATTTCTATCCCTATAAAAACACCCCTTATCTCATTTATTACCCCACATTTAGACATATATATTACAATACTAGAAAAATTGTTTTAAAATATTTCATAAAAATAATTTAGATCTTTTTTTATATTTAAAATAAAAATTCAAGAATCTTTATGAAGGAATTAATAGGAGGACTACCGATGATTTGATAGTAGCCATACCCTACCTCTTTCAATTTATTCTATTCTTTACCTCTTATAAATATATAATATTTACCATAAGATAATAAATTCACAATTCTATATATATAATTTTTTTATTATGATTATGAAACAACGTTTTTCTAACATATTTTTTATCAAATGATAAGTGAAATTATCGCTTATGTGTACATGTGTACTATCACGCCCACATTGGGATTCAAATCATTTTGAATCACCATGATCTATTGGTTGTTATTGTGATTGGATAAGTGGTGATATATTATAGTTACAATGTTATTATTTTTCAATAATTATATTATAATACATACATTATTACTTTCACATCCATTGGTAAATGATAATTTGACTCGTTTGTATGTCTGGACTACCAACTCTACAAACTGATGTTATTGATTTTTAATTTCATCTTTTTAAAGATGGAAATAGAAATATATTAAATTAATATATATTATATATATTATATTAATTAATTTTTAATATAGGGTTACTATTTACCATTCATTCATTCTATTATTATAAAAGTGAAAACTGTGTTTATTCCTACATACAACCAACCATCTCCATGAACAATGCACTTAGTTTTTCTATATCTATCATCTATGAATGATTATAAATAAATAATATATATATATATATATATATAATATTAATATTTTAAATAACATTCTTTATATGATTGAACCATTCTCGATGTATAAGGACAAGAACTTCTGAATACAAATTCCCATAAAAATAAGACATGTACGTCTAAAAAATTTGATTTTATTATGGAATTGTTATTAAATGGTTTTACAATGCTTATAATAGGGTAATATGCGATATTATAAGCATGTAAAAAAATGGTAAATATTTATAAATAATTCAAATTTATTATACATTATGGTAGATCACCATCAATGAATGTATAAATTGAGGTGATATATTATTTTTCAATCAAATAATTGTCTTTATTATTTAATGTTGAATTTACAATAAAGAAATTATATAAACCTTTCTGGATATATCCATTTTTTCTTCACTTTTGATATAATAATAAAATAGTTTTTACTTTCGTATTTTATAATTTTCTTATTAAATAAAAAAAAACTTTTTTAATGAAAAATGAAATTATTTCTCACTTTAGTCGAAAATAAATTTGCATTATTATCCATTTATTCACAAAAACTTATTTCATTAAAAAATTTAATATATAATTTCTATAATGATTTTTTCACCAATTATTTGGTTTTTAAATTTCTAAAATTTAATAATATTATCATTTTCTAGAGGAGGAAATTTAGACTCTTTATATAAAATGTAAAGGGAATCCTTTTTCAGACTTACACGACAAGTACTGAATTTACCATCATCATGAAATATCAATTATTTGAAATAACTATTAAATTAATCCATATTTTTCATAAAAAAATTATATAATACATTTATTAATATCTAGCTACAATTTCAATGCATTGAATGTTATTGAAACATCAACATTATTCAAATTAAACTTCTCCCACATTTGATCTTATTAAACTTCTAAAACATCTTATTGTTCTCAATTTCTTATCAGTGTGAAATTACATCCCTTACTACATAAGTGTATAACCTTGACATAGATTAAGAGAGTCTTTATGATGTAAGGAACCTGAATAATGGTATTGAACAATAATACATAAGAAAATAAAACTAACACATTTATGAAATAAAATTATTTAATATTGTCATCACATAATATGAAAAAAATTATTAACAATATCGAACACTCTTTCACTTTTATTAAATAAAAATAATCTTTACAATATATGATGGAAAAAATGAATGATATATTATAAATACATATAAAAGTATACTCATAAATTAGAGGAATATTAAATTAAAAAATTATATATAATTTCAACAATCTGAATAAATTATGTTTCAATCATTTTATAGTGGTAAAAAATCATCAATATATTTAAAATAAAATAATGAAATTGAAGGAATATATTATTGGCTGATGAGATGATACAAGGTAGATTTTCCTTAAAAATATTCTATTTATCTCATGAGTATATTAAGAGAATAAAAATATAATGAAAACATTTAATCATCAGTAATAACCATAAGAAGAGAAAATATATTGATCTTGAGATATGTATATCATATAATTTTGGTAATGAAAACTTATTCCTAAGAAATCCTAATGAAAATAATATTGTAACATAAAATTGTACCTCAAGTCTGATTTTTATCATAATATCGATAAACTCAAGTATAATAGATTATTATTTAATATATATTAAGACCAGAAACATTTTATTACCTATCATAGAATATATGTTTTATATATAATATCTTTTCGATTATTCCTTATTAATCGTTCATTTTTATCATCATTTTAGGAGTTTATATATAGATTCATCACATATTATTTGATTTGGTAGTAATATAGGAGGATAATTGATCGTGGATTAGTAGTATCCAAATTTAAATCAGTGGATCAATTTCAAATCTATTAAATTTTTAAATATTTATAAAAAATCATATAAAACGATGCTGAAAAATGAATTACATCACAATATGGAGATAATTATGTGTGCGCATGCCCAAGAGAAATTTTAATTTATTATGGATGAAACAAAACAAAAAAAGATAGTTATCAATTTAAAAATAATTTTTTTATAATAAATTTATAATAAAAATATACAATTTAACATAACAACTTACCATGAGTTATGGTGATGGAAAATGAATCATACCACTACATAGAGTCTGTAGTCCAGAAGTACACACGATCTATAATTTCATACATTATTTTATTATGAAGAGGTTGAAATTAGTTTTTCTATGATAGTAATAATGAATTGTTTTTGAAAAATTTATTTTAAATTTATTTTTTAATACAAAATTTTTATAGGTAGTGTATGAAAATATAAAATTTAACTATCTTATTTTGGATATATATTTCTTATATGAATGACCTCATTTAGATCACACATTAAGATGAGATGGAATATTCATAGAAGAATAATAGAAGAACTGTGATAAATTGAATGATACTAAGAAGGTTTTGTAGTAGGTATATTCTGATCTAAATTGATATTATGGTGTGAATACGTGTGGATAAGAGGTATCATTTTATAATTTTGGGGTGGGAAACACAAGGAATTTCATAAAATACTTCATTGATATAAGGTAAATTTCATTGATAAGTGGAACTCAATTGATAGGTATTTGATGTCAAGAAAATTTAGTTTTTAAAATATAATATAAAAGAATTATAATTGTTTGGGGGAAAACCTACCATTATCACATGGTTTAACCCCACCCCCTAATCCCCAAGTGAACTAGTTTTAGGATGAACCATACTAACAAAAATTACAATTTTTACTAATCATTAACATAAACTAAATTGAATCTATTAGATAAAAATAATTATTTTTTTATTATCAAAATGTGGAATCCATTTATCCATATTAAATTTCTATAAGGTAAAGAATTTATTTTTAATTATGTACACAAACCACAATGAATGGTTGATTATGAAAAAAAATTTCTCGCATCATTCTTGATTTATAAAAAATATTTTCATTAAAAAAATAAAATGAATGTTAATAAATATTATTAAATATATATTGTATTCATTTAAAAGAAATATTTTATTATTTTATAATATTTTAATTTTTTATGATAAAAACATATGCACAAAAAATCATTTTGTAGAAAAAACATTTTTGAAGAAAAAAATTAACTTATAATAATATAATGTTTAATGACGCTTCATATGAAATTTATTCTATTATTTATATTTAGTGGATATTTATGTTAATATTTTACGAAATTACGTTCATAAATGTACTTTTACTAAAAAATAAATGATATTTTCTATCAAAAAACTTTTTCCACTATTCAATAAAAAAATCTATCATTTTAAAAAATGATACAAAATTCCTTATATGATAATATTGACATGATTATTTAAATATATTATTAATTTTATAAAAAAAATTACTAAAAATTGTATAAATTAATATAAATTTTGAGGGATAAAAATAAGACAAAAATTATTTTTTGTGAAAATACATTTTTGAATCATAAATTTTCATTACTATAGAATTTAGTAGTTTTTTATTATATATTAATGAATACATTTATATTATGTAAAATCTATATTATTTTTATAATTTGGTAATTTTTATTCAAACTTTTCATTTTAATAGCTAGGTTTTTATGGTTTACTATTACTCAGTTCATATGCGGTCAAGGTTATATATAAGGAATGTAATCGAATAGTTTATCTTAATTTCAAAGGAAATGTATATAAAATCATGGAATGTAATGTTCTACATCATTTAAAATTAATTTAACTACCAAATATCCATCACTACAATAAAAATATTTTAATGATATCTTTTCATCAACAAATCCTTGAGTTCCTATATAGCTTCCTCGAATTACATGTTCTCCTAAAGAACATTATAAAACTGATTATTATTATTCATTAAGAAAATATCTTTTAAAAAATAATATTTATAATATGTTCTCTCCATTTTAAAAAACATTCTCCAGATGTATAAACTACGAGATCAATATATGTTAAGGATTAGGTGTTAACATTCATGGGGGAGATACACATAATACTTCATGAAAATGAGATATGTTTGACGAGAGTTCAAGGTAATGAGATATTCTACCATTATAATCAAGAATATAATAAAGAACAATATAAAAAGGGGATATAATTACCTTCTTTCTAAATATCATTAACTTATTCCATGGATAAATTAATAGGAATACCTTCCAACTAAAATCACATTTGATCTATTGATAAATTAATAGGAATACCTTTCCACTATCATGAAATTATATATCCCATCAGTAACTGTAATTATAATTCTTATTTTAATTGTGTGATTGCTTGATTTTCTGTTGATTATCTCTAACCAAATCTATCATTCCCTGAAACAATGTCAATTGCAGTTAAAATTATTTCTCCCACTTCATTCCAATATTTCTGAGTAATAAAATACATTCTATAGTTTTCTTTATGATGATCCTACTAAAAAAATTAGGTACAACTTTTATTGAATGAACACTTGACTAAAACAATGAGTTTATACCAACCACTAATGAAAAACATAATATATTTAAACATTTCCTATAGTTCTATAATAGGCTTATTATAATTTTTATTTATCTAATTATAGTAACCATTATTAAAAATAAAATCTATATCTTGTTCTTACTAAATATTTCCCTATAACATTGTTGTAATCCGTACATCTCGACACCATACAATAGAGTTTGGTACTCTACATTATCATATCACTTTTTTAATATATAAAATGGAAATATTATATTGAGATAACTATTCACACATATCATTTTAGTGTGTTGACATTGTAATTTGATCAATTATAACTCAAATAACATTATATTCTTTAGATGATTTTGGGATGCTTTTGAAAAAAATCATTTGTTATTTTTTCCATTTTCTATTTTGATAAGGGTAATGATTATAACAGCTCCTTAGAATTGATCCTCTAATCCTTAACATTCTAACACACCATGCACTGAGATAAATTTGTTTTAGTGTTTTCGCACATATTTTCCAACTGGAAATATTATATTGATTTTATATATTTCATTTTAGTTTAATGATAAATTGAGATTGTTGATATTTGATATACTTCCAATAGTTCCTCCTTCATTTCTATTATTCATATGACACATGCTTGTTTCAAGAACGTTATCCTCTCATTGCATTCATTATCAATAGCAAGTAAATTTCTCTCAATATTTTATTTCTCTTCATCCAATTTATACACCTTATAATCATCAAATGCATCGATGGTTAGACACGAATTATAAAAAGGCATGATTTCGCTCATTAATTCAATATTTCAGGGATCATCCATTAAAAATAAATAAATATTGAATAGTTTTTTCCATCCTCCTAATATATATAATTGGATTATCCTTTCATGTCAAAGGATTGGCTATCTAGCTCAACATTACATAGTAGTTATATATTTAAGAGTTATAATCTATATTCAACATTATCCATATTATTTGGCATATATTCAACATATTTTGGGTGAATATATACATAAAATAGTGATGATTATTATTTAGATCACTTGTTTCTCATTTGATATAATGTGTCAGTATCTTTAATTGAAACATTACCACTAATACCTCCAAATAAATTTTCAGTTAATTTTTCTAATGAATTTAAATTATAATGAGTTTTATGATATCACCACACCATTATACATGAGAATTCATCCCAACTCATTATTTTATACATCTTAGTAAATCAAAAACCCGTATCCACTATAGAGTAGTGTAGGTATAGGTTCCCAGATGAACCTTATCTTAGTTCCTTGAAATATTTCTCTCATTCATCCAACCAATAAGAACATAACACTTTCTATTTTAACACACAGAGTGGATTAGATATCCATAATATATACGTTTTAATATTATACTAATATCTATAAAATCAAAAAAATATAGATACTATTTAGGGTATTTTTCTAGTATGCCATTCAATAACATCCATAATTTATAGATATATAGGTATACCCTCACATGATATTATATTTCTCAAAAATAAAATTCTCTATGGAAATAAATCTCCCTTCGTAAAATATTCTTAAAAATTTTCATACTATAACGACTTCATAAAAATACTCATTTCATATTCATAATATTCTTTTCTCTTGGAATATATAATAATATGATCTATAAATATTACCACAAGAATATCAAAAATTTCCTAAATATTTTATTTCCGAAATATTTATTTATATTAGGTGAATTAGGAAAAAAATAGAGAAAAAAATCATAGTTTTTTAACTAGATTGTTAGTTTTAATGTGAATGTCTTCTCTTTTTACCCTTGTTAAATAGTACACATATAAATGATCAATAATGGAACAATATTGACATCCTCATAATTTATAGACAAAAAATCTATAAATTGTACTGTATAGATATTATTGATCCTGATCTAATTAAGGTATCAATAATCAATGAAGATTCACAAAGATAAATTATTTTTCAATGAAAATTAATAGGTGGACCCCATGGAGATGCACATGGTTAAATTAGTCCCTTATCATGATAGTACTAGAAATTATTCTTCTATTTCTAATACTAAATTATTGAAATTTTTTACTACATCATTGAAATAGGTTTAGAAATGAGTATGTGTTTTATGGAAATCTCAAAATTACTATTTTAAGTAATAATAAGAATCTATTAGAAGAATATATAAACAAACTCATATACTATATGCATATATAAAATAATTTCCCTCATACATCTGTGATTAATAAATTATTAAAAATTGGGACTAATGAAATGGGTTTAATTTCTATTGGATGCTCATACATATCCGCAAACCAATAGACAATCAAATGTATTTTTTGTAATATTAAATATTACTTTTGTTGCAAGGTAATTAATATGGGATTAATATATATAAATCTATTCCATGACCAAAATCACATATATATAAGATGAAATAATCACACCATTAATATATTTTACTTCCATTTGAACCCAAAATAATAGATTTTGTAATGTTGTATGTTTAAAAAATTATTTAAATATAATAGAGTGGGTGAAACCATAATCAAATAATATATCATAAGTTTTAGTCTGGATAATATGTATAATTTCCACTAAATTTTTATTTTATATCACATCATAAATTGAGATCACATGATATTTACCTTTGAATCTAGTAATAATATTTTGTTAAAATTGATCAAAATATTAACATCTAGATTTGATCAATTGTTAGCAGATTTTTCACAATTATCTCATTTGTAACATTAGAGTAAATGTAGTTAATTATGTTCATAATTTTAATGACTCCATTCATTGACTATAATATACACATCCCATCAATACTATTATCCACATTTACCTTTTATTACACACATAAAACATTTTCTTTTCCACTTAATATAGTTTCCTTTATGTTTTTCACACTTTTGGCATAAAGGCCGACTATTCAAATCCCATATATTTTATTATTATTATATTTCGGTTGAATTAATTATTTCATTTCATATAATTACCATTATATTTATTGATAAATCTAATATACATCTTCTTTAACACCGTAATATTCTAGAAAATTAAAACTTTTCCAGAAAATATATATGAAACAAAACATTAAACATAAATAAACTATGTAATATTGTAATATAAAGATGACCATTAGAACCTAGCTGTTAAATTTGAGGTTAATAGTATTAATCATTTTATGTAATATTTATATATTTCATACTCATAATAATTGTTTTGATAAATTAATATTATATAATCACTCAATTTTTAATATATATGTTTTATTCAGTAATTAATTAATTTTTTTAAATAATAATTATATATTTTTGTGAGAAAATATTATAATTAATTATTATAAAGAATAAAAATATTTATCTATAAATTTTTATTAATTTTTTAAATCATCGTAAAAAAATTAATATGGGTTGAAATTTATGTATTTTATAAATAAAATTGTTAATTGAATCAAAATAGAGATTTTTGTAAAACAATGATTTTGTCAATATAAATTATGTTATTAGGAAGGAAAAATGTTTTTTAATATGAATTAATTTAACATATGTATTAGTTATTAATATTCTTCCATCAAATTTTTATTTTAATCATAATTATATTTTATTTTAGTTCATACTAATTTTTAGTCTAAAAACGGATTTTTCTAAATACTATTTTAAAGTACATAGTCTTTCATTTTATAATTAATTAAAAACCCTATAATGTAGACTGATTTTAGATAAATATATAAATTATATATCTAATAATATTTATTTAATTTCATAATTTTCATATTACTAGATATTGAGTTTATATACAATCACCTTCTTTATAAAAAATACAGTTCTAGAAAACCCACTTTTTGGTCATGTTTATTGTTTTATTTTTAAAATAAATCCTTCAAAACAATGGAACTGAATTTGATAAAATAGAATAATTATTTCTAATAGTAAATATTTATTTTATGTACAAATTTAAAATTATCTATTGTAATAATTTATTTTATAATCAGTAAAAAATCATTTACTGCAGTTAATGCTAAAAACCAAATTAATTAGGTCAATATAAAAGATATGGGTGAAAACGACCTAAAAACATTTATAAATACTTTTGGAAGTAAATATTTTTACCTCATATAATATAAAACATTATAATAATTTATTTTTTGTCCTTTTTTCATGACAAAAAATGGGGTAATGATTTTTTGTTTTATGCAATTTTTATTATGTCATCTCCTCCACTTATAATAGGACACCCTGTCTATTCTCCAAATTACACATTATAAATATTTTTTTTACTACCTATAGATCCCAAAATACTATCTTTAAATCCCTTTATATTAACATGATCACTTCGATTGGTTAATAATCTATCCCATCCATGATTTTTTTGTGAACAAAAAAAGTTATCCGGAGAAGAGGCAATGATCTTAAAAAAGTTATTTTAATTATTTATTCTTAATTTTTCATAAAATATTCTTTAATTTTGATGAAATAATAACAAAATTATATCTCATCTAAATATTTTTTATGATTATATTTTTATAATTTAATTTTACCTCAGATTTTAACAAAAGGAAAATGAGTCCATCATTTATGTGTGTGGAGGACTACATCTTCATGAATCCATTTAATTCATTTTTCAACATCACCTATCATGTAATATTATAATAACAAATTTATATTATATATATATATATGATATTTGATGAATTAACATAATTTTTTAATCATAATAAAACATATACCTTCATGTGTTCCATTACATGAGAAATAAATTAATATCGTTCATGTGAATAGAGGATTTCTGTATCAGGAATCTTTGTGATTATTTTTCAAAGAATGAATAACAATAAATATAATAAGGATAAATTTAAAGAATGTATTTTATATATATGTGAGAACTGTTTTATTAATTAAAAATTTATAATTTTTAAATGATATCATATCATTATCATTCTTACATTGAAAGATGATAATTTCATTCATGAGTACGTATGGACTACCACTTCTACAATGTTATGTGAATTTTTTTATCATCTCCAAATTATATTTAAGATATAAATTTCTGTATATTTAATGAAATAACATGGTAATTATGTTGTCATTATATTTTTTTATGGAAAAAATGGCATACCTTATTTTCCAAATGATAATTAAAAATTTGAAAATTTACTCATGTGTACATACGACCTGCCATCTCCATGATCATAACATATTTCATTATTAATAATGATCTTGAATGATTAGTTTTAAAAGTATAAATCTTAGATAAAAATGAAAATTATTTTATTATTATTTTTTATTAGGTTCCTTAATATTTTACTCATTGCCAATATCCATCCATCCTTATGTTATCATTAAATTTTTCTATAGACAAAATATTGCATACCTTATTTCACAAATTATAATTGAAAAATTGAAATGTTACTCATGTGTACATATGACCTTCCATCTCGATGATCATAACATAGTTTATTATTAATAGTGATATTTAATGATAAGATTTAAAAGTATAATTCTTACATAAAAATGATTATTATTTTATTATTATTGTTCTTTAGGTTCTTTAATATTTAACCCATTGCAAATAGTCAACAAACCTGAGAAATGTTTTACTCATACGCCGAATACATGCAAAACATATGATTTGAAAATAAATGATGAAATACTTTTTATAATGGTATGATTTATAATAAATGATACAATAATCATTAAAAATGATATAATGAAATTAAATAATTAAAAATAGTTTAATTTTTTTGGAAGATAAAGAAAGTACATTACTATTCAAACTCAAGGTAAGGTAAAATATTATATTATGCATTGTATTAAATATTGTAACAATTTATTTTTTTAAATATTTCTCTACCATGTCGATGCTATTTCAAATGATTCATGATAATTATTATATTTTATAAATGGATTTTAAAGGAACTTTTGGATAATATTTTACTTATATTATAACGTTTTTAATAAAGTAATCATTGTAAATCATACATAAGTGAATTTCATTAAAAAGAAATTCTTTTATATATTTAGATTTAAAATTTTTTTATTGAATGTCTATATCATTAAAATTATTTAATTTTTATTTTATATGAAAATAATATAACTATAAATAAAATTATATGTCTATTTTTACATTATTTAATTGTTTTTAAAAAGTATTGCTTTCATTGTTTTTATCAATTTTTTTGACAAAAATACAAAATAAAAGTTTTTATTAATACCGAGGTTGACAACAACTGTTCCCACTATCAAAAATAGCATTTTAATTTTGGATTAAATTATAATAATTTGTGTTTTAATAAATTATCAGTCAATCATTCCATTTTTATCAGTATAATAGTAAATAAAATGTTTTTTAAAAAAAATAATTATTTCAATATAAAAAATAGTTATTTGTACATGTTTCAAAGGGATTTTCATGGGATTTATAATGTGAATATCCAAGATTAATTATTTCAATTTTATGGTCCTGGATGTTTTTTACATGATGGCTTCATCCCCATTATAGCTCATTGGTCACCCTTATATAGCAGATATGATTGGTGCCCCAAATATCTCTCCGTTATGTCAGATAATTATATGATCTCTATGAAATTATATTGTATGTTTTTTATATGGTTATTTAAATTTATATGGGATCCTGTATGGATTATGTAATTTTTCTATAATGATAATTTACCAAGGAAAATTATATGTTTGTTAATGCATTTTCATGGAATTTTTATTCAATAGGTATAATAAATTATCTTAAAAGAAGAAATATGAATCCCCTTATAGGTAATAAGGTGTGTTATTAAGATATGTGTTTTTAAGTGTTTATTATTTCCAAATAATTGTTTTTTAGTTTTACTTTTTCCTTTAATTTTATTTATGAAAATTTACACAAAATATTTGGGATGAGATTTTTTTTTCATGTGCTATAAAATATTAACAGAGACCAAAAATCATATATTAAAAATAAAATTTTTATATATAATCATTCCATAATGGGTTCATAAATTATATTATGTTAGTTAATGATAAGTTTTTTTAATAACACCTTTTCTAAAAAATAACAGTGTATGGAATGGTATGGGGAATGATGAATTCATGTTGAATGTTTTTCATTACTTTCTATAAATGGAAATAGAGCGCTCGTTAATTTTTTTACAAAATTGTGAAAAATTAATACTGATATGAACTTTTCACATATAATATATATTTTTATGATATGTAATATTTATTCCATAAATCTCTTAAAATATACACCTAAAATATCTTTTGAAATGTACGAATGTGAATTATAGTATAATTTTTTTAGAATAATTTTTTTACATTAATGTCTTTATAGTTTCTTCCATAGAAAAGGATTAGATAAAATGAATGGTAAGGATGTTATTTGGTCTGAAGATAAAAAATCAAATTAAACCATTCTGTTTACTGTGCTATGAATAATTACTATAATTATTAGAGATAGAAATAGTTGAATATACGATTTAATGGTTAAGTATATGTTATTATTATCCCCATAATAATATTTGATAATATGATTTATTTCATATACTAAAAATCAAAATTTTTAGTATATTTTTTGATCTAATTAAAACCATGTTAATAATAGATGCATAGGAAATTGTAGTGGTCAAATAAATGATAAATTGAACCGAATGGAAGATATAGAAAAATATCATGAAGTTATTATTTAATATCTATCATGACTTATGATTGAAAAAATTGAAATTTGTGATATTAATAATTCACCAAAAAATATATAAATCGTAAATCCATATAAGTTAATGTGATATTGATCAAAAAGGGTAAAATATTTAATGAAATTTGTGTCAGGAATTTGGGAATAATGATCTTGTAAATTTTCATAATAATATAGGAAGACGTTTTTTTTTGTGATGGGGGAATAATGAAATAGTCATTCATGGAATGAAGAAGAATTTAGTTAACTCTATCAAGGGGAATAAAATTCATCATAATGTATCAATTTAATGTTTTATATTAGTTTATTTTCTATTCATAAACTTCTATATTCTAGGGTAAATATATATAATGGTATCAATAAGTCTATATAGATAAATTCCCTGAAATTTGTTATACCATTATAGTTGAAGATGAGGTAACTAAAGATGAAAAATGAAAGGTGTACAATATATCAGGGAATAAGTTTAGAAATTTCATGAATCATAAGACATAAATCTTATTTTTTATAGGAAGTAATTATTGAAAAATAATATTGAAAATTATAGTTAAAAAATTATATAGAACATTGAGGGATTATTATTTTTAACATCATGGTATTAAAGAAATATCATGTAGTGGTAGTTTTAAGAATGATCATGTAATTAAATATATTTTTCAGAATTTTGATATCATATGATGTTGGAAAACATTTGGAAAATTTTATCGAGTACTCAAAGATGTTTATGGTATATATAACTATATTTTTAACAAGTTATAATTTTATTGAGGGGGAATTAAATTTAAATTTTTTGAACAAAGGTAAAAATTTATTCAAACCATAAGGGATTATATTTTTCATTAATTTTTATGATTTTTTTGAGGATATTCATCTTATTTCATCAATCTCAATAATAATTCTTTGAATATTGTTTGATTAAAAAATAAAATGTATCACATAATGGAATTACATTGGGCTCAGCCCATAACCATACTGTGACAAGGGAGTAAAATGAAACACAATCCTATGTGATGTCTTGCTTAGTATGATATAATATCTTTAGTCCCATATTTTTATATATTATGATTATGTTGATTCTAGGAGAAAATTTTGATCATATAGATAATCATGAGATTGAAAGGTGATTATGTGATTAGTTGATTAGTGTTATTTTAGAATAATTTCATGATAATGTGGATGTTATATAATTAATGTAAATAATATATTATGGGATTTTATTTGGGGAATAAATGTTCAATTTTATTTTTAATGTGTTTTTATGGTAATTTAATTTATCTATAGACATGATTAATATATAATGAACATTATATTATTAAGGAATATAAATTTCTAGTAAGAAAATATAAAAGTGGTTAGTGTTATTTAGAGATTAATTTAAAATCAATATTATAAAAATATTTCATGAAACCAATATGATTATTGGGTTTTAATCATATTCAGTGATGTTTTGAATAACATAAAAAAAAATAATTTATCGAATGAACTGAGACAAGATTTTAGTGTTATTGTTGAGACCTGGAGATTACTAATTCATTTAATCATGGAATGTTTTATTCAATTCTTAAATTATCTTACCATATGCTATCCATTTTTAATGTATAAATTCGAGAATAGTGTATTGGTATTCTTTTTCGGTTATGTGATATATTAATGTTTATGTTATTACATCATGTATAAAAAATACAACTTGAATATTCATCATGTGGAAAAAATATGAGATTGTGGTAGAAATATGTTATAGTATTAAATTATAATTATATTATAATTATATTTACTTATGTTACATGTGTTTATAGTAATTTAATTCTTAAATAAATGGAAAAATATATTTATATACAAAGGTTAACAATTTTTGATAAATTAATGTTTGCTTCTCTAAATGGAAGCTATACCATTATATCATCAACTAATATTTATTTTTAAATCCATAATTTCACTTACCACAAATGAATTCATACATGGAAGTCTTGTTATCTGTTATACAATGTGATCTTCATATTTTCACTTCTCTCTTATGAAAAGAAAGTTTCATTAACAACTTTTAAAATGTTGGATTTCAAGAAAGGTATTTCTAAATATAAATATAGTGATTACATAGATCATGATAGAATTGATAGGTTCAAATTTATTTATGGGGGTAGGATGTGACAACCAGGCATTTTATAAGATATATTTTTCTTAGATTTCAAATGATATAAGCAACACCATATGTAAATGAACCATTAAATATTATAATTTGTATATGATTATTATAACATAGGTGTTAAATTAGCGGGTATATATAGTATTCAAAAATTTAGTAATAAAAATATAAATATCATTGTAAATATTAATTTTTTATTCAATTGATAAAAAGAATAAAAAAATTATGATCTAATTTATTTTATTCATTAAAATTATGTTTTCCTCAATAACAGTTTTTACTTTCTTTTATGAGAAAACATTAAAAATAATTTTTATAATATTGAGAATTTTTTTAACAAAATAAATTAATTTTATTAAATTTAAATATAGAAATAAATTTTGGGATGTGTTTGATTATTATTTAGGAAGTATTTATATTTAAGCTAATAGTAAAAATAATGATTATTCAGATGAATCATTTTTTTTATTATGTTTTTTAAAATTTTCATTATGTAGTAAATATTATTTAATGAAAAATAATTATAATTTTATTATATGTATTCCTTATTAATTTAATTTTAGTCATCTATATATTTTATGTTTATAAAAGATTATTTATTTGTTTAAAAATGAGATTCTATGAAAAGAGTTTGAAAGAGAATAATGTTTCTGCATTTAAATTACTCCAAAACACCTAAAGAGTAATGATTTAAATGATTTTTATATACTATATATATATATAATTTAAATTTCAATATTGATAATTAATAGTAATATACTTAAAATAAAAAAAATAGTTTTATATAAAAATACACCTCATGAAACCGATATATTCATCACATTCACATGTTTAATATTAAGTTAAATTAATTTATTCATTTAATGGAATTTGGTAAAATGGAATCCATTTTATTTATAGTAAATTTTTTTATTATATAATAACTTCAAAATTATTTTTTCCCAAATAAACAATGAAAAAACATAAAAAATTAGTTAGGGTAAAAATGGGATTATTGCGGTTAAACTAAACTAAAAAAGGATAAAATGACAATAAATACATATCTATATTATTTTTTATATCAATATTTGAATTATATGTAATATAATTATTAATAATGGTCAATTTTATCTCCTTTTATAATTAAAAAACGAGGTTATAACTATTTATTTCTAAAACATCAAATGTGTCATGTCCAACACTTATAATTATCCACCACCTCTTTTATCTTCCTAAAAGATAAAATACATTTTTTATCCATAATCTACTTAAATAACTTAAATATTTCTTACCCACAACCTATATCCCTTAGTATTATTTTGAAACCATCATATGAAGGCCGATGTTGCTAACATGTAGTGTTTTTATGAAAATGTTGTATGATGATTAATTGAATTTTTTTATTACAACATCTCCCACAAGAATGAAATATTTCCCAACTCTAATAATATAATAAAAAAATAATCTCACAGTTACATAGATTTCATTTTGTTAATTTTATAACCTAAATCCATTTCCCTTTCCATAAAAAGGAAAATAAAACAATTATTCGTTCATATGGTGGACAACAACCTCACGATTTGATGTAATAAATTTTTTTCATCACCTATCACAGATTATTATAATGATTAATTTAATGTCAATAAATATATATATTTACATAAATATACTTTTAAAATTATTAAATCACATGAAACTTCTTAATATCCATTATGTGGGTGGGTACTATAAGTTTATCGTGTCTGTAGTGGACTACACCCTTTAGATGTGATGGAATTCATGTATCATTGACCCTTCACATGAAAGATAATAAGTTTATATTGAATGAATATATGTTACATAATATTAATCATTACAATATTATAAAATGATCATGTACCCTAGTGGTGGTGTCTCTAACTTGGAATCCATGAGAACCGTGATCAAATTTGGGGTGGGGTGAAATGCTGGTACACAATAGTAGTATTATAGAAGTTACTACAGAATGTACTATTAGTAACTATAGTATACTAAACTATTTATATGATTTGTGTCTTCACGAAACTGGTTTGGGCATATGGGTCTCAGGGCCTTCTGGCCACCAAAACCCTTTAGGCCACAGGGCCATCGACTGCTAAGGACTTTGGGCCACCAATAACCTTTGGGCCGTGGTGATTTTGGTTCTCATAAAAGATAAAAAAGGAGTATAGAACATAGGAGTAGGACCAGTTGAGATAAAAATTTTCATCCACCAGAGTAGAGCTAGGTGGATTGGAAAAATGAGTTGGTATGTTAATGACCATCCCGATGTGGCACTATGTAGCTCTACTCAGGGAAATGAAAGTTGATTATCCATCTCAGGTGTGGAGCTAGCAACCTTCAAGAAGGTGATTATTGGGAGGGGTTGCTTCATGTGTGTCAGGTATTAGGCCTTTATAGTCATATATTATGTCATGTATATTCCTTGTACCTTGACCCTATGGTTAATGAATGGGTTCCTCTTCAACCCTTAATAAAGGGATTATCCAAAATAAAAATGGCCACCTGGCTATTAATATAAATCGTTATTATATTATTAATATATATAAATCATTAACGAATGATAATATATCATTTTATTTATTATGTTGAATATTTATAACATCATTCGCGTTAAGGTGTGGACATTCTCCTCCACGAAGAGATGTGATTCTTTTTTTCTTTACTAAATAACATAGAAAACAAATATAAATAAATATAAATTAATTATTTTATGTAAATGATATTTTAATAATTTTAGAATGAAAAAAATGGCTTACCATCTTTCCCTAATTATTGTTGTAAACTAGAAACGTTGGATATGTGTACATATAGCCTACCATCTCTAATATCATAACATAGTTTATTATTAATAAACATCATTGAATATTTATTTGAAACGTATAATTTTATTATAAAATTATAAATATATTATTATTATTATTATTATTTCATTATTATCTCTTTGACCATATCCAACATAGACATTTAATTAATAACACATATGGATAATATTTTTAAAACATCCAAAGTGATTATAAATGATTAAATAATAGTTTAAATCATGGTAAAAGATAAAATGAAATGAAAAAAGATAAATTTCACTTATGAATTAAAATAATAATCATAATATTATTGATTGAGAACAAAAAGAATATATGTAATGGGTCTCACTCATGGTATGTGAAACTTTCACAAAAAATTGGAAAATATAAATGTTTTATATTATTATTTTCTAAATATTTCAATTCGATTTCCATTTTCATATAAGTGTTTCGTGTAAATTTTAATTTCTTATTAAATTGATTCAAAATGTAATATTTTATTGAAATAATTTTTTTATATTCATATAGTGATATAAATTATTAATAATGTAAATTTTATTTATATGTTTATATTATTTTTTTCAGAAGGAATCTATTACATGTTTTATAACAAAGGATTTCTAAAAAGACATAAGGAATTTTTGTATTTTGACATATATAGTGATAACAAATTATCCTAGTATTTTAATCATTATTTTTGTTATGTATTATATTAAAATAAGTCATATTTATTTCTTAGAAAAATATTTTTCCCTTTTCCTAGAAATTTTTTCATTGAAAGTGTTTTTTTATAAACATTGTCTTTTAATATATAATATTATTTTTCATGATATTTTAATGAATTTTTTAAATATTTTTATGATAAAAATTTGGAAGATTAATTTTTTTACACATGTAATTGTTCATTTACATTGTTTTTATGATGTGTTTTCCCTATTTATCTTAATAGTGTGCCTTATATAGCTTGTACAATGGGTGCTCGAATATTTTATCAAATGGTTCTGTATGGGATCTCTAAGGGTTCAATGAAATTTTATACCCATGTTACCTATTTGATTTCTCAATTCATAAAAATCAGTTTTCATTGAAATAGTTTGTTTTTAAAAGGTATGTAAAATTATCTTCTTTAAAATGAATTATAAATCTCTTTATGGGTAAAAAATAATGTTTTTATGAAATGGGTTTTCATGGGTATTCAATTATTCCAATAGAACATTATGTAATAACCAAAAAATGTTTCTTCTAATGATAACGAATCTATTTCCTATCAATGAATTTTTTCTTATTTTTACAATATATGAACATAAAAGGAATTCTACATTTCATAATAAAAATTCACATCATGAATATATTTGGAATAATATTGTTAGGAACAATAATTGAATGAACACATGGAAAAATATTTTTTTCATTTAAATGAAATCCTAGGCTTGAAATTATGCATGAATATCACTCCTTAAATAAAGATCATAAAAAGGAAAACAAGTGTTATGAAAACAACCTATATTATGAGAGGATGTATAAGAAAATTCATAATTAATGTATCAAAGGATGAAGATATAATTATGATTTACTTATAAGTAAATATTATTGTTAGGTATGACGAAACATTAGACAATATTTTCAATGCTCATTATGACCATTAATTATTGAGACGACAGACTATTATTATTTTGGGTGGTGTAGTAAAATGAGTATTTTATTATTCTATAACTTGTTTTGTATACAACATAATTTTTTTTTCATTTTCAAAATTTTTACCATAAATATGTAAGTAATTTAAAAATGTTATTTTCATTTAGCAATATTATAAAAAACATTAATATGGAAAGAGAAAACAACGAATCCCTAAATAATTTTAATGATTACTAGAATCATTATTATATTGTAAATGACAAATAACATTCTATATATATAATCTTTTTTTCAAATATTATAATTATCATATGAATGTATTTTTTAAATAAAAATAGTATTAATTTTAAACTAATAATATCAAAATTATACAATGGTTATTTTATTTTAATATTCTAAATTCGATGTTTTTTGTGTTAAAAAATGAAAACATTGTTTTTATGAAATATGATAACTCATATGATATAATTATGATATCAACAAGATTTACGATTTCTTGACCTTATTCACAGTAAAAAAATTATTTATAGAAAAACATAGTACATAATTTGATACATTTAAAAGCATATTCATAGCATTTTTTAAAATCAAAATATTATCAGTTCAAAAAATAATATTTTTTTTGAGTTATATGGGTATCATATTTTTGATATATTTTTATAACTTTTATAAATTAATTAATGAAAGCTGAACTAAATATTTTTAAGTAAAAGGACTAAATTATGTTCAAATGTTTATATCGTTTTTAGATATAAGAAATTTATTGTGGAAAAAATGGTTTATCACATTATATGTAAAATAATGATGCAGATTATAGTTAAATGATAAATGATAAAAATAGTAAGAAAACAACATTAAATGGATGATTAATTTTTTAAATAAAATTTAATATCCTTGAAAAAAATTATTTTTATCCAAAAATAATTTGTATTAATTACATTCAATAATTGTTAGACTAAAATAAAAAGTAATTTTTATTTAATAACATAATTACTCATTTGATGAAGTATAAATTAACCCCACTCATGCCAAATATCCACTCCAAATCCTATAAACACTAATTTATTGTCATTTTAAATCTATATTATTCCATATAAAATTTCCATCATTGTTCCAATGTGACATAATCATGTTTTAGGAAGATAATATTCAAATAAAGATAAATATCCTCTTTCATTTTTTAATACAAGTGACCCATTTTTTGTAAAAAATATAAATTTTAAAACAATTTTTTCTCATACCCATTTGATATTACCCATAATAATATTATTATAATTTTTATATGGGAAAAACATATTCTCTCTTATTACACCCTTTTAATTTTAAATAATATAAAATGTCACAATACTAAATTTATTTCTTAAATTTCTCATTTATATATGAAATATTATCATATTTTCAATATCTTAATATCAAAAATTTCAATGGTTATTCAACTAGATAGAAAAATTTTCTTATAGATTAAGATGTTTAAATATATAAAACCCATGTACCCTTGTTTTGGGTTAAAAATTATTTAATGGTCATGTATTTCTGAATTTTTTATATAGTGAATTGGAAAAAAACCTAGTATTTATTTTCCAGAGGATTTTGATGAAATATTTTCATACGATAAATAAGAATCATATTAATTCATACATATGAATGGTGTTCCTTTATATTATTCCAATTCATTAGGTTAAGAGGAAATATCTATGTATGACCTTTATTAATATACCATTATTTAAAACAATTTCTTATTATGAATTAAGAAATTCTAGATGTAAACATTGTGATATGATTATCAATATCTCATTCTAATTGCATTGAAAAATTTTCATGTTAAGATTCATGTGATATTTAATATGATATTCCTCATGTTTATATGATCATTATTTATTGATATTCCTTTTTGTCACATGTCATGTATCTCATTTGATTGTTTCTATTCTGGGCTATCTGATCATCACCATATTATATTTATTACCCAAGAAAATGGGGTGTATTAAATGTAAAGTAAAATGTTATTAATAAGACTTATTTAAATTAAATTATATTAATTTTATGTGTATATATATTTCCTGTATTATTTTCCTCTTTCCAAGACACTAAACACCAACACGTCTTCAATATTGTTGAATTTTGATCCATGTGATGATTTTTTATGAAAAAATGAAGGTCTTCATTGTTGGTATCAACGAATAGAATAGTTATTTAAGAAAGTTATGACAACAAAAACATATCATGAACCCGTTAAAAATGTTAAATACTTCCAATACATTCATGTTATAGGTGATGTATTAAGGTAGTGGTTTCCATGAAAATATATAATTATCTAGATACTAAAATCAGATTTAGATAAAGAACATATGTACCTAGCTATAAAACCCCGAAAAACATCATATTAATCTCGATTAATTGAGGAATTGGTGTATAAAAATGTGACTATATCTGTAACATGTTTGAAACTCCTTGGGTATTTTCTTTGGTAAATCACACTATTGTACATACCATTATTAAAGAAAAATATATATATAAAACCTTTAATTAATATTTATGTATAACATCGTTGAGTCATGATATTTAAAAATTTTATGATAAATAATTCCTTTAACATATTCATTATATAATTCTAATTAGTAAAAAATTTATTAATTATCTATTCTCCTTGTATAAAAAATGTCTTGAAATAGAAGTAGTCAAAAAAATGAAATCAATGGAAAATATGATGATAAATATCAAAATATTTGAGGATATAGAGTTGAAAACAACCTGAGGATTAAGAATTGGTTATCTCAAATCATGAAGAATAATTGGAACAATACAAGGAATCATGTTTCACCAAAAAAGTAACAACTAGGTGCTGAATCCTTTCTATGATAATGGCCATTTTTGTAGTGGAACCAATTACCCACAAATCAATGAAAAATTGATCAACAGTATATAAATGATATTATCTTTACTCCATTAAACTCTAAAAAAATGTAAATTTAAATTATATAACCAAATGGGATAAAATAATCAACAGTGCACACTAATCATTAATAAGAAGCCATGGGATTTGGAAGATTCAATCATTTGGGAAGAATCGAAGAATTATATATTCGTCATTTAATTTCCACATTCCATCAGAAAAAATATAGATATGGAATAATTGAGTTATAACAAAGGAAAAGTGAATTGGTGGGGAATTATGACATTATCATCAATAATATTTCACATTACTCTAAATTCTTTTTCATTGATTCTAATGAGATTACAGATTAATTAATTGGAAAACTAAGACCCCATATATACAAATAAATTTCAATCTATGACTTTGGGAGTTATGATAATGTAGTGTAATATTTTTCAATATTTAAATTTATTTCATAGGTTTCTTTGTGATTCATGGAAATAATTACAATAAGGGAATCATGTAAAAAAATTCTAGGAAAAATCAATCCATAATAAGGTACAACATCCAATATAAAAATGTGGAAAAACAAATTTTGTAATACCATAACCCCAGAAGCCCAAATATGAGGAATTATTTTAATACATTACCATCATTATAGGGAATAAAATCCCAAAGGACCGAGCGGTTTATTTGTCTTTTAAAATGAATTACATTTATCAAACGTACAATAAAATTCAAAACATAAAATTAAATATAGTAAATTTATTGGGAACACCGTTATTATCAAATCTTAACCCTGTAATATAGTCATAAAACCCATCTTCACATCCTCGAAAAACAAATAATAAGAGACGATTGAGCTCAAATTGTCAGTAAGGGTAAACATTGTAGATTAAGCTATCATAAATAAGTTTAATCATTAAGGGATGTTATAAAACTGAAACAAAATCCTTTTAAATATAATATTGAGTATTATATGGAAATAAATTATCAATTAATTAAATTTAAATTATCAAATGGATATTCTACATGTAAAATAATCTCATGAATTATCATTATCAAATCTCATAATGACGGATTGCATAATTTCAAATGTTATAACCACATTGTTAAAGACACATGCCCTGACCACATTTATACGGGTATTTAAATTTTAAAACACAAAATAGTATGTTACATAATAACTAATGATGCATCGAGGTTATTTTAATAACTAATCCCCAACCCCTAGGAATTACATCATACAGTCCCCAAACCATTATTTACTATTTCCAATGCATTCCCTATATAAACATGGTGAAACATTGCAGAAACAAAAATTCACATTATAACTAAAATTATAAATTTCTATACTTTGACCACAAACTATTAATGGTTTATTACATCAACCTTCAAACATATCATAAAACATTGAATAAAATATGTATGATTTTTTACAATGAATCATCCACAATTAGGCACAAAATCTAGAAAAGTATGTTTAAATAGATAAAAAAATCTAACAAATTATCTATAACACTTTGAGATAAATAACCCTTTTCACATTGAAATAAATTAACCCTCATGTAATTATAAAAAAAAATTCATTTATAAATATCCTTATAATAATTTATGTGATGTTTAAAAAAATTAGTGCGTCATGATGGTGGAAATTTATACACGCACGGTATAATTAAAAAAACATTGTTTCCTTATTTTTTTGAGAAGGTCATAAAGTAGAATTTTTCGAAAACGATAGAGATATTAAATTCAAAAAGTTTTATAAAAATTAAATCATGGGTGAAAATGATTTTAATAAATTTTCTATAATATTTTGAAACTAATTTATTTGAAACATAGAGATGGATGATAGATGTGTCACAATATGTCACAACCGCCTTCCATAATAAGGGTGAAGGGAAAACAGTGTGTGAATCCCTTCCTTCTTTTAGATTATAGGGAGATACTGACTGATGAGTCCAACCTCCAATAGGCCCCAAAATAGAAACTATCACCAAGGGTATGGAATATCACAGAATATCGAAGGCATTACCCTTTTAAATGATAATAAGATTGAGATATTAGATAGTAAAATCTAAAATAACACCTAACTAAAGGTAAATGTAAGTCCAATAACAATTCCCATATTCATTTTCAATTAAAACTGTGAAAAAATTAAAAGAAATGTACTAAAACATGTACCAAAAAAGATACATAGTAATAATATGAAAACTATTACAATGCTTGATATAGTTATGTCTAACACAACACTCAATGTTCTCTTGGAATCCTAAATATAGTTTTAAAAACATAGGGTGAGTATACAAGTATAACTATTAGGAAAACTAAATCTACTTAAGCAAAAGTGGGGGAACATACTAATTCCCCTATGAGAAAAAAGAAGAACCTCAAATAATGTAAAAAAGAGTACTAAAAATCCCATACTAACCAAGCCATACTCAAAAAAATAACACAAGTCATGTAAAATAATATATTAATAACATCAACATTTGGTTACCCCAAACCAAATTCCCTCTGATAAGCTTCTCATTCCTAATGTATAACATATCAATGGTACCACTCTTCCAAAATTCAATCCCACTGCCACAACTTTTCTGCACACACCCAGGGCTCAATAACACCACACATCTCGCACATAGACATATGGACCAAAAAACCACAGCTATTTCCTGAAGAATCTATGGCCTCATCTTGATGACACTTGGGAATAACAAACATGCTCAAAGGATCTTGTACAATGGTAAGCGTCAAGCCATTATTTCATTTCCAGATATGCACGAGCCGTAAGAACCCAAAAGAGGGTGTGATAGAGAATGTTTGTAACCATCCATCCACCCCCCCGATATATTGGGAACGACACCCTCCACCAAGAAATAGGGGTGTTCGACAAGTGGTTCCCAATATGGTTTTTATATAGAATTTAAAAAGAATTATAATTTATAGATATAATTAAAAAACTCAACACAACCTATGGGTCCCCAAAACAATCAACCATACCACCAGAACCACTTTTGCTGGTACCCTTATATTCACAACCACACAAGCAACTACTACAAAAGAATAACCCTATCCCTTTTTCATCAAACTATTTTCCATTTTTTTATAAAGGGTTCACATTAATTTATTTCTGCACTACATAGAGAAAATAACAATAAAAACATCTAAAACCATTCTCAAAAGTCAAAGATCATGATTATCTAGACACATAGAAATCACCCCGCTTTGTTCTTTGGTACTACCAACATTGAACAAGGGAATTGGGACCAAAGTAAAGTATTTCTATTTTATCACACAATCATAAAAAAACATGAAACAACCATTATTTTGACCTACTATACCCACTTATTTTCCAACACATCCATTTAACCACTTCAAACATTAATTTCTCAATGTTATCCCTCTCAAACATCAACTCACAACTAAACTTTGTATCCCCGCTAAACAACAACACCACACCTAGATTAACCATTTAAATGTAGTCACGACACTTTTAAGAACTGAAAAACTACTGCACAATGTTTCTCCAATGTAGTCCCACCATATTAACTAAACATAAACACGTTTTAGTCTCTCTTACCAATGTCTCTTGACAGTGACGACACATCCAAAGGTATCCCCACTTCATACATGTCCATTAATTCTACAATCAATCAATCTATTAAACTAGGATTCCATCACACCCATATACCAATAAATAATCAAATCCCATAATAACCACCACTAATATCGAAGACCCACTATACATACATACCAAAAAACTCACATTACCAACTAAACACAATATATAACCACTAAATTAAGACATTCATCATCTGGTTTTGTAAGATAGTTTCATTATATCAAATTTAATATAACTGGGTGATCACACAATTTGTATGATTCTAGGGAATCCATTTCAATTATACATGTATATGTGATTAAGTAGACTTATTGTTAAATCCATTAATCAAGTATCATGATATAAAATTCTGTCACCATTGTGCGAGAAAAGGCCACCAATGACCATGATTTTTGGAAGGAATAAAACCACAAAAAACAATAAAAGTATCAAATCTAATATATTTTCCACATCAAACTACTCTCAACCCATTATTTTATAAACCCATGTTATCTTTTGATCATATTATCTTTATATTTACTTATCTTTTAACATAATATATTCCCCATTCATTGTATGGAATCAATTTAACACCCAGTATTCAGGATGTACAATTAATGTGCGGTAGAAGAATGTCCTACTAAAGTAAACTGGTGACCAAAGCTCCTCCTTGATCCATGAAGAGGGGATAGTGTGAGTAATAAGAAATAACTCAAAAAAATGAGCAGGATGGGACCATAGAGTAGGTTCACAACTCATTTAGAGATGAAGGATTTAGATTCACCAATAGGGAACAGAAAACACATTGTGTGGGGAAGATCACAACTTTGAATATCTAGATTATATATTAAAGGAAGAAGGATTCCAAAGTCAATTATCCTGGGATTGTGGTTACAAACATGTGTTTTGAGTATATAAAATTCCCCATCATGTTATGATATTAAATATAAACTTAATATCATTTGAAATTTCATTAAAACACCTAAATAAGGCATTACAATAAGTTTAAATCAAATAAAATGTAAAAGGGGTGAAACTAGAAAATTAGGAAAAACTGGAAATGAGTCACTGATTGGTGAGTCAACAATTCTGGGCCACCGATGGGTTAGAGGACGATGCAACCTACCGACGTGTCCTACCAACATTGAGCCTCCGACAATATGATACTAATGTAATGACTCACTGAGGCAACAACTCACTGACACCATGACTCAATGACACACTGACCCAACGCCCTGGCACTGACTCCCTCACTCTTCGACACTATTTTCCTCGACTCAGTGGCACCAAAACCCTTGAATCACTAATGTTGATGCCCCTAACTCACCGATGATGATTCCCTAGACTCACTGATGTGGATGCCACAAAATCACTGATGTTGACCCCCCTAAATCCATGATGCAAAAATTGGAAATTTGGAAAACTCATGAAATGAGATATCATTCCTTCTTAGAACACTCTAACAATTGGATTTTTACATTGGAATGGCCTGGGGAAATTTGGGTCATTAAATCTGGTACATCTCAAAAAAATCCCATACCTGAGAATTTAAATCCAAACATGGGAAAAGAGAGGTCCATAAACACACCCCATAAGATAACAATCAGGAAAAAACCTACATTATGTTGTTAGAATGATGGATTAAAAACCCTGACATCCAAGAAAACCTATTTGACATCTATCTATTAATCAACTATCGATGAACTAAGGCCCCAATACCTAAAACAACCATCCAAACACAAATGTCACACCATCTATATGAATAGATTTGGGGGATCCTTCCTCTATGTCATGATAATATATGATTTGGGTGGCCCTTAGTCACCCACATTCGTTCAATCGTATCAAAATTTATGCATATTGATTTAAGATCAGGTACTCCACTTCCCAGATTCATCAATTATCACACAGATTTATAGAGTAATGAAAAACTAATCATCTGAAAACAAAACGTTCAAGAATTACATCATAAAATGAAGCACAATGTTGAAACATAGAAACAAAACCCAGAACTCTGGGTACTGGGAACACATCAATATATCCCACTCTGATGTAATCTCATTGAGGCCAACATGCATCCATATCATACGGAACAAAGGAATGGTCCATCCAAAAATAAAATTCACCTCACGATACATGATTCTCAATGGTCTCTCCATGAACATTGTGTCATCCTTAATATAAAATTATCCCCAGTAAATTACATAGGTGTCATTGTTTAGGTACTGAGGGAGCTGAGGGACATTAAAGATGTTTTGGATCCTATGCAATAATGGTGTCAATTCCAGCTAATATGCCACATAACCAACCTATCTTAACACCTCGAGAAGTCCAATGAACTTGGGAGAAATACTTCTTCCTCTTTTGATCCTCTACTTACCATGTTGAAGAGAAAATATCAAGAAAACATAGTCCCCTACATTGAACTCTAAAGGCCTACTCCTATAATAGTCAAATGACTTATGTCGGTCAGGTGTTGTCGTCATCCTATCACGGACAAGCTAGACCTTCTCCATCATTATATACAACCACATCCGGACCAAGAATGGGTGTTTCCCGTACATATATCTAGAATATAGTTGAAGGAAAAAACTTCCCATATAGATATTTTAATGGATCCATTCAATGAATTTTGGATATCTATTATTCTAATAAAACTATCCTAAGGGAAAATGTCACACCCAAGACCCACTAAAGTCTAGAATACACGCCCATAACATGTCCTTGAATGTTTGGTTGGTCTTTTCTACGTTCCCATCTATCTAAGGATAGAAAATAGTACTGAGGATTAACTAAGTTCCAAAGGCATGATGTTATTCACTCCAACCATGTGACATAAAAAAATTATAATGATCCAAGATAATTGATATTGTAACTCTATGCAGTCGAACACCCTTATCAACATATTGTTTTGCTAAGGCATCCACAACACTCTACTCCTTCATTTCTAAGAAGTGATCTGATTTCATCAACTGATCCCCTACTACACAAAGAGAATATAATCCTCTCTATGTCCAGGGTAATCTTGTGATTAAATCCATAGATTTTTAACCCCGCATACACTTAGGAACGTATAAGGGATACAATAAATCTTCAGAAACAAGGTGGTCATACTTTACCTGCTGACACACTAGACACAATTCCACAAACTCTGACATTGGTCCATTCACCATGGGCCACCATGACAGTTACCTCTAGCCTCGATTCATTTTAGAAACTTCTGGATACACCATCTAGTGTGATCTATGGAACTCATGGAGAAATACCTTGTGCATTTCCACTAAGACAAACAACTTACCACAGAACAATATTTAATTATAAATATCCTCTGACCATCCCGATGGAGGATCATCCTGGATAGAACGATTACACATCACATTGATCTTTGAATCTCCCAAATATGAATCCTCCACCTAACCACTATGGAATATTGAACTGTCAACTGAAACATACAACCACCACCACCATCCTCTCTCGTAACCTCCCACAATGTATCCAAATCCTCTATCACCTTCCAAACATTAGTGGATTCCTAAACCACCTCATTCTCTGATGTATTGCTTAAGTAATCATCCACCGCATTCCCTTTTCTTGAGGTTTATGAGATATTGAAGTTGTAGTATTGTAAAAACTCAATCCTCTTCCACTGCCGCATGTTTAGCCCTTGTTGGGAGAAGATATTCATCAATCTATTTTGATCTATAAAGACGACAAAACACTCCTCGATTATGTAATTTCAGCACATATTCACTTCCAAGCAAGCTGCTATAAGCTCCAGATAGTGAGTGGCATAATTACATTCGTGCAGACGTAATTTCCAAGACATATAAAAGATCTCTCCCTACCACTGCATCATCACACATCCCAATACTAGATTGGAAGTGTTGTTGAACACATCAAACATAATTCCATCCTCTGTAAATCTATACACTATATCACTAACTAACATTCCATTGAGGTGGCTAAGATCTCGTTAACACTTATCACTCCACATGAAGGCCTTGTTTTTTCTAGGAGAAGATGTCAAAAGAGCTGCATCACGAGAGAATATGGGTAGGAATCTCCCATAATCTCTCTCGAGAACCAGGAATATGGAAACCTATGTCAAATTATTGGGTACAATCCAAGAAAAAACCACCTAGACCATTGATTGTTCCACTACTATTCCTTGTTGAGACACCACATGTCCAAGGAAATTCGCCTATCGCCTCACAAATATTCACTTGGACAATTTCTGATATAGATAATGGGACTGGTGGACCTCCAAGATTGTCCTCAGATACTCGATGTTCTCCTCCTCTGACCTTGATTGTATCCATATGTCATGATGAAAACTATGATGAACCGATCATGGAACATGCAGAAGTAAATGTTTATGAGTCCCTTGAACCCGACATGTGGATTTGTAACACCAAAGGGAATTTTCACGAACTCGAAGTGCACATACCTACACTTGAATGCATAATTCTGGATTTCACCCCCCTTCTCTTCAAAATGATGTTATCCAGAACGCATATCGACCTCATGTTACTATCCTACTCCCTTTAACACATCGAAATGGTTGTCAATATTTTAGAGGGGGTAATGGTTCATGACTGTCACCTGATTCAGTCTCTATAAATTTATTCATAATTTTAGACCACCATATTATTTATTTGAAAACATGACTAGAGAACCCCATGGGTACGAAGTCTGCTAGATAAAGCCATTATTCATTTGGTCATCACCGTGAGTCTACATATCCTGCAACATAAAAGTCACCATATGATTATGATCCATCAAAATCAGATGAGCTTCATGTTGCAGGTCTATTCCAAAATCTATTTCACATAGAGGTGGTAGATTCACAACCTCCTATATGAAGACATGCAAAGACTCTATAACAAACCACAAAACCTCCTCTATTTCTACATCATCTGATCCTACAAATATCTCTACTGACAATGAGATAAGAGTTTCCATAGACCATCTGTTAACACGATTGTGTCTCTCACTAATGAATACTACACACCATCCATCCATATATGAAAACAAGATTCTTCGCCAAAAGCATTCATTTACAGTGTTCATAGAAAAGACACATTCAATTCAAGGATGACATCATTTTGCTGAATGTGTAGTAATAGACGATCCCAACTAGATTGATGTAACCCCAACATCGGTCTACATTCCCAGAAAACATCAAATATACTTCTTGGACCTCAAACTAGTGTGCCCAACACCAGCGGAACAGAATGTATCTCTTCATCTATTCTAATAGAATGGGATACACAAGTTTCAAAAAAAATTAGTAATATCATATATCAAAAAAAGCACACACAATTGTACTAAAGATACAAATCATTACTTGAAAAACATCCAGATCTATTTGAAATGTTTCCTCGATGGCGTGCAACTTCCCTCACCCAACACCTCTATCCTTCTATTTTCAACTGCCTACTCGACCAAACCCTATTCAAGGTCCCAGAGGGGAACCTTGATATCTGCCTCCCACAACACCATATACCCTCTATGAAGCGAGATCCCATTTCCCGTACTATTGGAAATTCTTGAACGGAAATTGCTGCTGCTGATGAGGGCACAGAACATTACCACCCCCACCATAATATGCTTGAATAAAGAACTAGTTTCGAATAATTCCACAACCTCTATATAAAAAGAACCTCAGTCCCTATATCATGGGAAAATGGTGAGGACCAAGCAATTAGAACTGGAACTGTTGAGGCATTTTCCCCACTGGCCTAAACTGGGAATGTCCTAAAACCAATGATTTGATACTGACTGCTTTTCCCTTCTATGAAATTTTATTTAACACCTCTCATAGTAAACCTCCCTTATAGTTAATTATCTCAACTACTTCTTCCTTCTTCATAACTTATATGTATGTTAGTAGGGTAAACGGCGTTACCACATACATAAGAGAAGGTCAGACTGCCTCCTCCAATCATCTCTTTTGTGACTCCTCATCTAGAAATGTGTTCTGATGTAAAGCATAGTATATCATTGAATTTTTTTCCCATGATCCCTCACCATGACAATCCCATATTGTAGGGAGAGCATCTACTGCCTCTTCTCGTCCTCCATCATCATGGAAATAAAATATTTCCTAAATTCTTTCTTAATTTCACCCCATGAGACATCAGTACCATTCCATTTCCCTAGGTTAAGAATCCACCAGTGACGTTCTGCTACTCACATCTAGCACTCTACCGGAGGAACCCAGTACTCCCTCAGAGAAAAGTTCATGTTCAGATGATTTTTATCTCCTCAAACTAACCCTTTGTATCAGAGTTAGAAATGATTCCTACCTACTTCCCATGGGTATTAGTTTGAAAATTAGTAATGGTATTTTTCCACTACTCATTTTCATCCTCTCGTATGTCCCTGATCTGATCAATTGGGTCAACCTGTGGGGATATATCTTCTATTACCACACTTGGGCGACATTTGGGTGCTATTAAGGAAAAGGTAAACAAATAATTCCATTGCATGTGTGGTATAAAATATTCTTTAAATATTTATTTTCAACTCTTTATTTAATTTAAATTCCAAAGAATCCCAAGAAACATAATAAAAAAAGTCCTTAAGTATCTTGTAACTTCAATAAGGCATCTATCCTGTAATCCCTGTGGCCTCACATGGTCATGCCATATGACTAGATTCTGTGCATTGGATCAGGGGGGACCTAAAATCCTGTGTCATAGCTAACCTTCCCTGGCCTATTTCACAAACCATGATTTCTGAACATTGTTTACCTTTAATCCCATGTAATCCAAACTATTCTTAACTCCATGTTCTATCTTATCTGTCAAATATTATCTCTAATACCATTATATCACATCCTGTCTTCTTTAATATGAGGGACCAAGCAATAATGTTCAAAGCCCCTAATTCTTCAAGATGATGGAGATTTATAGACCCATGAGTCCTTCATTCAATAGGCACCGCTATAGAGACTATGAACAAGGGGATACAATCACACAAAAAATAGAATACATTACCATTTTTAATCTGAACAGGATCAGGAGATTAGATATTGAAATCTTAAACAACACCAAACTAACATTAAACATAAACAAAAAAACCATCCCCAAATTTATGTTCAATGAAAACTACTACAAAAGTACATCCAAAGTATGGAAACAAGTACTAAAGATGATAAATAGAATCAGAAAATAAAATATCCCAACACTTGAGCTATTAATATCTAACACATTCCTCAACGTCATCTTAGAAACAATAAAATAGTTTTACAAATGTAGGGTGAATGTACATGTATACTTAGTATAAAAACAAATTCTACCCATGATAAAGTGTGGGAATATATTAATTCCCTTGTGAGAAAACATTTAAACCTCAAGCACCTACCAAGGGGAACTAACCAGCCCATCCACACCATGGAATGCTCAACAAATAACTAATTTCAAGTAAATAAGTAGTATAATCACATCGACATTGGGTACCCCACACCCCATTCCAACTGTTTAATTGATCATTCATAATGGATAACATCATTATGCTACCAATATTCCAAAACGTAGTCCCACTACCACAACCTTCCCACAAACACCCGATCCTCTACCACACCACACATCTCCCCTCCAGACTCTTGGGAAACAAAAACCATGCCTCTATCCCAATGACACCTGGGCCTCATCTCATTGAAATTTGGGATAAATAGACCATACCAAAGGATCTTGGTCCATGGTAAGCCTCAACCCAATACAACCATCCTAGATATACTCGAGTAGTATGAACATGGATGAGGGTGACTGAAAAAAGTTAGAAACCATCCATCCATCCTCCCATGAGGATATTGGAAAATACACCCTCTCCCATGTAATGGGGGAATTCGACACATGGTGCTCAATAATGGGGGTTCATATAGAATTTAAAAAGAACATTAATTTTAACATATATGTAAAAACACACAAAACCCATCCTACAGTTCCCCAAAACAAACAACAAGACCACCATAATGATTATATTGCTACCCTTATAGGAAAAACCACATAAATAGCAACTACCAATGCATAACCCAACCATTTTTTGTCCAAACATTTTCAATTTATTTGTAATGGGTTCATTTTAATGTATTATATCACAACATACGAAAACTACAAAGCACAACATCTACAACCATTTATATAAGTGAAGATCCTGACTGACAGAAAAATTAGAAACCAACATGCTTCAATCTTTTTTGTTTCCAACATTGAAAAAGGAAAGAGGGACCAAGTTTTAGCATTTCCATTATTTCACCCATTCTATAAAAAAAATAGGAAACAACCAACCTACATTCCTACGACACACCCCCTTTTTCCGAGACACCTATTCAACTACTGCCTACAGTCCCTCTTCAATGTTATACAGCTCAATCATCCTCTCACAACTAAACTTTGTATCTCGATTGAACAAAAACACCACACTCAGCACAACCATTAGCATGAAGCAATGAAAAAACGAAGAAGTTCAGCCCCACTGCCCAAACATTTGGATGATGCAATCCCACTGCATAGCATGTGCATAACCACATTTCAGTCCCACTTACCAACATCAATTGATGGTCACAACATAATGAAATGCAGTCCCACTACCGAAAAGTCCATCTATTCCACAATCAGTCCTTATATCAAATAGGGATACCAACACACCCCTTTTACGGCCCCATACACATAGACCACAATGAGCACCACTAAAAATGCAGTCCTACTACACAAAAATTCCAAACGAACTCACATAACAACTAATAAAATTACTCAACCAAATAATTATGCAATGCATATTCAGGTTTAGAAATATAGGTTCTCTAATTCCACTTGAAAATAATCGGGGTTATCACAAAACATGTTTGATCCTAGGGTATCTATTTAAAGTACCCATGTAAACATGATTTAGTCAATTTCATGTTATATATATTTATTGAGCATCATGAAAAATAAGGGCATCACCGTTGTGCAATCAAATTCCACCAGCAGTCATGATTTTCAGAATGTATACAACCAATAAAAACCCCAAAATAATCAAATAAAATAGGTGATCATTATCAAACCACTCCCACCCCATTATTTTATTAACCCCAATTATTTTTTTAATAATATCACCATTTTATTTATTTATAGATTTATGAAATGTATTTCCCGTTCTTATAAAGGAATTATTTCTACGCCAACCCAGTATGATGTACAATTAATGCGGGCAAGAAAAAATACCTACATGATTATATATGTGACCAAATATCCTTTTTGGTTCTAAGAATAGGTGATCACATGTGTATTAGGAAATAACTCCAAAAAACTAAATGGGGGCAGGGGGTCTAGAACATGTGCATGACTCATCTAGAGAGGAATTCATTCGGTGCACCAATAGGGAATGGAAAACTAACTGTGGGGGAGATTGCGGAACTAAAGAGGCTGATCCTATATTAATAGAAGAATTTTTTTTCAAAGACCTTTATAGTGGGACCATGTTTAACATAACAATGTTTTATTATCTCAAATTATATAGAGTGTTAGTACTGAAATTATATACTTAATATCTTTTCAAATGCCCATATAAATCCTAAATAAGGTTTTAAACTCAGTTTATGTCAAATAAAATGTAAGAGGGGCATAACATGAAATCTCTGAAAAATAGGAAATGAACCCCAGATGGGTGAGCCTTCGACACATATCCACTAACAAGAGAGATGTCGACAAAACCTACTGACACGAACTACCGACGCCGAGCCACCAGCATAGAGCTTCTGATGCAGTGACTCACTAACACCACGACTCACCGACAAACCGACTTACTGACACCCTGAAACCAAGGCCATAGCACCGACACTGACACCCTTGACTCACTAACACCATCACCCTTGACTTGTTGATGCTGATGCCCCTAACTCACATTTTCCATTTCCCCTGACTCCCCAATGTTGACGCCCATTACTCACTCATGCCAACACAAGTGTCTCACCGATGCAAAAACACGACATTAGGAAATATAATGAAACAAGCTACCATTTCCTCTCTAAACATTCTAATATCTAGATTTTCACAATCCAATGGCCCAGTTAAATTAGGGTCTTTACACATTAGACACTTACATATAAACATCCTTGGATAATAATGATATAGTGAAATTAACCCATTACTTGTACTTTCTATTATTTAATGGTTTTTTAATATCCTTTATAATTTTTAAATAAACATATTAAATTATTCCTAGACCATATACATATTTATAATGTCATATATGATCCTCTTATTTCATTTTGATAATAATATTTCAGAATTACCGTTGTTTCTGGTGTCAACTACTTCATTTTATATACATGTTTTGTTATGTAAGTAATTTTTATTAGGCATAAGATATATTTTATTCGTATCCATATGGTTTTTAAGATCATATATCTAATATTTACTCATATTTTATATTCATTCTAGAATGGTTAACGTGGAGAATCAATTTCACCACATCGTGGAGAGAGTAGGTTGTATGTACGCATGAGTGACGATATCATTCCCTTGATGGTTGAAACATGTGTAATTGGATGGTATATTAATTATACATAATCATTATCATGTTATACTCATTATTTATGTCCATTATACTACTCATTATACCCAACCACATAATGCAGTGTTCAATAAAAAATTATACCATGGTGTGGATACGGTAATCCCTATATACGCACAAATGGTGATATTGTCATTAGTATTATGGAAAAAATGATAAATATGGTTGTCACATAATTATAATAACATAAAATAATGTATATGATACTATATATTTTAATTTTTAATGGAAAAGACCTAAAATGTTTATTTATAAAAGGAAAATGGATTTCAATTATTTGATAAAACAATTACCACTTCAATAATGTCCTTTTTATTTGAACAAAAGGCCTGTTTCAGATGGATTTCTAAAAATTGTATGGCATTTAAGGTGTATTGAGGTATGTTGGGAGGATAATTGGGTAGATTATGGAAATGTAAAATTTCTTTAGAGGCGTGAATAAAAGATAAGGAGAGCATCCTTTCAATAAGAGATTAGCGGGGTACATTAGGAAAGTCAAAAACATTTAAATTAAAATAAATTGATTTCTAATTAAAATTATCTGCTAAGCGAGTTTATTAGATTCTAATTTGGTTATGGGTGTAAATACTCTCATTTAATTTTTATTATTATACATGTTTAGGATAAAATATTAGTATTATCTATTTGATTTGACCATTATATAAATAGTTTATCTCTTATCGTGTTATCTTTTCTTTTTAAAAAATTAGGTAATATTTTTACAATAAAAAAGTAAAAAAACCCAATGGCATTATTTATGAAATTTTTAATAATATACATGTTATGTGTCAGAAGAATATATTTTAATGACTTTTATTTAATTTAATAAAACATTATTTCTTTTAATGTATAATTTATATCAATTATGATCGTATTAAATATTTTCATTCTTAAACATATAAATCCAACATGATAATTTCAAAAAAATATTTCCAATTTTTCACTAACTTGCCTATGTTATCTATAAAATCATTGTATATCATTTACTAAGTCAAATTTTGTTTTGTATTTTAAATATCATTATTTGATATTTCTATTATTTAAATGATTTTATACTTAAATATTGTGACATCATTTATGGAATTATTTAATATCTAAAAGTTATATATTAATTACAAAGAAGTACTTAATTATTTTCAATTTATAGAGACTATTTATTATCAAATTTATCTCATAGTGATAGTTATATTACCATTATTATACTTATAAAAAATGAGAGTGTGATATTTTGTCACATTCATTGATTTTAATAATATTCATTTCATATTAATTGAAAAGTGTCTGTTAAATAATTTAATTCCAAACTATATTTAATAATGGTAAAATTTATTCATTGAATAAGAGTTTTACAGGTGTTATGGTATTTTAAAATATTAATTTTAACATCCATTAACAGATTCAACCTCAATGGGGGAAATAAAATAATTAATAAAGTTACTATTCATAATATCCAAAAAATAGAAGTAAAATATTAACATAATTTTGGCCCACTGATTAAAAATATGAAATCAATTTTCCAATATTTAAATAATATAAGTTACAACAATTAATTTACAAATAATCCCCATGGAAAAAAGTAAAACATGTTTCTTAAAAGTAAAAAACATCTAATGATTGGTTTGTGCTATTGTAAAATATCAATATAAAATTACTTAAAATTACAGAAATGGGGTAAAAAAATAAGATATTAAAATAATTAGTCCTTAAAAAAAATTAAAACGATTATCTAACAATATAAATAAATTAGATGAAAAAGTATTTTTTTTATAAAAATGCAGTATCTGTGATAATTCATTAAAAAAAGAAAGTTATCAGAAAAACACAAAATATTTATCAAAAATACAATATTACGGTATGTTATAACATCACACTACAAAACCACTACAGAGTCTTGTTACTACAAACCTTCGCACCAGATACCCCCATAAACTCACCAAATATATCAACAAAAACATGTCTTAATAGATACTTTAAATGAAATGAAATTTAAAAAACAAATACAAGAAGAAACTAGATTTTAAACATTTCAACATTTTAATTATATAATTAAATAAAAAAGAATATTACATACTTTCTAAAAAATCAAAATTTTCAATGTTACCATGATTTCCATTGACTTTATTCGTTGAACTAGCAACACTGCATGAGATGCTTCGAACACACAAGGTCAACTTAGAAAAAAGAATCCACCTATACAAGAAAACATATATTATGTGAGAAATAATATGATGGAATAAATTTATCATAAATATGGATCAATAAATTAATTATATGTACAATTATTTTACTATGAAAACATTATTATTACCTCTATAATTGAGCAGAGATAGCGTAATTCATTTTCCTACAAAGGAAGTGGAGGTAACATTAATGAAAGTGATAAATGCACCATTTTAGCAGTGAAAATGTTTTAGGGGGGAAGAAGAATGAATGTTGGATAGATCACACCAAATTAATCCAATGAATCCAAATAGATAAAAATAAAATTATTATGCTAGAAATACTAAAAATGAAATAAATTTAACATAAATAAAAAATAAATCATTAATTCTATGGAATATTAATTTACTGTATAAGAATCAAGATTAACACTGCGATTGAGCCGAGGTTGTTTCACTGCTCTTCTAAAAAAACCAGTGGTGGTAACCTGAATGAAAGGGTTAAAGGAACCACTATAAAAGTGAAAAGATTTTAGGGATAAGGAGAATGCAAGTTGGACAGAGCACCCCAACTCGAATAAAAGAATCCACATATATAAGAAAATAATTATTATGTTAGTAACACTAAAAATAATTTAATTAATCATAAATAATAAACAATACATTAATTATATGGAAATTATTTTACTATGAAAACACCAAGATTACTCCTGTGACTGAGTAGAGGCACCATTGTTTCTCTTTATGCAAAGGAAGTAGAGGTAACATAAATGAAAGTGAATAATTAATGAACAACTAATTCATTGAGAATATTTTGAAAGTTAAGAATCATGAAAGTTGGATAGAGCACCGCAACTTGAAAGAAATGAATCAACATGTATAGGAAAGAAAATTATTATGTGATTAATTCTTGGATGAAATGAAATAAACAGATTTATTAAAAAATTAAATAATATTATGGACAAATATTTTACTATGAAATCATCTAGATTCTCTAACACAACATAATAAAGTTACCTAGTCACCCATGATTCCCTTTTATTTGTGCTCAATAACGTTTAACATTGACATGTCATAAACACAACACATTTAGACACACAATTCCTAAGAAGAAAATTAAATATAGCCTGTTACTACTTTCACACCCAAACCCCATTTGGAAACTTACACACACCAAATAATTTCCCAATCATACTTCTTACCTCTTACGTAAGTTAATACTTTATTTTAAAAGTATTCTAAAATAACCCCTATAGGCACTATAAGGCTTTAAATATAAAAAAAACCCATGTTCACATGAAAATTCTTCTTTTAAAATGAAATTCATCACATAACTTCATCAAACATGATTCGAAACACATATAAAATTTAATAAATCTATTAACTAATTTATTGATCACTTCTAATTAACAAAACACAGTTTACACAAATTTCCAACCAATTACACATCAAGTCTATTTTTGACAAATTATTGGACAACCCGAAATTATTTTCAAAACATGTCTTCCATCATTTAAAACAATTTAAAACTCACATTAAAAAAAGATACCACATGTTAAATATAGAAATGTATGTCAATTTTTATTATGAAAATACTTTCATACATATCCACATTTATGTTCCTTTGAAAACATGATTTTCTCCTTTCAAACATCCTATAAAACCCTTCTACATAAGACCACACAAAAACAAAAACAATAAACATAGAAATTTTCTATTTCAAAACCAAAAACCAACATATTTCCCGCTAAACCCTTCAAAAATACATTTTACATCATTGAAATAATTTAATAAACCATTTCCATATCCCAAATTTCACTTCTAAAAATTATTCTTTATTATTTACAAACTTTACAACTCATACACAAAAGCACACAATAAGGATAACATTCAAAAAAATGATCAAGTTCTTATCAAAAATATTTTTCAACTCACACACCCCATATCCACCCACAAAAAACTTATCACACTACTAAAACTATTAATTGAACACTTAAATTGATTAATCACAATAAGGCCTATATAGAAACATAATAATTTACCATTATAAAATTTATTTTCAACACAAATGCATGTCAATTCCTTTCGAAAACATTTTTTTACAACAAACGTAATCTGTAGTGGATGAAAAAATTACCCATGTGAGAAGATTAAATTGTCTAAAAGTTTTAGGGAATGGAACCACCAACATAGAGTGGAGAAATTGTTGAAACCTGATGTGAAACCTCATCTACATCGCACTACAAATGAAATCTGGATGTCAGATGAGATGTTCATGCAAATAGAGAACTGACTCTTGTTGAGTAATGTGATTCAAGAATCGATTTTACCGAGAAAGAGAACCATCAGTGGGTAGATTCCATGAAAATCTTGTAATATAGTGATGTGTTCGCAAATGGTTAGGTATTTTAAAATAGTTCGAGAAAAATTTATCCGCACTTACAAATAATAATTGATAAAGATCCATTTTCTCAGTGCTTGTTACTTATGCACTAATAAAATGAATCTTTATTAGTGATTTCATGGAGTAGATATAGGTAGATATTTATTACTGAAAAAAGTATAGCGCTGATAATTTTTAATTTTATCAGAGTTTTTGTTAGAGCCGATAGATCCTCATCTTTAGTAGTGCTAATAAAGAGAGGACAACGACTACATTATCATTGCTTATTACTTAAGTTTTGATAAGGGATTTATAATTTTAATTATAAATGAAAATATTGTAAATATTAATATATAATTAATAAATAAATATAAATATAAAAGCTGTAAATATATTCATTTTTGAATATTTTTATTATATTTTTATAATTATTTATTTATAATTATAGATTTTATTTATCAAAATAATATTTTTATCAATATATATTTTTATATAATTACATATTTATAATTATAGATATATATATTTAATAAATATATGTAAATTTTAATATATTAAATATATTCATTCATTATGTAATTTTATTATAAATTTATTAACTATTTAAATATATATATATATATTATTAATACTTTTAAATAAAATATTTATTTATTTATAATTGTGAATATATAGTTGTATAATTGGAATAAATATTCACTTATAAATATTTGATTACAAATATTGTTTCTACATTTTTAATGAATGTATCATTTTTTATGCATGCATCAATGTTAAAATTGACTGTAGTTGAATAAATTAAGAATATGTACACTATAAAAATATTGAAAAAATAAATATGTTTCGTTTATGTTCATTATATATAAAAATTCCTTAATTATGTATATATAAAATCAATATAACACACATTTGATCTATGTTAAACTGATAATCCAATCGACATTCAATTATTTGTTGAGTACTATGCAATTATAGTCAAAATTATATTTCATGTTAATTCTATAGTAATGAACCATTATTCATAATCATGGGACTATTGAAAGTAAATTGAAATAATAATTTTTAATATATAAGTCATATTTATATACATTAATATGTATCTATATATTTAATATATATATTTTAAAAACATTATTTTTTTTAGTATTTATTTAATTTTTCATTAATAATTAATAATGTATCATCAATCTATTCATATTTCTCAATAAAAATTTAGTTTGTAAAATTTGTAATTTTTTTAACAAACACATTTATTATATTATTATTTCATTTTATTAATGTAAATATTAATAATCACTAAAAATAATGCACTTATGAAGAATACACTTTATCAGTACTGAAATTAATGTACTGATAAAGGATAAACTATGTTAGTGCTAAAAATAACGGGCTAATATAAGATATTTTTTATCAATGCGAAAAATTAAGTACAGATAAAGAATACATTTATTAGCACTAAAAATAAAGCCCTAATTAAGGGTTCCTTTATCAGTGCTTGAAGATAACCATTGTTAATAGGTTAAATTTATCAACACTTTATTTAACACTCTTAAATATTCCATTTATCAGTGATTTTTTTAGAGAACTAATAAATACCAATGCTGTTAAAGACATGTTTTGTAGTACTATTATTAGTTACCTCTTCCTATAATGTTTTGATAGTAATGGTTTACTGAAAATACATAGGTGGAGATAGTGAATTTTGAGGTAATAAATTCATTATTCATTCTACCAATAATACTTAGAAAATAAATATTTGTATATGTATCTATGGACTGAGGAGATTCATTCATTTATTTTATTCCCCCTAATCACTATTTCATACTCATACAATGTTTGAAATGATTTTAATATGATTTACCAGGTGATATCAACCTGGATACCCAGATGAATAGATATACATCAAGAACAATAACATAACAGAATGGAATTCTAGATACCCATGGGTAGGCAATGAGGAAATTGACACCAAAAATAAAACTACTGAATGAATTTTCCCAACCCAAAGAAGAAGTCATGAAATATATATACATGATATGAAGAAATAATAGATGAGTATAATTATCAATATATTTCATCGAGAAAAACTGAACAATAAAATAAATACAACTAAAAAATATATATAAATAATATCTAGTGTACAACTCCAACAACAAAGGAAAAATAAAATATATATAACTACTCCATATGATATAATTACAAAACACCAACCATCTCACCAGCAACTACCTAGACATAACTGAATGAAACATCACCCCCTCACAATGGCTCTATTCCATTACCTCCATTATATGGCATAAGAAGGACTATAACCTATTGAATGAGAACACATGGGGTGCTCTTAATTGGCTCTATAGTATTCTACCTAGCTATTACATATGAAGACTCTATATGATAATAAAAACAACATAATCATTAATGAAAACAATGAATGATAATTAATTAAATTGTATTTATATCAAAATCATGGTAACATATTTCAACAATTTTCCATATATTCATGTAATCCAGGTAAAATGATTTCGATGAATATCATATATCACAATGAATTTCAAATAATCCATCACATTTAAGATCAAATATGAATTATTTCATCAGAATCGAAAATGAAACATCACACTATGGATCATAATAGTTCTATCAAGCTAGATCACTCATACCCATCCATATAAAATCTCATTGATTATGTATATAATCTTATACATTGTATCTATATAGAAGATAAAACATCATCATGTGAACCTTCCAACAGATCTAACAAGTCCCTTAGAAAATGGGTCTTGGTAGATGAGGAATACCACCTATGTAAACACACCAACAATATAAATGAATGAGGCCCTTTACTACACCTTCCAGTTAATTAGACATGGATTCCCATGTGAAACATTTCAAAAGAAATTTAATAAAATCTATGATTTATAAACAATTTCATTAATTCATTAATCAATTCATTTAAAATTACATTCCATATAGAAATAAGGGAAACTTGAATTTCATAAAATCAAATATCCACTCTAACAATTCAATCATTAAATTGATTAATAAAAAAATTAAAAAAACTAGAAAAAAAAGTTTATCCAATATATTCAAGAAAAGGAATCACCTACAGAAATCTCAAAATAAATATTCTATATTAGGATCCACTATTCAAAATAACAGAAATGCCACAATATATTCCCAACAATTAGTCCATGCATATTCAAATCAATTCACATAAAAAAATAGAAAGCAGTATAGATAAAAATTCATTTACATCAAGGAACTCACATGTCTCAACCCAACCAACATAATGGTCAAACTCCATAGAAATATCATACAATGGATCTAGAATTGAAAAATAATAAACTACACCATAGGATTAATATAGCTGATAACATAGTGAAAGGGTGATGCTATGACAAATGGATATCATAAAACACAATGATCACATACTCTATGAGATGAAGAGAAGCACTAATTAGGATCAAACATTAAAATAAACAATCCCAATTAAGAGAAAACCCAAAAATTCCTCAGGGAGATATTATATCATTCATAGGAGGATCGTTAACACCAAATAAAAACAATGGTCATGAATTATGGTTTAAATCATTAGAACATGAAAATAGGTAATGTGAAATCACTTTCCTGATGGGATTTCACTTTTTACAACATATTGAAATAATGATCCCCATCGAAATCCAGAATTTTATGATCCAGCGTTTTATGATTTGAGATATATTTACAATGAAAATAATTTTAGGATTTGATCCAATTCATGAAATTTTCTTGATAAATGATTCACATTGTGTTACTGGTTCATGATGTAAAATCATTCAGAATGATGATTCAAAATAAAATATTTGGAAATGAACCCCGACCAAACCAATACCCCATGGAAAACCACTTATTTCTTTAATAAATTTATACCAACACTCCATTAATTACAAAAAATATATATCCCCAAATATTTGGTAATATTCTCTTTCAAAGGATCTCCAACACCGAAAAGACCACAATGATCCCAAAAAATGGGAAATGAGATGTGAGATGATATATAACTTAATGAACATTTTAGGATATTAGAGATGATCCACTAGAATTTCTTCTATCCATTTGAGGTCATACTGAAGAATGATTTTAGGATTGAGGTTATGCCACTTCCCACTCACTAAAGACTCATTCTCCTAATTCTAATGAGAATATGATTTGTGTCACCATAATAATTTGACCAATGAAATAGAATTCTCATGAAAGACTTTCACCAGAGAGTCAAATATCAGAACAAGTTGATCTATAATAAAAAATACTGGTTCCAACTTGATTTTTTCCAAGAACAGAACATGAGATGGACCATGATAGTACTTCTTGATAATAGATGTGTAGAAAACATCGGCAATAAATTCCCACTAAACTATAAATTACAACATATAAGAAAACTACCCAACTGGCTTAGTGGCCTTAAATAGATTACCATATCACGGAGAAAACATTACCTATTTTCCAAGATGAAGTTTACTCAATAGAGGATAAACATAAAAAACATATCTCACCATTATAAATCACGAATGAACAATGCTGACATTTCATATAATATTTCTTATAATTATTAGATTTAAACAGATGCTGAAATATATCTCAAATCCCTAATAACGTCTCTTAAATGATATTTGATCTAATAAGAGAGACCTCACCCATATATTTCCATTAAAGAGGTTACCTGCATTAGCGACCACAAAAATACATGAAATGATCCATTGTGAATGAAAACGGATAGATATTCTTATATGAAATATCAATAAGTCCTAGATAATTATTCCATAATACAACGAAATCCATGATGCATGCATGGAGAATATCCTATATGATATTAACATCATTATTTGGTTAACCATATTTCGGATGATAGATTGTTGTACTCAATATGACATGAGTCCTAATTCACCCACACTTTTTCATAAATGAGTAAATCGTGGGACCCCAATAAAATAACATTGCAGATGAGACCCCATGAAACCTTAAAAACCACTGTACAAACAACATACCAAGGTATTAAACATTACTATTTTACATAATTATAATGAATTGATATGAATATTCTAAATGATCAATAATAAAACTAGTAGAATTAAATCATCAATGAGTCAATCATAATCTAACAATAATTTTAATGGGATCCTTTTCACATATCCAAATTAGCATCATCAGATACATGGTAAAAAATGTAAGGCCTCCGAGGCTCTTCTATTTGATGTGTTTATTTCTAATAGCGGGACACCAAATCTAAAATTTCATACTTCATATATAACTAGTATAATTTTCTCTTAATGTAATAATGAATCATGGTAGTTCCTAAATGAATATCCCAAGATGTTATAAGATAGTTAATAAAAACTGAACCCCTCAAAGATGTTGGGGTGAAAAATAGACCCCTATAAAAGAGAACACAATCTGAAGAGAGTGACCAACTAGAAAAGATCTCCCACCATATACGGTTTCTTGAATTATCTTTAACTTTTAATCCTTATTCTAATACTATATAGTAAACTCGTGGATATATGATGATAAATGAACAATTTCCTAAACCATATCCAAATCTTCCTCATGATAATCCATGTGAAACTGAGTGAAGATCCCCATAAGGTTCTACTCTTGCAATTCTAGTGTATCATCTGATGAAACATTCCTACTAAGAATGTCTTCAATAAAATTCCCTTTACCATGGGTATATGTGATTTTTATCTAAAAAATATTAATGTATTCCTCTATCCATGTATGTGTGATTTACATTTGTTTCTTTTATAATATTTATAATAGAGTCTTATTTTTCAAAAAAACATTGAAATCCTCCTGAAAATTATTATAATGTCAACATTTAAGTGCATGAATTATTATAGAAATACATATGTAATGATTCGTTTAATTATTATCATGGTATAAAATATTGAGATATTTTCAAGCCACCACATTATCAACCTATATAATAAAAAAACACAATATACCACAATAATCATTATATTAAACCATATACCATATAGTCGATTAGGTAACATCAAACTAGAAAATGATATCAGAATTAATTTTATATAATTGAGTATATTATGAATATTTTTACCCCATATGAATTTCAATACATTTCCTGTATGTTTAATCATTGGTGACACCATATTGAAGAAACCCTCAACAAAATACTTCTATTACTCTGGCACACAAATGATTCTTAAAATCTGAGAGGCATTCAATGAAACTCCTAAATATATAAAAACCAATACCTTCCAATAATTAACTAATAAACCATTTTCAAAATTCATGTGACTAAATATATTAACTTCTTGCATCTATAAATATAATTTATAAATTCTTAAACACATATGGTGATACCTTAGGACTCCCAGAACCAAACTAAAATAGTGATCATGCTTGTGATCTGATCTCAACAAAAAACTAAATATCATCCAAAAGCACTACCAAAAGTGTATACCAATACACATATAATATCTTTTTAATAAAGGCCATGAAAAATAAATGAGTTTAAGACTTACCAAACTATATTAGATGATATTCATAACGGACATACCTACTCTTAACATCATTCATTGATATATCAAACCATCAAACTCGGACCTGATGATGACATTACTAATTATTGTTCATAAATCCCCACATCCCCTATTTAAAGGGAAAAAAATAATCCACATGGGTTAAATGTTACTTATTCATAATTGTTACACAATTAAACATAAAATAAACTTCATATCATCTGAGTGAACCATTTTCCTTCTTGGAAAAAAAAGAACAGGGGATATGGAATGAAAAACAATATGGAGAATAAAACCATTCTCCAACAGAACATTCAAGTAAATATTGATCCTTTTTACCTCCATTAATTCCATATTAGTAGAGGGTATAAATATTTGGTTTCTATTTTCTATGAGAATAATAATAAAATCTACCTCCCTATATGAAAGAAAAAAAAAAGGAAATTCTTTTAGGGAAAATTACAAAAATCATTGACAACCAATGTATCATTATAAAAAAAATGTCATTGATCTCCACTACAATAGATGATTAAAAGATTCATAGCTCTTAGTAGGAATATCCTAAATGGAATGTCCTCAGATTTCATCCTCCCAGAAATATCTAATATCTCAATCAACCATAATAAATGAAACATTTTAATGACATAAATCCATTACATAACTAGGAAAAATAATCCAATCAGTCCTAATGATGAAATATAATTGATCTATATTGTGATGCTGATATAAAAGACTAATTCTGCATTATTCATCAACAACAAACAAGGACACCAAAACCCCCACACTTTCCTCTTTCAATGCTGTTTCACTATCTAAATGAAAATGAATATGAGTTAAATTGGATAATTAATAATAAAAATAAAACATATTGATATAAATGATTGGATGAAAGTTATATAAAATAATTCAATCAAATATAGACATGAGATAATGATGGTACCTCTCACTATTGTTGGACATACATTTACCTCTTCAAGAAAATGTTTCATTGGGTGAAGTGTCATAAGAACTTATGAAGGTGGATAGATCCCTGTAGACATTAAAACTAATGACTATACTATAGTATCCTTTGGAGTTGAAAATACTCAACCAAAATAATTAATAGAGGTTTATTTTTAGAAACTCTATATATTTCTACATTACTAACAAAAATTATCACGCTTTGTATGTAAGGATCATTCAAGATGGAAATGTCTAGACTTTACACACTAATATAATGTTATGGGAGAACTACAGGATGTAATTGAGTGATCATAGGTGGTCCTCTAGTGAAAGCCACCCCTCCACTACCATGATTATCATGAAACTTTCTCCTCTTACCTTATGCACCATAGATGCATCAAATGGTGGAAGATAAGAGGTATAATAACAAAAATTTCCATAAATATATTTCTTGATCATCATATCCATGTATACTATCTCCTCATAGGTATAATTCTTTATTATAAATACCAATGGGTTCATATCTGGTCACAAACTATGTAGGTACTTATGAGCCTTCACATGATCATAATTTACTATCTCGAGAGAAAAAACAACCAACGCTTCTAACTGATTAGTGTATGCCAACACTGAATGATCACTCTAATATATAGAGGATAAAAAATAGAAATATCCATCATTAATAAATCTAGAGAACATTACTGAAAAAATTTGGTCATGAAACCCATCGAATCCATGGCCATGTGATTATTATAATTTTTCATGGTATCCCACCATCGCATGGTGGGACACTCATGATTGAACTACATGAACTTTACCTTGATATTATATTTTTTATCCTTGAAGTGAATGATCAGATCAATTTTTTTATGAACAGTGTCATACCTCCTTGGAATCATTCATATCCCGTAAGGATAGTGGATTATAATATAATAACTTCAATGATAGATCCATTTATCCTCCATATCCTAGATGAACATCATCAACTCTGTTTTGGACATGCAATATATATTTAATCTATATCATGAACTTCTTACATCATATCCTAGATAATATTTTTAAATATTGGAAGATTCCATTGTCAATAACCCAATTCACCAACCTTAGGAACACATCGATGAATTCTAAAAGGAATATTGATTCACCCAAAAACATAATAAATTATAATAAAGTAGTATAATATCATTTCAAATAAAAAAACATACGAAAAAAAGTAAGATTATGATATTGAACTCAAACTAGGAGTCACATATACCAACATCCCATGTAAGATTTAGTGTTGTCATAGAAATATATGGGAAGCCACTAACTATAACATATCAATAAATTCATAGAAATCATATCCCTAGACCATGAACATTCCAAAACTACAGAAAAACAAGAATTTGATATAAAACATTTCAGAGTCCGACCTAGATACCCTCAAAAAATGTACGCTACCAAAATTATCACATACTTGAAGGGAGTTGTCGATCCAAATGGGTCATAAACTACCAAAAAACCATAAAATCATCTAAATTGAATGATTTCACCCAACCTGAAGTAGAAAACATCAAATAGGTGACCATGATAGGATGAAAAAAGATTTTGGACAAAGAAACATCTGGAAAATAGCGGTTTCTATCATGATATGAAGAAATAATAGAAAAACATAATAAGAAATATATGACATTGAAAAAGGTAACATAAAAAGTGATACAACTAAGAAGTTGCTAAATAATATCCTTGTTACATGTCTAAATATAGTGGAAAACAAAAACTAAAACAACCAACCTATATTATTGTGTTGAAAAACACCCACCATCTATCAACCATCTATGTAGACACAGTTGATAGAAACTACACTACTGAACCATAACATCTTTTCATTCGCTACATCCAAAGACATTGTAATTTATATGCCCCGAGGAATGGTAGAAAAAACCATGAGCTAAATATTCTTAGTGGGATCCCACCTTGGTGTTGAAAATCATGTCAATATATAGAAATCTAAACCTTTTCAAATCATAAAAAATCAAGGAATGATAATTAGATAAATAATATTTATATCAATATCAAGTTGAAATATTTCAAACCATTTCCATAGTTCTAAACTATCTTTGTCAAATAGTTTCATATAATTTCAATTATATTAATTTATTTGAAATAATAAATCATATATAATATAATAAAATCATTAAAAATAATAATCACATGTCACATTATGCCAGGGATCGCAATAGATCAGGCATGATACAACACACACACTCAGATATAGAAAAGTCTCAGAATTCAATACAATATTTATATATATATATATATGCCTTGAATGTAGATTGGATTAGAAACCCCAGTATGTAAACCACCCATTTTTTTAGCAATTCCCTAGATCAATGGGTATAGAAAGTATAGGAAACCCCCAAGAGTAATCCCCTTGAATGTCTCAATAGATGATTCTTATTAATGAACCTTCTAGATAAGTACCCAAGGTTTCCTAGGTACTAAATTTTAGAAAAAATTTCATCAAAACCAATATTTGAAACCCATATACAAAATAAATTTCAGACTACTTGGAATATAAATATCATTTTAACAAAACAAGTGTAAAATTACATTTTATTTTAAAACCATTTCCATGAACACATTTTATCCTTTAAATTAATTTATAAAGAAATTTGAAATACAATAGAAATATAATTAATCCAAAATCAATTATAGATGAAACCAATTACCTGAAACTCATGTCACAAATTCCCTAAATTTGATCCACCAATATAGAATAATGGAAATACAATAACATATGGACCATAATCAATCCATGCATCTTAGAATAAATCCAATAAAAATCTATTAATTGAGATGAAGAAACATGTACCTCAAGGAAATAACTCTGTAACACCCCGAGATTTTATGAAAAATATTATTTTTAATCTCATTGATGTCTTGTGTTATACACTACACCAATATTACCTTGTACTAAACGCAACACCATATTAGCTTGAAGTATACACAACACTATTCATGGATTGTGTTACACACAAATTCATGTTCGTTTTGTGGAAATTATTCTACGCAACATTAAGTATAGATTTTTTTAAATTATAAATGAAATAAGTTTTGATTATGTTATACGCAGCACCAAAGGGATGTTGCACTACATGTATACCTGACTTGTCTTGTATTACATGCTATCGCGACCTTCCTCGATAGTGTTTGTAGTACGCAGTAACATGTTTCACTAAACAATGATATATTATATAATCTAACGGTTATGAATAGTAATACCCACTTTTTGAAATTTTATAATTTTTATCTTTCAAAATGGACTTTATTTTTGGATTCAGAATATCGTAATTAGCCTAGGGTGAATTTTAGGTATTTTTCTGAAAACTGTCAATTTTTTGATGAATAGTGACAACACTAGGTTACTATTAAAAACCCAACATTTTATTTAAATAATTATTTATTTTATTTAAATTTATTTTAGGTAAAAAGTGATATATAATACCTATATAAGATCAATATAATTCATTAGAGTCATTTTATAATAATTTTAGATATAAGAAAATTTTATTGAACTTTTCACCGTCTTTTACCGACCTCCTAATAAAATCTGAAAATTTACATAAAACATAATTTTTCCGCTTCGGTGAGTGAAAGGTGAGTGAAATATTGAAAATCCAAGAGACACAGTTAATATCAAGGAGTAAAATTTGGTTCAATATGATAAAAATAATTTTTGTTGAATAGTAAATTTTTTACTTTTATTTACTATGGTTAAAAGTAAATAAGGTAATTAAGGATAAAAATGATATTATTATTACCCTAAAACATGTCCTACTTCTATTGGAAAATTGTAGATCAACCAAAAACAACCTATGGATAAAACATTACCCTTTTTTCAGCATGGATTATATGAGGACATTTATTATTATTTTATTTAAAGAAAAATTAAAATAGTTAAAATCAATGTTTAATGACTAAAACATTTTTAATATAGGGTTTTACAAAATATAAAATCAACGATAAATATTCATTAAAAGGTAAAAAGATTTCCTACATAATGGTATTTTATTTATAATTCTTATACATTAAAGAATTTAATTTATTTATGACACAATGAGGGTGTAGTGATTACCTTATTAATGAAATATTAACATAATTGATGTTATAAATACCCAAATAAATGTAATTTTAGACTTATTATGAATTTCACTAATTTTCTAGGTTAATATGACATTTTATTAATGATTAAATTAACATTGTTTCAACTAATAATGCTAGAATTATTTTCACAAAAATCAAGTACCAAACAGTGACAAAATTGAAATAAAATAGTTTTTAAAACAAATATTATATTATTAATTGTTATTTTATTCCTAAAAATCTAAGGATCAGCCAAATGACTGATATAAGAATATATATATATATTAATAATGAACCAGTTGGGGCTTGTTTGGCTTGTAATAGTAATTTTATTAACCATATAGTTTAAGAAAACAAAAAGACATGGTAAAAGATAAATTATTTAACTTAGAGTTAAATATAAATCATAAGGATAAAAAAGTAACATAACCTTGTATAAAATCTATTGGTTGAGAGGATTTCGACACATCCCCACCTTATCTTAGAAATAAATCAATTTGGAGATATTAAAAATCGAATATGACTTTATTATAAAATAATATTATAAGTTTTCCTAAGGTGCCCCTCTTTTCCCTTATTAAAAGGGCACCCCTTCCCTCTTCTCTTCACGCCCAATTGAGCCTTGAATCTTGGCCAACCCATTCCCATTTCTCTTCTACAATTCCCTAGAAAAATTATGTAGGTTCTGTTCTTCTCAAAATACAATTTCTAGTTCCCTACGAAGATGTATAAAGGGGGTGCGTCGAGGAAGACGAGGTTCAGAAACGTACGAAGCATATCGGACCTAAGGTAAGGTATAACTATTCCAATATCATTTTTATCAGATATTTCTATTCATAATTAGTTACAGGGGTTACTATTATCATCCATGAACATATTTTATAAAAATGTTTTCAAGTATTTTTAAAGTCCTTTTTACCCATTTTTTAAATTTACCACTTGTTATGAAAAGAATATTACTTTTGTTTACCACATGAATAACGTTTTCACTTTTCTGACAAAAGTACGAGAAGAATGTTATTTTTAACAAATACGGCTTGAACATATTTTTACAGTTTCATAACACCTCATTTTCATGAAGCTTACTATACATGATATTATGACTATTTTCAACCTAATAATTTTCTTTTAAATTTTTGTGGCATTTTCTAAAAAAAATTAATTTGAATAAGAAAGGATATTTTCCTCAGGAATTCATTTCAAGTGTTTTATCAAAACCATTTTCCATATAAGATGACATAATTTCATATGTGTATGTTTCAAGTATAATTTCTCTATGATTTACATGGTTTCTCATTTATTATAATGAAATATCTATTTGTTTTATATGGATTATGTGATGATGGGATTATGTTTATAAAACCCATTTTATTCTTTGGGTTATGATGAATGTTTTAAGTTTATTTTGTGGAACAAGTAAGAATGATTTCATTATGATAACGGTGGGACCTATATCTCTCTCCAACGAATTGGGTAAAGATTTATATCTCATGAGATAGACATGGCTGTAATGGTAAGTTAATCTTGTTCAGTGTTACAGGACTGAAATTAGGAGTGAACTCGATTCAGAAAGGGACTTAGTCTACTAAGATGGTCTTGGTAGAAATGACTTGGCTACTATGGAAATAATATCATGTTCTTAATGTTTTTACATAATTACAAGTTTTATTTCCAAGAAATTTTATCATTATTGATGTTCCATTATAATCTATGCATTACGTACAACCATGTTTTATGTCATTGCGCAAGATATCGAGGTTTAAACATTATGTTCATGTTTTTATGTCAAAATGTATATGGTTTGTATTATTTTCTCTATGCTTACCATTACTGAGCTTTGGATCTCACCCTTTATATTTTTTCATTTTCCCAGGACATAAAGAATGTTTTTAGGTAAGAAAACAAAAGGGGAAGTTCTTTATGGGAGATGTTGATGATCTTTCACCACGATTAGAAGATTATGTTCCGGGTTTCCAAAGACACTAAACTATTACGGTCCTTAGGTGTTTGTTTTTGTTACAAATTATTTATTCTGCCAAAGTAATGTAATTTCCATGTACCGGATGCTTTGGGTCTCTACAGTTGGTATCAAAGGTTCAGTTTAGTTAACCTTTGGAAACTAGGATGCGGGATATTTAGTGAGATTCCTAGTGATATTTCTAAGGTTTGTCTAGGTATGTCCCTAAGGTTAAGTATAATTATAGGTTATAGTCCTAGAATTATAGTAAAGATATTACAATTAAACCTAATATGTTAGATATTGAAGTTAATCCCCGATTATAATGATTTTGGCCTCTCACTCAATTCTTTTTGTGTTTTAGAAAATGGCTAGAAACAGGAAGATTCACGATAATGAAGGATATTATGGACAATGAAATGATATTAATCATGAGAATAATAATGAAATTGGATCTATACTTCCACATATAGTTATTATTCCTAATAAGAAATCCCATAATTTGATAAATAATCTCAACTTTGGTAAGATTACCGACTCAGCTAATAAGAGAAAGATGGAGTTTCATGATGATCATAGAGGAAATAAAGTTCAATTACCCTCATGAAAATATAGTGGGAAGAGGCATCAGGGAGAATGTTTCAAAGGAACTGAGAGATGCTTTAGGTGTGGAAAAGAAGGAAATAAAGCCAGTGATTGTAAAGGGAAATGTTCAGTTAACACAATGTACAAGGATAATGGTATTTCTAAGACATCAACAATGATTAAATGTTTCAAATGTGGAATGTATAGGCATTATGAAAACCAATTCCCTAAAGGAAAATTTCATGAAGAGAATCAGAAGGGTCGTATGGGTAGTATTTATGTTGATGATGATGAAGAGACTACAAATGATATATGAGATGAAAGAACTGATGAGGCTCAGTCAGTGGTTTAAGAAGGCAGGGGAATGATTTATAATTATCAAGAGTTATGTTGTGTAGTTAATGGTACTATGGAATAAAGAAACATCTAAGGATTGTCACACTATTGTTTTTCCTAAAGTATTTGAAAGTATATGTTGAATGGTACCAGTAACAATGAATGGTTATTCAGATATTTTTGGGAAGTAGATGATATGCACATAATTATGGTATAATAAGATAATGATATGTTTGATAGTATTAATGAGATCATGATTGATATAGGGACAATGTGATATCTTGGATTGAGTATATTTAAACATTGGGATTTTAGTATGTGGAAAGAGACAAATTTTGACCAAATTCATGTTCTCACTAAGGTTCTATAGTCATTTATGATTCAAGAGAATACATGATTAGGGTATTGTCATTTTTGAAATGCGATCAACAAGATATTCCTTATGATATATTGGGGATAAATGATGGTATTCACTTGCTCGACTAATGAAATTTCTAGTAATTGTTTTCTTTATACTATGAGCTTGGATAGAAGTATTTTAGATAAGCCTAATGATTGTAATGGATTATGTTGGACAAATGTTAGTATTGTTTATAGCTAGAACCTTTTCGATATTATTGATGGAATGTTATAATAGTGTAGTTTTAGAAAAAGGACAACCTGCAGTACGGGCGATAACCCGTCGTGTCATACGAGGTTGTGGGAATCAAACCCATAATCGAAGTGAGACAAGCCTTTATTACCTACCACTGGCCTACATGAAGTCCCTTGTTAGAAGAAACTAGTTTTATTTTATTAAACTATATGATAGATGAAATATAAGTCCATTTTTGGAATCATATACGATTAACCTCACCATAGATGGACTTGTGTATATTTGATAACTTTTTCTAACCTTTGGGTTGAGATAGATGGAGTGACCCATCATTATATCACATGATCTAGTAACAATTCACAAATGACGAATTCAACTTTATTTCTATAAGAGATTAAGTGGAAATTGTTCAAGGAACGAAAAAACTGTGAGATTTTACCAAAATAATGTAAGTATTTATTCTAATTCAAATTCTTCATATTTAGGGAAATAATCTTGAAAATAAAAAATGTTGTCCTAGTGCCATTATATTCGATGAATTAGATGGTACCTTAGAACATAACAAATAAATGGCTTTGTGATTTTTGGCTTTTTTATATCCATGTTCTCTACCACTCTCCATCAGAACATGATGGTTAGATTTCTCTTCCATATCCATATTTTCACGTATGTTCTCATATGTGGAAACCCCGTGATTAGTAAATTTGGGTAACTATTATGTTTAATACATTAGTTTTTAATGATAAGTTTCGGTATTCCATTTTACGATGTGGGTTTCTATTAATGAAATGTTTGAGTAGTAAACCATTTATAACTCCAACGAATTTTAAGGGAAAAATTCATTTTATGGGAGGAAGAATGTTACACCCCAAGATTTTATGAAAAATATTCATTTTAATTTCATTGATGTCTTGTGTTATACAATACACCAAGATTATCTTGTACTATACGCTACATTGTATTAGATTGCAGTATATGCAACACTATTCTTGGATCATGTTACACAGAAATTCAAATTTGTTTTCTGAAAATTATTCAACGGAACATTAAATATCGATTTTATTTAATATAAATGAAATATGTTTTAATTATGTTATACGCAGAACCAAAGGGAGCTTTCACTACACGCATCCCTGACTTTTCATGCATTACACGCAATCGCGACCTCCTCGATATCATGTGTAGTACGCAATAACAAGTTTCACTAAACAATGATATATTATTTAAACTAGCCGTTATGAATAGTAATACCCACTTTTTGAAATTTTATAATGTTTTTCATTCAAAATGGACTTCATTTTTGGATTCGGAATATCGAAATTAGCCTAGGGTGAATTTTTTTTGTTTTTCTGAAAACTTTCAATTTTTAATGAATAGTGAAAACACTAGGTTACCATTTAAAAACCAACATTTTATTTAAATAATTATTTATATTATTTAAATTTATTTTAGGTAAAATTTTTTACATAATACATATATATATTCATTGAAATTAATTTGACTCATTTTATAATAATTTTAGATATATAAAAATTTTATTGAACTTTTCACCATCTTTTACCCACCTCCTATGAGAATTTGAAAATTTACATAAAATAACATTTTACTGCTTCTGTGAGTTGAATTTTGAAGATCATTGAGAAACAGTTAATATCAAGGAGTAAATTCTGGTTCAACAAGATAAAAATAATTATTGGTGAACATTAACTTTTTACTTTTATTTACCACGGTCAAAAGTAAATAGGGTAATTAATAGTAAAAAAAATATTATTATTACCCTAACATATTTCCTAATTCTATTGGATAAGTGTTTTTCGACCAAAAAAGCCTTAGGGATAAAATATTACACTTTAGGTTGACATGGATTAGATTAGGACGTTTATTTTTATTTTAATTAAGGAAAAATAAAAATAGTTAAAATCAAAGTTTAATAACTAAAACATTTTTAATATAGGTTTATACATAAGATAAATTCGACTATAAATATTCATTAGAAAGATAATAATATTTCCTAAATAATGGTATTTTATTTATAATTCTTAAACATTAAATAATTTAATTTATTTATGACACAATGATGATGCAGTAAATACCTTATTAATGAAATATTAACATAATAGTCGTTATAAATACCCAAATAAATGTAATTTAAGACTTTTTATGAATTAAACTAATTTTATAGATTAATATGACTTGTTTTAATTAATTTAATTAACATTTTCTGAAGTAATAATTAAATTATGATTTTCAAAAAAATCAAGTATCTAATACTATCAAAATTGACATAAAATAGTTTTTAAAACAAATATTATATTATTAATTGTTATTTTATTCCTAAAAATCTAAGGTCAGTCAAAATGACTTAGATAAGGATATATATATTAATAATGAATCACTTGGGGCTCATATGGCTTGTTATAGTAAGTTTATTAACCATATAGTGTAAGAAAACAAAAAGACACGGTAAAAGTTAAATTATTTAACATAGAGTTAAATCTAAATGATAGTAATAAAATAGTAACCTAAACTTGTCTAAAACCTATTGGTTGAGAGTATTTCTACCCATCCCCACCATAGCATTGAAATAAATCAATTTGGAGCTATTAAAAACCGAATATGACTTTATTATAAAATAATATTATAAGTTTTCCTAAGGTGCCCCTCTCCTCCCTTATAAAAAGGGCACCCCTTCCCTCTTCTCTTCACACCCTTTTGAGACATGAAGCTTGGCCAAACCCTACCCATTTCTCTTCTCCACTTCCATAGAATCATTTTGGAGGTTCTGGTTTTCTCAAAAGACCAACTCTAGATCCCTAAGAAGAATTTTAAAGGAGGTGCGTCGAGGAAGAGGAGGTTTGGATACGTATGATGCATATCGAACTTATGGTAAGGGATACCTATTCCAATCTCATTCTTATCAGAGATTATAATTTGTAAGTATTTACTGGGGTTATTGTTATCATCCATTACCATGTTTTATAATAAAAATATTGTATTTTCAATGTCCTTTTTACCTATTTTTTAAATTTACCCCATGTCATGAAAGGAATCTTACTATTGTTTACCACACGAGAAACTTTTTGACTTTTCTGAAAAACGTACGGAAAGAATGTTATTTTTAACTTATATGGTGTGAACGGATTTTTATGGTTTCATAATGCCTCATTTTCATGATGCTTACTCTACATGTTTTATGACTATATTCAACAAAATAATTTTCTTTTAAAATTTCATGGAATTTTGTGAAATGAAAATTATTTTGAAGAAGAAAGGATATTTTCCTCAAGAATTCATTTCAAGTGTTTTATCAAAACCATTTTCCATCTAAGATGACATTATATCATATGTGTAGGTTTCAAGTATAATGTCTCTATGATTTACATGGTTTCACATTTTTAATGATGAAATATCCATGTGTTTTATATGGATTATGTGATGATGGGATGATGTTTATGAAACCCATTTTATTCATTGGGTTATGAGGAATTTTCTAAGTTTATTTTGTATCACAAGTAAGAATGATTTCATTTATGAGATGGGTGGGACCTATATCTCTCTCCAATTCATTGGGTAAATATTTATATCTCATGAGATATACATGGTTGGAACGGTATGTTAATCTGGTTCAGTGTTACAGGACTGAAACAAGGAGTGAAATCGATTCAGAAAGGGACTTTGTACACTAACATGGTCTTCGTAGCAATGCCTTGACTACTATGCAATAATATCATGTGCTTAATGTTTTACCACAATTACAAGTTTTATTTCTAAGACATTTTTTCATTATTGATGTTACATTATGATCTATTCCTTATGTATATCAATGTTTCATGCCATTTCTAATGATTTCGATGTTTAAACATTATGTTCTTGTTTTTATTTTCAAATTTTTATGGTATGTTTTATTTTCTCCATTCTTACCCTTTCTGAGTATTTAAGCTCACCCTTTATATGTTTTCTTTTCTCCATGATATAAATAAAGGTTTTATGTAAGAAAACAAAAGGGGAAGATCTTTATAGGAGATGTTGATGATCTTTCACCAGGATTATAAGATTATGTTCCGAGTTTACAAAGACACTAAACTATAACGGTCCTTCGGTGTTTGATTTTGTTACGTATTAAATGTTCTGCAAAAGTAAATTAATGTATATTTACATCAAGCTTTGGCTCTCTACAAACACACCACACCTAAACCATACCAATGTACTACCTCGGGTTTAATATCACACTACTGATAAACAAGTGGTCAAGATGAAACAACACCATAAGTTCAAAGGGTATGCAAACATTGTGTAGTAGTGTTGTTGTAACAAATGACAAAAAATATAAATATCGCATACACGGAGAGATTCATTGAAACCAAAAAACAGATCAACCAAAGACTAAATCCATCTATAATGAGAAGAGATCCCAACTATCAATAGGGATAGATATTTCATTTTAATAGAGGGTACATCGAGATGGATTGAAATTAAATAATTCATGCATAATTTAAAATACTATTTTACATGAAAAATAAATGACATATAATACCTTAATATATGTGAATTTAAAATTTTAAAATATATAAAAAACATCTAAACATGGTTAAAACCATTTGTCAATTTTTTCACAGTTTGATTTAGTTTCATGACATTTAAAAATTCTATGCACTGGATCTATTCTTGGAATCATCCTAGAAGCTAATTAACATAATGTATCTCATTCAATATATGAAATAATTCCGTAGTAATATTATGCATAACCACATTAAAAATTCACACGGGACAGCTTGGATCATATAAGAAATTATCTTTATAATTTTTCAAATTTATAATGATACTCCAGTAATTCCAACAAACATGAATCCAATAACTTTTTCTCATTTTCTATAGAAAAGTTTATGCACTTTTGAAAATATCGCAATTCAACCAAAAAAGGAAAATGAGATCTGAGAAGAGAAATACTAGAATTAATGTAATGTGATATTATATTTTATGGATGTGTAATAGAGTGTATGTATTCTTGTTTAAAATCATGTTGTTTTTTCATGACAATAAATGATGTATTGTTTAATAAATTTAAAATATTGTTAAAAATGATTAATGGTTGAAAGTGTCTAGATTGTAAATATATTGCTCTTTTTCTAAGGGATTTGACCTAACACTATAAAATAATAAACCTAAAATAACAATGGAAGGTAAGAATGTGAATTATAGTTTAAATTAACATGAATATGTAATTTTTATTGTTTTATCATTATATATATTCATCAACAATACATAAAATAATTTTGTTATATATAATAATGTATCCTGTTGATAAATCTTTTTAGATACCTATTTTAGAAAATAGATTCCTGATAATCGCAATTTTTTTAATGAAAATAAAAGAACACTTCCCCTGTATTATAAAATAATTTTATAAGTTTGAAAAGATTCATCATCATTATAAAATAATTCAAGGAATTGAATTCCTTTTTCAAACAAATATTTTATGGATAATAATTATTAAAAAAAATATACTAAACTAATCACAATAAACGATTTAAATTTATATTAATTATCCTAGTTTTTTATATGATTCCACTGTAGATATTAATCTACATTTAATCAATAAATTGTTAAGGAATTTTTTTTATGTTTCAATTATTCAATTATATGAAATAATTTTTTGTGATAATGATCTATTTACCAATATAATTTTTGGATTAGTGGACCAGCTAAATGAATATTGGTGTTTCCACATGGAGGAATCAATGTCGAATTTTTCCATAATGTTCTCATTTGGAAGTTCAAAGTTATTCATTGACTGAGAAATATTTCTAAAAATAGTAATATAATTAGAAATTCACTATCACATAATTGTTGGATACATAGGAGGAAATTAATTACATTTTCTATCATATTCAGTTTTAACAAGATTATTTCTTGTTATAGACATTGAATAAACGAAAAATATTATAATGAAAAAATATAATCACGATGAGGAATCATATAATTAGGGAATTAATTAATAATATGTATAGATCATGAATAATTTTTTCAATCTATGATACCATTGGTTTAACCAATTTCTTCAATGATAATTATCAATCAAAATACTTCATAATGGTTCATAAATAATACGTGTTTTAACTTAAGAATATCCTCCACGAGTGTCAAAACAAGGGTATAGTAAGGTCTCCGTCATCATGAATCATAATGATTGACATGATATACATGACCTGTTATTTTCCTAAGGTATTACACCTAGTTGAATATAATCCAAATCCATGGCTAGTTATATTATATATATATATATAGATTTATTTCGTAGAAATCCATTTCATGTATACATTAACCAAACCTTAGTTTTTTATAATTTACATTAGTTTATCCTATGGGTTATAATTAAATTTTCCACTTCTTAATTTCCGATTGATTCTGAAAAATTCTCTGATACTAAATCTTGTGACCCAAAACATTCACACATAAATATTTTATCTTAATAGATGAATATTCAATATAGGAAATTATTACCCATCAAATAACTATTTTTTTTGTTTTGAATCATGGATACATTAAAATCTAGTTCATAAAAGATCCACATCATTTCCCAATACGTTTTTCACAACTAAAACCCTTTTAATACATTCACATATAAACCATTTCTTCATTACCTAGGGAAGGTATATATAAGAATGGTTGATATCAAATTGGATGTATGTGTAAGTATAAGAGATATTAGTCAATGATAACATGTGGGATTGAAAAAATAGAATACTAGTATTAGATAATGAAAAAACACATAAACATTACACCGAATTAGGTAAGGATCATAAATCATAAATCATTTCATATAATCTATTCAATCAATATACATAATAAAAATGAGTGTGGAATCATCGATAATCAATCATGATCCAAGATATCATATCATAATAATTTGACATATGTTTGTGGAATTCAAATAAGAATATAATTTCATATCCTTGGTTAAGGATTGTTTCTAAGAATATCATTAATAAAAAATAATCCTAAAAGAATCACCTGCATATTAATTTTTCATCATTATATTAAGTGTAGATTTAATCTATATAACTCTATCATATCATGCGAATTTTTATCTTTATTATGTCTTATGAGTTCTTCAACGTCCTCACAATTAACCAAATCATTAAGGGCGATAAAATAGACCAAATAATATTTATTTTATAACACAAAAACATTACTATGTATTATAATGAACCATTAATCACATATTCATAATCCATTCATAAAGATTCGACATGCTCATGAAAATATTTATCATTTCATCAACGATTAACCCATGGAATGAAAATGGGTTTAATAAAAATTTCATAACCGCAAACATAAGTCATTCGGAGAAGGAATAATAAGAGTATCATTTGATCATGAAAAATTAAATCATAATATAAATAAAAATTATTTTTAGAAATGAAAAGTAGCATTAAATAACACTGGAACGTTCCTTGGGAAGAGTGATCCTTTTATTTGTAATGGAACATACCTCTCTGGTCCATTACATTATGAAAATATGGTGTCTGAGGTGTTCCAGGAGGTCAAGGTGACTTATCCCCAATAATAATTTTCTAAATATCTAATTCTAGGTACAGTTCCATCAATGAACAGTTCAATCTGTAACCTCTCTTTCCTTTGAAAAATTTCTAATTCTGTGAACAGGTCCATCAGTGAACAGTTCTATCAGAAACCTTTATCGATAACATGTATCGCTAACCTCTATCGGTAACCTATAATGGTAGGTGTATAGTAATGGTATTTGTACAGTAACGTTAGGTCTATATTGTTTCCAGAATATTGAGTCCTATCAGTTACCTCTATCGGTAACCTCTAATGGTTGGTGTACAATAATGGTAGGTGTACAGTGTTTCCAACTTCCTACAGTTTCACCACTTTGACATTTCCTTTGATGTAAAATACATTTGAAGCCTCTTTATAAGGACTCTCAAGGCCGATTCAATGGCTATAAATCCTATATTAATTATTCAAAAAGCTCTGTAGGTTTTTACTCGTTCAAACCATTTGGGTTAATGCGATCCGATTTTAATGGTGAATTAAGCGTATCTTAAACTGTTGCCCCAATAAATCTTCAAAAGGGACAAGTTATCATCCTTACTTGTTCTTTCTATTTGTTATTGGCTATGAGACACTATATCATTTAAATCCATTCTGTAGGTGTTCCACAATCAAAAATTACTCCTCGGATTGGATCCGCTCTATTTTGATGCATCCGAGCTGTATCGGTCAATCATCGATATAAGGTATGTTTTATTGTCATTACTATAGGGATCATCTCCTCCTATTTCCCCTTACCATATTATAGCATGTAATATCTATGAACCTAAGGGGGGTTTTCTTGGGGTTTGGTTGGTTCTGTCATACTGTGGCATCCTCAAGTGGATGCAGTTTTCCTAAGAGGAGGATCGTGACCTGTGGTGGGGATAAAGATCATGAGGAACTGTTTGAGGTAGGGGATTAATTTCTTCTCTTTATTTTATGTGAAATTTTTTCTTTAGCATGTTTTAATCCCACTGGATTAAAATTGAGTTGACATAATAAATATTTGAACTGAATAAATAACTAGATATCGATCATATGTTATTGCCACTTGTTTTTTCTAGATTGTGTGATATTTATGCTTGTTCTTGATAAAAATTATTAAAGAATTTAAACCATGATTAATTGATAATTGTTTGGATAATGAAAAATAGGCATGTAAACGAAATTGGTTCTTGTTGTAATTTTTTGTTAATCAAATTGGTTCAGTAAGATTGTTCAATTATTTGAGACAGCTTACTGATTAGTTTTCTCGAATTTGGATCATACGAGTAAAAAATCATTTGATTCAATATGAATTAAAGAACTGATAGTCTGATAATTCATTAAGGGGTTTTGAGTTACCATCTTTATGGTTAATGGGCCAAGATCCCAATTAATGTGGTGTTTTTTTCCTGATTCTTGTGTTGAGATGTGATCCTATATGGCTATTGTTATATGTGGAGGCATGGAGGCCTTTTCGGTTGCGGCAGTAGATGATGCCTAGAGTGGAGAGATGTATCAGTTTATGCATGTGGGTGTCAGGGAGGACACCAGGGATGATGGAATTGGATGGTTGTGATTGTGGGATGGTTGTTGTTTCTTTAGTTTTTATCATATTTACTTTTACCCACTAATCAAGGCATATGGTCTTAAATACCTTTCATCCAAAAGTGGTGAAGACACATGAGGTATGCCACGTTCTTTCTGTGTTTATCTTCTCGAGGATGGATGGGTATATGCTCTTGCTATAAGCGGAAAGGACTCTATGGGTCATACATCTACTCACCATATTGATCCCCCTTGTGATTAGTTGCATAGAATTATTTTCTAGAATGCCTTGGAATGTGGGAAAGTATTTCTGTAATGAATAATTTAATAAATGGCATTAACCCATGGGGTTGGAGTTTGTTGGAACATAATGATGAGGTTCTAATTTTTAAGGAACGATGACAATGGGTGTGATGTTAATTAATTTTAATGTGGTATTGTTCTTGGTTAATTAATGTATAAATAATTAATTAACATACAGAGGTGCTAATAAGAAGGGACTGAAGTAATCTAATAATGCTCATTAAATGGTTGTGTTCTTATAGGATACCTTGTCTTAGAAGTAGAAGCTAGAGTCTCAGAGATGTTATCTGTAGTTGTTTCTAAGACTAGGTTATTCCCATAGTGTGGTTGTGAGTTATAATATATTATGTACTTTTTGTGTTTCTATATGCTACTCCACCCAGTCAGCAAGGGCAAATGACACCCCAGGGATTCTGAGCCCTGGGTGGGGTTTTCCCCAACATTCATGTGGGAGGATGGATGGCTAACTACCCTCTTGGCCCCACTATCTTCTCATGGTTTTTACATGTGCTGGTAGGCACAATGGTCAGTTTTCCCAATATATGTGAGCAGAGGGCTGTAATGGCTTGTGGTTATTCAAACACATATATTATGGATATAGTTTTCTATAGACTACTATAGGTGTAATGTGTATAGACCGTGATGGCTTGGGATCCTTACTCAGTGTATGGGCTATAGTGGTTTGAGGTATAATACCCGATGTATGATACATGTTATGGGATCTGTGGTGGCTCCCGGAAACTACCTGGTTACTTTGGTGTGTGGAGGTGGTGGTTTTGTTGCACGAGGTTCATATTTTGGTGCTTCCCCCAGGTGTCTGTGGGCAAGCCTTTTTGGGGAGTGATGCTCAGGACGTGTGACAATGGGGAAAAGTGGAAAACTAGTGGGGAAGTAGTAGAGGGTTACCCTTGATAATCGTTATTATATGATATATTCTTATATTTTTTACTTGTTTAGAGTAGACATGGTGAGGTTGTGAACATAGTATATGTGTTTAAGCGACGAGTTAGTTTCACATGTTGTTCACTGTGCTTTAGCGTGATTTCATTACTTTTTCACGAGAGGCTTCAAGGAGGATCCTACTGAGTATACTATTATACTCACCCTCTGTATATATAAACTATTTTTCAGGTCACATTGAGCAGGATGGAGATTAAACTGGTTACTACTACCATGGGGTTACAAAAGTTGTTCGAGCTGGTGGTTGTTGTTGTTTTTACTTTCTTTTGGGTACTGGTTGTTTTTTCCTTCTAGTTGTAGTAATTTTTCATGACGTTACATATGTGTACTTGGGTTTTATTTTATATTTCATTTCTAAGATGGAGTTGGTTGTTTTCTATCATATCTTTCTCTTCAACTTGTGTTATTTTAAAGTATAATGCCTCCCATTTGTGTGATTACTATACTCTCAGTGCTAGTTTCCAACCCAAGGCCTACTGGAGGTGGGACTCGTGGGTCATTATCAACCTTCTCAAATTTCCGACCTAGGAGGGTTACACTTTGGGGGCAGGGGTTCATGACAGAGTGGTATCAGAGGTCTGGTTAAGGGATAGGATGATTTTTGGAGTTAGGCACATGTGAGGCTTCATGGGTTGGTAGGGAAACAATGTCATTCATGTTTAGAAATTGAGGTAAAAACTAGAGACCGAGTGAGACCTGGGTGTTTAGATCCCACTATGATCTAATGTACAAAACATTATGTCAACAGTGGATACTAAACAAGGTGATACTAGTTTCAGGGTAAAGACCTCGGAAAGGATCATGCATCATTATTTTTTGTTCCTTTGTTTGAATGGGTATACCTTGGGATAGGCTAGCCTAAAATGAATAAATTAAAAAAATTAATTAATTAATTTTGAGTCTTCTATATTCCAGGTTTAAGAACATTAACGGTTGTTATTTTATAGGTATGGATCAAGGTCGACATCCTCATCCAGTTTTCATAGAAAATGTTCAGTAGGTTGTTCAAGTAGATCGCTGCAGGGTAGAGGTTGACGATGATGACACGTTGAGGAAGACCCATTAAGAGTTTCAGCATCAGAGTCTGCAGAAGTATGAGGGCTCTATTTCAGATGCATTCACGGATGATTGGTTAGAGGAGGTTGAGATCAGCTTCAGTTTGATTCGTTCTCATAAAGAGCACTCGGTGTCCTTGGTTGTGATGATGTTGCAAAGAGCAGTGAGGTAGTGGTGGTTCTTATTCCTCGAGGATCGTGAGGAGTCAGCGATCACATGTTAGGAGTTCCAAGACATGTTTAGAGTCAAGTTTTTTTCTTTTACTACGAAGCCGTCTAGTCGCTAGGAGCATCTTACCATTCAGCAGGGGATCTCCAGTGTTCGAGAGTTTGGAATCCTATTCTGGGACTTTTTACGATATGCTTCAGACCTTCTTTCAGATGAGGAGGCCAGTGCGTGGCATTTCGAGGAGGCTTTGCATCTAGAGATCCAGCGCCAGGTCACCCCATTTCTGCTGAGAACATATCTTGAGGTAATGGTGAGGGAAGAGGTTTGTTAAGTGTAACGAACCAATTTTTTTCAATGGAAAATTCCCATCTTATATTTATGTAATAAAAACACAAAATAATGAACTAATAAGTGATAATTGACCTTTAATCATAATTTTGTCTCCCCTATGGATGGAATTTTAAAAATCCGATATACACGGTTGTGTTCAAGATGGTTTTTGGAGTCTAATGAAACAATTATAATTTTTGGTGAATAGTAACCTACCCTTATGAATGGTATCCTACCCTTATGAATTTTAACATGACCCTTATGAATATTAAAAAAGAGGAACATTACCTATGAATAATAAAATAGAATTTAGACATCTTAGAAAGTGAAAATTTGACCTTAGTAAACGTTATTGGTGTTTTATAAGTCATAAATAAATAAATAATTAATTTAAAATAATATTTATTCCCTAAAATGTATTCATAAATTATTGAATCAATGACTAATAGTTTTTAGATAATTTTATAATACCCTACGTAATTTTTTAAAAAACTATAAAATCAGTTTTATTCTTAAAACTGTTTTTTAAGTAAATTATGATTTTAATTAAATATTAAATTAATAATATTTGGAAAATTACTTTTTTAAAATTGAATTCATTTTTGGATTCTACACGTCTAAAAATGGTTGGGGTAAATTTTGGAGATTTTTCTGAGAGACTTGAATTTTCTATGAATAGTGTAATCTGATATTTCACAAGAAATGCTAAATAATGTATTAATTGAGTCACCGATGATGTTCTGCTGATGTAAGCCCACTTGGTTTGGGATTACATTATAAAATTACTATTCTTATTCATCTAAGACTCACTATTCCTTGTCTTAGGTGAAATTAATAAACAAATCAATTTTATATTAAGGAAACCCCTCTCCCCTCCACTATAAAAGCCACCCTTCACTCTCTCTTTTAGTAACACCTCTCAAGCTCCAAGCCTTCTCTAAACTCGGCCCAAACACCTTACCTAGACCCTCCGCCACTTCCAAAATCTTATGGCCTCATCAAAATACCACTCCTATCTTCCTTAAGGATGATTTCAAGAGGATGATTCTAGAGGTAATTTCTTTCCATCTTCTCCTTTAATTTCCTTTCAAGTTCAAGTTCCTTTCATGATCTCTCCCCACCTATATTCATCCAAATTGTTTTGTAACTCAAGTATTATACATATACTGTAATTATGATGGTATATTATATCACCCCACACCCTTTACCTCTTCCTTTTATTTTATTTAAGAGAACGTTGTTCATGAGGTGTTAATTTATCACCTTCAAAAATGACATGCTCTATTTTTTCATTTCTACCTTCATATCTGGTCATGAAACCATTTTTATGGTTGAACAAGAATATTCTATATGTATTATGTTCCATTTTAAGTTCTGTAAATAACCTATGTCCAAATTACTAAGATAAAAGTCAAAACGAGTTCGTTGTGATCCAAAAACTGATCAAATTAACCCAAATAATCATCATTTAATTCTTATCTATTGATTCATCCACATGGATCTAACATAACTCATTATAAAATCATTAAATATTCTTTAATATCATTAATAACATGTAATATCAGTTCTGTATGTTTACCCATGATCTACCCAAACATCAATTTAAAAATATAAGTGGACCGCTCGAGAAAACCATGAAAATGAACATCCCCGATCAATGTTTTTAAACACTATAAGTCATCCAAAGGAACATAATATGAAATAATAAAACCATAATGAACCATATTAATGTATAAAAGGTTCTGGAATTTCTAATTAATGAATATAATGTCATTATACAGGACATTAAAGAGAAGGAGGCATTCGAGTACAAGGTAAGGGGAATTGTCGAACCAAATTTTCTTCCTTCGTGTCCTCCCTCTTTCACTCCATTTTTGATATGGTTACTCCTCAAATATCATTTTTTCATCATTTAATTTACTTTTCTGGGATATACATGTTTGTCACTAGTTTTTATGTCCGTAAAAATATTTTCCAAAAGAACTCTTCTTTCAAGATCTCACCTTTTACCTCTCATTCAAGGTTGATGGTTCTTATATCAAGTATGTTGTTCCCTCTTTCTTTTGGGGATCCAAATCTTATGAATGTGTTATTATGAGATGAAACCCATTCCTTTCCATGGGTTATTTATGTACATGTTTGATATGTGTTCTATGTGGAAATCATGATAATGATAATGTTATGATGTGACGGGTGCGCCCGGAATTATATAGTGCTCCAATGCATTGGGTAAAGTGATGAATCTCATGAGTAAATGTGAAATGTTGTGTGAAAATGATGCTTGATTTGTTCACAAGTATGTGTGGTAGTTAACCACTACGACATGATGTTTCATTTTTATGCATTGCCACCTTTCATTTTTATTATTTATGCTCCTCTCATGTTCATGATATTCTTCCTATGTCATGATTTTGCTCACCCCATGTTATATTGTTCTTATCTATCCTCTTACTGGGCTTTTAGCTCACCCCTTTTGATGTATATCCTCAAGTTTCTACATGTACTAAGGAGAGGTCAAGTTCCACTAAGAAGCTAGTGAAGAAGAAATTAAATAAATGTTTATGGATGATGTTGTATTTGTTATGTGTGGTCCAAGATTTCCCAAGACACTAAACCTTTGGGTCCTCCATGTGTAATACTATTATTTTGTTTGTCTTTGTAATGATGTAATAGTAATGTATGAAAAGGCCGGGTCCCTATAGTTGGTATCAATGGAATGGTTTAGTTAATTTGGGGATTATGATTAGTGAACCCTAGAGAAAACCTACAACATGAGACTAAGTACAAATATGCACACAATGCTATTTACCTAGGGATCCCATATGTTATGTTTTGGGTATAATTTGTTAAAGGAATAAGTTATTCATGAATTGTTTACTTATTTTTTATTCTATCCTTTTCTATTTTAGAAAATGGTGCGAACTAGGAGAAATCAGGCCAACAACTCTTGCGAGGGCCAATGCAATGATTGCCCGAGCAACATCCCCAATGATTTTGGAGGTGGAGTTCAAAACATCATGGCGATGCTTACCCAATTATCTCAGGTTATGAATAATAACCATAATAATGGGGAACATCCTCCTACACCAAAGAGGGATCCACTATCTATCGAATGTTTTATGCTGCAACAACCACCGATGTTTTGTGGATCTTCCGATCCACTAGTTGCGGAACAGTGGGTCAACTCCATGGAGAAGATATTTTCTGTTCTTCACTGTTCCGAGACGGAGAAGGTGACTCTAGCCGTTTATCATCTAGATGGAGAAGCTGATCAATGGTGGGATTTGATTAAGAGCACCAAGCCAAGGGAGGAAATTGAAGAGATGGAATGGGAAGACTTTAAGATAATGTTTCATAATAAGTACTTCCCAAGAACTCTTCGCACGAAGATGGAGAGAGAATTCATAGAGCTCAAGCAAAAAGAAGGAGAATCTGTCACAACCTATGAAGCAAATTTCACAAGGCTCGCAAGGTATGCTTCGAGTTTTATTATCAACAATGATAGAAAAATTGATAGATTCTTTAGTGGATTAAAACCACATCTTCGAAAGGCTCTTGCAATTCGAGAATTTGGGAGTTATGAAGAAGTTGTTCAGTGTTCTCTCAAAGTGGAGATGGAGTTTGGATAATGGTCCCATGGCTACGGTGATATGAAAAGAAAGATAGAGTTTCAAGATGGTGGATCTAGTGATAAAGGTGGGAAGAAAACACAACGGCCCACATGCCAAAAATGTGGGAAGTTGCACCATGGGAACTGCCTCAATGGGACGGGGAAATTCTTCACGTGTGGGAAAGAAGGACACCTTGCTCACAATTTTCAAAAAGACATGAAAAGAAAGGATAATGTATCCATTGAAAGGAGAGTACCACTCATGATTCAATGCTACAACTGTAGGGAGCTATGGCACTATTCAAACCAGTGCACTAAGCCTCGAGCACTCGAGGGGAATCTGCACCAACAACCACCAAAGCCAAAGGAACAAGGGAAGGATTATGCCATCACTACTCCGGAGGAGGAACATGATAATGAAGTCGCACAAGGTACACTTCCTATTCACTCAATAATGGGAAAAGTCTTATTTGATTCTGGTTGTACGCATTCCTTTATATCTTTCATGTTTGGTAGAACTATATAATCGAAGCCCCGAAACCTTGAAGTAGAGATATATGTAAAAACACAAAGTGGTACAATCATTGAAACCCAAGTATTTGCCTCTTCTCCGATTGACGTATGTGGGTAGATTCTTCTGGAAAATCTCGTAATACTTCCCTTGGTGGAATTATACACTATAATGGGAATGGATTGGCTCTCGTTATATAGAGCACATATCAACTGTCGGGAAAAGGAAATATATTTTCATATTCCGAACCATCCCATGCTCCTCTACAAATTCAAGGAAGATCACGAATATCCTTTGAAAATCCTTCAATGGTGTGAGTGTTGATTCCCTATGAAGAAGCATACCTTGCCCAAATGATTGAGTCAAAGGAAAGTTCCAACCTTGAGGAAATGCCCATCGTGAGGGAATACAGTGATGTATTTCCTGAAGAGTTACCCGGAATTCCCCCGGATCGTGAGGTAGAGTTCTCAATTGAACTCATACCTGGAGCTACTCCTATCTCAATGTGATCCTATAGGATGGCTACTATCGAAATGGAGGAGTTAAAGAATCAGCTGTAAGAGCATTTGGACAAATGGTTCATATGCCCTAGTGCATCACCTTGGGGTGTACCATTGCTCTTTGTGAAGGAGGATGGAACCATGCGGCTGTGTATCGATTATCGGGAACTCAACAAGATCACCAAAAAGAACAAGTATCCTCTCCCAAGGATTGATGACTTGTTCGGTCAGTTAAGAGGAGATAAGTACATCTCAAAGGTGGATCTTCGTTATGGATATCATCAGGTAAAGGTGAAGAAGGAAGATATTCAGAAGACTGCCTTCCGTACAAGGTATGGGCACTGTGAATTTTTGTTGACGCCCTTTGGACTTACTAATTCCCCTGCAATCTTCATGGATTTGATGAATAGAGTCTTTAGGCATTACCTCGAAAAATTTATGGTAGTGATTATCAATGATTTTCTCATCTACTCCAAGAGAAAGTAGGAACATGAAGAACATCTAAGACTTGTGTTGGCGACATTGAGAAAGGAGAAGTTGTATGCCAAGTTCAGCAAGTGTGAATTTTGGATGAATCAAGTCATGTTCTTAGGACATGTGATCACAAGCGAGGGAATTTTTGTGGATCCTTCAAAGACAAAGGTGATTGAGGAATAGCCCAGGCCCTCTAGTGTAACAGCCCAAGATTTTATAAAAAAAATATTCTTTTTAATTTTATTAAAGTCTTGTGTTGTACGCTACACCAAAAGGAGCTTGCACAACACACATCCTTGACTTGCCTTGCATTACACGCAATCACAACCTTCCTCGATAGCGTGTGTAATACGCAATACCGAGTTTCACTAAACAATGATATGCTATTAAAATATTATTAAAACTAGCCATTATGAATAGTAATAACCACTTTTTAAAAATCTGTAAATCTTATTTTTCAAAATGAACTTCATTTTTGGATTCGGAGTATCGAATTTAGCCTAAGGTGAAATTTTGGTACTTTTCGGATAACTTTCATATTCTGATGAATAGTGAAAATTACTAAATTTTAATTAAAAACAACTTTTTTAATCGAAATAATTAATAGTGATAAATTATTAATTTGAGTGGTTTTAAAGTATATTTAGAATATATTTTTACAATTTAATACAATGTTGGTCATTGGTTGTAATTTCACATTTAAACCAGACATAATCAAGTGTCAATCTTTTGATATATATTGTTTCCTAAAAACATGCTATTTATTTTAACAGCGGGATTTAATTATAAAATTAATTAATGCAACTTCTATGTTATGAATTTGGTAAAATAGATTTCATTTTTGAATTCGGAATATGAAATATAGCTTAGGATGAAATTTTGGCATTGTTCTGAAAAACATCAATTTTTGATGAATAGTGAAACTACTAAGTGGTAGTTAAAAAAACTGAATTTTTCATAAAACTTAATTTTGCCGCTTCTGTGAATGGAATTTCGAAAATCCGAGAGACACGGTTAATATCAAGGACTAAAATGTGGTTCAATGAGATGAAAATAATTTTTTGGTGAATAGTAACGTTTTACTTTTTTTTACCACGGTTAATAGTAAATAAGGTAACTAAGGGTAAATATGATATTAATATTACCCTAACACATGTCCTAATTCTATTGGACAAGTGTAATTCGACCAAAAACAAACTTAGGAATAAAATATGACCATTTAGGCCCACTTGGATTAGATTAGGACATTTATTATTAATTTATTTAAAGAAGGGTTAAAATAGTTAAAATCAAAGTTTAATAAGTAAATCATTTTTAATATGGGGTTATACATAAGATAAATTCGACTATAAATATTCATTAGAAAGCTAAAAAGATTTCCTACATTATGGTATTTTATTTGTAATTTTTAGACATCAAATAATATAATTTATTTATGACACAAAAATGATGCAGTAATTATCTTATTAATGAAATATTGACATAATTGATAATATAAATACCAAAATAAATGTAATTTAAGACTTTTTATGAATTCCACTAATTTTCTAGGTTACTATGATATATTAGTGTTGATTTAATCAACTTGGTTCGAACATATAATTCTGTTATGACTTTCACAAAAATCATATATCAAATAGTGTCAAAATTGACACAAAATAGTTTTTAAATCAAATATTATATTATTAATTGTTATTTTATTCCTAAAAATCTAAGGTTCGGCCAAATGACTTAGATAAGGATATATGTATTAATAATATACAATTTGGGGTTCGTTTGGCATGTTATAGTAAGTTTATTAACCATATAGTGAAAGAAAACAAAAAGACACGGTAAAAGTTAAATTATTTAACTTAGAGTTAAATCTAATTGATAAGGTTAAAATAATACCCTAAACTTGTCTAAATCCTATTGGTTGATAGGATTTCGACCCATCCCCACTTTATCTTCGAAATAAGACCCTTTGGAACCATTATAAACCGATTTTGACTTTAATATAAAATAATATTTTGAGATATTCCTAAGGTGCCCCTCTCCTCCCCTATAAAAGGACACCTCCTCCCCCTCCTCCTCACACCAATTTGAGCACTCAAGCTCGGCCAACCCCTGCCAATTTATCCTCTCCACTTCCCTAGCAACATCCTAGAGGTTCTGGTCTTCCTCAAAGACCAATTTTAGTGCCCTAAGAGGAGGTCTCAAAGAGGCACTTCAAAGAAGAGGTAATTACCGTTACCAATTCTTTCATCTTTATTTCTTCTTCCACTTCCTCTTCTTAGGTTGTTTCATTATGAAGTAATAACATCAGTATCAATCATATACTGATATGTTATTATAAGTATGAAACAACCCTATTTCACCATCCATCCATCCTACGGAAAAAGAAATCACCGCGCGTGCGTACGTACGGAATACCGTCTCCACGCCGTGGTGTAATCTATTTTCCACCACCACCTTACATGGATGGGTATAATGGTGTAAAGAATAACTATACATAGTTATTACAACATCATATTGATTCTGATATATTGTATAATCCACTCCACTCCAATTCAATATTTATAGAAATGATATCATCGCTCGTGCGTACGTACGGACTACCGTCTCCACGACGCGATGAGATTCATTCTCCATGTTAACTATTTAAGAATGATTATAAAGTATATATAAGAAATAATAATGAAATATATGACATTATAAAGCTACTGGATTTATGTATATATATACATATGTATGTCATCTAATTACTTCCATTTCAAGACAATAAGGAAAGGAAAACAGCGTTCATGCGTACGTACGGACTACCGTCTCCATGAACGGTGTTTTTCATTTTATTTATCTACCTATTATATATATATATATATACTGAATATATATGATATATAAATCATATTTTATATTCTGGAAGTAACTAAATCATGATATAAGTAATAATGATGTCAAGAACAACAAGTCAAAACACCTACGATAAATGAAACGATTTTACCCAAAACGCTTCTTTAACATGGAATTTACAAAAGAACGGGTAATATAATGTCATAAGTGAACCATATATGATATCATAACAATGAATATGATTCTGTATTAAGTTAATGACATTATTTAAATCATTATACAGGAGGTTCGGACACATACGAAGCAAATTGGACCTAAGGTAAGGGAAATATCACAATCTCATTTTTATTCGAGATTGTTTATTCGTAAGTATTTACTGGGGTGTATTTTATCATCCACATCCATGTTTCATCAATATGTAATATTGTTTCCATCCACTTGCAATAGTTTAAATCCAATTTTACCCTTAGGAGAGTTTTTAGTAAAGAATATGAAAGGAATCTTTTGTCGTTTTTTCCGTACGAGGTACTTTTTGACTTTTCCGACAAAAGTACGAAGAATGTTTTTTTTAACTTATACGTCACGAACGGATTTATACTGTTTTATAAAGCCTTATTTTCATGAAGCTTCCTCTAAAAGATTTCATGACTATTTTCAATAAAATCTCTTTCTTTTAAAATTGCATGATGTTTTGTGAAAAGCAATTGATTTTGAAGAAGAAAGGATATTTTCCTCAAGAATTCAATTCAAGTGTTTTATCAAAATTATTTTCCATATAAGATAATAAAGGGTTCTGTTTCTATCCATATTTTTACATTGATTTGACTATGTTGTGATGAAATTATGTTTATGAATTCCTTTATCTTATATGAATGGTTTTATGATGTCATGTTGTTTAAGAATCCCATTTTTATTACATGGGTTATGCAATGATGTATGATTTATGATTTTGTGGCACACATAAGAAAGGATTCATTAAGAGATGGGTGGGACCTATATCTCCCTCCAATGCATTGGGTAAAGATTTCATATCTCATGAGATAGACATGGCTAGAATGGTAGGTTATACCGGTTCAGTGAAACAGGACTGAAACAAGGATTACTCGATTCAGAATGGGACTTTGTCCACTAAGATAGTCTTGGCAATGAGTCTTGACTAACAAGAAATGATTATCTATGATTATGTGTGTATGCCACAATGAGTAATGTTTTATGTAAGGGTTTCATTTTCACTACTATGATTTATCCCATGTTATGAAATTATGCTCTCTTTTGCAGGTTAAGATTTCCAAAAATGTTATGTTCTTATGAAAATTATGTGATTGATATTTCTTTTGTTTACCCTTATTGTGCATTTGAGCTCACCCTTTTATGTTTTCTTTTCCCCAGGATATAAAGAAAGGTTTTAGGTAAAAAAAAGGAAGATCTTTGTGGGAGATTTTGAAGATCTTTCACTAGGATTAGAAGATTACGTTCCGAGTTTCCAAAGACACTAAACTATTACGATCCTTGTGTGTATATTTTTGTTATGTACTAAGTATTCCGCAAAAGTAATGTAATGTTCATGTACGTTAGGCTTCGGGTCTCTACAGTTGGTATCAGAGGAAAGGTTTAGTCAACCTTTGGAAACTAGGATGCGAGAACTTTAGTGAGATCCCTAGAGATATTTCTAAGGTATGTCTAGGGATGTCCCTAGGGATAAGTATACGTATAGGTTATAGTAATAGAATTACGCTAACGATCATAGAATTAAACCTAAGATGTTGGATATTGAAGGTACTCGCCCTTTATTATGTTGTTTTCCCTAGCATGATTTTTGCCTCTCACACTATTCTTTTTGGGTTTTAGACGATGGCTGGAACCCGAAGGAACCGTGTTGATCAATGCAATGGACAATGCAATGATTGCCCTCCTGAACAAACAAATGTTATGGGAGATGGAGTGCAAAATCTTATTGCTATACTTACAAAAGCTATGAATCATTCTCGACTTCCAAATGAGCAGATAAGGGAACAATATTCTATTGAGTCCTTCATGAGGCAACGTCCACCTTCTTTCAGTGGGTCTACTGATCCATTAGTTGCTGAACAATGGATTAGTACTACTGAAAAGATATTTTCAGTTCTTCAATGTTCTGAACATGATAAAGTCATCTTAGCAGTATATCGTTTGGAAGGTGAAGCTGATCAATGGTGGAATCTTATCAAGAATACGAGGCCAAGAGATGAAATTGAGTCCATGGAATGGGACGAGTTCAAGAACTTGTTTTTCAGTAAGTACTTCCCTCGTATTCTTCGAACAAAGATGGAGAAAGAGTTTCTTGAACTGAAGCAAAGGGACGATGAATCTGTTGGTACCTATGAAGACAATTTTACAAGACTTGCAAGGTATGCTTCTGGAATTATCATCCAACCTGAAAGTAAAGTTGATCGATTTTTCAGTGGCTTAAAACCAAGTCTTCGAAGGGCATTAGCTATAAGAGACTTCAGTAGCTATGAAGAAATTGTGCGTTGTGCTATCAAGGTAGAAATGGAAGTTGGTGTTACATATCCATCTCATGGTTTTGACAAGAAACGAAAGATGGAGTTCAAGGAGAAATCTAAGAATAATGGTGAAAAGAAGATGAATGTTTCCTTATGCACAAAGTGTGGAAAGAAGCATGGTGGAGATTGTCTAAAAGGGACTAGAAAATGTTTTAAGTGTGGAAAAGAAGGTCATCGAGCAGCTGAGTGTCGAAGTAATGGAAAAAGGGTTTCTAATGATGTGAATAAAGCAAACACTGCAGAGAACGCACCGCCAACACTTCAATGCTTCAAGTGCAAGGAAATGGGGCATTATGCTAATAATTGCCCTAATCCAAGGGTTAGTGATGATCAACATGAGCAACCACTGAAGGCAAAGGACAAAGGGAAATCACATGCGATCACTATTGGCAATGTTGAATATGACAACGATGTTGTGGAATGATTAAGTGTTTATGTAATGGGATTCCAAAATAATGTTGTATCATTGAGTATTGCAATATTTATTGATGTGGTATTCAAAGTGATTGAGATATTTTTTTGGAAATAAGATGATATGCGCATAATGAAGACGAGAAAATGAAATGTTTAATAGTATTCATGAGCTCATGATTGATATAAGGACTAAGTGATATCATGGTTTGAGTATATAGAATTTTGAGGATTTTGGTATGTGGAAAGTGTTAACTTTTAACTGCACTCATGTTTTCACTAAGGTATTCAAGAGAATACACGATTAAGGACTTTGAATGTTTGGAATGTGACCAACAAGACATATCTTATGATATGTGGGGATCAATGACAGTATTAAATCTCTGGTAATCGTTGTCACTATATTATGAGAGTGGACTGCAGTATTATAAGCCTAAAGATTAGACTGGATTATGTTGGACATAAGTTAGTATTGTTTAAGGATAGAAGATTTTCGATATTATTGATGGGATGTTATATAGTTTTGGAAAAAGGACAACCTGCAGGACGGGCGACAGCCCATCGTTTCGGACAAGGCTGTCGGAATCGAACCCACAACCGAAGTGCGACTGGCCTTTATCGCCTACCACTGGCCTACAGGAAGTCCCTGTCTAGTAGAAACTAGTTTTATTATATTAAGCAGTATGATATATGAAGTATAAGTCCATTTTAGGAACCATATATGATTAATCTCACTATAGATCGACTTATGCATATAATTTTTGCTAACCTTTTGTTTGAGACAGATGGAATGACCCGTCATTCTATCACATGATCTGCTAACACTTCATGAATAACAAATTCAACTTCATTTATGAAGTGGAAATTGTTCAAGGCACGAACAACAGTGAGATTGTACCAAAATAAAGTAAGTATTTATTCTAATTCAAATTTTCAACTTTAGGGAAATGATCTTGAAAACCAAAAATGTTGTCCTAGTGATCTTATACCTGATGAATCAGATGGTACCTTATATCATCACAAATCTATGGATTTGTGATTACTGGATTTTCCATAGCCATGTTCTCTACCACTCTCCATCAGAACATGATAGTTAGATTTCTCTTCCATATCCATATTTTCACCTATGTGGAAACCCAATGATTAGTTTATTTGGGTAACCGTTACGTTTCATACTTTTGTTTTTAAAGATTGGTTTTGATATTCCTTTTTACGATGTGGGTTTCTATTAAAGAAACTTTCGAATAGTAAACCATTTATAACCCCGACGAATTTCGAGGGCGAAATTCATTTTAAGGGGGGTAGAATGTAACAGCCCAAGATTTTATAAAAAAAATATTCTTTTTAATTTTATTAAAGTCTTGTGTTGTACGCTACACCAAAAGGAGCTTGCACAACACACATCCTTGACTTGCCTTGCATTACACGCAATCACAACCTTCCTCGATAGCGTGTGTAATACGCAATACCGAGTTTCACTAAACAATGATATGCTATTAAAATATTATTAAAACTAGCCGTTATGAATAGTAATAACCACTTTTTAAAAATATGTAAATCTTATTTTTCAAAATGAACTTCATTTTTGGATTCGGAGTATCGAATTTAGCCTAAGGTGAAATTTTGGTACTTTTCGGATAACTTTCATATTCTGATGAATAGTGAAAATTACTAAATTTTAATTAAAAACAACTTTTTTAATCGAAATAATTAATAGTGATAAATTATTAATTTGAGTGGTTTTAAAGTATATTTAGAATATATTTTTACAATTTAATACAATGTTGGTCATTGGTTGTAATTTCACATTTAAACCAGACATAATCAAGTGTCAATCTTTTGATATATATTGTTTCCTAAAAACACGCTATTTATTTTAACAGCGGGATTTAATTATAAAATTAATTAATGCAACTTCTATGTTATGAATTTGGTAAAATAGATTTCATTTTTGAATTCGGAATATGAAATATAGCTTAGGATGAAATTTTGGCATTGTTCTGAAAAACATCAATTTTTGATGAATAGTGAAACTACTAAGTGGTAGTTAAAAAAACTGAATTTTTCATAAAACTTAATTTTGCCGCTTCTGTGAATGGAATTTCGAAAATCCGAGAGACACGGTTAATATCAAGGACTAAAATGTGGTTCAATGAGATGAAAATAATTTTTTGGTGAATAGTAACTTTTTACTTTTTTTTACCACGGTTAATAGTAAATAAGGTAACTAAGGGTAAATATGATATTAATATTACCCTAACACATGTCCTAATTCTATTGGACAAGTGTAATTCGACCAAAAACAAACTTAGGAATAAAATATGACCATTTAGGCCCACTTGGATTAGATTAGGACATTTATTATTAATTTATTTAAAGAAGGGTTAAAATAGTTAAAATCAAAGTTTAATAAGTAAATCATTTTTAATATGGGGTTATACATAAGATAAATTCGACTATAAATATTCATTAGAAAGCTAAAAAGATTTCCTACATGATGGTATTTTATTTGTAATTTTTAGACATCAAATAATATAATTTATTTATGACACAAAAATGATGCAGTAATTATCTTATTAATGAAATATTGACATAATTGATAATATAAATACCAAAATAAATGTAATTTAAGACTTTTTATGAATTCCACTAATTTTCTAGGTTACTATGATATATTATTGTTGATTTAATCAACTTGGTTTGAACATATAATTCTGTTATGACTTTCACAAAAATCATATATCAAATAGTGTCAAAATTGACACAAAATAGTTTTTAAATCAAATATTATATTATTAATTGTTATTTTATTCCTAAAAATATAAGGTTCGGCCAAATGACTTAGATAAGGATATATGTATTAATAATATACAATTTGGGGTTCGTTTGGCATGTTATAGTAAGTTTATTAACCATATAGTGAAAGAAAACAAAAAGACACGGTAAAAGTTAAATTATTTAACTTAGAGTTAAATCTAATTGATAAGGTTAAAATAATACCCTAAACTTTTCTAAATCCTATTGGTTGATAGGATTTCGACCCATCCCCACTTTATCTTCGAAATAAGACCCTTTGGAACCATTATAAACCGATTTTGACTTTAATATAAAATAATATTTTGAGATATTCCTAAGGTGCCCCTCTCCTCCCCTATAAAAGGACACCTCCTCCCCCTCCTCCTCACACCAATTTGAGCACTCAAGCTCGGACAACCCCTGCCAATTTATCCTCTCCACTTCCCTAGCAACATCCTAGAGGTTCTGGTCTTCCTCAAAGACCAATTTTAGTGCCCTAAGAGGAGGTCTCAAAGAGGCACTTCAAAGAAGAGGTAATTACCGTTACCAATTCTTTCATCTTTATTTCTTCTTCCACTTCCTCTTCTTAGGTTGTTTCATTATGAAGTAATAACATCAGTATCACTCATATACTGATATGTTATTATAAGTATGAAACAACCCTATTTCACCATCTATCCATCCTACGGAAAAAGAAATCACCGCGCGTGCGTACGTACGGAATACCGTCTCCACGCCGTGGTGTAATCTATTTTCCACCACCACCTTACATGGATGGGTATAATGGTGTAAAGAATAACTATACATAGTTATTACAACATCATATTGATTCTGATATATTGTATAATCCACTCCAATTCAATTCAATATTTATAGAAATGATATCATCGCTCGTGCGTACGTACGGACTACCGTCTCCACGACGCGATGAGAGTCATTCTCCATGTTAACTATTTAAGAATGATTATAAAGTATATATAATAAATAATAATGAAATATATGACATTATAAAGCTACTGGATTTATGTATATATATACATATGTATGTCATCTAATTACTTCCATTTCAAGACAATAAGGAAAGGAAAACAACGTTCATGCGTACGTACGGACTACCGTCTCCATGAACGGTGTTTTTCATTTTATTTATCTACCTATTATATATATATATATACTGAATATATATGATATATAAATCATATTTTATATTCTGGAAGTAAGTAAATCATGATATAAGTAATAATGATGTCAAGAACAACAAGTCAAAACACCTACGATAAATGAAACGATTTTACCCAAAACGCTTCTTTAACATGGAATTTACAAAAGAACGGGTAATATAATGTCATAAGTGAACCATATATGATATCATAACAATGAATATGATTCTGTATTAAGTCAATGACATTATTTAAATCATTATACATGAGGTTCGGACACATACAAAGCAAATTGGACCTAAGGTAAGGGAAATATCACAATCTCATTTTTATTCGAGATTGTTTATTCGTAAGTATTTACTGGGGTGTATTTTATCATCCACATCCATGTTTCATCAATATGTAATATTGTTTCCATCCACTTGCAATAGTTTAAATCCAATTTTACCCTTAGGAGAGTTTTTAGTAAAGAATATGAAAGGAATCTTTTGTCGTTTTTTCCGTACGAGGTACTTTTTGACTTTTCCGACAAAAGTACGAAGAATGTTTTTTTAACTTATACGGCACGAACGGATTTATACTGTTTTATAAAGCCTTATTTTCATGAAGCTTCCTCTAAAAGATTTCATGACTATTTTCAATAAAATCTCTTTCTTTTAAAATTGCATGATGTTTTGTGAAAAGAAATTGATTTTGAAGAAGAAAGGATATTTTCCTCAAGAATTCAATTCAAGTGTTTTATCAAAATTATTTTCCATATAAGATAATAAAGGGTTCTGTTTCTATCCATATTTTTACATTGATTTGACTATGTTGTGATGAAATTATGTTTATGAATTCCTTTATCTTATATGAATGGTTTTATGATGTCATGTTGTTTAAGAATCCCATTTTTATTACATGGGTTATGCAATGATGTATGATTTATGATTTTGTGGCACACATAAGAAAGGATTCATTAAGAGATGGGTGGGACCTATATCTCCCTCCAATGCATTGGGTAAAGATTTCATATCTCATGAGATAGACATGGCTGGAATGGTAGGTTATACCGGTTCAGTGAAACAGGACTGAAACGAGGATTACTTGATTCAGAATGGGACTTTGTCCACTAAGATAGTCTTGGCAATGATTCTTGACTAACAAGAAATGATTCTCTATGATTATGTGTGTATTCCACAATGAGTAATGTTTTAAGTAAGGGTTTCATTTTCACTACTATGATTTATCCCATGTTATGAAATTATGCTCTCTTTTGCAGGTTAAGATTTCCAAAAATGTTATGTTCTTATGAAAATTATGTGATTGATATTTCTTTTGTTTACCCTTATTGAGCATTTGAGCTCACCCTTTTATGTTTTCTTTTCCCCAGGATATAAAGAAAGGTTTTAGGTAAAAAAAAGGAAGATCTTTGTGGGAGATTTTGAAGATCTTTCACTAGGATTAGAAGATTACGTTCCGAGTTTCCAAAGACACTAAACTATTACGATCCTTGTGTTTATATTTTTGTTATGTACTAAGTATTCCGCAAAAGTAATGTAATGTTCATGTACGTTAGGCTTCGGGTCTCTACATCTAGTGTGACAGAAATCTGTAGTTTTCTTGAATTAGATGGGTTCTATCGACGTTTTGTGAGCAACTTCTCACTATTGTCAAGCCTGCTAAATAAGTTAACAAGGAAAGGGGTAATGTATGTTTGGACGGATGATTGTGAGGGAAGCTTCAAGGAGATAAAGATAAGGCTGATCACTGCACCTGTACTCACACTACCAAAATGTGGAGAATGTTTTGTGATATACAACGATGCTTCAAAGAAATCCTTGGGTTGTGTACTCATGCAAAATGATAATGTGATAGACTAAGCCTCACGAAAATTGAAGATCCAGGAGCAGAACTACCCGAAACATGATCTAGAGTTGGCAGTCGTGATTTTTGCCTTGAAAATCTGGCGGCACTACCTTTATGGTGAGAAGTGTTACATATACACTGTCCATAAGAGCCTAAAGTACATATTCACACAAAAGGATCTCAACATGCTTCAAAGGAGATGGTTAGAGCTAATCAAGGATTACGATTTCTCTATTTACTATCATCTTGGAAAGGCGAACAAGGTAGCTGATGCTCTAAGCAAGAAAGAAACTGCTACTCTATCCATGTTGAGGATTGAGAAAGATCATATCTTCTTGGATATGCAAAGGATGGATTTGGGAATTGTAAGGGCAGGGGATACATCCTACCTTGCCCAAATGATTGCGCAACCATCCATCCAAGAGAAGATTATGCAAGCACAAATGGATGTTGTGGATATACAAAAGAGGGTAAATGCAGTAAAGGATGGGAAGCTGTAAGAGTTCCATATCGACGATGATGGTGTGATTCGGTTTGGAACACGGCTTTATGTGCCTTCATCACCCCGGATAAAGAAGAAGATATTGGATAATGCACATAGCTCAAATTTCTCTATCCATCCTGGGAGTACCAAGATGTACCGTGATCTCCGAGAACACTTCTGGTGGGATAACATGAAGAAGGAGATTGCGGAATATATATCAAGGTGCTTGTTATGTCAGCAAGTAAAATCTGAGTGACAAAAGTCCCAATGTATGATGCAGCCATTGCCTATACTCATGGGGAAATGGGAAAATGTTACTATGGACTTTGTCACAGGTCTCCCAAAGACGTCAAGAGGAAATAACGCGATATGGGTTGTGGTTGATCGACTCACCAAGACTGCCCATTTTATCGCTATTCGGGAAGACCTCTCTCTTGAAAAACATGCAAGGATATATGTGAAGAAAGTAGTGAGATTTCACGGTGTTCCACTCTTGATTGTCTCGGACCGTGATCCAAGGTTCACATCTATGTTCTGGAGGAGCCTTCAACATTCTTTGAGTACTGAATTAAATTTCAGCACGACCTATCACCCACAAACCGATGGCCAGTCTGAAAGAACTATTCAGATGCTCGATGATATCCTAAGAGCATGCTCTCTAGAATTCAGTGGTTGATGGGATCAGCACCTCCCATTGGTTGAGTTCTCATACAACAATAGCTTCCACTCAAGTATTCAGATGGCTCCGTATGAATCTCTTTATGGGAAGCGATGTAAAACTCTAACCTGTTGGGATGAAGTTGGAGAAAGAAATCTTCTTGGACCTGATCTTGTGCAGGAGATGACCGAGAAGGTTCAAGTCATCTAGAAACACATCAAAGCTTCTCAAAGTCGGAAAAAGAGCTATGCTGACAATCATCGATGGGACTTGGAGTTCAACGTTGGAGATAAATTCTTCCCTCGAATATCTCCATGGAAGAGAGTCATTTGATTCAAGAAGAAAGGGAAGCTAATCCCAAGGTACATTGGCCCCTTTGAGATCCTTGACCGCATAGGAGCTGTGACCTATCGTCTGGCACTTCAATCGAATATTGCTCAAGTTCAGGATGGGTTTCATGAATCACTACTGAGGAAGTACATACCATACCCCTCACATGTACTAAACATAGAGATGGTACAGCTAGAAGATGATATCTCCTATGAGGAGAAGCCGGTAAAAATTCTAGACAGAAGTGATAAGGTTCTACGCAACAAGACAACCTGCCTTATCATAGTGTTTTGGAGGAACCATAAGTTTGAGGATGAAACTTGGGAACCAAAAGAGGCAATGAAGGATAAGTACCATCAGCTGTTTGTCTAAAGTGAAATTTCGGGGGTGAAATTTCTTAAGAGGGGAAGAATGTAACGACCAAAAGTTTTTAAATGGAAAATTCCCTTCTTATATTTATGTCATAAAAACACAAAATAATGAACTACTAAGTGATAAGTGACCTTTAAACATAATTTTGTGACCCCTATGGTTGGAATTTTAAAAATCCGACATACACGGCCGTGTTCATGACGGTTTTTTGAGTCTAATGAATCAATTTTTTTTGGTGAATAGTAACATACCCTTATGAATAGTAACCTACCCTTATGAATACTAATATGACCCTTATGAATAGTATATAAGAGGAACATTACCTATGAATAATAATATAAAATTTAGACATCTTAGAAAGTGACAATTTGACCTTAGTAAACGTTTTTGGTGTTTTATAAGTCATAAATAAATAAATAATTAATTTAAAAGAATATTTATTCCCTAAAATATATTCATAAATTATTGAATCAATGAATAATAGTTTTTACATAATTTTATAAGACCATACGTAATTTTTGAAAGAACTAAAAAATCAGTTTTAATCTTAAAACTGTTTTTTTAAGTAAATTATGATTTTAATTAAATATTAAATTAATAATATTTAGAAAATTATTTTTGAAAAATGGACTTCATTTTTGGATTCTACATTTCATAAAATGGTTGGGGTAAATTTTGGATATTTTTCTGAGATACTTGAATTTTTGATGAATAGTGGAATCCGATAATTCACAATAAATGCTAAATAATGTATTAATTGAGTCACCGATGATATTCTGCTGATGTAATCCCACTTGGTTCGGGATTACATTATAAAATCACTATTCTTAGTCATCCAAGACTCACTATTCCTTGTCTTAGCTGAAATTAATAAACAAATCAATTTTTATTAAGGAAACCCCTCTCCCCTCCACTATAAATGCCACTCTTCACTCCCTCTTTTCCTCACACCTCTCAAGCTACAAGACATCTCTAAACTCTACCCAAACACATTCCCTAGCCCCTCCCCCACTTCCAAAAGCTTCTGGTCTTGTTAAATGACCAAGCCTATATTCCTTAAAGAGGATCTCAAGAGGAAGATTCTTGAAGTAATTTCTCTTCCTCTTCTCCTTTAATTTCCTTTCAAGTTCAAATTCCTTTCTTGATCTCTCCCCACCTATATTCATCCAAATTGTTTTGTAACTCCTTTATTATAAATATGCTGTAATTATTATGGTATATTATATCACCCCACACCCTTTCCCTCTTCTTTTTATTTTATTTAAGAGAAGGTTGTTCATGAGGTGTTAATTTATCACCTTCAAAAACAACATGGTCTCTTTTTCCCTTTCTAACTTCAGATCTGGTCATGAAACCATTTTTATGGTTGAAACAGAATATTATATATGTATTATGTTCCATTATAAGTTCTGGAAATAACCTATGTCCAAATTACTAAGTAAAAAGTTAAAACGAGTTCATTGTGATCCAAAAACCGCTGAAATTAACCCAAATAATCTTCATTTAATTCTTATCTAGTGATTAATCCACATGGATCTATCATAACTCATTATAAAATCATTCAAGATTATGTAATATCATTAATAACACATAATATCAGTTCTGGATGTTTACCCATGATCTACCCAAACATCAATTTAAGAATACAAGTGGACCGCTCAAGAAAACCATGAAAACGAACATCCCCGATCAAAGTTTTTAAACTCTGTAAGTCATCCAAAGGAACATAATATGAAATAATGAAACCAGAATGAACCCTATTAATGAATAAAAGGTTATGGAATTTATAATTAATGAATATAATGTCATTATACTGGTCATTAAAGATAAGGAGGCATTCGAGTACAAGGTAAGGGGAAATCTCGAACCCAATTTTCTTCCTTCGGGTTCTCCCTCTTTCACTCCATTTTTGATATGGTTACTCCTCAAAGATCATTTCTTCATCATTTAAATTAATTTTCTGGGATATACATGTTTTTACTGGTTTTTATGTCCATCAAAATGTTTTCCAAAAGAACTATTCTTTCAAGATCTCACCTTTTACCTCTCATTCAAGGTTGATGGTTCTTGTAGCAAGTATGTTGTTCCTTCATTCATTTGGGGACCCAAAAGCTTATGAATGTGTTATTATGATATGAAACCCATTCCATTCAATTGGTTATTTATTTACATGTTTGATATGTGTTCTACGTGGCAAGCATGATAATGATAATGTTATGATGTGGCAGGTGCGCCCGGAATTATATAGCGCAATATGAATGTTTAAATGTGACGGGTGCGCCCAGAATTATATAGCCCTCCAATGCATTGGGTAAAGTGATGAATCTCATGAGTAAATGTGAAATGATGTGTGAACAATATTCTATCTTTGTTCAAAAGTATGTGTGGTAGTTAACCACTAAGACATGATGTTTCATTTTTATGCATTGCCACATTTCAAGTTTATTATTTATGCTCCTCTCATGTTAATGATCTTCTTCTTATGTAATGATTATGCTCACCCCATGCTATATTGTTTTTATCTATCCTCTTACTGGGCTTTTAACTCACCCCTTTTTATGTATATCCTCAGGTGGATACATGTAATAAGGAGAGGACAAGTGCCACTAAGAAGCTAGTGAAGATGAAATTAAATAAATGTTTATGGTTGCTGTTGTATTTGTTAAGTGTGGTCCTAGTTTTCCCAAGACACTAAACCTTTTGATCCTCCATGTGTAATACTATTATGTTGTTTAACTTTTTAATGATGTAATAGTAATGTAAGAAAACGTCGGGTCGCTATATTAAGAGGACTTTGTCCCGGAACGGATCATCACCAGAGGGAAATCGATATGATTCCTCACGAAGTAGAGTTGTGGTCCTAGGTTCTTGGTTTTCAGGGTAGAAGAGTTTTCATTAAGCCAGGGGGTAGGTCCCATCCCTTCACATCTCATTTCTCTAGAGGCAGAAACCCTCAGGCATATGCCAAAGGATCTGGCTCTTGTTTTTCTTGTGGTGGTCATGGTCATCAGCAATGGGAGTGCCCGGCCTTTTAGAGCAGCCATAGTGAACCAGACACTATGCTCCAGGTTCCTCTATTGAGATAGTTCCAGCAGAGGTAGTGGTAGCCCGTTGCACCAGCTTTAGATTAGCATAGGGTAGATGGGGCAGGAAGAGGACAACCCCATGACGCTCCCCATCCTTAGAGAGTAGAGCATGACCATGGTGGTGGTCGTCATCTGGGTCAGAGAGGCCACAGAGGATGTCTTGGCCAGCTTCATGCTCAAGTGTTGCCAGCTCCAGGAGAGCCAGATGTCGTTCAAGGCCCCCTTTTCTTATTTTCTACTTTGAATTATGCCTTGTTTAATTCAAGAGCGACACACTCCTTCATATCACCTACCCTTGTCCATGTTTTGGAACATGAGTTAGAGAGGCTTCTAGTGCCCTTGACGTTGAATATGCCAGTTGGTGGTCGAGCTGACCTGTCTGAACTATGTAGAGACTTTGAGCTAGTGTTAGGGAAACACCGCTCTTGGGGAGATTTCATATGTTTACGAATATAACAATATGATGTCATCCACGACATGGATTGGCTGTATTTGGTGCATGATATCATGGATTGCATCAGGAAGAAGTTCATCTTCAATGGAGCAGATGGAGAGCAAGTAGTGTTTGTTGGTGAGTGAGATCCTCAGATGGGTCATAGGTGCATTCCATCCTTATCATCCCTGATGTACGAGACGATGCTGATTTCTTCATAGGTTCAGCAGTTTGAATTTACTAGGGTCGTAGAGGAATACCATGATGTCTTTCCAGAAGAGGTTGTAGCATCACCCCCCTCAACAAGAAATCGAGTTTGGGATCGAGCTATAGCCAGGAGCATCTCTTATCTCTATCTCTCCATATAGGATGTCCCCTTCTAAGTAGCGAGAGCTACATATACAACTTGATGGTCTGTTATAGTGCAGTTTAGTTCGGCCAAGTGTGTCACTGTGGGGTGCACTAGTTTTTATCATGAAGAAGGCTTCATATAGATTGTGGTTGTGTGTCAATTATTGTCACTTAAAAAACGTGACAATAAAGAATTGTTATCCTTTTCCACGGATTGATGATTTATTCGATCAACTTAATGGTGCATGTTAGTTCTCAATGATTGACTTGTGTTCGGGACATCATCATATGCATGTGAAGGATGAGGATATCCCGAAGAATGCTTTTCGCTAACGTCATGGGGATTACGAGTTTGTTGAAATGATATTTGGAGTGATGAATGCTCCAGCTGTATTCATGGGATAGATGAATGTTGTGTTCCATGAGTTCTTGGAATAGTTCTTGGTAGTTTTAATCGACGACATCCTTGTGTACTCCACATCTGAAGACGAGCATACAGAGCATCTACATGCATTTTTGGGAGTTCTTCACAAACATTAGCTATCCGAGAAGTTGTCGAAGTGTGAGTTTTGAGCATGATAAGTCCGTTTCATGGGTGATGATGTGTCCCAACAAGGAGTAGCTATGGATCCATCGAAGATAGAAGAATTTTTTTCTTGGGCAGCACCCAAGACAGTGTCAGAGGTGCGAAGTTTCATTGGTCTCACAGGCTACTACAAGAGGTTTGTATCTGATTTCTCACGAGTTGTGACTCCACTGACTGCTTTTACTAGGATGTATCAGGCATTCGTATGGACTGATTAGTGTCAAGAAGATTTAGTGTATCTAATAGAGAAGTTAGTAATTGCTCCAGTCCTTTTCCTTCCAGCTGTGGGAGTTTAATTGGTTGTTTTCTATGATGCTTCACATCTGGGGTTAGGCGGTGTTCTCATGCATCATAGGTCAGTTGTTTCATATGGGTAACAATAGTAATGCCCCCATGAACGCTACTATGCCACCAATGATCATGAGTTGGCAGTCGTGGTGTTTTCTCTGATGTTGTGGAGATATTAACTCATTGTTGAGCTCTCTGTGGTTTTCACCGATCATAAGAGTTTTAGGTCTTTTTTTCCTAGCGTGACATGATCTTACGACAACATTGGTGGATGGAGTTCTTACAGCAATATGAATTGGAAATATCTTATACAACTGGAAAAGGGAATGTTGTAGTTGACGCACTGAGTCAAAAGTCACGTAGTGATGCTGTGAGTGAATCTAGTGATTCCGGGAGATTAATGGAAGAACTCTCTACATTGCAACATGATATGAATGAATTTTAGGGTAGAGGTTGTCATTTTCAGAAGAAAATACAGTCATATCTAATTCAGAAGGTGGGAGAGTCCCAGTTGGGAGATCTGGAGGTGGAGGTCTATAGATAACGAGTTTGTAAGAACCTGGTTTCGGCTATAAAATCCTTTGGAATTTTCTCAATGTTATTCTAGAGCAGCACCTTTAGACAACGTACGATTCTGAGCCCCAGTGTGACCGAAATTAAATTTTAAGTGTGTTCAAATTGGGCACAAAAAATGACTATGATAACTCCTAAACGGTATTTCAAATCCAAAAACTGAGTGTATGGATGGGTCTGAAATGAGGTATTTGCCATTGTAATTTCATAAAGCATGTCAACGTGGGACGTTCGGACCCCTCTCCCATTAACTAAAAATTAAATGGATAAATGCGATAATTTATTGATTCGTTTAATGGTTATCCATTTTATCTTCTAAACAATAGCTCAGATTGGAAAACGAAGGGCACCGTTGAGTCTGGAGCATGTCGTTTACCCTATGCGGGGGGTAACTTTTCCGGACGCGGGCCTTCTATGAAAAACGCCACCAGGGGCCTTTTCGTAATTAAGTGGACCTGGGAGGTAGATTTTATATCTTTAAAATGGAGCCTCGGATTAAAAATATGAGACCTCCTTTGTGCTCGATAGGTGGTTTTTACCCTAGGTGCGGCCTAACATCGACTGCGCCAGAGGTTTTGGAAGCGGAAAAATTTTGGGAGGAGTTTCTTAATTAATGATTAAATTTTATTTAAGTTAATACCCTTCTCCCTGTCCCCTCAGTTCCTCCCCTGAAAAACCCTCCTCTCTTCCTCAAGATCTTTTATTTCCACCCATCCTCCTCCTTCCTCTGATCAAGTTTCTTACGGAGACGACGCGACTCGATGAGCGGTGCAGCTTCGGGCTATTCCCAAGAGGTTGAATCATTGCGGTTTAATTTTTTAAATTGACACATCCCCTTTGACCATGATTTGTAGAATCAAATTCACATTATTTTGTCGAGCGAATCCCTTGGTTGCATAGTTTATTTTCCCAGCTTTCTAATTCTTTTTTCGGTTTCAATTTTTGAGTCTCGAGGCGTCTGCAGCTGTCCGACGATGATCTGGGTGTGTTGGGTGTTTTCCGGTGAGGGTCCAGCCATCCGGGTGGTGGTGGTCCGATGTTGTGGGGGTGGGGCACTCCTCGGTAGTGGAGGTTGGGGTGGGGAGGCACAGAATGTCATCAGTGGGCTTCGTGGAGGGCGAAGTGGCTGGGGACATGGTCGAGCGGAGTAGGAGGCTGTAGGAGGTTAGGGGGCATTGGCCGAGAGAGCGGGCTACGGAGGCGCCGGGTGAACGCGGTGGCCGGGTGAGGTGGGGGCGACGACGCGTGCGCCATTACGGTATGACGACACGGAAGACCAGGGTCTTCGTGACCCCAGGCAGCAGATAGGTACATGCGCTTCATGGGTCTCGTGGAGAATCAGACGAACTATCTGAGCTGGTCCGGGGGATGCGGGCCGGCCTACGTGGTGAACCGCGGACTGGTTCAGGCAGAGGGAAGGCCGACCAAACCGGCCCAACCAACCTTGTTTCGGTCCATAACAATTAAAAGGCCCATAAATTTTAATCCATGTGTCGGATTCATGAGCCGTCTGTGGCAACGGGTTCCTTGGATCGAGTTGAATGTATTACGATGGTCTCAAGGATTTTTTATTCCCGAGACGAGGGCTTAGTGGCACGACACACCATTTAGTGGTTTAACATTTTTCCCGAGGTTCTTTTTTTGGGTGGCGCAGACACATCCAGAGTCTGTTTTGAGCATCGTCAGTGTTGTCGCGACCCTGGTGTCGAGGCGGAGTTTTCCATTATGGTTTTGGGTGTTGAAACCATAGTTGAGTCTTGGCCCCCACGACCCATCTTTTAAGAAGCGAGAAGTGTTAGAAACTTTTTCATAGGATGTCCGTTCGGGGTGGATGATCAGTTGATTCTGGGTGTTTTTCTAAGAGCATTTCATTGGCACAATCCTCCCCCATTAATTTTTCTTAATGATGCGGGCCCCATGAGGGCCATTTTGGGAGTTGGGGGTGATTTTTATCTTTATCACTGGGTGTCCATTTCGGACAAGTGGATTCTCAATATTGTGTACTTTTTCAAGAGGTTCGCAACGGTGTGATCCGTTCATTGCATTTCGGGACCGAGATGTGGGTCCCACAAAGCCCTGCTCATGTGGGCATGGTGAAATGCATACTTTTCTCCGGAAATCCATTCCACACATGTAAGCAATAATTTGACGTGACTTTATGAGGAGATCGAAAAGGTGCGATGCACCCGACTGTTTTTGAGACAGAGTCTCGGGACCAAGGGACGTCGTTCGGGCGTAAAGCAGTGTTGGATGGATTTTCCATCGAATGTCCTTTTAATATGAGTAAACAGTATATCTCGCGTGTTTTTCACAAAGATTACAATGGTAAAATCCATTTGGATGTGCATAGATTCATTCGAGATCACATTTCCTATGGAAGCATGAAAGGTGTACCAGTGATGCTTCTTCCTGCAGTGTTTGTTGAGAACCATTGGCGTGTGATCGCATTCACTCTTAGGAGAGTTAAGTGAATTCTTAAAGAGTTGTGTTTTGTTTTTCTAGGGCCGTGGGGGATGAAGGTTGGCAAGATATGTTTACACATTTTTTTGTTGACATTGGGTGACGTGTACACAATAGCCCTTGGTTTGGAAATGTGTTATAATCTGGGAGTATACAAGAATTCATGGAGGTACATGTTGTATTATGTACCCGAGAACGTTTGTGCCCTTAGTTTGGAGATGGGTTTGGGCCAAACATCATATGGTCCCCATGTTTGTGTCATGTTCTACATTAAATACCTATGAACTCTCGCGATGTAGAGGGTCCCCCTATTCTAGATGGTTTTGACCGACAGGTTTGAGTGGGTTTCCCCCTGGTCCTGTTCACAATGGATTAGACCAATAGGGCTGAGTGGTTTCCCCTAGTTCTGTTCGCGATGGTTTGATCGATGGAGTTGGTTGGGTTCCCCTTTCACTTTTATTCCTATGGGCTTTCAGTATCACGTCCCTTCGTGTTACCTGGTAGAATTTGGATGATTCAGTGTGACCAATACATCACACAAGCACCAATACTCTACAGAAGAGGTTGTTTATAGTTAGGATGTCCAAAGTAGTACCGGGTTTACCCTCCAGTGGGGCTGGGCAGTGGGTTTCTCATTGGATTTTTCAGGTTTACCCTCTAGTGGGGCAATGCAGTGGGTGGCTCATTGACCTCTTAGGGTTTACCCTTCATCAGATACTTGGTAGTGGGTTACCAGATGACCTCTTAGGGTTTACCCTCAAACAGAGAATGGGCAGTGGGATACACGTTGAACTTTTAGGGATTACTCTCCAGCATAGACTGGGCAATAGGTTACCCGATGTCCTCTTAGGGTTTACCCTCCAGTAGAGACTGGACAGTGGGTTAACTGACGAACTCATAGGGTTTACCCTTCATTCGAGACTGGGCAGTGGGTTACCAGATGACCTCTTAGGGTTTAACATCCAGATGACACAGGGCAATGGGTTACCCGATGACCACTTAGGGTTTACCCTCCAGCAGAGACTGAGTAGTGGCTTACCCGATGACCACTTAGGGTTTACCCTCCAGCGGGGCTGGGAAGTGGGTTACCCGACTAATTATTTCAGACTCAGTCCTTTCTACGATTCTAGTATGTGGATTTTCTCACTGACTGCTGGAGCGGGACACTTGGTTTTACGGGTCACTGATGTGACATCTTTGACTTTGAGCAGACCTCTAGATAATGTGTCAGTGACGAGGTTTGGTTTGACTTTCCCCATAAATCTCTAGCACGAGGGGAGATTTATCAACCATGATGCATCCTGGAGACGCGACCATAAAACGTGTGGGTGAGTGAGTGCCTCCCAATGAGGATAGTGTTAATGTGCAGTGATTTGAGCCCCTTTAATTGCAGTTCGTGGTAGAAGGGTAGGATGCTGGGCATTGATGGAGATTACTTCTGAGACTCTTGGAGACTCACATTCTTGTGCTGAGCTACAGGATGAAGATCCAATTACTATCTTGTTCGGGTTTCTTGATAGAGCATATATATATTTATACCTTTTTTCAGTACCCACTCCTTGGGTTTTGGCTACTCTTCTTCCAGGATATGTGAAGACATGCAGGGTATGCCACGTGAAATCCAATTCTAGCTTCTTGGGGTAGGACGAGTCTACTCTCATGCTATAGGAAGTGAATACTCGACGAGAAGTTCATCTTATCAACGTTTCTAGATCCTTGTGATAGGGCATGTCTTCTTCATTCCTCTTGTTGTGTTGATATATACACTTTACTGCACTCTCTCAGTTGTACTTTATTACTACTCCATGTTCGATCTACTGCGCACTATTTGGTAACTCCGTTGATTCTCCCTCAAGCCTTCGAGGTAATCTATAGATTATTTTTATACTCACCTCTTCTTGGGATTTTCCACACATGGTGTGCCCTTTCAAAAGATGGAAATGTTGGTCCTGACTTCCATGGAGCTTAGAAATTCGAGAGCTTGTACCGCGTACGGTTGTCGTAGCAGGGTTCCAGGTGTGGGACTCTCCCAGCTGTTTCACTTTTTTTTACATGTTGTCGGGTTTTGGCACCTTTTCAGTTGGCCGCGTGTTTTTCACTTATCTTTTCAGTTTACCTTCAGCACTCACTTTGTATTGTTTAGTGGTCGATGTATTCTTTGTGGTTGTTTATAGCAGTTGGTACATTACTTTATCTTTTACTCTTCTCTATTACATTAAGTGGGCTATGTGTGTGTGTACAGGTACTTAGGAAAAGGCCTCCTTGATTTGGTTAGACTTTGGTTCTTTCCCCCAACCCCTGGCTTATAAAGGCGGGATTGTGGTAGTTGCGGCTCGAGTCCGGGTAGGGTTAGGTCGTGACAAATTTATTTTTGGTGAGTCCCCTGATGGTTGGTTGGAGGATGAACAACACCGAGGGTTTTATCATGTAAGGCTTTTTGTTCCCTGGAAGATGCACGAGACAGTTCTCCAAGATTTTTATAGTTTGCCTTTATCCATACATCCTGGCATCACAAAGATGTACCGATCCTTGAGGATTCAGTTTTGGTATCCTAGGATGAAGTGTGTTGTTGCAATGACTATGTCTGAATGTGTAGACTTCCAGGAGTTGAAGGCAGAACACCATGTTCAGGGTGGTCTTCTCCAGCCATTTGAGATTCCTCAGTGGAAGTGAGAGTACATCTCTATTGGATTTTTTAAAGGTTTACCTCTAGCTCCTAGAGAACATTATGCTATTTTGGTGGTAGTGGGGAGTTTAAATAAATCGTCCGACTTCATAATGATCAAGGAGTCGAGCTCAGTGGATGTTTTGTCAAGGCTATATCTTGAAGAGGTGGTGAGACTACAAGGAGTCACAAGGATGATCATCTCTGATTGAGATCCTCGATTTACCTCCATGGTGTAGAGAGATCTCCAACATGCTTTAGTTTCTAAATTATGCCTTAGCACTATTTTTTCCTCAAATGGATGGTCAAACATACTGAACCATCCAGACTCTTGAAGACATGTAATTCTCTTGTGTTCATGATTTCGGGGGTTCATGGATGAGGCACATACCCTTGGTGAAGTTATCTTACAATAATAGATATCACTCCACCATCGGTATGGTGCCATTTGAATCCATGTATGGCTGGACATGCCGTTTTTTGTTGTGCTGGACTGGGGTCAGAGAGTCAGCAATTCTCGAACCAGATCTAGTAAAGAATACAACAGAGATGGTACAGGTGATTCGTGAGAGGATGAAGACAGTGCAAGATCATCAAAAATCATATGATGACCAAAGAATGAGACACTTAGATTTTAATTTTTGGGATCATGTTTTTTTAAAGGTGATGCCCCGTCATGGGCATTGAAGTTTTGGCCATGGAAGCAAGATTTCTCACCAGTCTGTTGGGCCTGTCGAGGTGTTAGCTCGTGTTGGAGATGTGGCGTATCGAGTATCACTTCCCCTTTGATGATGACTCTCACATCATCAATTGGGGAGAGATCATTGTTGATGATGATGTGACCTTTGAGGAGTGACGTGTGGAGATCCAAGACCACAATGAGAAGGTGTTATGCGGTTGTCCGATCCCCTTAGTTCGTGTCTTGTGGTGACACGGTTGAATGGAAGAGTGTACCTGGGAATGTGAGTCACAGATATGTTCTAAGTACCCAGAGTTGTTTTATGTTTAACTCTTTTCATGTAACAATGTTCCCTTTGTGTTTAGACCATTAATGTTTTATTTATGAATTTTTTTGTTGCTTTTTTGGCTTGCTCTCTTTTGAGAGGTATCTCGATGGGTGGTTTTTCGGACCCCGTTTAATTTTTTTGTCCCTTTATGTTGGTTTTGAGTTCTCGATGATGAGAATGATTTGATAGGAATCTGATGTAATGGCCTGGACCTCTCTGGTCCATTACGTTGTGAAAATATGGTGTTTGTGTTGTTCCGGGAGGTCAAGGTGACGTATCCCCAATAATAATTTTTCAAATTTCCAATTCTGTGAATCGTCTAATCAGTGAATAGTTCTATCATTAACCTCTAATGGTAACCCCTCATTCCATTGAAAAATTTCCAATTCTATGAACAGTTCCACATGTGAACAGTTCTATCAGAAATCTCTATCGGTAACCTCTATCGGTAACCTCTATCGGCAACCTCTATCGGTAACCTATAAAGGTAGGTGTACATTAACGGTACGTGTACATTAATAGTAGGTCTTTAGTGTTTCTAGAATGGTGAGGTCTATCGGTAACAACTATCGGTAACCTCTAACGGTAGGTGTATAGTAATGGTTGGTGTACTGTGATTGTAGGTGTACAATGTTTCCAGCTTCCTACAGTTTCACCCCTTGAATGTTTCATTTGATGTAAAATATATTTAAGGCCTTGTTTTAAGTACTCATATGGCTGATAAAAAGTCCATAATTCCTTTTTTAATTATTCTTATGGCTCGAGATGTTTTTACTTGGTCAAACCCTGTCGATCAATGCAATCCTATTTTAATGGGGAATTAAGCGTATCTTAAACCGTCGCCCCATTAAATATTTAAAAGGGACAAGATATCATCCTCCCTTTTTCTTCATCTTATCTACGAGATGATATAACATTGCAATCCTTCCCATAAGAGTTGCACAATCAATCTTTATTCCTCGGATTGGTTCCACTCTATTTTGTTGCAACTGAGCTGTATCAGTCAATCTTTGATATAAGGTATGTTTTATCGTCATTGCTTTGGGGATCATCTCATCATATTTCTTCTTTCCATATTATGCCATGTAATCTCTATGCTTCTAATGGGGTTTTTCGGGGGTTTGGTTGGTTATATCGTACTGTTTCATCCTTGGGTGGATGCAGTTGTTGTGAGAGGAGGATTGTGACCCGTTGTGGGAATAAAGAACGTGAGGAACTGTTTGAGATAGGGGATTCATTACTTTTCATTCTTTTATGTGAAAATGTATCTTTAGCATGTTTTAATCCCACTGGATGACAATTGAATTGACATAATAAATATTTGAACCGGATAAATAAATCAATATCGATCATATGTTATTGGTTCCTGTTTTTTGCAAGATTGTGTGATATCTATACTTGTTCTTGATGGAAATCAGTAAAGAACATAAACCGGGATTAATTGTTAATTGTTTGGATAAAGATAAAGTGGATTTTAAATGAATATTGTTCTTTTTGTAATTTGATGTCAATCAAATTGGTGCAGTAAGAATGTTCATTTATTTGTGATAGCTTACTGATTAGGTTTCCGGAATTTGGAACCTACAAGTAACAAATATGTTAATTAAATATGGATTAAAGAACTGATTTTTTGATAATTACATAAGGGGTTCTGAGTCACCCTCTTAATTGTTAAAGGTCCAAAACCCCAAATAATGTGGTGTTTTTTTCTTGCTACTTTTATTGTGTTGTGATCCTGGATGGCTATTGTGATATGTGGAGGCATGGAGGAATTTTTGTTTTTCATAGAAGATGATGCCTAGAGTGGCGAGATGCATCAGTTTATGCATGTTGGTGTCAGGGAGGACACTCGGGATGATGGAAAGGGATGGTTGTGATTTTTGGATGCTTGTTGTTTTGTTGGTTTTTTATCTACATTAATTTTCCCCACAGCTCAAGGCTTCTCGTCATACATACCATTCTTCTGAAAGAGGCGAAGACACGCGAGGTATGCCACGTGCTTTCCGTGATTAGCTTCTCAAGGAAGGGTGGTTATATTATCTATCTATAAACGGCGAAGACTCGACGGGTACTACCTTTACTCACGGGCTTGATCCCCCTTGTGTATAGTAATTTTTTTTCTATAATACCTGGTGGTTGCAACAAAATTTACACTATAGGTATGCGGTCGTTGTAGTACAGGTAGGGGTCAAATCCACAGGGACCGAAGAAGAAACCTAAAGACACTATGATTTTGGAAGGATTTGGCTATGGAGTGGCTAACTATTTGTATTGATTTGATTTCAATAACTACTGATTTAATTTAATGAAAATAAATTAAAAAAACAATTTATTAGTCTAAAATAATTAATAGAGATGAGTTGATCCTATGTTGTTACTGGGGTTAGATTAGACGTATTTATTTTATTATAACGTTCGTTACACTAATCAAATGTATCCACAAAATGATATAATTTCTCAATGTCATTCACTAATTTAATCCCTATATAATTCCAAGGCAAATCACCAATGAACATATAGAATCAATTTAATGATCACTCCAAGGAATTGGATCGTACTAGCACTCAAAATGTGTCATTGTTAAAGTTGGCGAAGACGGAAAAAAAAATAAATCATCAAATGTAAATATTAAAATAATGAAACAACTAAAGAATTTAAGATCATAAAATAACATCCAATAATCCCCATGAAACTACCTTGGTCCAACCCATAAGGGGTTCACCCTATATTTTTTCTATTCAATAATTGGATGCAGGATGTCGACTTAAAGAAGCAGGATTGAAGAAGAAAAATAAAACAATGAAAAGATCACTCCATCGTTGTGTGAATAAATTTAATAGTGCTAGTGTGAATAAGATAACACCATGGGAAAACAGTATCAATGTGAATATAAGAATAATGGAAAAGGTGAAGAAGAATACCATTTATTCAAAACTATGGTTATTCGATCAACATACATGAAAATGAAGAACATTACAAAGGAAAATCAGCATAATAACAATACAATGAAATTAAAGAACCAATATATCTAAATCCTCCACTAATAATACCTTAAATAGGAAAGTATTTGGAAGATCCCCCAACATTAAATGTTCCTTTAATTAATTTTTTTGGGGAAAGGTGGGTGGACAATTAATAGAGATGTGACTTTTCCACACTTCCCCCGAAATAGAATCCAGCTTGCATCCAACAGACATATACTTCTAAAGTACATTCTATATGGACGAATTGGAGTAATACATAAAGACTTTAATGAATCCCTTGATATCCACTAACATCCGGTTAAATTTCAGCCAAAAATAATATGAAGTTCTCGAGATATGAGTTAAATGGTGGGATATATTTCTGGGCTGCAGAATCTGGCCCAGAATTGCATTTACAAATTGGGATGCCTTATTCACCAACATTTAGGTCGATTTAGCACTGGCTCCAGCATAATTATTTGTTCCTCTATATGTCTTCTATCCTCCAATGATATTTGGGCTTCATTTGGACCTTATGGTGGGCCCCACATTCTCATCAGTGGGATGATATCCAATCTGCCTTCTCCAGAATTGTTTCCCTTCATCCTAAAATATCTCCATCATCCATTATGAATAATCTATTGATCACTGAATGAAGAATTTTCATATTTTTGTTTATATACATTTCCAAAAATATCACATTAAACTATGGATAATTAAATTCTTTAAAATCATATGAAACATTGGGCCTAAATTGGTGGACATTAGGCATGAAGTGCACAAATGATGAGAATGAATGTTCAAAATTAAAATCCACTACTCAGGCCCATAAGAAAAAAAATGAACATTTAATAACATGAAAATGTAACCAAGATATGTGTTTTTTTGGAAAATCACACCCCCCAACTTGAGTTTTTCTAGTCCCGAGAAAAATAAATCTCAAAAATATGAAATTCAAATTCCATTTTCCAAAAAACAGTTTAATACACGTTGCTCCCCCAAAGACCCATTACAAAAAAAATTATAAAGCACATAAAAATCACTTAAAAAAAGCAACGTCTAGAGGCATAACCCATGCCAAAGTCCACTCCTTTGTTCAAATTCACCACCATATTTCATAAAATTTCTATTAAGCATGACGAAGTGTTGTGCATAAAATTAGACATGGGGGATTATTCTCAATCAAATAGGGAAAATATGTAAGTTCTAGAAGGAATGAGATTTTAAAATTAAGATGAGTATTCAAAATATTTTTCGTTTTGTTTTGTTTTTGTTTTTGTTTTTTGCAATTTTTCTATGGTAATTGAAATTGAACTCAATCCAGTCAACCCATGTAGCAAGACGTTGTCGATGACTCCTAGGATCAAAGACCATAGAGAACCAGGATAAGCTCAAATACTCGGGCATCGTCTCGAGTTAACTCAATAAAAAAAATCAAATTACCTCAAATAGAGATAAAATTACCAACTCCGGGAAATACAACATTGGAGTCGTGATCCCCAAGTGCTGAAAGCCACACATTAGGTCAATCCATTGCTCTACGTGCAAATTGATTTTTTTTAAAATTTATTTTTTGAATACTCATATTAAAACAAAAATGATCACCAAAACTATGCTATTTATTATGGGTCCCCATGAACTCAATCTAAAACCCCACAATCTAAAGGATGTGCATTGTGTTTTTTTAAATAAATGGATGAAAATATAAATGGTGAAAAATCACATTGGACAACTGAATGTTCCAAAATCTATGCACATGAACCTAAACATGCATTAAAATCAGAATCAAGGCATGAAAAATACTTTGATATCCTATTTCAGTGTTTTCAATGTGTGTTATCATGTTCAAGATTAATGAAATTTTTCCTTCCACACATTTTTTTTCACACAATATCATAATTTTTTTTAATCTCCCGCAACATAGAATAAAACTGTCCCTAGTGTTTAATGAAAAGAAAAGTTATAAAGGGGTAGTAGAGGAGTTCAACGATGAAATTGATAATGATAAACATGGGACACATTCACCTGGATTTTGATCTTGAAGTTCATGATGCATCAGATTACTCCATTGATCTCTTGGGGGATGTAGGCACCTTCTTTATTGAACATGTATGACCCAAAATAGTTCATAAACCATAAAATGAAGATCAGTGCTGACAAAACAAACAACAAAACAATTTATTTAATACCAAGTATCAAAATTTATATGGGTTTCCTTGTTTTTTATTCTTTTTATAATTTTAAAACACCAAACTAACAATACATTGTATTCTTTAAATTTTCTGTGTAAGGTATTAATCAGGGATTACACAACGAGACATGGATGAATACGGTGCACCCCTTTCATACCCATCCTTACTCATAAATTAAGAACATGTCCACAATCTATTTTTTTTAAAATATCTACAAAAATATAAAATAAAATAATATAAACTGATGATACATTGTCCTCATTAAATATTCTAGGTAAGGTATTACTTAGGGATCACACCGTGTGACACAAGTGATTACGGTTCCCCCCTATCATACACATCCTGACTCATAAATGAAGAACTATTCAATAGTCTGAAGTATTAATTAAATAAAATAATACATGAAAACCACGGGTTGCCTCCCGTGTAGGGTTTTGTTTGACATCTCTAGCTCGACATGGACCCCCAACTTTAAATATTTTAATGACCACATATTTCTTTACTTCAACTAGATTGAGAATGTGTATCCCTTGTGGTTGGTAAGAAAATTTTGAATTTGATTCATGAACTAAAGTATTTTCTAAAATAAATGGGAAAATCCAAGGAATATCAGAAATGGTTGATCTTTTTTCTTCTGTAGTCCTTCCTAATAAATCAACGATCAAACCCCCCCCCCCCTTTGAGTTTCATGAGATGAATGAATTAAAACCCCAAGATCTTTCTTAACACAAATGATGGGATACTCAAGTGGGGAAGTATGAAAAATGATTTTGAGTTTTTGTTGCATAGGACATTCAAACATAGGTTGTGATTTGGAATCCAACTCAGTTTCATTTTCCAAATTCCTCAAAAAAATTGGTTCCATTAGGAGACAAGATTCAACCACCAAATTGGAGAGATTAGTGTCAGGAATGGGTATGGACTCAATGTTTTCAATTTCTCTCAATGGATCAGGGATTGGTGTTTATGAAAAATCATCAATAGGGTTATATTTAAGAGACTCAATCCACGATGTTAAATTTCTTTCTTGTGAATACATGAAATAAATTTCATCATTGTTTAAAGACCCTTAATCAATTTCTTGATTCACATCCCCTACCCCAAATCCAAATTTGGTTCTTCAATAAATTCATTAGTGTTATGTGGGAAACTAGACACTCCACACAAGGTTTTATAAGGAACTGTTGGTGTATGGATTAGTTCCTCACAAGTATTAATGCATTGTAGTACTAATCTCAATGATGATACCTCAGAACTCATTAAATCCAACTGATTACAAAATTAATCAATGCGTTTTTGAGGATTAGGTTGTATATGAGTTTGTAGATCGTGAACTTCATTATGTTTCGTCTCTTTAATCATCCTCGAGATGGCTGGAAATTGATCCTTTAAACAATAATCATCCCATTGATTGTACATCTCATCGGGTGTGTGGTAACTAATCAAGGGTTGATCAAAGAAATTTTCTAATTTAGGGGATTCCCAATATTGATTTTCCACTTGATTCTAGAATGAGTTTGTGACATGGTAATTTGGAAGATACTCCATTAGAGTAGATAGAAAGTTGGATTCTAGATTATCAGGACACACACCAATAGAATGGGTTAATGATAAGAGAGATGGGAGTGATAAAAGTATGAATGTGTCTATGATAACTTACTCGGGTCCCATGAAACGATGCCAAAATTTGGTTGCACCCAAATTTACCCAACAGGTACACGTTCGTTGTAGTACAGGTAGAGGTCGACTCCAGAAGGACCGAAGAAGAAACCTAAAGACACTATGATTTTGGATGGATTTGGCTACAGCGTGGTCAACTATTTGGAATGATTTGATTTGAATAACTAATGATTTAATTTAGAAAAAATAAATTAAAACAAGAAATTAATTATTTTTAAACAATTAATATAGATGAGTTGATCCTAATTTGTTATTAGGATTAGATGGGATGTATTTATTTTCTTATAAAGTTTATTTCACTATTTCAAACATATCCACAAAATGGTATAATTCCTCAAAATAATTCAGAAATTTAATCACTAAAAATTTACAAGGCTAACCAGTATTAGACATAGAGAATCAATTTAATGATCACTCCAAGGAATTGGATCGTACTAGCACTCGAAATGTGTCATTGTTAAAGTTAGAGAAGACGAAGAAGAAAATAAATCATCAAATCGAAATCTTAAAATAATGAAATGATTACAGAATTTAAGACCATAAAATAACATAAAATATTCCCCATGAAAATAACTAAGAACAACCCATAAGGGGTTATCCCTCCATTTATTCTATATAATAAATTGAAGCGGGAAGTCGACTTAAAGAAGCGGGATTGAAGAAGAAAAATAAAACAATGAAACGATCACTCCATCATTGTGTGAATGAATTCCCAAGTTATTGTGTGAATAAGATCACACCTTGGGAAAACTATATCAATGTGAAAAGAAGATTAACAGAAAAAGAGAATAAGAAGACATTTTATTGAAAACTATGGTGATTCGAACAACTTACGTGAGAATGAAGAACATTACAATGAAAAATCATCATAATATCAATAAAGTGAAATTAAACACCATGGTCTCTAAATACTCCCCCAATACTTCCTTAAATAGTAATTTTGGAAGTATTTGTCCAATCCCCCATCATCCCATGTCCCTTTAATTAATTTTGTTGGGGAAAGGTGGGTGGAAAATTAATGGATATGTGACTTTTCCACACTTCCCCCAAAATAGAATCCGACATAAATCCACTGGAAAGATGTCACAAAATTAGCTTCTATAAAACCAAATTGTAGTGGGATATAGAAGAGGTAAATGAATCTCCAGATATACCCTAGAATCTTGTAAAATATCAGCCCAAAATAATATTCCGTTCGTTAGATATTATTAAAATGGTGGGCAATTGTTCTGGGTCGTAGAATCTGGGATAGATTTGCGTTTACCAATTGGGTCACCTTAATCACCTCCATTTAAGACTAATTAGCACCGTCTACAGATTATGTATTTGTTACTCTATATATCATCTACCCTCTAATGAAATGTTGGCTTCATTGGGCCTATATTGGGGGTCCCACATTCTTATCAGTGGGATGATATCCAATCTGGCTTCTCCAGAATTGTTTACATTCATCACCAAATATCACCCTCATAATTTACGAATAATCCATTGATCACTGAATAAAAAATGTCCATATTTATGTGTATATCCATTTCCCAAAATATCAAATTAAAAAATGGAATACAAAATTTTTAAAAATCATATGAAACATTATGACTAAAATTGGTGCATGTTAGGCATGAAGTGCATAAATGATGAGAATGGATGTTCAAAATTAAAATCCACTAACTCATGCCCATAAGATCAAAAATGAACAAATAATACCATTAATATGTAACCAATATATGTGTTTTTATTGTCAAATCACTTGGGAATGTGGGAATGTATTTATGTAATGAATAATTTAATAATGGTGTTAACCCATGGGGTTGGAGTTTGCTGGAACATAATGATGAGGTTGTAATTTTGAAGGAACAATGAACATGGGTGTGATTATAATGAATTTTAATGTGGTATTGTTCATGGTTACTTAATTCTTAATGAATTAATTAATGTAGAGTGGAACTGATAAAAAGGGAATGAAGTAATCTAATAATTCTCTTTAAATGGTTGTGTGAATATAGAATATCTAGTCTTAGAAGTAGCATCCAGAGTCTGAGAGACGTTAGCTATAGTTTTTTCTAGGACTAGGTTATTCCCATAGAGTGGGTGTGAGTTATAGTATATTATTTACTTTTTGTGTTTCTATATGCAACTCCACCTTGTCCGTAAGGGCAACTGACACCCCAGGGATTTTGAGCCCTAGGGGGTGTTTCCCCAACATTCCGGTGGGAGGATGGATGGATGACTACCCCCTTTGGCCATGATCTATTCTCTTGGTAGTTACTTGGGCTGGTAGGAACATTGGTTAGTTTTCCCCATATATTTCTGTAGTGGGCTGTAATGGCTTGTGGTTATTCACACCCATATATTCTAGATAGAGTTTACTATGGACTACTATATGTGTAACATGTATAGGCTATGATGGCTTAAGGATCCTTACTGTGTGTATGGGTTTTGATTGCTTGAGGTATAATATCTGACATATGATACATGTTATGCGAGCTGTGGTGGATCCCAAAAACTACCTGGTTACATTGGTGTGTGGATGCGGTGGTTTTGTTCTATGAGGTGCATATTGTGGTGCTTCACCCAGGTGACTATGGGCAAGCCTTTTTGGAGAGAGATGCTTAGGACGTGCGACAATGGGGAAAAGCGAAAAAACTGTGGGAATGTAGTAGCGTTGTACCCTTCATATTCTTTATTATATGATATAAACTTATATGCATTACATGGTGAGAGTAGCCATGGTGAGGTTGAGAGCTTAGTATAACTGTTCAGGTGACGAGTTAGTTTCACTTGTTGTTCAATATGCTTTAACATGCTTTCATTACTTTTGCACGACGAGCATTGGGGAGGGTCCTACTGAGTATCCTATTATACTGACCCTATGTCTATAAAAATCATTTTTTAGGTCGTTTAGAGCAGGTCAGAGATCAAGAAGGTGTCTACTAGCTTGGGGTTGTAGAAGCTATTCGGGCTGGTGGATGGTGTTGTTTTTACATTTTTTGGGTCTTAGTAGTTCTTCCCTTCCAGTTGTAGTACTTTTTCATGAAATTAAATATGTGCACTTGGGTTTTCATTGGAGTTGGTTGGTGTCTATATTATCTCTCTCTCCCGCATGTGTTACCTTAGTTGGTAATGCCTCCCATTTGTGTGTTTACTATACCCTCGGTGCTAGTTTCCAGCCCGGGGCCTATTGGAGGCAGGACTCATGGGTCATTATCTACCATCTCAAATTGCCGACTCAGGAGGGGTACACTTTGTGGGGAGTGGGTAGTGACATTATTTTTATATCTGAGATTAAAAATATAAAAATTCATAAAATATAATGGAAAAAATTTAAATTAAAAAATTATGATGTAACATTAAAGAAAAATTTTAAAATTTATTCTGAAATATCATTCATTTAGTTTATATTAAATAAAAATTTCCATTAATATTTTAGATAAAATCTCAAAATTATACCATCTGAAAAAATGAATGAATATTACATTAATGAATTTTTATTAAATATAAAACATGGAAAATTAGTTTTTTAATACATTAATAAATAGTAAATACATTCATGGAAACATTTTAAATAAAATATAGGCATTGAAGGATGGAATTAATGACTGAAGATAAAAATTAAGGTCATTTTCTCATAAACCATTATTTCAACTTATTATGTTCATAAAGTGAAGAATAATCAACGAAATTCGTGTAATATTTATTAATAACTAGAGGATAATAAATTAATATTCATTTTTATAGATATATCATATATTTTTTCATATAAAATATATTCACAAAAATTTACATTAAAAATGTGATTTTAATATTAATCTCATAAAAATGACATTCAAACCTAAAATCTATATATAAATTATATATATCATTATAAGAACAATATACAAATGTATAATAAATTTAAATGATTAATTTTTATATAAATTAAATATATTAACACCTATAATAGAATAATATATTTATTTATGACATCTTATCAACAATTTGTTAATAAGCCTTTGTTACCATCACCATTTTCGTTGTCTGTTGCATTGATTTTCATATCTTTTTTGTTTGACAATTATAGTATATGAAAATTGATCATGGAAAATTCATATCAAGAATTTGAAACAAGATATAAATAAAATTAATATTTTTTATATACATATTTATATCCATTTATATAAAGTAGTTGTGTGAAAAAAATTACATCACTATTTGGCGATTTTGGTCTACAAAACAAAATATTATGATTTAATATTTCAATGTATGGAAGGTTATTATTTTAGATATTAAATTTATAATTATATTCATCCATGAATGAAGGTGATGGAAAAATAATCATATCTCTATGTGAAGGTGGTAGTCAACTCTCACGCATGAGCGATACTTTCAACTCTAATTTGATTGAGAATATGTGATAGATTTTCGTAAAATAAACATAAACCCATATAATTATATTAATTATACATGATAAATTTTTTTAATATATTTTTTAGAGGATATTGAAGAATAAATTGAATTGAAAGAGCTTGGTAAATATCTATACCAATTCTCTTAGGGACCTCCCTTGGCTTAATTTTTAAACTGTGAAGGATTGGTCATAAAAGAATAAAAAACAATATATGATGAAGGGAAGGATTATAGGATATATTTTAAATTGTTATTCTATGATATAAAATTATCAAATTATGGGATTAAGAGAGTCAGAGATGTATCCTTTAATATGTTAGTGGAGGGACATAGATGAATTTTTATAAAATATTTCAGCGATACATCGTCACATTCATGGGGAAATGACTTTAAATTTAGATATATTAGATTTTAAGATTATATATGGAATAAATATGTTCAAAAGAATACAATTTTCTAGTGTTTTTAGTAATCCAACCATAATTTATCTGTTCAACCCATTGGAATCTTGTTTTAAAATTAACCATGTTAATAAAATTATAATATTTTAATTATTTTGTATGAAAAAAAATTATTTTTTCCTTATTAGATTATTTTAATTATTTGGATAAAAATTATTTGGTTATTTTTAAAATTATCAATTTCTCTAAATGGTATAATTAAATTATAAATTAATACAAAATCTATAATGAAATCCCTTTTAAAAAATTATAATTTTAAGCATAAACCAAAAGTTAATTGGTTCATTTAATTTTAAATACCATAATTGAATGTTAAATTATATTATTGAATATATACTCATGAAATTTATTTAAAATCATTAATAAAAATGGGAAATTATAATTAATTAATATAAAATCAAATTCCACACCTATATATAGTTTTTATCAATGTATTTTAAATCTAATAAAATTAATTAATACTAAAGACATGAATAATTATGATTATTTTGGAATTAATTTAATTATTTATAATAAACAAATTTCTATTTAAAATTATGATAAAATTTAAACATAATTTAGCATTTACTTAATATGAAATTATTTCCTTTACCAATGTATTATTTTACACTATTGGTCGGAAGATTTTTTTAATTTATAAAAATTTCACAACAGACAATATTGACATGATGGATTCAAATAAGATATTTATTTAGTAAAATTAAAATTATATAAAATGTATAATGTAATTATACTATTCACATAAAATCTTTTTTAAAAATATTTTTTTATGAAAAAATAATATTCATGAAGAAAATGAAATTACTGAAAATCGAGTAGTTATCTATTTCAAATAAAGATAAATTTTACACCATTTGAAACATATAAAAATATTTTTCATAATGTGGTTATTATTATTCATAAATATCAATTTAACTACAAGGTTATAATGGTTTAAAATTTCTTCAATAATATAGAATCAAGGTTCTATGTAAGGAAAACTATAGAATACATCAAATGTATTAAAATGGAAATTAATATAAAATATTGTGGAGATACATATTTTGAGTTATAGGATGGACCCATGATATGTAATTGGAAATTTTGATTTTATTAGTGAATGTGTTAGAAATATATAGGGATTTTGGGTGATGTGCATAATTTGTTAAAATGTGTGGAGGTCATACAGACCATTATAAATTACTTTTATGGTCACACACATGGTTGGGCCATGGTGTGATGTAATGTGTGGCCTAGTTGTGGACTATAGAGAATGTGTGTAATTATTATTTTTCTCCATACTATTATTATTTTATCCCCAATTTGGATTGATCAGAATTAGTTTTTAATAATCAAATAATTATTTTGGGGTTTTAAATAATTTTACATTAAATTTTAGGGAATCAATTTTTTGATATTATTTCTATGTGTGTTTTTAACAAAAAAATGATTTTTGTTATAGAGTTGTATTTTAGATAGGATTTTTAACTGCACAAAAAGGTATTTAGGTAAATTAAATTCATATGTATTTAAATTGGTTTCATGTACTGAATTTCATGGGATAAAATCATAGTGGAACTCTTGATAGTGTTTTTGTTTTTGGATAAATTAAATAGAATGAATTATTAAATGAATGTGGAAAATAGTTTTCAAAGATTGGGATAAATTTATTAATGGAATAGAAATATTTTATGTTTATTTAGTGGATCTATTTTGAGGAATTTATGATTCATTTTTGGTTTTTTGGAATGAAAATTAAGACTTGTTTGAAAAATTATAAATGGGTTTACAAATGCTTTATATATTTTTTTGTATTTTTGTGAAATCTATTATATTATACCATGTTTTGGGAATGAGGTGATTTGATTGAATGTAGTGTTTTGATAATGATGTTTCATGTTATTACCTCATAAAGGATTCAACAAGTAATTAATGGAATCTCTAATTTAATTTCTCAAGTGTTCATGATGTGGTCTTCCCAGAAAACATTTATTCCCACACACTTGGTGGAGTGTCATTGATATGTTCTTCTCATTTCATAGATTATACACAAGATTTTATGACTAAGAATACGCCCATTTTTTGGGATGAATAATCATTATATTATGATATTTTTTATCTATATATGGTAGAATATTCTATTGTGTCTCATTACACTCTAGATAACACTATATTATGGTGAACCACAAATTTTATTTGAAATTTTTTTATTTGAATGGATGAAAAACTATACAAACAAAACCATTTTATGAATTGTAATGAAGAATTTTCACGACCTAATTTATAAATCTATTTTATCCCAAATATTTGATAATTATAGAAGCAATTGAACTATTGAATTTCACTTATGTTTATTAGTTAGTGAAGGATAGCATTGAGTAATTTTCTATATTATCCCCTTTCTATCTTGAAATAGGTAATACTAATTTAGAGAATATTTGGTTATTCGATTGGTTCCTTCATCTATATTGTTGTTCTATGGTGTTTTAATATTCCCTTACAACATTTATGGAGGTTATGTATCAGAAATTCATTGATGAGTCGTTATCAGTAGTACATCTTGTGGTAAATGGTACTATGACCCATCCATTGTTAGTAAAAGTTAAACATCTTTTGTGAATGTCATCCGAGATGTGTTATTATAGTATTGGAGATATATGCATGTTAAACCCTATTATATAATATATCTAAATATTTTCCTTTATTTGGCACATTCTACTCTTATTTAGTGGTTTTTAAGCCAAAATATATACATAAGGAGAATTCATGATGTCAATATTGACTTGAGGAGTGGTTTAGAAAGATGGTTTCATGGGAGTATCTAATGTATAATAATGGTTTTAAGATTTCTAATTTTTAGAAAATATTTTTTTAGGTATATATATTTTATACAAACCCTTCATTACATCCAAGAATGTATGTCAATGTCTTTGAACCATGTTATTGTTCCCTTGGGATTTCCATTCCTTTAATATATCATGACTTATTTTCTTATGGTTATTGGTATTATTGTACAGGGTGTATACCATGTTTTGATGTTTTATAGATAGATTAAATTAGATTATATTGGTTGTGAGTTTGTGCAACAACCTGACCCAAGTGTACATGTCTATGCACTGACTATATTTCCACATGGCCTTAGGTCACGTCCATATATTCCATAGGATACTATCTAGCTGTGACGGTTCGTTATACAATTTAGGGATACTAAACTCTCTTTATAAAGGTATCACAATAGTGGAAATAAATAAACAATATACTAGTGATAAAAATATATATCTTGAATCATACCATAACTAGTAAAGATAATCATCATATGATAATCCCAGGACATAAATAAATGACCAAAAAGAAAAATAGTATATATGTCGTGCCCAATAGGTGTCATTTTTGGAATAAAAACCAAAAATATATAGATTTTGAAAACACCCCAAACTGGACCCAGCATAATGTCTAGTCCACTCAATTATCCTCTATCTTGAATCCCTAATCATCCATTAGAAATTGGTCTCTTACCCTTATTATGTCAGGTAATCATGTAGTCTATTTGTGTACCCATCATGCACCCATTTTATGGTGTTACAACAAATTAGAAGGTCACCAAATATGGATTGTAAAAAAATATCAAGTATATAAAATTATTTTAATTTTTATAAAGTAAAAATTAATAATAATAGTTTAAAAACATTAAAAATTAAATTTTTCGTCAATTAAGAACACATATCACTAGGTTATTGGTGATTCATAAACCAATAATACCTTCCTCAGCATGTGTCAGAGTCTAAACCATCCAAAAATGGGATTTCACATTTAATTTTATCATGGGCATCATTAATCATCTAATATCCAATTTCAAATTCATATAACGGTGGCCTGGAACAGTAATCTACGACACCATAGGAATTTGGATCATTATTACCTATCCCAAGACTCAGTCATCACATGGAATAAATTTATATATCACGTGGGAACTAGAGTAGCAATCTGGAATCCCATTGGGGTTTGAAATAATAGTATATGTCTCACAACTCATTGTTTATATCATCCTCAGATATCAAATATCATGGTTCGCCAGTCATAAACAATTTTCAACCATTTCCATACCCTTTATTCAAAAAATTTAATAATAATATTTGGAAAAAAATTTATTATCCATTATTTATCAAATGTATTATACCATTATTCCACATATTGGACAATCACATAATTGTGCTAATTTTAAAATCCAATTATTCAACCAATTTCAAAATAAAATGGGAAAATAACATAATTTATTCAATTTAAAATAAATTAAATTAAAAAACATTGAAAATGAAATTAATCAATTACATACATCAAAATATAATCAAGGATATGTGAATAAGTAATTATTACACCTACCACATGATATTTGATAACTTCTATAGAACACAAACTTTCAATTTAATGTTTAATGGTCAATTACTCAATCAAAATAGAGATATAAGAAAAAAATGGAACAAATTCACCAAAACATAAATTCAATCCTATTTTATAAAATGACATCATCCCTCCAAAAGATTATAGAAATATAGGATAGAGAATATAAACTTTGTAGGAAGTGATAATATACCTCAAGAGGTGTATAATACTTCTAGTATAACATTAATTCTCTCAAAAGAGTGTTTTCGGTCCTTAAAATCCTACTAAAATAATCAAAAATCAAAGAAAATATTTTAAGATTGAGTTAGCTCCATTTACTGTAAAATCTTGGGGGTTCTGAAATTTTAATAAAATTTTTATGGGATTCAGAATCCACCTTCATGGTTTCCTAGATGGAGGTGGATATTTTTTATTTTTGTTCACCCATAATCATTGGGTTTTTTTACCTTAAGTAGATTTTTTTACATACAATGTACCAACGATGAAAATACTATCTATTTTAGTGTGCATGAATTTTCGATGAAGGCCCCACATTTTTTCAAAAACTACACCAATCATGTGCCACCTCCCATGTCACCAAAAAGTTGTTCATTTTTTACTAAGTAATGGTGAATTGTTTTCCCTAACAATGTTCTAACCGTGCACTACCCCATAGGAATCTAAATTTCTCCAATTTCACTCAACATCCAAAAACCCAAACATGATATATTGAAAAAAGTTTAAAAGAATACCATGGAATAATTCACAAGCCATAGCTATAATAATCAAAATCATACAGTCTCTCCACCATATAACATATTTTTTTCAAGATATACTCCAATTAATTCCTATAATTATGAGATAAAATGATCGGTCCATTGATCCCTCATATCTTCTTCACTCTCCCTTATTTTATCCTTACCAAATACATTTTAACACAATGCTAAAACAATAAGTACTTTCATTACCTACATAACATTCATGTTGTGATCTATAACAAAAATCATATTCTCAACAAAGGATGCATCAACTACAAGCTCAACATCATCAACATCGATCACTTGAGAAGGGGAAAATTTATAATGTTGAATCTATGAAAAAAGAACAAAATCTAATATATCATCATACTTTTAGGGAATAACCAATATGTATGTAAAATATTTGATCCTATCCACAAACTCCAAACGTCAAATAGACCTTTTAAATAACATTCCCTCCCTCTGAATCCAATGGTTACCCAATCCAAGTGACAACTGAAAGCACACATGATCCCCTAATTCATACTCATGGGTTCCACGATGTCAATATGAATAATACTTTTTCCAACTATAAGGAATATCATTACTTTTATGAATTTGGTAAATCTTATCTCATGTCTCTAATATGAAGCTCTATACCAATAACACTGACTCCTCTACCATCGTCTTGTATTGGGTTGATCTACATTTCATTCCATAATGTGGCTCATATGTGTAAATCTAAGTAGACCCATGATCATTATTGTTATTTTATAAAAAATGAGAACTATGTTCATAACTCAAGACCAACTAAATTATATGACACATGCACATAAAATTTGATTTAGCACATGAATAATAAGTTCTAACTGCCTATTTTTCTGCTGGTGGAGAATTTTACTCAGAAACACATGGGTACCCAATATCTTCTACATAAGCTTATAGAATAATGATCTAAATAACAATCCATTATTTTAAACAATACTCAAAATTAAAATGTGAAAATGAACTATTGTTCTTCACATACATGTCCTTTAATTGATATAGAGTTAAAATATCCAATATAAGAAAAATATTGTCAACTATTGTTAATCAGTTCACAATCACCCATATAGAATCATTATATTGTTGTTATCCCAAAATATCCACCCCAAATTCCGTCATAACATCATCCTATATTCATTATGGAATGGGAAATGGTTATATTAAGGCACCATGTCATTGACTATTGTCCTTCACATGCTGATAGGTGTACCATCATGTCACATAACCTGGGATTTCCATTTTCATGCTGCACCACCAATTTTTTATACATAAGTAATGACATATTTTGGTCAAATCATGATTCACCAACTAGTTTGAGGCATGAATCTTTCACATCAACTCCTCAAGCATAAACATAAGTATAAAATCATGTTTCCAAACATATATGATCTCATCCACATTTATAATCCAATTGGAATGTGACTCCCCCTAGTCAAGGATTCCCCTTAAGTACAGACACTAAGGACCCTCATAATTCCTCTACATTATCCTACATAGAAGTATATATTGAACAATATATGATTACCATTTTATCTTCTCCTTTCCCTCTTAAACCTCAATTTCCATCTCATCCAAAATTTTCATCATTTAGAACTCATAAGTTCACTCATAACTACTTTTGTATTTGCCATTATGCTCAAAGAGTCAACCACACTCTTTCATTTGTGGGGTTTATATGATAGATATAATAGAAATGAAGGAATATAAGTAACACAAATTTTATTCTAGATATTGAAATCACACTATAAAATGATTCAGATTAATCTTTTTTATTTACTATACAAAGATAAATTTTCACCCAATAGATAATCCATTTAGCCATTCAGGTTTGGATTCGGCATACATTGGAATATTTCTTAAAATAATTCTAATGCTAGGAACTATAAGGACATGGAAATTTGAAGCACGATATCCATGAATAAATTTTATAAAAAATATTAATTTTTTATTCTATACATGTGAAGTAAATTGGTCATCAATTAAATTGTAGATCAGATCATAAAACTATGGTCGTAGTTGGGTAAAGAATGATACTTTTAACCTAGATGGGGTATAATTTTGGTGGGTGTAGGTCTTCTGTGGAAAACATTATCAAAGGATTTTCTATAAACAATTTTAATTTTTTAATTTTTGGGCATCAGATCAAATAACTCTTGAATAGGACTCAGGTCAAATTTATAATCTTTTGGTTGGGTTCAGAGCGATGTGTTTACCCTAGGCATAATATAATGATTTCGTAACTGGGTGTTTTGGATGAAAAGGTGTTATAGGGAGTTAAATGTGGTAAATTATTTATTTTAATAAAAATTATCTTCTGTTTCCCCACCCCTCGCAACACAGGCTGGATGAACTCTTCCCCTATCCATCTTCTCCGATGAACAACTCGCAACCAAATCCAGTGAATGAGGAGACGTCAAAATTTGATCACAATGGTGATCACTCAATGATTTTGATGTAGTGGCCTCTGAGCATAGATCTGAACCTAAATCTTTGGTTCTTCATAGTGAGGTAGAATGATTTGTGTTTTAATATCACCCCCTTGTTTATGCATAGTTTTATTCTATTTTCTTAAAGTATGTCTTAATCTGGTTGCATGGTTCCTGAAAAATTTCCCTATTTCATTTTTGGACCACCCGATTGTTCTCAGTTGTCTTTATAAGGTAGAAATATGAAGGTCCGATGAGGGTGGCTCTAGGGAGGTGTGGCTGTGCGATGGAGGTTGTGGGTTACATAATAGCCACATGGGTGGCACAACGAAGGCTGTTAGCCCGAGGTGCGTGGGAAAAGACTCATGTAACAAGTTCATTAGTTTGGGCATGTGGGAGGTGGTGCCAGGTGGGGGCTGGCAGAGATCATGGTGTGACTGTACGGGTAGGTCGTGGACTTATAGTAACACGCTACAGTGGCCATTATGGGCTGGTTTAGGATGAGGTTTTTTATGAAAAATCATATAATGTGTAATCTAGGGGTACTATTTGAGTTCTATCTATGGAAGCATGGACCTTTATTCAATTGAAAGAATTTATTAAATCTTAATGACCTTTATTTAATGGTTTGGGACATGGTGGAACTAAAAGTCCATTAATAATAATAATAATATAATTAGAATTATTGGGAGCTTCTTGGATCAGACGTATATTCTGTATATGAGGTATGTTCGATGGACTGTCAATGTTGTTGAGAACATAGAAATTATTTGGATGTTTCATAAACATATTTTAGGTGTCTAAACTGAGACCAGGGAGAAAGACTGATCAGGATCATTTTGGGAAGTTAAAGTGATATGTGATTTTTAAATGGGTGTCTGTTTGCGGCATGTAAATACCTAATCATGTGTGCTTTTCATTGTAGAATGTGATGGTGGCATAATTTATGGATTCATGGACTCCCCACTACATGGGAGTGATACAGTTACTATAACGACCCATACTTTACATACATTGTTAATACTTCAAAATTGAAGTACACTTATTACAACATAAAACAAAACCATGAATAGACTATATAGGTATAGTGTCTTTGGAAACTGGGAAACATAAACAACTGGTTCATAAAAGCATCTACATTGTCTCTGATTTATTTCATCATATCTAGAGTCTCTTTTGATATATCCTACAGAATAACTTTCTTCCTGACCTAGGGAAAGATTACATAAAAATGATGAGCTCAAATTCTCAGTAAGGTTAAACAAAAGAAATATCAATCACATCATATTCATTATAACATAACCATTTTTTAAATATTAACCTGCAAAAGAGATCATAATTTCATAACATGGGATAAATCATAGTAGTGAAACGTAATCCCAATAATCATAACTTAACACATGAAACTTTGTGTCATACACACATAATCATAGACAATCATTTCTTAGTAGTCAAGACTCATAGCCAAGTCCATCTTAGTGGACAAAGTCCATTTCTGAACCGAGTTCACTCCTCGTTTTAGTCCTATTTCACTGAACCAAATTAACCTTCCATTACATCCATGTCTATCTCATGAGATATAAATCATTACCCTGTGCATTGGAGGGAGATATAGGTCCCAACCATCTCATAATCATATCATTCTTATGTGTTCCACAAAATCATAAATCATATATCATTGCATAACCCATGTAATAAAAATGGGATTCTTAAACCTCGTGACATCATAAAAGAATTGTTTTAAGATAAAGAAATTCAGAAAAATAATTCCATAAAAAAATAATCAAATCAATGTAATAATAGGGATATAAATATAAAACTATATTATCTTAGATGGAAAATAATTTTGACAAATCATTTGAACTCAATTATTGAGGAAAATATCCTTTCTACTTCAAAACCATTTTTCCTTTCTTAACATGTCATAAATATTTAATCTAAAATAATTTGATTAAAAATTAACTTGAAAACTTGTAAAGGAAGATTCATGTAAATAATTTTCTAAATATCCATTCAGTTTCTATAAGTTAAAAAAACATTCTTCTCGTACATTCACTGGAAAAGTCAAAAAGTACCTCGTATGAAAAAAGAAAAAACATTCCTGTCATATCTTTTACTAAAAACTCACCAAAGGGTAAAATTGAATTTTAAAAATTGTATTAGGATAGAAATAATTTTACACATTGCAGAAACATGGATGTGGATGATAATTATTCCCCAGTAAATTATGAAGTATAAGCAATCTCGGATAAAAATTGAGATTGTGAGATTTTCCCATACCTTAGGTCCGATTTGCTTCTTCAGTGTCTGATCCTCCTGTATAATGATTTAAATAATGTCATTGACTTATTCAAGATTCATATTCATTGTTATGATATCATATATGGCCATATTCTTAGTTTTTATTAGTAATATTTCATTGCTACTTGTTATTCGGGTGTTTATTACTTTCTTGTTCTTATGTGTGTTTGGTCAAATAAATTAGTATTATTCATTATAGGTTATAGATACCTCATTTACATAATGGTATAAGTGTTATACATATCATATTTATTCACTCAATTCATTTATATAATCATTATTCAATGAAAATCATGTAGAACGAGTCGCATCACATCGTGGAAACGGTATTCCGTACGTACACACGAGCGATGATATCATTCCCATGATCGTGGAATTGTATTATAGTGTATTTATACAATTTCAGAATCAATATCACTTTAAAATAATCATATATAGTTATTATTTACATCATTATACCCGTCCAAGTAAGATGGTGGTGGAAAATAGATTACACCACGGCATGGAGACGGTATTCCGTACGTACGCACGCGCGATGATTTCATTTTCCGTAGGATGGATAGATGGTGAAATAGGGTTGTTTCACAATTATAATAACATATGAGTATATGGGTGATACTTATGTTATTACTAGATAATGAAACAACTAAAGAATAAGAATTATAAGAAGAAATAAAGTTGAAAGAATCGGTAACGGACATTACCTCTTCTTTGAAGCGCCTCTTTGAGACCTCCTTTTAGGGAACTAAAATTGGTCTTGGAAGAAGACCAGGACCTCTAGGATATTTCTAGGGAAGTGGAGAAGATAATTTCTCATGGGTTTTCTGAGCATGAAGGCTCAAAGTGGTGTAAGGAAGAGATGGTGGAGGTTCCCTTTCATAAGGGAGGAGAGGGGCACCTTTGGAAAAACTAATTTTTTTTTATTGTAAAGTCATATTTGGTTTTTTAATAGCTCCAAATTGATTTATTTAGAAGCTAAGGTGGGTTTGGGTCGAAATACTCTCATCCAATTGAATTTAGACAAGTTTATGTTTTTATTTTAACCTTATCATTTAGATTTAACTTTAAGTTAGATAATTTAACTTTTATCGTGTCTTCTTGTTTTCTTACACTATAAGGATAATAAAAATACTATAAAAAGAAAAAAAAACCCCAAGTTGTTTATTAATAACATATATATCCTTATCTAATTCATTTGGCCGAACCTTAGATTTTTAGGAATAAAATAACAATTAATAATATAATATTTGTTTTAAAAAACTATTTTTTGTCAATTCTGACACTATTTGGTAATTGATTTTTTGTAAAAATCATAACAGAATGATTTGTTCAAAAAAAAGTTAATTAAATCAATAAAAACATGTCATATTGACATAAAAAATTATTTTAATTCATAAAAAGTCTCAGGTTACATTTATTTGGGTATTTATAACATCAATTATGTCAATACTTTATTAATAATATAATTACTGTATCATCATTGTGTCATAAATAAATTAAATTATTTATAGTCTAAAAATTAAAAATAAAATACCATTATGTAGGAAATATTTTTATATTTCTAATTAATATTTATAGTCTAATTTATCTTATGCATAACCCTATATTAAAAATTATTTACTTATTAAACGTTGATTTAAACTATTTTAACCCTTCTTTAAATGAATTAATATTAAATGTCCTAATCTAATCCAAGTGGTCCTAAATGGTCCTATTTTATTCCTAAGGTTTTTTGGTCGAATTAAACTTATCCAATAGAATTAGTACTTATGTTAGGGTAATAATAATATCATTTTTACCCTTAATTACAGTATTTACTATTAATCGTGGTAAAAAAAGTAAAACGTTACTATTCACCATAAATTATTCTAATCTCATTGAACCACATTTTAGTCCTTGATATTAACCGTGTCTCTAGGATTTTTTAAATTTCACTCACAGAAGCATTAAAATGATGTTTTATATGAATTGGGAAATTCTCCTAGGAGGTGGGTAAAAGACGGTGAAAAGTTCAATAAAATTTTTATATATCTAAAATTGTTATAAAATGACTCTAATGAATTGAATTGAACATACATAGGTATTATGTATCAATTTTGACCTAAAATAAATTTAAATAATATATATAGTTATTTAAATAAAAAGTCGGTTTTTTAAATATTAACCCAGTGTTTTCACTATTCATAAAAAATTGAATGTTTTCAGAAAAAACCAAAATTTTACCCAAGAATAATTTCGATATTCCGAATCCAAAAATGAAGTCAAATTTGAATAATAAATTTTAAAAAATTTCAAAAAGTGGGTATTACTATTCATAATGGCTAGTTTCAATAATACTTTAATAGCATATCGTTGTTTAGTGAAACTCAGTATTGCGTACGAAGCAAGCTATCGAGGAAGGTTGTGATTGCGTGAAAGCAAGACAAGCTATTGTTGTGTGTATTGAAAGATTCAATTGATGATTTATATAACATAAATACAAAATATTTCTCATAAAAGTATCGGGTGTTACATTCTACCCCAATTAAAATGAATTTCTCCCTCGAAATTCATCATTTTGTAACAAACAGATGAGGATACCTCTCCCTCATCATATCCTCAAGCTCCCATGTTGATTCTACTAATTGGCGGTTCCTCCATAAAACTTTCACCAATATAATGGTCTTGTTCCATAGGACTTTTTCTCTAGGATCTAGAATCACTTTCGGCTGTTCTTCATAAGAAAGATCTTGCTCCAGCGGTACATCTTCTGAGCTGAGTACATGTGGTGGATCAGGTATGTACATTCTCAGGAGAGATACAAGGAACACATAATGAACATGAGAGTGATTCGGTGGAAGTTCCAATTGGTTAGAAACCTTCCCAACATGATCCAATATTTTGAAAGGACCGATATACGTAGGGCTCATCTTTCCCTTCTTTCCAAATCTCATTACTCTCTTCCAAGGATATATTCGTATGAACACTTTATCACCCACATCAAACTCTAGGTCTTTTCTTCGATTATCGACATAAATTTTTTGGCGACTCTGAGCTGCTCTTATGTGTCTTTTAATAGATCTGACCTTTTCTACCATCTCATCAACAAGATCATGTCCTAATAGCTTTCATTACACAACTTCAACTCAGCAAGATGGAGTCCTGCATTTATTTCCATAGAGAGCATCATAAGGAGCCTTCTAAATGCTGGAGTGAAAGCTATTATTATAAGAAAATTCCACCAAAGGTTGGTGTTGATCCCAACCACCTTTGAAATCCATAGAGCATGCTCTCAACATATTTTCTAGAGTTTGAATTTTCCTCTCAGACTGACCGTCTGTCTGAGGATGATAAGAAATGCTAAAACTCAACTCTGTATCTAGAGTATTCTGAATACTTTGCCAGAACTTTTAGGTAAACCTTGGATCCCCATCATATATAATGGAAATTGGTACTCCATGAAATCTTACCACTTATTTTACATATATCCTGGCAAGATGATCTAGAGATAAATCCACTCCAATGGCAATGAAGTGTGCAGACTTTGTAAGATGATCAACTACGACCCAGATTGCATTATTGCCATTGGATGTTTTAGGAAGTCCAGTGAAAAAGTCCATAGTGACGTTTTCCCATTTCATTCTAGTATGGGTAATGGTTGTAACATCCCCTTATACTTCTGTCTCATAGCTTTAACTTGCTGACAAACCAAGCATCGAGAGACATATTCAGCAACATCTCTTTTCATGCCATCCCACCCGAAGTACTATTTTAAGTCCCTATACATCTTTGTGCTTCCAGGATGAATAGAGAATGAAGAACTATGAGCCTCATCCAGAAACTCCTTCTTTAATTCTGGGATGGGAGGTACACAAACCCGATTCCTGAACTTTATTATCCGATCACAATCAAGGTTGAATTCAGGAACATTTCTCACCTTTTTTTGTAACACAACATCATCTTTCTGCGCCTCTTTAATCTTCACATGTATAGATGGTTGAACATTCATTTGATAAAGATACGATTTTTTCCCTTTCATTATAATTCCAAGATCCATCATTTTTAAATCCATAATTATTGGATCTTTTGTGATCCTCATCATGGATAAGCTAGCATGGTCTTGTCGACTTAATGCATCTTCTACCTTGTTTGCTTTACCAGGGTGGTAATGAATTGAGCAGTCGTAGTCATTAATCAGCTCCAACCATCTTATTTGGCACATATTCAGCTCATTTTGGGTGAAAATATACTTTAAACTTTTATAATCAGTATAAATATCACATCTTTCCCCATAAAGATAATGCCTCCAAATCCTTAATGCAAAGATTAGTGCAGCTAACTCTAAATCATGAGTTGGGTAATTTTTCTCATGGATTTTCAACTGTCGTTAGGCATAAGCTATCACCATATCATTTTGCATAAGAACCCACCCCATCCCATTCTTAGATGCATCACTGTAGATCACAAACCTTTCTCCACTACAAGGAAGTGTGAGTACAGGTGCACTGGATAACATTCTATTCAACTCCTTGAAATTCTCATCACATTCCTCTGTCCAAACAAACATGACTTCTTTCCGAGTCAACTTGGTGAGTGGATTAGATAATCGTGAATAATCTTTCACAAAACGTCGATAATGTCCAGCCAAACCAAGAAAACATCGGATCTCAGTTACTTATTTCAGTCTTGGACATCTTTCGATAACCTCTATTTTTGTTGGATCCACAGATATCCCCTCTTTTTATATTATGTTACCCAAAAATGCAACTTTTTGAAACCAAAATTCATACTTGGTAAATTTGGCATAAATATTCTTCTTTCTAAGGGTCTTCAATATAATTCTCAAGTGATCTTCATGTTCATCCTTACTCTTTGAATATACAAGAATATCGTCTATAAAGACCACCACAAACTGATCAAGATAGTTTCTAAAGACTCTATTCATCAGATCCATGAAGATAGCAGGGGAATTAGTAAGGTCAAATGGCATCACTATAAATTCATAGTGTCCATAGCTTTTATGGAAAGCCGTCTTTGGTATATCCTCTGTTTTGACACTTAATTGATGATACCCTGAAAGAAGATCAATCTTGGAAAATTATTGAGATCCGTGTAGTTGGTCAAATAAGTCATCAATGCGTGGGTGAGTATATTTGTTCTTGATAGTGATCTTGTTATGTTCTCGATAATCAATAAAGAGTCTCAGTGATCCATATTTCTTCTTAACAAACAAAACTGGTGCTCCCCAAGGTGACGCACTAGGGTGTATGAATCCCTTATCAAGATTCTCTTAGAGTTTCTTCTTCAATTCATGCAACTCAATTGGGGTCATTCTATAAGGTGTCTTTGAAATAGGAAAACCATCCGGTACAAGTTCTATTGAAAACTCGACATCACGATTTGGTTGAAGACCCGACAATTCCTCTGGAAAGACATCATAATACTCTCATACAATGGGAATATTCTTAATCGTGAGTTTCTCACCAACCATTTGAGATAAATGACCTTCATTTAGTGGAATCAAGACCCATAAGATGGAAGAAATTTCCATAGGAAGGTTATGTTCATTCTTGCATCGATAGATGATCGTAGATTGATCTGGAATATGAAATTTGACTTCCCTTATTTGGAAATTGATATGAGATCTATATAGAGAAAGCCAATCCATGCCAAGAATCACATCAAATTCCACTATAGGAAGGATCATAATATTTTCTTGAATCACTTTCCCACAAACATCAATCGGAGAAGAATTATAAACTTTTGATGCGACTGTTGTTCCATTAGTCATTGTCATAGCTAACTCAACATCTAATTGTTGAGGTAATACGGTGATACCCTTAGAAAATTCTTCAGAAATAAAAGAGTGGGTGGATCCAGAATCAAATAAAACATTTGCTACTTTAGAGTGGATGGTAAGTGTACCTTTCGCCACTTCATTATCGTACTCCACATCGCTGATATAAATTGCATGTGACTTTCCTTTGTCTTTAGCCTTAAGAGTTTTTTGATGTCAATAATCATAAACAACCCTTGGATTGGGGCATTGATTATCAAAATGCCCCATTTCCTTGCACTTGAAACATTGAAGTGTAGTAGGTTAATTATGTGTATCCCTAACTTTGTTTGCATCATTAGATATCTTCATCCCATTATTTCGACATTCAATTTCCTGATGACCTTCTTTTCCACACTTATAACATTTTAATGTCCCCTTAAGACAATTTCATCCATGTTTTATTCCACACTTTTAGCATAAGGGAAAACTCATCTTCTTTTCTGTGTGCTCTTTAGATTTTCCTTTGAATTCCATTTTCGTCTTCTTATCAAACCCATATGACTGATGGGTTACTCCAGTTTCCAACTCATCCTTGAGAGCACATCGAGCAGTTTCCTCGTAGCTATTTAATTCCCTTATGCATAACGCCCTTCGAAGATTGGTTTTAAGCCACTAAAGAATCTATCGATCTTACTCTTAGGATGGATAATAATCCCTAAAGTGTACCTTGCTAGTCTTGTAAAATTTGCTTCGTAGGTACCAACAGATTCATCATACTTTTGCTTAATTCAAGAAACTCATTCTCCAACATTGTTCAGAGAATAAGAGGGAAGAACATATTGAGAAATATTTTCTTGAACTCGTCCCATTACATGGACCCAATTTCACCCCTTTTCCTTGTATTCTTGATAAGATTCCACCATTGTCCAGCTTCACCTTTAAAACAATAAACTGCTAAGATGACTTTATCTTGTTCAGAACATTGAAAAACTGAAAATATATTTTCAGTAGTACTGATCCATTATTCAGCAAGTAATGGATCAGTAGACCCACTGAATGAGGGTGGACGCTACCTCATAATGGATTCAACAGAATGTTTCTCCTTCCTTTGCTCATTTGGATGTCCTGCATGATTCCTAGCTTGAGAATGTTATGTGAGCATGGCTACAAGATTTTGAATTCCAGCTCCCATAAGGCTTGGTTGCTCAGGGGGACAATCATTGCATTTCCCGTCGCATTCTGCATTAAGATGGTTCCTTTGGGTTCCAGCCATTGACTAAAACCAAGAAGATTAGTGTGAGAAACACTAATTATAATAGGAAAAACACATAATCAAGAATTAAATTTCACACTTAAGGTATTATCAAAGGTTGTTCATGGCCATTTCTAAAACACTAAGATTGTGTTCTATGCTTAGACTTGTACTTAGGGTTCTTACTAAGGATTTCACATCCTAGTTTCCAATGGTTGACTATACCTTTCCTCTGATACCAACTATAACAACCCATTCTTTACATACATTTTTAATACTTCAAAGTTGAAGTACACTTATTACAAAATATAACAAAACCCTGAATGGAATGTATATGTATAGTGTATTTGGAAACTGGGAAACATAAACAACTGGTTCATAAAATCATCTACATTGTCTCCCATTTATTTCATAATATCTACAGTCCCTTTTTGCATATCATACTTAATAAACTTCTTCCTGGCCTATGGAAAGAAAGCATACAAAAGGGTGAGATCAAATACACAGTAAGGGTAAACAAATGTAATATCAATCACATCATATTCATTAGAATATAACATTTTGGAAATCATAACCTGAAAAAGAGTTCATAAATTCATAACATGGGATAAATCATAGTAGTGAAATGTAATACCAATAATCATAACTTAACACATGAAACACTGTTTCATACACACATAATCATAGAGAATCATTTCTTAGTAGTTAAGACTCATATCCAAGACTATCTTAGTGGACAAAGTCTATTTCTGAACCGAGTTCACTCCTCGTTTCAGTCCTGTTTCACTGAACTGGATTTACCTGCTGTTCCAGCCATGTCTATCTCATGAGTTATAAATAATTACCCAATTCATTGGAGGGAGATATAGTTCCCATCCATCTCATAATGATACCATTCTTATGTGTGCCACAAAATCATAAATCATACATCATTGAATAACCCATGTAATATTAATGGGATTCATAAAACTCGTGACATCATAAAAAATTCATATAAGATAAAGGAATTCATATAAATAATTCCATCACAACATAATCAAATAAATGTAATAATAGGGATAGAAACAGAACACTTTGTTATCGTAGATGGAACATAATTTTGATAAAACATTTGACCTCCATTCTTGAGGAAAATATCCTTTCTACTTCAAAAACATTTTTCCTTTCTTTACATGTCATAAAATTTTAATCTAAAAGAATTTTATTAAAAATAAACTTGAAAACTTTTAAAGGAATCTTCATGGAAATAATGTTCTAAAATCCATTCATGTTGTATAAGTTAAAAAAACATTCTTCTCGTACTTTGGCTGGAAAAGTCAAAAAGTACCTCGTACGAAAAACGAAAAAAGATTCCTTTCACATCTTTTACTAAAAACTCCCCGAAGGGTAAAATTGGATTTAATAAATTTTATTAGGTTATAAATAATATTACATATTGAGGAAACATGGATGTGGATGATAATTATTCCCCAGTAAATTCTGATGTATAAACAATCTCAGATAAAAATTGAGATTGCGAGATTTTCCCTTACCTTAGGTCTGATTTGCTTCGTAAGTGTCCAAAACTCCTGTATAATGATTTAAATAATGTCATTGAATTATTACATAATCATAATCATTGTTATAATATCATATATGGCCATATTCCAGGCTTCTTATCAGTAATATTTCATTGCTACTTGTTATTCGGGTGTTTATTGCTTTTTGTTCTTATATGTGTTTTGTCGAATAAATTCTTATTCTTCTTTTTAGGTTATAGATACCTAATTTCCAGAATAGTATTAGTGTAATAAATATCATATTTATTAACTAAATTAATTTTTATAATCATTATTCAATGAAAATATAGTAGAACGAGTCGCATCACATCATAGAGACTGTATTCCGTACGTACGCACGATCGATGATATCGTTCCCCTGATTGTGGAATTATATTAGAGTGTATGTATACTATTTAATAATCAATAAAACCTTAAAATTATCATATATAGTTATTATTTACACCATTACACCCATACATGTAAGAGGGTGGTGGAAAATAGATTACACCACGACGTGGAGACGATATTTCGTACGTACGCATGCGCAGTGATTTCGTTTTCTGTATGATGGATAGATGGTGAAATGGGGTTGTTTCATAATTAGAATAAAATATCAGTATATGATTTATACTTATGTTATTACTTAATAATGAAACAACTAAAGAATAATAAGTGGAAGAAGAAATAAAGTTGAAAGAATCGGTAACGGACATTACCTCTTCTTTGAAGCGCCTTTTTGAGACCTCCTTTTAGGGCACTAAAATTGGTCTTTGAAGAAGACTAGGACCTCTAGGATGTTTCTAGGGAAGTGGAGAATAGAATTTGTCAGTGTTTGGACGATCATGAAGGCACATTTTGGTGTGAGGAAGAGAGGAAGGAGGTGCCATTTTATAAGGGATGAGAGGGGCACCTTTGGAAAAACAAAAAATATTATTTAATTATAAAGTCATATTCGGTTTTTTAATAGATCCAAATTGATTTATTTCGAAGCTAAGGTGGGGATGGGTCTAAATCCTCTCATCCAATATAATTTATACAAGGTTATGTTTCTATTTTAACTTTATCATTTAGATTTAACATTAAGTTAGATAATTTTACTTTTACCGTGTCTTCTTGTTTTCTTACACTATATGGTTAATAAACTTACTATAACAAGCCAAACGAACCCCAAGATTTTATTATTAACATATATAACCTTATCTAAGTCATTTGGCCCAGCCTTAGTTTTTTAGGAATAAAATAACAATTAATAATATAATATTGTTTTTTAGAAACTATTTAATGTCAATTTTGACACTATTTGGTAATTGATATTTTTGAATATCATAACAGAAATATTAGTTCTCAATAAGATAATTAAATCAATAATAACATGTCATATTAAAATATAAAATTATTGGAATTTATAAAAAGTCTCAAATTACCTTCATTTCGGTATTTATAACATCAATTATGTTAATATTTCATTAATTATATAATTACTGCATCATCATTGTGTCATAAATAAATTAAATTATATGAAGTCTAAAAATTACAAATAAAATACCATTATGTAGGAAACCTTTTTATCTTTCTAATAAATATTTATAGTCGAATTTATCTTATGTATAGACTTATATTAAAAATTATTTACTTATTAAATATTGATTTTAACTATTTAAACCCTTCTTTAAATAAATTAATTTTAAATGTCCTAATCTAATCCATGTGGACCTAAATGGTCATATTTTATTCCTAAGGTTATTTTTGGTTGAATTACACTTATCCAATAGAATTAGGACATGTGTTAGGGTAATAATAATATCATTTTTACCCTTAATTACTGTATTTACTTTTAACCGAGGTAAAAAAATTAAAAAGTTACTATTCACCAAAAATTATTTTAATCTCATTGAATAACATTTTTGTCCTTGATATAAACCGTGTCTCTCGGATTTTTAAAATTCCACTCACAGAAGCGGTAAAATTATGTTTTATGTGAATTTGCAAATTCTCATAGGGGGTGGGTAAAAGACGGTGAAAAGTTCAATAAAATTTATATATATATAGAATTATTATAAAATGACTCCAATGAATTGGATTTAACTTATATAGGTATTATGTATCAATGTTGACCTAATATAAATTTAAATAAAATATATAATTATTTAAATAAAAAGTCGGTTTTTTAAATAGTAACCCAGTATTTTCACAATTCATCAAAAATTGAATGTTTTCAGAAAAATACCATAATTTTACCCTAGGATAATTTCGATATTTTGAATCCAAAAATGAAGTCCATTTTGAAAAATAAAATATAAAAAATTTCGAAAAGTGTGTATTAATATTCATAACAGCTAGTTTTAATAATATTTTAAAAGCATATCGTTATTTAGAGAAACTCGGTATTGCATAGAATGCAAGCTATCGATGAATATAGTGATTGCATTTAATGAAATCCAAGATATTGATGTGTGTAGTGAAATATTCCTTTGATGATTTATATAACATAAAAAAAAATATTTCTCATAAAAGTCTCGGGTGTTAAAGTTACCATTGCGAAACTTGTTACTGGGATGGGACTCACATGATGGAATAGTGTTCAGTTTCCCCATGACATTTGTGCAGTTAGACTGGTCCCCAACATTGTTAGGGAACAATATCTCCAGTCCCACTAGACTATTTAGGTCTGTACACCATGTTGTCCCAGGGTTTATGTTCTCTAGTCTTTCATTTTTCCCCCTACTATTGGTGTGGGAACATGTTTCATAGAGTGGCACTCCGATAATGTGTGTATGGGGAGATGCCTCCCTATGTGGTGCTCCCCTATCATGGTTGTGGCCGCATGTTTTCCATAATGGTGGTCCTCTATATTGTTAGGGTGCATGCTCATGTTTCTTAGGGTGGTAAACCCTTGTATCACTAGGGTTTGAGTTCACACATATGGATCATTTCTCCCCTAAATTCTTGTTGGAATTGAGGTTCAGGACCCTACACTTGTTACACGGGTTTTCTGTTAAGATTTAGAGCACCCTTGATGCACCGTGGTGCTGGAACCTCCAAAAGAGTGATATAGGTTTCATGGGTTGGTTTAGAAGCTAGTACTTCCTCGACTGTGGGGCAGTGATGAGGTGTGGGACTCTATATATTTTTTCTAACTATTCCCAGTGTGTAATAAATCATTGATGGGATATCTTATTTTGGGTTTTAGAGTTGTTCATAGTGTGTTTTTATATATTGAGATTAAAATAGATCATGTCACATGGAATGTGGTCAGAACCTTCTAATGAATGGTTCTTGATTCAAGTATATCTGGTATATTTTTTGTGTTTCTCTTGTGGTGTTGTCACTTATTCGATGAAAGACCCCATGTTTTATGAATAATAATCGATTTAGCCATGGATGGTCTCGATATAGAGTTTCTCACTCTTTTTCATTCCCTGTGGTCTGGATGATATGATTGATTCTTTTTAGTTATTCCATTCATTTGGGTTTTTGGGGAGCTTACTGAGTATCTCTATACTCCCCCCAAGATGGGATTTTCCTGCCAATGTTTTCTGTATTGTGTAAACCATAAGCCTTTTGACGCAGTCCTTGGTGGACCTTAAGTTGATAGAGTATAATGAGATAGATTTACTGGGGTGGTTACCAAAAATATGATGAGGATCTTTCTTGTAGGTTCATTTTACTATGATCCCCTCCTTCTTAGTAGGTTAGAAACTTTTGGGGTTTTCATTTGGTGGGTCCTATATTTTTTTTACTTTTTTTGTACTTTGGTTTGGTTAGAGGTATGCATGATGTTCATTTTACATTTCATATATCTCTTCACTATTTCATGGAGGTGAATGTGGGTGCATGTGTACATTTATGATTGGCTAAGGCCTTGCTTGTTTGTAATATCCTAATTGGTGCTAGTTTCTAGCCCCTGGCCTATTATACGTGGGCATGATGAGTGGAGGACCGAGCCCCATTTTGTTGGCTCATGAAAAATTGGTATCAGAGGAGGTTCCACCTTTGAGATTTCAGAGAATAGTGTTTTATCTATGACCTCGGTTTGGGATTCATTTTGGGATTGTTAGGATGTTTCAAGTTTGACTTTCAAGACAAGGACACTGGTGTTGGTACGACAGTTGAACTATCTATTCATCAAGACTCTAATAACACACCATTTGTCTTTGGACATTAAGACACTATTCATAATGAATTAATTGTACATGGATCATACTGTACTGGGTTTTAGGGTTTCCCATGTCCTTCTCCAGTCATCTCCCCAAATATACTCATTGGCCATGGTGTATCATGATGTTATTTTAGGATCCCTCCACAAAGATATCCAGACAAGGTTACACTATGGTATTATGGAGAAGATCTACCTATTGATGAGGCTATGGTGTATGGTATAGGTTATAAGGCATGTCCTAATGGTGTACCTCCAATTTATCCACCACATACCGAGCAGCAGGTTGTATATGTAGTGTAGGAAGAGAATTCATGAAGGTTGAGTGCACTACATGAGTTTTAGAGGTATTTTTTCCTAGGTATGGGGGTGAGAGATACCCTCAGGAAACCGATGGCTAGATTGCAGTGGTCACATGTGTTTTTAGCCTTGTGAGGAAGAGGCTCGATTGGATGGTGGTTCAAATGGAGATCTTTTTTTGTTATTTGGTCAGGTCCTAGTAGAGACTTGTGATACAGACCCATGAAATGTAGATGCTCAACCGTGCTGGTCTGAGTGGATCTTCATGGAGAATTGTTTTCTAACCTTGTTAAGGTCAGTGTGGATCCAGAAGCTTTCATAGATTCAATATGGTACAATGATCATGGCAGAGCACTCTGTGAGGTTCACCGACCTTTTCTGTTACTACATGTATATGGTTTCAGACCCATTCTTCGTGGCCCATACTCTTGATATGGGCCTCCATAGAGTTTTTTGAGGAGGTGTAGTCTTCTAATGCCTTACAACCTATAAGGGGGGTGTTGGAGCAGGATATGGTCAATGAGATCTTCTTTTAAGATTGACTAGATGACATTCCAATAGTAGGGTTTCTAGGTATGAGATGTCTACCACAACTGGGATATAGTACTCATCCGGATTGAAGCATAATATAAATAACCATTCCCAGACTCAGGCACATGGGTATGTTGGGAATGAGCCATGCCCGGGATTTGGTCAGTATTATGAGAGACCCTATTATACCTATGATGGATGAGAATATTGTTCGAAAGATTGTCCAACACACCATGTTGCTGAAAGGGAGCCATTCAACAGACCACCTGGGAAGAGGCAACATTTTGAGCATCTAGGTTCGAAGGGTGGTGGACGTTATATAGGAGTAGGTGTATCTATGGTAGGTGGTAGTTAGTACATGTTTTTACCAACACCACCCCCAAGTGGTCAACGCTAAGCTTAGATACATATAGGATAGGGACAATGGAATATGAGGGCCTTAGAATCCATTGACCCAAAGGCTCTACAGATGGATAGAGGTATTCTCTATGTCCATTCTACTTTCTACAGTATATTTTATAGACACTATTAAAAGGAAATCCTTCCATTCCATTTCATGCTTGATTTTTGTTCAGGTAGATGGTAAGACCCTATGTCGGTGTTGTTCGATGTAAATTCAGTAGCACAAGGAAGATGGAAACATCCCCTAGAGAAACACAGTTTTTTGATGCGACTAAAACCATGCAGGTGATTTAGTCCGGACCAATGTGGATAGTTTCGTGGTGTGGTGTGTGAGTCCCTCTGACTTGTGTCATTGGGGGGGGATTGTGTTGGAATTAGTGTGATGTTCTAGGTAAATCACATGATGTATACTTGGGACGTGCTATTTTTTCATTTTTACCCATGGTTGTTCAATGTAATCATGGTATGTGAGTTGGGTGAGTAGGTCATGGTGCATTTATACGTGGATTCAGACTCACAAGAATGAGAAACACATTCCCAACTTCGACAAATTTTGATACGCAATTCAAACACCATGTGGTTGAGTCAGTTCCACCCAAAGAGGATTGTATCGAGGTCTTGTGGATGAGTCCTTTTAACTTCATTATCCAAAATGGGACTTTTTGGTCCCTATATCAGGTTAGTGAGGTAGCGCACTGCTAGACCCTATGACTATAAGAGACCAGGTGCTTAGTGTTTTAACTCCAATAATTTTAGAGGAGACATGTTCCCAATTACCTGATGTCATCATGGGATGAGGTGGACTTGATTTTGGACATGAGATCCCCAAAGTGTGTGCTCAATAGAATCCTGGGAACCCTTGGTGGGGTTTTGTAATTTTAACTAAACTCTATACCATGTGAGAGAAATTTGAGAGTTTAGATTCCTTCCATTGTCCCTAGCCTTCGGATTTTTTAAGAAGAAAATTCTTGCGTCGGGAGGATGCAGTGACTCGGGTTTGGCCCTACCATATAATGGAATATTTCAATATATATTTCAGGATCAAGGATCTAAGACAATTTTCTATTCTAAGGACTAGTGTTCCTGGGATAAATTATTTAAAAATATTGTGTTTTTATACTATTCATGAGGAGGAAATGGGTTATCTCTTAAAAAGTATCTCAAATCAGAAAATCGGGCAAATAGTTTTGCCCATAATGAGTCTTTTACCCTATGAGGGATATAGGTTTTGTGGGAGAAGACCATTTTCTGAAAATTTTATCCATGGGATTTTGAATAAAAAAATTTAATTAATTTATTTTGGATTTTGAATATAATAACATGTGAATGGAGTATTAGTTTGAATTTTTATGTCTGTGGTTTGGTTCCAAACATCATATTGAACCTAGGCACAAAATAATTTTTTCCAAGCCAGATGTTTTGGATGGAGACATGTCGATGGTGAGTTAAATGGGGGAAATGATTATTTTTTCAAAAATAAATCAATTATCCTCCCCCACACCTTGCAATGCATGTAAGATGATCTCATCCTCCCTCCTTCTTCACTAACGAACACCCAAAAGCCAAATCCCATGAAGGTGGTGATTTCAGACTCATATTATGAAAACTATCACTCCTAGATCATTTTTCAGTGGTTTTAGAGTGTGGATCTACCCAAATGGATTCGGCGTTTCACCACATGGTTAGTAGATTTGAGGATAAATCATTATCCTCTAGTTTTTGAAATTTTTTCCTTAATTTTTCATCAAGGAATTGTAGATTGGGTCTCGAGGTTTTGGAAACATATATTGGATTCATTTCTAGACAACCAAAGTGTTCTCAGTGTTATGTGGAATGTGGTGGCATAAAGGTCCAGTGAGGGAAACTGTGACAAGGTGTGGTGGCACGAAGGAGGTGCGAAGGTTGGGGCGGTGTGTGCATGAAGACATCGACAAGGGGCACGCGAGCGATGCAAGGCACACTGGCAGTGGTTCATTTTGGAGTTAGTGGGGTCCAGTAGTAGGAACAATTGGATGGTACTGTTATACCAAGACCCCATTGCAACAATCCAGAGAGGACAGTCTAGGTGGTTGGTGCTAGTGCATGCCAGGTTTTTTTATTAAAGAAATCATAACATCCAAACCATGGCTCTAATTTTCAACCTGTTTGTAGCAACATGACACATGCTTCGAGTCAGACATTTTGTGACACTTTTGGGAGCCTTTGTGGGTTCTAGACATGGTGGAATGTAACTAACATTAAAAATAATAAAAATTATATAAATATTTTTATTTGGAAATTATTGGAGCAAACATATCTCATGTGTATTATGTCCATTATATGATATGTCAATGGCATAGAGACCCTATAATTAATTTGAATGTTTTCTAAACTAATTTTGCATAACTAAATTGATATTAGGGTGAGCCCCTATGAGGATCAGTTTCGGTGGATGGGGTGAAATGTACCTTTTTCACCAAGTGTTCATTTACAACATGTAAATAGCCAATCATGATTATTTTTTCATGTAAAACATAATGGTGGCCTCTTTTATGATTTAAGGGACTCACAACACCATGTGTGTGGAACCGTCAACTTTAGAAAGTATCTTCAAGGGTTGTTACTCCCCTAAGTGAATGGGGTGTGGGTTTCCACATGACGTTCATGTGTAGGAATGCTTCATTTCAATGGTAGGGTGCTGGCTCTCTAATATCATTGAATGGTAGGGTTGGTACCACCTGTTGTGTTGAGTGGATCGTCTAGCCTTGAATTACTTCTCCCCTACCTTGGGTATGGTCTTGTGTTTCATAGAGTATCACTCCACTCTCGTGGATGTGGGCCAACATCTCTCATGACGGTACTGCCTTTTCATGGGTGCAGACTCTTGTTTTCTATAATTGTTCTCCCCTACCATGTAAGGGTTAACCCTCACATTTTTTAGGGTGGTACTCTCCTTTTATAATAGGGTGTGGGTTCCCACCTACATAGTGGAGCTCCCCCATATTCAGGATCGTAGTGGGGAGCATGCCACTTCACTTTTTACATGGGTTTCCAATTAGGAGTTAATTCTCCCTCAATGGAACAAGGTGAGGGACCGCCCAAATGAGTAAAATAGGTTTCATGGTTTAGTATTTCATCTAATAATCCATTGACAATGGGGGCAGTGATGAGGTGCATGAATCTTCTCAGTTCTTATGACCTTATAGAGGGATCATGTAATTGTTGTTGGGATCTCTCATACTTGGAACTAGAGTTGGGATTAGTGAATTGATACCTGAAGATCCTAGAATAGAACCTATCATTAGTAATGATGTGGAAACCCCCTAACACATTGTTCCTGATATTATTATATCTAGTTTGTTTTTGGGGTCTCTGTTGCGGTGTGGTCCTATCTTTGATGACACAATTTGTTTTTTGAGCATACAAGTTGATTTTAGATGAGGATTGTCTCAATATAGAGTATTTCTCTCATTTGGGTCCACTCTGGATGGGTTGGGAATACTAATGACATCTATTTAATCCTTTTATTTGGGGTTTTTAGGGAACCTACTGAGTATATCTCTGCTCAACCTAGCATGGGCCTTTCCCACACATGTATTGTGTCTTGTGCAGAACACATGTCTTTCGATGAAGTCTCAGGAGGACCTAGGGTATGGGAGTTTAGTGAGCTTTTTTGACTGTGGTGTTTATCAGATCATGGTCATGGATCTTTCTAGAAGGTGCATTTGGAAGCGATCCCCTCCTTTGGAGCAGGTTGGATGATTTAGTAGTTTTTTTGGTGGGCCCTATATTTTCCCCTTTTTACTTTTTTGTACTCTCATTTGGTTAGTGGTATGCATGAATTTATTTTATGATTTTATATATCTCCTCACTATTACATGGAAGTGTACGTATGTGCATTTGTATTGGTATGATAGGCTAAGGCCTCCCATGTGGGTTTTATCCAACTTAACTGTAGTCTCCAACCCCTAGTATATTAGAGGTGGGATTGGGGAGTTGCAGCATGATCACCATTGGGTTGTGTTATGAAAATGTGTCCAATACCATAAGGAATAATCCACATTAGTTAACTCAAGATCATGTGTAGAGTAATTCCATTCACATGTGCTCAAATAATATGATCCATAATCCATAAAATGATCAATCTACAACAAAATTTCTCCAATTCCAATCATGGACACATCACAAAACAAAATACAATCCACACCCAATTCAGGTATGATCGTGACTTCTGTGGTAGTCAGATGTTTCATCTACACTTGTAATGAAATATAAAAAGCATCAAAACAATAAAAATTGATTCAATTATAATTCCAACCTAGAAGTGGAACATCATTATTAGAAACATAAAAGATAACCCTCCTATAATAACCTTCCTATCCTATATATCATTATAAAATAGAAACATACTTTGGTAGTTCCCAATAAACCACTTCATTGACCTTATTTTGATCAAATGAACCACTTTCCATCAAGGTGATGTGAACCTTTAAATGAAACCATTTGAAAATGAATTGAAACTTAAATATCATGGTGTCTAGTTGGAAATATCATTATCTACACATGACGATGCTAATGTTTTGGGAATGATCGTCCTATGTCATAGATTACGTCTTGTTTTCATCTACAAAATCAACCAAAAATGATCAAGGAACATTTGACAAATTGGATTCATCATTTCCACAAATATTTTTGAAGAATTAATCATCCTGAACAATATCATGTTGAACACATATAGGATAAACCTTCATCAAAATGTATTCAATGGTATATCAGAAAGTATTACATTAAACGGATGATACCATGACCTAACTTGAATCATTGAGATATCAAAAGACCCTAACAAATGTTAAAATAGATCATAAATATGAATAAGAGGATAATTTTTATTCAATTCCATTTGGATTATCTTATTCTATACAATAGATGTATAAAACATCTCATCAACCATCCTAGAAAAAAATGGATATCCCCAAGAAGACATAATCACTTGGCTACATCCCTTATCCATCAAATCAACAAAAATATTATTTACTTTATGAAGCACTGCTTCATCCTTTTTATATGGTAGAAGAGAAATTGATTCATCTTGAGGGATGACATAAACAATAAACACAACATCCCTCTGAATGGGTTCCTAAAGATGTACTTCAAAAATAGGTCATAGGACTGATACACTATAGGTGGAATGATGTCATCTTTACACCACCATTATATAGAAAAAGCATTCTAAACTGTGAGGTGGCATCCCCATGATACTGAGGTACTTTCCATGCATGAACATCCAAGATATCTCACTCTACTTGATAAATAAAACTATTACCCTTAAGGGATTTAAATGGATGTATCTTTTGGTAAGAGTTGTCATGGTCTCGGTATGATACCAACTATTCCATTCCCATGATCAGGACAAAATATAATATAGAAATTATGTATTCATTCCCATAGAAAATATACTCACCAACTTTTAATGAAAAACTCTTATATAGAAAGATATACCTCAAAAATTTCCTCAAGAGAGTACCGATCATTATAACAATTCTGAAAAAAATCCAAATTCTAAATCAATCCATTAAAAATTTAAGAAGATATATAATAATTATAGGATCTTGTATAAATAAATATTAAGGATTTATTTAAGTTACAAGAATATTAACTTTGGATATCGATGGTCAAGCCTCTATATCCACAGGTATTGTTTGAACTACATGAAATTGTCTAGTCCCTCTTCTTTGTGCTACAATATGAGTCCCATGAGGTGTACCAATCTATTGATATGAGAACTCTTCCGTAGATGTACCAAATCCATTACATTGACTTCTATATACAATTGAATTATAGATACATTACTAATATGGCCTAGAGGACCCCATCATATTTTATTGAAACTACCTGGATCCTCTATTAGTACTAATAAATCTAGGTTTCCTTATATGGAATTATAATTGACACTTTTTTTGCATGCTCGGTAGTCCAATAGTGGATGGGGATACATGAAAAGAATTTGACCAGATATATTATATCAATTTAAGTATATTCAGTTATATCCCTGAGTAACTAATCCTTCTCTATTGATAATTTATTTTCCTTTTCCCTAGTTGAAATTATCTTTGTGATGCTCACAACACATGGAAGAATTACCCTGTAGTAATCCAATAGAATCCATATTCCATTCACTAGAATCCACCTTCATGTTCACCTCATAATTTATAACCTGAAGCACCACCTCAAAATATTCATCATCAGCTAAATGATATTATCCTTGTATATAATATAACATTTATTTCACCCTGATGTCATTTCACTATTGATTCCAAATCCCCTCTAAATTTGTTAACATATCACTGCATATTGGTAATGTGGACAACATATTATGTGATATACATTCAACCATGGATTAACTATATAAGCATATCTCCTCACTCCTACCTGAGCATCATTGGGAATAGGTTTTCAAGAAACATCTCTTGAAATTCTTTACATAACTTTTATTTCTAGATACTCATCATAGGTTTGGATTTCCCACAAGTGATTTTCTGATCCGCATAATATTTAAGAACCCAATTTAACACTTATATAATCAGGAATCTATAAATAGAATGGGATCTCCTGGATATAATCATTCCAAAACTCTTATTCCATAGTTCAACCATCTCTTGTAATGTTCGGAAGGTTCTGCAACTAGATCTATTATGTCAGTTTTAAATATTCTGTGCAACCCTTATTGGGTCTCTATCCATGAACTATTAAATGTGATAAATATTCATAGATAACTACTCTCTATCTCCCATACCAAGAACTATTTGAGCCATTTGGTCCACTATTAGGGGAACATTTCCAACCATGTCATCGTGTCATCCTATAAATACATTTTTTCATATATGCAGGTCTCTATAATGAAAAACACAAGTATTTGGACAAAAACACATAATTTTCATATTATCATAATATGGACTCACATAAATCAATAAAAACCTATCCTCTATACTCCAAAACATGGTGGAAACTGAGGATATATCACTACCTTATACCATACATAATTATGGTTATGGATAATATAGGGTAAAACACTTTCATAGTCGACGATTATCATTTGATGTTTTTTTTTGAATTTTAATTTCCGACATTTAGAATCATTTTTTATTATAACATTATTGTTATGAACAATTTAATTTTTTAGAAAAATTATTAATAAAACAAAATGAATTTTCATTAAAACCACTTATCAAAAACATTCATTTACAAGCCTACCTGAAATGATTCATGTGACATAAAATCCAGAGTTACATGAATGGTGCATGAATAACAACATTCCATATCATAATAGGACCTGAGGTAAACCTTTAATATCATAACATCACCCAACAAGTGCATCGACCAAGGTGAAGTAACATCCAACTCTAACAAAAAATAAATAACAACCATAACATTCTAGGTACTTGGGGATTCCCACATACTTGGGTTAGCTAAAAAAATTAATGAGCTCATGACCAAGTCTCGAACCATGATAGTCTCCAGTATAATTTCATTAATAGTAATATAGTTTAACGGAAAATGGAAACCATTCCTCTAATATAACACATTTACATCCCATCCTGCGTTCCACATGTATATTCATCTATATGGTTCCCTACATGACATTATGTGAGCCTCTTCATACCCTAGTGGATACTAAATATCAATGCTGGTCTAACATGATACATGGGGTGTCTATATAATTTTATAAAATAAAAACCACATCATAAATAAACAATAAATTTCTAAATGATAATAAACTATAATAAGAATAATTTTATAACCAATAATGACCAAGATCAGATTATAATAAAAAAAATGGATAAATTAACATAAAAAAAAATATTAGATACAGAATTCCATATAGTTTCCATGATTAAAAATAATGTAAAAATTTAATATGCACTAACAACTCCACATGTAGTTCTCGATATCTTGTATAATTTACTCATCCATGATCAATCCTGAATCCTTACTAAGACCTGTAACAAAGGTTCACTAATCATATAATATCCTAAAAACATGATTTATATTTATGTATTGATCGAACATCGTGATTTGGGATAGAATATAACATTTTAGGACACCACCAATGACATATAATGAAACTCCCAGTCTATAACTATGTGTTTAGTTGTAAAATGAATAATGTTTAATTTATTAGCTAAATATTTTCACATTAAATTGTTTATTAATTTAAATTAGAGGAAAAAGTGTTCTTGGTGACATCGAAACCAATAATACCAACTTATATCCATAATGGAGATTTAAAAATTCAATAAAGGTATATAAAAATTATATTCATCATGTAATTATTAATCATTTAATATCCAATTACACATACATAAAATGGGGGCCTAGAGTAGTAGTATGCCCCCTGTAGGTTGTTAGAGCAGAAGTACATATCCAACAAATCAATGATCACTAGAGAAAAGTATATATATCATCATGACCTACAATACTAGTCTAAAACACTGTGGTTATCTAGAAAAATATTTCATGTCACAAAAATCATTCTTCACATCTTTCTCAAATGTCACTCAAATTGGTTCCACAATCATAAACCATTTCATAAACATTTTCATGCCAATTATTAAATCAAATTCATAATCCAATGTATCAACCATTTTCAAAATCATTTATTCAACCAATATCATAATACCATTATTCATTGAATTTTTTAGTCTAATTATTTATCTAATATCACAATATTGTTATTCCTCAAATTTCATAATAACCTAGGGAAAATAAAATATAATATTCAATTCCATATAAATGAAATTATATTAAATGGAAACATTAAATTTTAAATTACATTAACAAAGTAATAAGCAATACTATGTTAATTGTAAATTATACCCCAACCACATCATCTTTAATGAACACTCCTCAAATGGAAATAACCATATTTATGTTGGATTGTCAACTACATAGTGATAGATGAGATCTATGTCCAAAACCTAAGACCGGGAACCAGTGAAACAATCCATAAAAACATAGATCAAAAACCATTTCCAATAGTTTAAATCATCCCTCTAAGTGAAGAGTTAATGATATGTGTGAGAAAGTAAGCCAAATGATAAGAGATCTCATATAGAGAAAGTGATAGAATCCTTCCACTTGATCTCCAATTCACTTATAAAAGGGTTTTTGTTTCCTTGGAATCCCCCTAATATATTTCAAAATATTTGAAATATATATATGGTTGATAAGGGTGATTTAGAATAAACATTTGGTTGTTCATGAATATAAATAAAACTGACCGTTTTAAAACCCATATTCACAAATTCTTAGGTGGAGGCAAAAAAATTTCCAAACTGTTCCCCTTAATTGTGAGTCCATGCTCATGGAGATCATATATTCTCATATGTGGAACAACATTTGACAAATCATTCACCCACTATTAACAAAACCATTATTTCATGGTTTATTGAATGGGGAGGGTGTCTGCGTGGTTTGTACATGATAATATCCAACAGTTCACTGTATCTTGTGCCTCCAAAAATAGAAAAAAATAATTTTTAAAGAAATAATTTTTTCTCTAACCATGTTCTATCTAGGTTGAGCCCCACGATTTTCTAAATTTCTTTAATTTCACTGAAAACAACCCCAATATCAAACCAAATAATGATATAATTAAACACGGGTAAAATAATACCTAGAAACATGAAAAGTCATCTCTAGATAGTTCATAATATTATCTATATAATTGGTTGGGGGGTATTAGTTTGGTTTCTAGTTATACCATGACAGCTAAAATGTTGAATTTTCCTTTTGGGACTAATTTGTGTGTGTCTTATTTTTAGTTTTCATCAAGTTACATTTTTTGATGTTTTATGACATGAATATAGATGCGTATAATTACCTATTTATGAATCAATTTTGTATTGTTTCTCTAATTTAGAGTAGTGATTTGTCAAATTTATATATTTTTGATTATTGAGGTTGTTGTATGATCTAGGACATCATAGAGGTATATTTTTTTTTAATTTTTATTTCATCCTCTTGTTTTTGGTTTGTTATATTTTTCATCAGAGTATGGGGGAATTTATGGGAAGGGAGTTCTTGGGATTGAGAAATAAATGATAGTAAAACTGAGTAAAACTGTCATATGTCCATGGTTTGAGCATACTTGGCACATGGTTAAGTAAACCATGTGAGGTGGGATATATTTTTTGACAATAAAATCTCACATGGTTGGAGTTTAATTTTAATATGTGCAGAGCTTCCCATGTATCCTTGTGACCAAAATTTACTTTGGTATTGGCTCATGCACGGTTAACACATGGTTTGGAATACAATATGGTTAAACAATATGGCCCAATAAAGTTGAAAAAAATTAAATAAATTTCCTACACATGTTTTTATGTTCTAAATCATAATTTTTATCCATTTCAAATCATGCATCCCTATTGATGATCCATAAAAACCCAAACATCTGAGAGGTGATTCCCCATCAATACTAATATATTTGGAGTTAAGTTGGTTGTGGATCAATGCTCCGAATATGTATAATCCCTATCTTGCTTCTGTTTTGGGCATAGGTATTCTATCTTCCACTTTTCTCCATATGAATCCCTAAAAAATCCATTTTATAGTCATATGTAGTTTGAAGATTCAATGTTTTGTTGAACTTGTATCTATGGTAAAAATTAATATTTTGTTCATCATTGAATTTGAGGTAGGTGGTCTTTTCGTTATATACTATAGATTCGTTATAGATTTGGTCATATTTACATTTGTTATTGGTGACATGTTATTGTGACTTTGATCCCATTGGAGAGGTTTTGTATAATGGTTGTATAATAGATTTATAGAATCCATCTTGGTCCCCTTGTGATGTGTCGAGGATGATTTAATTTTTTAGGACCACCAATGGGGTGCTCCAATATTCATGGACCTTGAGTTCAACCATGTTAGTTCATGGTCATTGTGTGGTAATACAGAGTCATTACACAGTATGTCAATATGATTTATGGATTTGTAAATGGAATATTAATAATCCTTCTAAAATTTTTAATGGATTAAGGGGATATTCAATAATATTACCACACTTATTGAATTTTGTAGATTATGATTAGGATATGTATTGGTAGTGTTTTGTTTTGATATGTAATATATGTGATCAATGGATGAAAACACATGTGATCATGGCTTGAGGTTTGGGATAAAGGACTGTGGATCCTCCCACATATTGAATTAGAATAATTCTCTAACTCCTCCCCCATTGCACGAGTTAGGGAAGGGGATGTAACATTATTCCCCTAACAGTTTCATTCCACTCAGAATGAGGCATCATCTTGGGAATATTTTGTTCTTGTGATGTATTATCCCTAGTGATATAGGGGAATGACTTATTCCTTGATTTAGATCGGTAAATTCCATTATCCTTGTGTGAATAATGTGAATGCCTAACCCATAGTTTACATGTGATGATGAACTATGTAAGGAAGAAGATGTGTATAATGATATTAGCATAATTATTTGTAATATTTATGTAATGAATATTAACTAGTAGCCCAAAATATCATTTATTTACTTTTAATTATTTAATACATACCCAAAAAATCTGTTATACTATAAATTTTATAGAAAACCTTGGTGGTGGACTATAGAGTTGTACTCACACCCTTCTTGGGAAACCATAAGGTACCCAAGAAAATTTCACGATCACAGTTCATGAAAAGGGAAACTACCCCAGGAATAGGAAATGAGTCAGATTTGGTTGCTCTTGGATGAGGTTTCAGACTAGGATTCATGACCCTTTTTGGGGATTCTGATATATAGTTTTTAGTTTTTTTGTTGGAACTCTATCATGACATGAAATTTTTACAATTGGTTTTTTATTATACTTATTCATGGGACATGGTTACTAGTGAATATTCATTTATTATGTCATTTCGATTCTACAGTTATATATGTTTTCTTCCATGAGATAATGTTCTAAAAGTATGTATAGTCTCCCCACATTAATTTTACAATATTGTTGCAAGTCAAAAAACATTAGTGTATGGGCAGGCACAGTTGGGTTCATGTGACAACCTATCACATGGAACTGGTTTAGAGGCACTCCAGTTGGGGACATTACAAATCATTATTAGAGTAGTTATTATCAATTACTTATTATTTTGGAATTGTATAAAAGAGGTTAGGAAGGTGTGTGGATTTTTAAATTAGCACCTTTTTCAGAGTATCTAACCCATGTATGAGGAAAACCACATGTCACCCAGGGAGGGAATTTTTTTTCTTATTGTGTGTTTTTACATTTAATGATATTTCACCATCGGGTGATGTACATGTTCTCTAATGTGATAGTTTTATCTTATTTTTCACTTGGATATAATTTCACAAGGTTGTTCATTAATGCATATTTATATTCACCTACGTATATAGGTGACATACATCATAGTAGGCACACACATGGGATAATTGTCTACGACATAGAGGGTTGAAATCATTTTTTTGGAAGTAAATAAAATTGTTTCTAATGAAATTATAAAAATGGGTAAAAATGGATGTGTAATGATAAATTATTATTAATGAATTGATCTTAATAAGGGAAATTAAGTGAATAAAATAGTTGTTGAAGTATGTATTGACATGTGAATAGTTTTCATATGGTGTAGAATGATAGGTTTGTTATTGTGTGATTTAGTTATCATTTGTTAACCATAGTCCATTATAGATATGGTTGTGGGTACTGTATCAGGTATGATAAAGCATGTTCGGGTGGGGTATGTGAAATGTTATGTTTTTTTTCTAATGATAGCCTTCTAATATATATGTTTTTTAATTAAATATTGTTTGTATTCTAATAATCATGTTTCTAATTGTAGTGAAATTCCACCATGAAGATGTGTTATTGTTGGGTGATAGAAGGATGATGCCAAAAATGCTCCACTAGTATTGGAGCAACGGGATCTATGATTCCAATTAATAAGGATGATAAATTTTTTGAGAACATGATGATGAATTATTGGGATATTGAGTGGGTTTCTCCGAGTATGTTCTAGTTGACTAGGTAGTTTCAGATATAGAATCCTCTGACCATTACAAAAAAGGATGGGCTAGAGGTATCAAATTGTAGGATATAGTGTATTCAAAAAATACTTAATCTTATGTAGACACCATCTTAGGTACAAATCATGTTAGTAGTTATATATTTCAAGTCCTACAGAAGAATTGTGGGGAAATTATGGTTTATATTGAGCATGTTAATTGATTGACATGGAAGGATTTTTAGGAATTGTTTCTAGAACATTACAACCCATAAACATTAAGGAAAGGTAAGGATACAATGATTATGATTTTGACTTAGGGGGTTGGGTCAGTGATGGATTATTCTATTAATTTCATTTACTTCTTCTGTTTCATTATGATGTTGGCTAGATATGATTCCGCTTTGGAAAAATGCTTCCTAGATTGGGTCATACATGATATTAGTACTTACTTTAAAATATTGTATATAAAATGGTCTATAAATGTAGTAGAAAATGCTCTTATCTCATAATTTATCCTGAATGGTGCTTCAGATGTTGGAATTATTATTCCCACGGGGCGTGAAGGTGGTATAGCTTCTGAGGGCTAGAAGTGTTATTTTGGGAATTTCCAAAAGGCAGAAAGTGAATAGAGTAGTCATATGGAATGCACACTTCCACATGTTTGTGATTAAATATTCTATTACTGTTGTTGAAGGATGGGGAACATGAGGGGTTAGTGTCCCTAACCACAAATCGAGTGCTAATCTTGTGGTAGGTTGGGTCATATACAATGTTTCTATATGAATCCTAGATAGTAATGTATAGAAGGAGGTCAGATAAAGATGTCGAGTGTGGGTTGGGGATTGATAAACCCATATCAAATATGTATTTGGAAATCCATAGGATGTACTGGTAGGGGTGTTGGATGTTTAACATCGGGGTGAGACCATTCATATCATTAGGGAAGTTTTTTTCATGGTGTGCAGTCTGGACCACACAATAGATGGATATGTCACATTCAAGAAGCTCAGTCTACCCCTGGAGGTGGTTTTTATGGACTATCTACCATTTGATATACGATTCTTGTAGCTTACATTCTCACTAATGATTATTTTGACATAGGTGGTGCATATTATTTTATATCATCTCAATTTTTAGTTGTGTTGGGAAAATCCGTGGAATTACTAAGTGGGGTTATGTTGATTGATACACCATTGTGGGTGCAATATGAGGATAATTGATAGTGGAATGGATGTTATTTAGAGACTGATTGATATCATTTTCCATAGAATTGATTTTTCCTTGATATGTGGATATTTTATTTCATTTAGGGTATGGACAAGTTGGTAATATATTAAATTTATATCGACTGATACCAAAATCATGCAATCATTACATCTCTCGACAGAGATACTTATGTCCTTCATGGTGAGTGGGATGTTTGAGCATTCCGTACATGTCCATTTTTCCAGCTGCTTGGGGAACTCACCACCCACGTGGCATTTATTTTTATTTATGGTAAAGGAGTGTATCAATATGTATTTACTTGAGTAGAATATATGTTTAAGGATTTTTCATTGAGGATTCTCAAGACATACTCTAGAGAGGGATGCCGATTTCTTGATTGAGTTCATGCCAGGGGTGGAACAAGAACCCATTTCTACATATCAAATGGTGCTGGAAGAACTCCATGAACAAAAGTTTTAGCTGGAAGTGTTTAAGAAAAATGGATTCTTCCATCCTATAATGTCACCATGGGGATCACCCATGGTATTTTTTAAGTAGGTTTATGGGTCTTTTAGGATATTTGTCTATTAAAAGTAGCTTAATCAGATAATGGTTAAGAACTGATACCCATTTCAATGAATTTATGACATTTTTGACCAACTAACGGGTGCCACATTGTTTTTACAAGAATAATCAGAGATCATGATACAATCAGTTCCTAGTGGGACTATCTAACACACCACATACATATTTTCAGATTTGGTACTGGTTTTATGAGTTTATATTGATGTCATTTGCATTGTCCAATGAACTATTTGGGGTCCTGGCTCTATCTAACAGAACATTTCACCCAATATTGGATCGTTTCATGGTTTTATTTATTGGTGACATGTTAGTGTAATCAATTACTCTTGATAGTATTTCAATAAAATGTGAAATCTCCCTTATTAAACTATGAGATCATAGGTTTTGTTCCAAGATAAAAAATTTCAGTTCTAGATTGATAAACTACATTTCATAGGACACTTCATTAATGTGGAATTTTTTATAGTGGATCTACTAAATGTGCATGTTATGTTGTCATGGGAGAATCCAAGGAATGATTATGATGTTCAGAGATTTATAGGGTTGGAAGGGTGTTACTAAATGTCCATTATGTATTTATATCATTTGGAAGTTTCACATTTAATATTAAACAAAAGGGGGGTTATTTATAACTGGTCAGAGGAATGTATTAATTATTTTCAGGAGTTGTCAAAGCGGTCGACTACCGCACCAATTTTGAACTTACCCAAACCTATAAAGACGTACACCATGATTTGTGATAAATATGTTGTTGGAATTGGGAAACTGTAGATTAATAATGAATGGGCTGTAAATTATGGGTCATGATAGTTGAGCCCACATGAAATAAATTACCCTACTCATGAACTTGATCTAATTGTGGTTTATTCCTTAATGTTTTGGAGGAATTACTTTTGGTGAGAGTGATTCATGGTGTTTAACAATCACAAAAGCCTTGTGTACATATTTTCTCAGGGATATTTGAATCTTCAATAATGTCGGTGGTTTGAGTACCTAAAATCCATTCATTTAGGGATAGATTATACACTAGGAAAATGAAATAGGGTTGAGGATGCTGTGAGTTTGAAGACCTAGAATAATGTGGTTGATGAATCCATCTCCGAGTGGATAATGATGGACCTGTTTGCATGGATACACTTGGATGTAAATGATGGGAATTGGTAAATGATCCTTTCATATAAAGTATTTTATTCAATGATTTTGATCTTGGTAAAGGAAAGCCATATGGTGGATCCTAAGTATTTGGCTATAAAGGAAATACTAAATGGTTGGGAGGCACCTCCAAGATGGTTTGTGGGTGATGATAGAATTTTTTATGTTTGGGTTCATGTTGTGGTGATAATATATGTATGAAAGGATTTTAGGCATGTGTTCCATGAATTTATGTAGGTAGTAAAACCGGTTTTTACTAAAATCTATCGGGATCTTCATCAACCATATTGGTGGACGATAATGAAGAAAGTGGTTTTGGGTCTTGTTGCTAGATTCATTACTTTTTATTAGGTTAAGGACAATAAACAATGACTAGGTGGGTTCTTATAGTCATTTCTAAATCATGAGTGTACATGGAATGACGTAAAAAAGTAATTCATAGTGGGTCTTCTTAGTAAACTATAGAAGACTGATGCGGTCTGGGAAGTTGTGGATCGATTCACAAAGGTGGCCCATTTCCTTCCAATCCAATAAACATATAAAATTTTATCAGTTTGTTGCGTTTTATGTTCTATATATAGTGTGTTTGTATGGTGTTAAGAGAGATATTTTTTTTGTATTGTGATCCGCATTTCACATCATCTTGTACGGGTTACAGAAGGAAGTTGGTACAAAGGAGTTTCTGTGTATGACCCATCACCTGTAGATAGACGATAATTCAAATCATGCAATTCTGGTATTATAAGAAATGTTGAAAACTTTTTTTTGTATATATTTTTTGTTCAATGGAAATGAGCGTTTCAATTTTCGAGTTTTATTACAATAATAGTGTTCATGACACAATTCAAATGGCGCATTTTGAGGTACACTTGGGGAGTCCCTATATGTCACGACCCGTCCTCGGGGCCCGTGCCGTGACTACCCCAAGCCCGCCTTCCATAGGCCAGGGGCTGGCGACTAGCACCAAGGCGTAAAATCCCAGTAAACAGGGAAGGCATTGCCTTTATAAGTAACAACCACACAGAGTCAGCAAGCGGAAAGTAAAGTACAGAAAAGAAAAGGGGCCGGAAATACAAGCCCAACTGTAAAGTACAACTGAAAAAGTAAAGTACAGCAACTGAAGAAAAGACGGCGGCCTCGTGTCGTCCACTGGCAATCCCACCTGAAGGGTGGGTACAGATAGCCTCCAGGCTCCTCGGGTCCCACGTCCGCTCCGAGCACGTCCCGCCCAGTGGTCCACCTCTAGGTACCGTCCTGCTCCACGCCCCAACCGTGATCAGCGCTGTCCGTCGTCTGCAACCAACACAACAAGGTGCGGGCATAGCTCGTACAGGGGTGAGTACAACTACTCAGTAAAGACCCCCGAGACCCCCGAAGGTCTCCCGAAATCCACAAAGGATATAGCACAAAAGAAAGGTGCAATCACGAAGTAACATCTGACTCGACCTAGGTATATGCCCATACATATACCTAAGTCCCCAATTCTAGCTCTGCTCACGAGCTCAAGAACAACTCAATCCACAAAGGAAAGCAAGACTCAAATCCACAAGGAGAGTAAACAGTAAATCCACAAAGGATAGTTCAACACATTCCACAAAGGAGAGTAACATAAGATTCAGCTCAACCAGGTATACTTTTTCAGATGACGTCAAAGATGATCACTGATCCATCTAAGTCGTCGGACCCACGAAGGATCGATAGGTACTAACCCCCGCAAAAAGACCCACGTAGGATCGGGCTCACACAGAACCTGTAGGCAGTGGCTCACACAGAACCTGTAGGCAGTGGCTCACACAGAACCGGTAGTAAGGACCCACACAGGATCGGGCACTGATCCGCATAGGATCGCTGAGTGCAGTAGTCGACGCAGTCCACTGAGGATCTCTGCACAGTCGTCGCCGCAGTCCACGAAGGATCTCTGCTCTGCCGTCGTCGCAGTCCACGGAGGATCTCTGCTCTGCCGTCGTCGCAGTCCACGGAGGATCTCTGCTCTGTCGTCGAGGTCACAGCCAGCGCTAGGGTTCCCGCACAAAGCGAGCTCGTTAGGAGGGTCCGCTCCACGAGCCGAGAGGCTGATACATCAACTGACACGTAGTCCGAAGTTGATGTATCCAAAAGTTCCGTATCGACAACAGGATCTCAACGCGACAGACGGCGCGTCAATCGGACGCCCGGTCTGAGAGTTATTGGCATTTTCGTCCCAGGGGCCCGGTTAGTTTTTAGGGCAAAACCAACCCGACCGTACTCCGCCTGTATCCGATCCTCGGGCGGAGTATGCCAAAAGTTCCGTCTCACTTAGAGGAAACTACCACAGCTGACGGTACGTCGATCGGACGTCCCTAGCTCAAGTTATGAGCGTTTCCGCTCCGAGGGCCCGGTTGGCTTCGTGTACGAACCAACCCGGCCGAACCCAAAGTCTTCCGAAACCTTGAGTATAATATACCGAAACGACCGTCTCGATCCAAGGATCGCGTAGCCGCTGATGGTTCGTCAATCGGAGGTCCCAGGCCCAAGATATGGGCGAAAGACCGTAGAGGGCCCGAAAACGGGGGTTCTGGGCCCGGGGCGACCCGGCCCGAACCCCCCTGGGGTCGGCCGAACCGGGTCGGCCCGAACCGGGTTGGCCCGACCCGGCCCGAACCGGCTCGGCCGGGTCCGGTCCGGCCTGGGCGCGGCCCGGCCGACCGGACCGGCCGGCTCGGCCTCGGCCGCGCGGCCGAGGGAGCCGCCGCCGCCGCGGGTTCAACCCGCGGCTTGAGGGAACCGCGGCCCCGCGGGGGGCCGCCTGTCACGCGGACGCGGCCGGGCCGCCGCGTCCGTTCCCGGTTCCGCGCGGCCGCGGAACCGGCCGCCGCTGCCGCCGCGCCTTCAGCCGCGGCGGGCTTCCTCCACGGCGGCGCGCCGGGCGCCGCCGCCTCCGGTCGCCGGCGCCGCCGCGCCGGCGACCCGCGCCGCCGCCGCCTTCCGCGGGCCGCCGGAGATGCTCCGGTGGCCCGATTTGCCTCCCGTCTGCGCCGTTGCCCCTCCCGGATGCCGACCTTCACTGCGGGATCAACGGATCGCCCCTGCCGCGCGGTTCGTCGTCGTCCGCCATATCCGCACAACAAAATAGATCGGCGGAGGGTTGCCGGGTCTTGTTCGTTAGACCCGCACCCTCCGCGTTAGCCATAAACGTCACCGGGAGGGAAAAGGATTAACCAAATCAACAATTTTAAATAGATTAAAATTGTTCCGATCGGGTTCTTTAATTGAAAAGAATAAACACGGGAAAAGAAATAAATTAATCCAAACAACCCTTACCTTGTCGTCGTCGTCGGACGAGGGGTCGTCGCGGAATCGCTCGTCGCGGAGGAAGGAGATCGTCGCGTCGTCGCGGTATCCGGCGTCACGTCGCCAATCTCCGGATCAAGAACAAACGGATTTAATTAATTAAATCCGTTGTTATTGAAATTTTAAAAAAAGAGAAATAAAAGATTCGATTCTCACCTTTGTTGCCGATCGCACGTTCGCCGCGGAAGAAGAGGCACCGAAGAAGAAGAAGAAGAAGAAGAAGGTCGCGGAAAAGTTGTCGACGTCGCGGATCGTGCGTCGTCGAATTCCGGTTCCGGCGTTATTCGCGTTCTTCGCGTTCTTCGCGTTCTTCGCGTTCTTCGCGGAGAGGGTGGAGGCTCAGAGGAATAGCAATCCTCCAAAATAGACAAGTTTGTCTATTTTATTATTTTGCCAACAAACGCAAAACGCGTAAGTAACGACCCACTTAATTCGTTGAATTAATTCAACGAATAAAACAGCCCATTTAATTCACGAAAGAAACAGCCCAATTAAATGGTCTGTTAAGAATTAAAGAAAACGCGTCGGTTGACTTTTCAGTTACTTTGACGGGTTTTCGCGGGTGCGTTACTTAGCGAAAGAAACGGCGGGGCTCGTGCGGGTCCCACCGCACCAATATCCTACCAAGGGGTAAGATATTTATGGATAGCATCCTATCCAGTTCAACTCAGTTCAAGCCGTCTTTAAGTGACTTCAAGTGGCTTCCAAGCAACTTAAGTGAAATAAAATAAAGTTGTCGCACAAACTTTATTTTATTTCTGACTTAAAGCCGTAAAATTCAAAAACCACGTCTGAGCAAACGCAACTCCGGAAGAGGCGTTTCTAAGCAAATGCCGGCGCTGCGATTTCATCGGTGCCCTCAGAATTCGATTCCGGGCACCGGTTCAAAAGATAGAAAAACCCGCTCGTCCGTTCACTGAACGTACCCGAGCCAAACTTCGGAAATTGATTCCGGGCACACCGGGCCTCGGAATCAGGTGCCGTCTGAAGCTGCGCTCTTGTAAAATTCCAAAGAAAATTAAGAAAAAAAATTTCCTTGAAATTTGCGGGTCTTTACATTACTCCCACCTCAGGGCTTTACGTCCCCGTAAAGATACATCAAAAACTAGGGGAACAAATGGGGGTACTGAGCACGCATCTGAGCCTCCCGCTCCCAAGTGCTCTCCTGGAGGTTCCCGTGCTGCCATCTGACGCGCACAAGAGGAATCGACCGCCCACGTAGGACCCGCTCCTGTCGATCCTCGATCTCCACTGGAACCTCCGCAAAAGTCGCCCCATCGTCCACGTCCAGCTCCCCAAAGTCGATGATGTGCGTCGGGTCGTGCACGTATCTCCTCAGCTGAGACACGTGGAAGACGTCGTGCACCCGGTGCAACTGAGGTGGTAGAGCCAGGCGATAAGCCACCTCTCCTATCCTGCTGAGGACCTGGAAAGGCCCGATGAAGCGTGGAGACAACTTGCCGCCTCGGCCAAATCTCCGTAAACCACGTCGAGGTGAGACACGCAAAAAGACGTGGTAGCCATCCTCGAACTCTAGTGGCCTCCGCCTCCTGTCAGCATATGACTTCTGCCGGCTCTGAGCTGTCCTCATCCTCTCCTGGATGATCTGGACCTTCTCTGTCGTGGCTCGGACCATCTCTGGTCCCACGAGTGCTGACTCCCCAGGGTCTGTCCAGCACAACGGTGATCTGCAGGGTCTGCCGTACAACGCCTCGTATGGTGCCATCCCGATGGTGGAGTGGTAGCTGTTGTTGTACGCGAACTCCACCAAGGGTAGGTGGTCCTCCCAGCTGCGACCAAAGTCGAGAACACATGCACGGAGCATGTCCTCGAGTGTCTGTATGGTCCTCTCCGTCTGTCCATCCGTCTGAGGGTGGAAGGCTGTGCTCAGATGGAGCCGCGTCCCGAACGCCTCCTGCAACCCCTTCCAGAGCCGGGAAGTGAAACGAGCATCTCGATCGGAGACGATAGATGATGGCACACCGTGAAGCCGTACTATCTCCTGGACGTAAAGACGTCCCAAGCTCTCCACTGAGCCCTGCTCTCTGATGGGTAAGAAGTGTGCCGACTTGGTGAGTCGGTCGACAATCACCCAAATGGAGTCGTGACCTCTGGAAGTACGTGGAAGTCCAGTCACGAAGTCCATAGATATGCCGTCCCACTTCCACTCCGGGACCTCCAAGGGCTGTACCAAGCCTGCTGGTACCTGGTGCTCTGCCTTCACCTGCTGGCAGGTGAGGCATCGTGAAACGAACTCTGCCACAGCTTTCTTCATGCCCGGCCACCCGTGCTGTCGTCTGAGATCCTGGTACATCTTCGCCACTCCGGGATGCACCGCCAAGGGAGAAGTGTGAAACTCTCTCAGCACCTCCTCTCGTAAAGCAACTGGTACGAAGGTACGCCTTCTGAAAAGGATGTCGTGCTCTGCTCCAAGGGAGAAACCATCAGGCGCCTGACCTGAGGATATCAGTGCACGCCGGGTCTCACAGTCAGCGTCCCCACGCTGAGCCTCTCTGACCCGCTGTAGAAGTGGAGGAGAGACTGTGAGAGACTGAAGAAAGGCTGCTCCGTCTCTATCCACGAAGGATATCTGCAAGGAGGCTAGCTGCTCCGTCGCCTCCTCAAGCAGCTGAATGCCCGTCCTCCTGCTGAGGGCATCGGCTACCACGTTCCCCTTCCCAGGAGTATTGACTATCTCAAAGTCATAGTCCTGGAGGAACTCAAGCCATCTCCGCTGTCTCAGGTTCAGGTCCTTCTGAGAGAAGATTTACCTGAGACTCTGGTGGTCAGAAAAGACAGTGAAGCGCTCGCCCATCAGATAGTGCCGCCAAGTCTTCAGAGCGAAGACCACTGCTGCTAACTCCAGGTCTTGAGTGGCGTAGTTCTGCTCATGCAGCCTCAACTGACGTGATCCGTAGGCGATCACGGCCCGCTCCTGCATCAGGACGCACCCGAGTCCAGTCCCTGATGCATCGCAGTAAACTACGTACCCAACTCCCTCCTCAGGCAACCTCAAGATAGGTGCGCTGGTCAAACTCTGTCTCAGCTCCTGGAAGCTCTGCTGACATCTGTCTGACCACACAAAGGGTTTCCCCTTCTTCGTCAAGGCTGAGAGTGGTGCTGCAACTCTGGAGAAGTCTGGCACGAATCTCCGATAATATCCCGCTAGGCCCAAGAAGCTCCGCACCTCTGTCACGCTCCTGGGTGGCTCCCAAGCTAGCACTGCCTCGATCTTCGCGGGATCCACTGCAACTCCCGCCTCAGAAATGACGTGCCCCAAGAAATGGACCTCACGTAACCAGAACTGGCATTTTGAGAGCTTGCCATAAAGCTGGTGCTCTCGGAGTGTGTCTAGCACAACTCGCAGGTGGTATGCATGCTCCTCCTCAGTCGTCGAGTATACCAAAATGTCGTCAATGAAGACAACGACAAATCGGTCGAGGTATGGCTGGAAGATCCTGTTCATGAGGCTCATGAACACTGCTGGAGCATTGGTTACGCCGAATGGCATAACCAAGAACTCATAATGGCCATACCGACACCTGAAGGCTGTCTTCTGTACGTCCTCGTCTCGAACTCTGAGCTGATGATAGCCTGACCGGAGGTCTATCTTCGAGAACCACCGCGCTCCCTTGAGCTGATCGAAGAGGTCATCAATCCGTGGCAGCGGATACTTGTTCCTCACTGTCACCTGGTTCAGGCGACGATAGTCGACACATAGTCGCAAGCTCCCGTCCGCCTTCTTGGCGAACAAAATCGGGGAAGCCCAGGGTGAAACACTGGGTCGGATAAACCCCTTGCTCTGCAAGTCCTCCAACTGTACCCGCAGCTCTCGAAGCTCGGCGGGGGCCATCCGATATGCTGGAGTAGATATCGGGGCTGTCCCGGGGTACAAGTCGATGTAAAAGTCTACCTCTCTACGAGGAGGTAGCCCTGGAACGTCGTCGGGAAAGACGTCCACGTACTGGTCCACCACTGCAGGAAAAGCCGGACTCCGCACGTCCACTGCTCCTAGGATGAGGCTAGCCAACTGATGAGAGATGGGCTGCACTCTCCTCCGCGGAAGTCCATCCTGTGCTGCAAAGGTTCCCTTCTCGCCGGTGAAGGTAAACCTGCTCCCGTCGGTACGAACACATCGCACCTTGCGCCTAAAACAGTCGATCTGGGCATGAACCGTGGATAGCCAATCCATGCCCAAGATGACGTCGTAAGGCCTCGACGCCGCTACAAGGAGATCCCAGCCGAAGCTCTTGCCTCCTAGAGTAAGCTCACACTGCCGGCACCAGTGCGTAATCGTCGAGTCTGCTCCCGTAGGAGTCTCTAGCCATAAGGATCGAGCCAACGGCTCAGTCGGAATCTCCGAGCTCCGAACAAGGGCAGAGGCTATGAAAGAGTGACTCGCTCCTGTGTCTATAAGTACTGCAGCAAGGGTGGAATAGACACAGATCGTACCTCGAATCATCTCTGGCATGTCGGGGTCGTAGGCCTCCACTGCCTGGAGCTGGGCCTGTCCCTGCCCTCCAGCTCCCTGTGGTCGAGGTGGCCCTCCTGGTGGTGGTGGGGGTAGAGCCTGGAAGCGTCGCCCACCACCCGCTGCTCGGCCAGCTCCTCTGCCTCGTCCGCCTCCTCCCTGCGGACCGCCACGGTCGACCCTCTGCCTCTGCCTGGGTGGCCCCTCCACCGTCTGCTGCTCCTCTGGTCGGAGAGTCGGGCAGTCACGAGCCATGTGACCCTGCCCGCCGCAAGAGTAGCACAACCTGCCTCTCGAAAGGCTGGCACTCCGCTGTGTGCCCCGCACCGCTGAGCCGGTGTCTTGAGGCCGTCTGCGAGGGGGTCTGGTCTGCCTGGACCCGTGAGTCATCCGTCGGCTGCCCGCTGCCGATGACTCAGCTACCTGCCGCCCTGCGCTAGGTCTCGCCGCTGAAGAAGGCTCTGCCAGGAAGCTCTCGATCAGGAGGGCTCGCTCCAGCACTCCCGCCTGGGTCGGAATGCTGAGGGAGATCAGCGACGCCCGAATCTCCTGTCGCAAGCCCTGCTCGAAGGTCCGGGCCCGGAAGAAGGGGTCCCGTACCATGTCGGTCGAGTAGCGAGATAGGTCCGTGAACCTCGCCGCGTACTGAGCGACCGTCATGCTGCCCTGGCGCAGCTGGAGAAGCTCCTGGATACGCACCGCTCGGAGGGTGGCCGGGACGAACTCAGAGCGGAAGAGGCTCTCGAAGTCCGCCCAGAGCAAGGATGCCTCATCGTGAACCTGGAGCATCAGGCTCCACCATCGTCCTGCCGCCGCCTGCAGGAGGCTCGCTGCGAGGATCACCATGAGATCCGCTGGTGTCCTCACTAGTCTGAAGATCCGTACCACCGCCTCTAGCCAGTCCTCGGCGGCCTGGGGGTCCGCCTCACCGCGAAACCTGGGCGGTCGCTGGCTCTGAAACTCATGCAGTGCCCTGAGGCGACGTGCATCGTCAGCGTCTGGTACTGGTAGCATCAGTGGCTTGGCGGGTAAAGCTACCGCCGGTGCCACTGCTGGCAAAGGGCCCTGCACCGAGGCCTCGTCGCTCGGTGGGCTGCCGTCGCGCCCAACACTCGGAACCCTAGCTGGCAGTCGTCGCGGGGCCATCCTGAAAAGGAGAACAAGAGCACCACAGTCAGAACAATATACCTGGTGAGCTGGCACAAGTAATCACAAGGAAAACTTGAGACTTTCATAAAGCAGATCAGTATACCCGGTGAGCTGACACAAGTAATCACAAAGAAAACTTGAAACACACACGCAATCAATGTTTTCATGCATTAAGTCGGAAATCAGGAGTTAGGGTCCTGGTGTACGGATACGTCGGCCGCCGCACCAACACTGGGCTCCCTGAACTGATAACCACACTCAATACACTAAACACTATTGCTTCATATAGAAAGAAAGGACGATCAGAGTTTGCGGTAGAACCGACCACCTCTGATACCAATTTGTCACGACCCGTCCTCGGGGCCCGTGCCGTGACTACCCCAAGCCCGCCTTCCATTGGCCAGGGGCTGGCGACTAGCACCAAGGCGTAAAATCCCAGTAAACAGGGAAGGCATTGCCTTTATAAGTAACAACCACACAGAGTCAGCAAGCGGAAAGTAAAGTACAGAAAAGAAAAGGGGCCGGAAATACAAGCCCAACTGTAAAGTACAACTGAAAAAGTAAAGTACAGCAACTGAAGAAAAGACGGCGGCCTCGTGTCGTCCACTGGCAATCCCACCTGAAGGGTGGGTACAGATAGCCTCCAGGCTCCTCGGGTCCCACGTCCGCTCCGAGCACGTCCCGCCCAGTGGTCCACCTCTAGGTACCGTCCTGCTCCACGCCCCAACCGTGATCAGCGCTGTCCGTCGTCTGCAACCAACACAACAAGGTGCGGGCATAGCCCGTACAGGGGTGAGTACAACTACTCAGTAAGGACCCCGAGACCCCCGAAGGTCTCCCGAAATCCACAAAGGATATAGCACAAAAGAAAGGTGCAATCACGAAGTAACATCTGACTCGACCTAGGTATATGCCCATACATATACCTAAGTCCCCAATTCTAGCTCTGCTCACGAGCTCAAGAACAACTCAATCCACAAAGGAAAGCAAGAATCAAATCCACAAGGAGAGTAAACAGTAAATCCACAAAGGATAGTTCAACACATTCCACAAAGGAGAGTAACATAAGATTCAGCTCAACCAGGTATACTTTTTCAGATGACGTCAAAGATGATCACTGATCCATCTAAGTCGTCGGACCCACGAAGGATCGATAGGTACTAACCCCCGCAAAAAGACCCACGTAGGATCGGGCTCACACAGAACCTGTAGGAAGTGGCTCACACAGAACCTGTAGGCAGTGGCTCACACAGAACCGGTAGTAAGGACCCACACAGGATCGGGCACTGATCCGCATAGGATCGCTGAGTGCAGTAGTCGACGCAGTCCACTGAGGATCTCTGCACAGTCGTCGCCGCAGTCCACGAAGGATCTCTGCTCTGCCGTCGTCGCAGTCCACGGAGGATCTCTGCTCTGCCGTCGTCGCAGTCCACGGAGGATCTCTGCTCTGTCGTCGAGGTCACAGCCAGCGCTAGGGTTCCCGCACAAAGCGAGCTCGTTAGGAGGGTCCGCTCCACGAGCCGAGAGGCTGATACATCAACTGACACGTAGTCCGAAGTTGATGTATCCAAAAGTTCCGTATCGACAACAGGATCTCAACGCGACAGACGGCGCGTCAATCGGACGCCCGGTCTGAGAGTTATTGGCATTTTCGTCCCAGGGGCCCGGTTAGTTTTTAGGGCAAAACCAACCCGACCGTACTCCGCCTGTATCCGATCCTCGGGCGGAGTATGCCAAAAGTTCCGTCTCACTTAGAGGAAACTACCACAGCTGACGGTACGTCGATCGGACGTCCGTAGCTCAAGTTATGAGCGTTTCCGCTCCGAGGGCCCGGTTGGCTTCGTGTACGAACCAACCCGGCCGAACCCAAAGTCTTCCGAAACCTTGAGTATAATATACCGAAACGACCGTCTCGATCCAAGGATCGCGTAGCCGCTGATGGTTCGTCAATCGGAGGTCCCAGGCCCAAGATATGGGCGAAAGACCGTAGAGGGCCCGAAAACGGGGGTTCTGGGCCCGGGGCGACCCGGCCCAAACCCCCCTGGGGTCGGCCGAACCGGGTCGGCCCGAACCGGGTCGGCCCAACCCGGCCCGAACCGGCTCGGCCGGGTCCGGTCCGGCCTGGGCGCGGCCCGGCCGACCGGACCGGCCGGCTCGGCCTCGGCCGGGCGGCCGAGGGAGCCGCCGCCGCCGCGGGTTGAACCCGCGGCTTGAGGGAACCGCGGCCCCGCGGGGGGCCGCCTGTCACGCGGACGCGGCCGGGCCGCCGCGTCCGTTCCCGGTTCCGCGCGGCCGCGGAACCGGCCGCCGCTGCCGCCGCGGCTTCAGCCGCGGCGGGCTTCCTCCACGGCGGCGCGCCGGGCGCCGCCGCCTCCGGTCGCCGGCGCCGCCGCGCCGGCGGCCCGCACCGCCGCCGCCTTCCGCGGGCCGCCGGAGATACTCCGGTGGCCCGATTTGCCTCCCGTCTGCACCGTTGCCCCTCCCGGATGCCGACCTTCACTGCGGGATCAACGGATCACCCCTGCCGCGCGGTTCGTCATCGTCCGCCATATCCGCACAACAAAATAGATCGGCGGAGGGTTGCCGGGTCTTGTTCGTTAGACCCGCACCCTCCGCGTTAGCCATAAACGTCACCGGGAGGGAAAAGGATTAACCAAATCAACAATTTTAAATAGATTAAAATTGTTCCGATCGGGTTCTTTAATTGAAAAGAATAAACACGGGAAAAGAAATAAATTAATCCAAACAACCCTTACCTTGTCGTCGTCGTCGGACGAGGGGTCGTCGCGGAATCGCTCGTCGCGGAGGAAGGAGATCGTCGCGTCGTCGCGGTATCCGGCGTCACGTCGCCAATCTCCGGATCAAGAACAAACGGATTTAATTAATTAAATCCGTTGTTATTGAAATTTTAAAAAAAGAGAAATAAAAGATTCGATTCTCACCTTTGTTGCCGATCGCACGTTCGCCGCGGAAGAAGAGGCACCGAAGAAGAAGAAGAAGAAGAAGAAGGTCGCGGAAAAGTTGTCGACGTCGCGGATCGTGCGTCGTCGAATTCCGGTTCCGGCGTTCTTCGCGTTCTTCGCGTTCTTCGCGTTCTTCGCGTTCTTCGCGGAGAGGGTGGAGGCTCAGAGGAATAGCAATCCTCCAAAATAGACAAGTTTGTCTATTTTATTATTTTGCCAACAAACGCAAAACGCGTAAGTAACGACCCACTTAATTCGTTGAATTAATTCAACGAATAAAACAGCCCATTTAATTCACGAAAGAAACAGCCCAATTAAATGGTCTGTTAAGAATTAAAGAAAACGCGTCGGTTGACTTTTCAGTTACTTTGACGGGTTTTCGCGGGTGCGTTACTTAGCGAAAGAAACGGCGGGGCTCGTGCGGGTCCCACCGCACAAATATCCTACCAAGGGGTAGGATATTTCTGGATAGCATCCTATCCAGTTCAACTCAGTTCAAGCCGTCTTTAAGTGACTTCAAGTGGCTTCCAAGCAGCTTAAGTGAAATAAAATAAAGTTGTCGCACAAACTTTATTTTATTTCTGACTTAAAGCCGTAAAATTCAAAAACCACGTCTGAGCAAACGCAACTCCGGAAGAGGCGTTTCTAAGCAAATACCGGCGCTGCGATTTCATCGGTGCCCTCAGAATTCGATTCCGGACACCGGTTCAAAAGATAGAAAAACCCGCTCGTCCGTTCACTGAACGTACCCGAGCCAAACTTCGGAAATTGATTCCGGGCACACCGGGCCTCGGAATCAGGTGCCGTCTGAAGCTGCGCTCTTGTAAAATTCCAAAGAAAATTAAGAAAAAAAATTTCCTTGAAATTTGCGGGTCTTTACACTATAGATCTACGTTGTTTTCATTATTATTCGTGAAATATAAGCTATTAGGGCCAAATCTAATTAATGAGAGATTAGAAATGGAATAAATGATATTTAAATGAGTGATAACATATTAGAGTAGGTATATTTCATATGTATATCATAGTAATCTAACTCATAAATTTATGGTGGGAGATATTGTATTTCATCAGGTCTCTGTAATGTTAGGTCACCATAAAATTCAAGAATAGGGCATGTTGTTCCTAGGTATGTGGGGTAATTTAAGATTATATAGAGGATCATACATGTATCTTACTGATGGGATCTTTTGCAGTTGTATAGTGGGATGCGTGATGTTTTCATGTTTCAATACTCCATCAGTATGAGCCTAATCTAACTATTGTAAATGTTATTGAAAATATTGATCTTGAGACTGACAGATCCCTCGAGGAGCATCAAGTTTTTATTATATACCATATTGAGAAATTCTTGAGGGGAATTAAAATGAACTTATATTATGTTTTAAGGAAACGGGTAATCATTTTGGGGGGAAATTGTGAGTGATAATTAGAAATTTAGGACTAGTGACTTGATCTCTTTTCATCGAAACTCCAAAATAATTAGTAAGAGTGTCTCGAAGGAATGCCATTATAAAGTTGTGAGGTTGTAAGATCAATGAATTCTTAGAGTAAATAATAATTTAAATTTTAATTAAATACCTTTTGGGGTAAATGAGATTTTTCCTAAGAGTATGAGTGACCTCAGGGGTGTTCTGGGGGTTTGTGACATAATTGAATGGATAAACATGCCAAATTGTGTTCTGTTCATGTTTAGCACATGATTGGTGCATTGATATGTAAACCATGTGAGGTGAGAGATATTTTGGGATAATGGCATATTTAACAGTTATTAAACCATTCATTTCGTCCCATTTAAACATTATACGCAACTCTCCTTGAACAGGGTTTCACACAATGTTTGCACACAGTATGGAGAACCGTGGGGGCAATTAATGTTGGGAAAATTTAAAAATTTCCCCTCTCTTGTTTTTATGTTCTAACCTGAGATTCTCCTCTGCATCACCTCATACAACACTAAGTTCAATCCCTAGTAACCCAATATTTCTAGAGGACAATATCCTTCAATCCTATTTCATTTTTAGTGTTATCATTTTCAGATATAATATTTATGTATTTCTAATCCAACTCATGGATCTATTTCGGGATTAATGTTTTTATATTCAACTAAAATCCATCTAAATCACAAAAGTCTCATAATTTCTAGTGATATATAGTTTATGGATTAAAATGGTAGTTGAATATGGATCACATTATTTTATTAGGATGGTATTTGTCAATGGATTCAGGGTTGGTGGTATATAAGTTATATCCCTTTCTTTTTTTTAGAGAATTTTTCATATTCAGTTTTGTGCATTGTCATTTATTATTTTGATTTTTATCCCTTCGGTGATGTTTATAAGAAATTGTTTCTAAATGATGAATGCAAACCTTCATGGTCCCCATGGGATGCATCAAGGATGATTTTACCTATTTAGGCCCACCCATGTTGTGCATCAATATTCATTGAAGTTGAAATTATCCAATTAAGTGAAAGGCCATTTTGTGGTAATCTAGTACTCTTGTTGTGTGTTAAAAGATGGTTAAAATAATTGAAAATTGAAAATTATTAATGTTTCTAAAATCAGTAATAGAATAAAGGGTCATTTTTCAATACCCATAATGAGGATAATTTTGTTAATTTTAACTGTATCATGTGTCATATGAATAATATTAGAAATGACTAAGAGGGTTGGGAATATGTATTGATTAATATGTTAATTTGAAAAGTTATGTGAAAATAAGAATATGATTAATGGGATTTAAAAATGGAAGTGTAGAATTTGTTAATTGGGATGATTTATGGGAAATATTGAATGTTCCTAGTGATCTAGGCATGAAAATGTTAATTGGGTTAAGTAATGTAAATGGAATATGTATTAATGCATTATCGCTTAATATTATCTCCCTTATTGATTTGTTTAATATGATTATGTTATGTATTGGTTGTGTTTGGTTGTGCTATGGTTATGTGTGATTAATGGATGAATAAGCATTTTCACATGGATTGAGTTGTGGGATAAAGGAATGAGGTTCCACTCACATGTCAAGTCAGGATGATGCTCTAACTCAACCCAAAACGCATGGGTTAGAGATAGTTCTGGGGCTCAAGTACCATAATGTTTTCATTCCACTATACGATGAGTTATCCCAAGAGAGATCGAGAATTGATATATTTTCTTTTACAGAATGATATATTCCGTTAACAATGTGTGAATGATTTAAATGCCTACCCAATGTATTACATGGGATGATAAAATAAGAAATGTTGAAGATGAAAAAAAAATTAATTGGGAACTATGATTAGTAATAGTTATTATGGAATGATAACTATTGTTCTTCAAATGGTATTTTATTTACATTTAATCATTTCATACTTGAATGCAGTATCTATTAGATTGTAAATTTTATAGACACCATCAGTTGTGTCCTAATGAGTTTTAATCACACACTGCTTGTGCCTCTATGTGTTACGTGAGAAACTTTCATGGTATCGGGCTAGGAAAATGGAAAATGATGTGTGCTTGGGACGTTATATGGAATTAGATGTGCATGGATGAGGTTCCAGACATGGATTCTGGACTGTTTTAGGGATAATTCAATTTTATTCTTTTGGGATTTTTTCACTTAACAATGTATCATGACATGACACGTTTACCTCTCATTCAATTATAGACACAGTCATAGGAAAGGGTTACTTATGAATATTCACTTATTATGCTATGAATTTTTTCATAGTTCATTATGTACTCAATCAAGTATTATTTTTGTAAGAGAGGATATATTCTCCCCAAATGATTTCTTGACCCATGATACTAGTCAGTATTCTATATCATATATGGAGGAATGCTTGAGTTCATTTGACAACCAGGATCTGGGATCATTTTTAGTGGCACTCATGTCAGGGACTTTAAAGTTGTGAACTCTTTGTGGGTGTTGAGGAATTTTTTCCTTATTTGATGGATTTTGTTCCTTTAAATATTTACTATTATATGATTCATTGTTTGATGATGATCATTATTCTAATAATATTTATCAATTTTCTCACCATTTTAGATTAATTATAAATTGTTTGAAAATATAAGTATTGTGGTCATATGTTTCAACCTCTTTATGGGTGTTTTTCTAGTTTTCTCATGTTGCAACCTTTAGTTTTGAGAAAGATAATACAACTAAATTTTTTAGTGTTTTTACTATTTTTTTGAATTGTAAAGGACAATACCATAGATATCATATGTGGGTTTTGATAGGTCTATTTTCAGAGTCTCATAATTCATTGAATACCCTAGGATTTGTAATTCCAATATTTCATGATATAAGAAATCTTCTTTTTTTAATGTAATGTTCTTCGATGGATAGTAAATCATAAATTTTTTAGTTTAGGTTTCTCTATGACAATGATTTTATTTTCATTTTTTCTTTTTTTAATCATTGGGATGTCGTTCCATTAGTTGGGTCCTTTTATTTAGTGAGTTATCCTTGATGTAATAATTTGGCCCATATTGTTGGTGAATTTCAATGGGAAAAATGTAAAATATTTGGGACAATTTTGATACTGTAAAATTTCATTTTATTTATTAAAAATATAATTTTTTATTTCTCTCATGAGTTTATCATATCATAGGATATGTTTTTTTATTTGTTTGGAGATTTTCTAGGATTTCATTGTTATGTATTTTTTTAAAATGTATATTTGGAACCATATCCCATATGTAGATATTGATAGTAGTGAATAAAAATTCACCGCATGGTTTGGTAATAGGTGTTGTTAATCTATATAACTGGAAAAATGTTAGCTAGTGGTGATTGTAATCTAATAGAATAGTCTTGTAAATATTGTGGGTAAATTGTGAGCCCTTCTCTGTTTTGGATAATTTTATCATTATCAGTTCTTTTTATTTTTGGGTCTCCCAATTTCAACCCCATCATATAAATGTTTTTAATTGCACCCCTAAAATAAATCTCACCCTCATACAGGGTATTACAAGGTAGATTTGGAATGATTTATTTGTGTTTTTACTCCCAAATAAATGGTTAAGAGAATCTCATTCCTTCACTTGAATGTTACATTCAATTTATCTCATATTTACTAATAAATTTAGCCACTATTGGAAATATTTACTTTAAAAGTGTTGATAATTTGATCATTCTGTTTTCTTATGGTTATTATCCATCCTAAGAACCTTATTTGAGTGGTTGCAGTTGAATGTGACATTATTTCATCTCTTGAGGTGTGTGTTTTAATTACATTTCCCTTTATTAATGACTTATTTTGTTTCTGGGGCATGAAATGTTTTTTATGTAATTTAATTTTGTATATTATACATAGTTCTATGTTATCATATCTTTTAAGTAGTTTTTTCATATTAATTTTTTAAAATCTTATGAATTGTTTTGTTTAATAAAACCAAGTCACCAAATGTTATTTTAGTAATTTAACATATAGAATAAAATTATATTAATTTTTTTCCATAAAAAATTGACACATTAATGATGTATTGGGAAAATTTGGAATTTAAATGTTTGGTATTAACACTTTAAAGGGTTTTACAATTTCAATGAAGGTGTGTATGCGTCAAATTTGGTAGGTGGTTTTCAATGAATCCTTTATTGATTAGGAATATTCATTATTTTATGTAGTTTACATGGTTTTAGGAATTTATATTTTTTTATATAGTATTGTAATGTGTCATTCGAATGTTTTTACATTGATCTTGTTATGGTGTACTGATGGATTTCCCTCCGAAAGTAGTTTGGGTTCAAAATGTTTTTCAAATTAATATTATTTTTATAAATAAAAAGATGGCTTAGTTATCCCCTTATGCGATGTCATTTGTTTCAACGGTGGTTACACAATAGTTGGTCCCTGTTATTAACCATTATATATGCTCATATCCACATGGTCACATCTATATGAATGGTTATTCCGGGTTATTTATTTTGGGATGGTTCTCACTATTAAATACTGTATGTTATTGGAAGAAAGTATTATATGGATGTGTTTTAATGACATTGAGCTATGTGATTATCATGAGATTAAAAATGTCTTAATAGTGGATCACATCTATTAGCTATGACCTAAAATAACATAGGCAATAAATTGGGGTTTTAGGGGATGTTAGCTATTCAAGATGAAATTTATGCATGACATAGTATCCCCTTATTTATTGTTATGACCAATTTAGGCGGTGTCTCTTATGAGACTTTGTAGAGTGATTTGGTTTACGGATTATGAAACGTGAATCCTTCTATTAGTTTGATAGCATTTTATTGTTTAGAATTTACACCATTATCTCATAGGTTATTTCCTCATGGTATATATCATATGTTTTGCCTATTTATTTTATATTTTTATTCAATTTTACATTCTCTAGTTTTGAGTCTTTTTTATGAATTAGTTATTTATTCTTAAGAAACATTTTTTAGTTTGATTTCATTGTGTTATTATTGTAAAACAGTTATACTATAAATGTTTTTTACTAAGTTATATCCCTTGTTTGTTACACATACTGATTTTTGTGTGTCATAATGCATTATATTGGAAAATATTTTACTGTTCTAATTGATATTATTTCGGAAAAATATTATCTTGAATTTTTTGTAAAACCAATATTTTTTTTTTCAAAATAGATATTTTATATATAAAAATATCGTTTAGATTTTTTACTTTTAAATTAAAAATTGTTTTTAAACTTTAAAGTATAATTGTTGAAATAATATTTCCATATTATTTTCTCTATAAAGGATGTTTTAAATGTGGAATGTTTTATGAAATGTTAAAAGGTATTGTTTGAATCCATAAAAATTGTGTAAATTAAATGAAAGATAATTTTATATGTTCATTAAAACTAGTAGACTAGTTTTTTTGTATAATAGGAATTTCACATACTCGATGTTATGTGATACTAGACTTTGGATCACACCCAACATACTCACATTGAGGGTACTTTAGTCATTATAATTTATATAATTCCTTCATATTAACAATATATTGTTGGGTTTCTTCTACCCTATTTGGGATAATGTGTTATATAGGAGAGATGTTTATTAGTTGGAATTACAATTTGATGTTGTGGTATTCCTCCTATTTGTATTCAATTAATTTTTTAATGGATTTTATTGGAATTATAATCATACAACATCTATTTAAAATATAGTTTTGATTATTTTGGACTATTAAATCATTTAATAATTATTTTTAATTCCTTGAAATCAAAAATCCCACAAAATTATTTCTTATGGTAACTGTATGATTAGTTGGAACATATTTTATAAAAAATTATTTAATTTTTCATGGTTGTCATATATATGGAGGCCTCAAATTAGGGTCCCTACAGGAACCATTACTTATGCCAGTTTTTATAAATCGTTAAATCATTTACATTTGTAAACTTATGATAACCCAATACATTTTCATACTCAGGATAATTGGTAACAATCCTTAAGGGTTTTCATTGAATGTATTAAGTGTTAGTATGGGTGGAATATTGGTCCTTTTTTACACATTCAATCACAGATCATTAATCATGATTCATAGATTATGGATTTTTTATAGGAAATACATTAGTCATAAATGAATGGAAAAATAAAAAATAAATCCTGATTATGTGAACATATTATATGAATAAGACATAAGATTATGTAAAATGAAAGATAGTATAAAATAACTTCCATATTCATGGATAACTATTAAGAATATTAATGTGAATGGTTCTTCGTATTGGATTGGGTTCCCCCAACATTTCATAATTTCTTTAGTGAAGGCTCACTGCCAAGACTATCAGAGTTGATAAAGCCCCTTACAAAAATGGGATCACTCCCTAGTCCATCCAATATTATTTAATAAGATTAAATATATACCCAATGCATTGTTGAGATATATATTGAATCCCTCCTTTTTATTACATAAATCTTCGTTTCATTTTACAATTAGAGGGTCTTTAATGAATAGTGTCTTAGAAAAAAGGTACATAATAAATGAAAACATAAAACATTATTTTATTCCATATGAAAGTATTCCACAATTTTAATCATATATATATTTATTTCATCTTATATCCCTAGGAAAAACATCAAAGGAACAAGTGAGAAGAATGCATAATAAAGAAAATAATTGCATTAGTTTACATATGAATTTGAGTGATATCAATAATAAAATCGGGAATATCATAAATTCATGATAAATAAGAATTCAAAAATAAATATAACATGAAACATAACATTGAAATGAGGGAAAAAACAATAAATATAGACATTCATAAATATATCACAAAGGTCCATCCCCATGGTTTCCAAAAAATTAACAACGTTATTCCCCAAGGTATCATAAGACTTGTCATCTCTAAAGATTATATTATTTAATGAATGAATTGGAGAGTTATTCAAAAATAATAATATATCTTTATTTTCATTTGATACACATATATCATAATCAATAATTTCAAAAAGAAATGAAATACAATAATTGGAATGGTTTTCATATCAAAATTGTGTCGTTATAAAAAGTGCATAAAAACATGATCATTATATCATTTATAACCCATAAAAACGGTATTGTGGTTTTATGATATTAAATTATAGACTAAAATATATATTTTTTATTTATTGATGAATACCCATAAAAATTAAAAATTATTTTTGGTATTCACATAAATAAAATTAATTATTGTTTTGAGAAAAAGTGAGATATTTTGAGATGAACATTCTACATCATAACGACTATGTGACATGGGTTTTCAAAATATTTAAAATAGAAGTGGCATGGTTAAAAAATTCCTAAATGAGTCATATTATAGTAGATGGATATAATATAATGGAAATAATAACTTTATATGGAATCTTTAAAGGCATTCCACATAAATGACTACATGAATTGAAAAAAGGGAAGTTTCGAATTCCCAAATGAAAATTCGGCAACCTAACAGTGACACATAAAAATTAAAAATATGAGTTAATGAGAGATAAAAGTAACTCTCATAATTTTGATATAAAATGTAATGAAATATTCATATTGAACAAAATACAAAAAAAATAAAATTTGGAAACCAAAAGGCATAACATAAAAGATGCACCTGACTAAAAGAGGAGGGTGAATGGTTCTTCTACACTGAAGAGTAACATCCAAAACATGAATGTTGGGACCATGGGGGATAGTTGAAACCATGGGAGGACTCCTTGTATAGTAAAAACAACAGAGATGCATTGTTGAGGAATTTGGAATGAAATTAATGAAAGAATGGGTTGCTATTTATAGATAATGTTAGTGAATGTTTTATTAGTTTTCAAGGGACACCTCAGTAGTCATATTTTCAAAAACCATGGGCTTTACAATGGTGTCTGCCCATGATTTTGGCCACATGGGACACATCATAAAATATTTAAATCAAAATGAATCAAAAAAAAATTTATCTTACATATTACATTATTATGATTTCATTAAGCACATCAAAAACTCAAACACTATATTTTTACTTTTCACTGAAAAAACAAACATTTAATAAATATATCATAAATTCAAAATTACCTAATTTTATTTTTTTTAATTCAATAATAAACACAATTTTATGAAACTAGATTTATAAATATGAGATATTTTATTTTTAAGAAAAAATACTAATACTTAACTAATAATTTTTCAAATAAGTATTTACTTATGCTATTATATAACATTACCATTCATGATGCATAAATTATATTTATAAATTCATTCATGAGGTTACTATTCAACTGGTCAGAATACTATTCATAAGGGTGATATTACTATTCATAATTAACTATTCACTAAAAATTCATTTCATCTTATTGAACCACATTTTTCACCCTTATTACCACAATGTTAATCTAATTTCAATGAAAAAATTAATTAATAATAAAATATTTATTCTACTATTCATAAAAGACACTATTTATCAAAATATATTGATAAAAAACACTTTTACTAAAATAATATTCAACAAATTTAATATTCTTATAAAACATAAAAAATTTAAACATACAGTAATTTTGAAATTTGAAATTCAAAAATAACGTTTATTTTACCATAATAAATCTCTATGATTGAAAAATCCATCAAAACTACAATTTATTTACTTAAAAATTCCATTTATAAAATTTATATAATTAAAAATATTATTTATTATGGAATTATATTATGAAAACAAGAATGATTAGTTAAAAAAATATTTATAACAATTGATAATAAAAATTAACTAACTCCTCGCTACATAGCCCGTTATAACAGCTATATATTACCTAATAGTATGGTGTAAATTTGTGGCAGACTCATGGGGTGGCTCGGACAACATTTCTTGAGTGGTTATTTCAATTAGCTAGAACTTATCCCAAAGTTTATTACATTCAAGCTTAACATGTTGAAGCTCATCTTGGGCTTGGTCCAGAGTAATGCCTAGTGACAGTACCTCCTTTTAATGTTATAAAACATCGGCTTTGAACATCCTAAGTCTTCCGAATGAGGACATGAATTTTTTTTCTTTATTAATTAACCAATTTCATTTTTATTTATAAATAATAATTATATTGTTATGAGTATAGCTTCCAACCATCATGTGAACTAACTGTCATAATTATACAATTTTAGTGTAGTGTCGAAAGGCAAAGGTCTTATTTCAATTATATTCAATTTGTTAATAAAAAGATATGATTTTTTGAGTATAAAATAAAATAACACACAAATTAAAGAATCAAAATATTAATCAAATGATTGGGTCATTACATAATTCCCCCATTAATAAATTTCTTATGGAAATTTCAACTTGTACTCTTTGATGTGAAATGGTATGGGTACATCTACCTCAAGGAATCATCTCGTTCCCATGTGGCTTCTTCATATTTGTGGTTCCTTCACTATACATTAAAAAAGGTGTGTAGTCTTGTTTCATAGAACCTTGTTTGAATAATCCAATATCTCTACCAGATGCTCCTCATGTGATAGGTCATGTTCCAGTGGTACCATCTACCAATTTAGTACATGTGAAGTGTCAGTTATGTACTTCCTCAAGAAGGATACATTGTAGACATCATGAACTTATACTATATTATAAGTAATTAAAAGTTGATAGGCCACTACTTCTATGTGATCAAGGAATTCATAAGGGCCAATGTACCTAGGGATGTGATTTAAATTCATCTAAAACCTAATCAGTCTCATCCAAGGTGAAATTGAAAGATATATTATGTCACAAACATCAGAATACAAGTCCTTTTGTTGGTTGTCGAATGAATTATTTTTCTGACATTGAGAAGCCTTGATGTATTGTTGGAGGGCATTAACATTTTATGTCATCTCTTTCAATAGATATTTCCCAGTAAGATATCTCTCAAAATAATCATCTCAAATAGTTGGAGTTCTACATCACTTCCCATATAGAGCTTTATAGATTGCAATTTGAATGGTGGATTAAAAGCTATTATTGTAATAGATTTAAGCTAATAAGATATGTTGATCCCATCCACCCTAAAATTTCATTGAGCATGTTATTACCATGTGCTCAATTTTTTGAATATTACAATCATATTAGACATCAATTTTGGGGTGATCAGATGTACTGAAATTCAATTCAGTGCATAGAGCATGTTCAAGACTTATATAGAATTTTTATGTGAACCATGGATCCTATTAATATATGATAGAAAGTGGAACACCTTGTAACCTTACAAATTCATTCAGACATATCATACCATATTAAAAGATATAGAAATATAACTGAATAAATATAAATTGGATAGTCATGGTGAGATGGTTTACTTTAACCCATATCACATTATTTCCTTTACAAGATCCCATGAGACCAGAGAAAAATTCCATAGTGATATTGTCCCACTTCCATGATGCTATGGGTAGTGGTTGTAATACAACATTAAGAATTTGTTGTTATGCCATCACATACAGACATACCATACACCTGGTAGTTTAGTCAACAATCTTACATAACCTAATATTCCACCAATAATGATTACGAAGGTCTGTATACATTTTTACACATCCAGTATGTATAGAGATATTAGATATACGGGCTTCATCCATTAACTCCTTTCTTTATAGAATATATGGAACACATTGTTTTTTATAAAATTTTAGCACACCTTCTCGATCAATATTGTTGTCAATAAACTTCTAATCCTTCACAACCTCAAAATTCGTCTGTAAAAAGGATCTTATTTTTGAGTCTTCTTGTTCATATCTAGTAATGATGATTGAAAAATAATTTGTGACAAGGTTGATGATATACCTACCCTTACAATTCCCATGGCCATTTTCACTATCTTGTGGATCAAGGGATCTCTTTGAACCTCATTATGTATAGAACAACTAGGTTTTTCCTACTTATTGCATTAACAACATTGTTTTATCTTCTCGAATGATAATGAATTTAACAATCATAGTCTTTATACTGTTCCAACCAACTCCAATATCTTATATTCAATTACATTTGTGTGAAAATATAATTTAAGCATTAATGGTCAAGGTATATATTAAACTTCTATACATAAAGATAATTTCTCCATATCCTTAGAGATTTAAAAAACAATTTTAGAGAACTCCATATCATTTGTGGGATAGTTCATCTCAAGGATCTTCAACTATTGATATTCATTATAAATCACCTTGTGATTTTACAAGAGAATAAAACAAAGCCCTTTTAGGGATAAATTGCTAAAAATAATGAATCTTTATACACATTAAGGGAGAGTTAACATTTGTGACGTAACAAATATTTTATCCATCTCTTGGAAACCCTCCCCAAAATCGTTTTTCTAGATAAACATGACCCCTTTTGAGTAAATATGGTTAATGGATTAGAAATTCATGATGTTTTTTTCAAATAAATTTTATAATAACCTGAAAATCCAAGAAAACTACAAATATAATTTATTGTGTTAGGTTTTGACCACTAAGCTACAACCTTTGTCATTGGATGATCATCTATGATTTCATCAATGGTTACTATGCTCCCTATGAAAGTATTTGGTTGTAACCAAAACTCACACATTCTAAACATTCCAAAAAAACACTTTGTCATCAAAGTCTATAATATAACCCTTATATGATCTTCATGTCCTCCCAACTTTGAGAATATATAATAATATAATAAAAAAAACTACAACAATGTTAGAAAGGTAGTCCTCTAAGAATCTATTCATCAAATACATAAAAATATTAGGAGAATTAGTGAATCCAAACGACATAGCAACAAACTCATAATCTCAATATCTTTATCAGAAGGAATATTTTTGAATATCTTATTTATTCACCCTCAATTGATGATATCAAGTTAAAAGATAAATATAATATAAGAATTGATCCCCACAAAGCCGGTCAAATAAGTCATCCATTCTTGGAATAAGGTATATTTGCTTCACTATGACCCTATTAAATTATCTCTAATCAATGCATAGATGCATTGATTCATATTTACACTTCACAAATAGGCCATGATCTCCCCATGTAGACCCACTCAGTCAGATTAACGACCTCTCCAAAAGATCATGGATTTGTTTATTTAATTCTTCTATCTCCACATTTTACATCTTATACGGGGTATTTGAAATCATATGAGATCTTTGTATGAGTTCAATGTAGAACCCTACTTCTCTTTCTGTGGGAAGTTTGAGTATCTCTTCAGTAAATACAATAATAAATCCTTAGATAATGGGGACATCTTATATCCTTATACTATCTTTTTCTTCTTCATCTTCACTGATCAACTCTATATATTAGTCTATAGGTGGTCCTTATAGAAAAATATTAGGTCAATAAATCACTCATAAGAAGATAAGTGTTTGTATTCCATTCATGTATACTGAGATTTCCTTGCTTTTTCATTTGATCCTTGCATTATACATTGCAAGCTAGTCCATACATAGTATAATGTCAAATCCCAACAAGGGAATGACTACTAGATTTTCGATATGATTTTTATCACTTAAGTAAATATTTTTGTTTCAAAATACTCTTGATTCATGGATAATCCCTACATGAGTCTTTACTAATGACTCTAATTTTAGAAATTTAGGTGTTGATTCTAAATTCATTGAAAACATAGATGTAATAAACGATTCTTTGGAAGAAGAATAAATCAATATAATTGATAGATTCGATAGTACAACTGGAGTACCTTCCACCACATAATTTGAAGATTCAAAATCAGCTCTTATGATAGAAAATCATTACCTTTCTCTATTAGATTTTTCTAAGGCAGATGGTGATTCCCCTCCACTACCCTCAGATTTAGATAGTGATTAGAAAAGTACACAAGCATTATAAACATATATAACTGGTCTTTGGGTAGGGAATTCACCATATTCACTTTTTTTAATGTTTGGAAGATGAGGCTTCATCTCACTACGATAATTCTTCCTGACATGACCTTCTATTTAACACATTTCGCACTTTCTTCTCCCAATCAGGTAGTTTCTCAAATGCTTCATCCCACATTTACTATATGTATGATGTTTCAAAATCATGCCTCCTCTTACCAGATCAAAGTTCCACCGTTATCTTGGAATTATTTATATATTCTTGAATTATGATTTATAGGACTACTACATCTCTCTAAAATGTAAAATTTTTTACTTCTAAAATATATTTATCAAATTTTAATTAATTAATATATTTTTCATTAAGAAATTATATTATTAAAACATGAAATATGAAATAATGATTATTTTTACCAAAGTAATACAAAATTTAACTAACTCCACGTACATATCCCATTATAATGCCTATATATGACCTAAGAGTAAGGTTTGAAATGGTGATTGAATAATAAAGAGGCTCCAAAAACATTTCTCAAGTGTTGATTTATATCATCTGAAAATTCTTCTGAAGGAAATTGTGTTCAATCATAACATGTTGATGCTCAGCTTGGGCTTAGACCAGAGAAATGTATAGGGATGCTACCTCCATCCCATGCTCTGAAATATGGGTATTGTACAACCCGAGTCTATTGTATGTGCCCATCGACTATTATTTGTGTATTAGTTAAAGATGATAATTTTTTATAAATAATAATTATAATGACCCATAATTTACATAAATTGTTTTTACTTCAAAATTTAACCATACTTATTAAAACATATAACAAAACCATGGTAGGACTGTATAAGTATAATGTCTTTAGAAACTGGGAAACATAAACAACTAGTTCATAAAACATCTACATTGTCTCCTGTTTACTTCATCATATCTAGTGTCCTTTTTGGCATATCCTACTCTATACCCTTCTTCCTGACCTAGGGAAAGAAAACATACAAAAGGGTGAGCTCAAATTCTTAGTAAGGGTAAAAAAATGAAATATCATATTCATAAGAACATAGCATTTAGAAAATATTAACCTGCAAAAGATATCATAATATCATAACATGGGATAAATCATAGTAGTGAAATGAAATCCCAATAATCATAACATTAAACAGGAGACTTTGTGGAATACAGACATAGTAATAGAGAATCATTTCTTAGTAGTAAAGACTCATTTCCAAGACTATCCAAGTAGAAAAAAGTCCATTTCTGAACCGAGTTCACTCCTCGTTTCAGTCGTGAATCACTGAACTAGATTAACCTACTGTTCCAGCCATGTCTATCTCATGAGATATAAATCTTTAACCAATGAATTGGAGGGAGATATAGGTCCTACCCTTCTCATAATGATACCATTCTTATGTGTGCCACAAGATCATAAATCATACATCATAGCATAACCCATGTAATAAAAATGGGATTCTTAATGGTCATGCCATCATAACATAATTCATATAAGATAAAAAGACATCATAAATATAATTACATCATAAAATAATCAAATCAATGTAAAAATAGGGATAGTAATAGAACCCTATATTATCTTAGATGGAAAATAATTTTGATAAAATTTTTGAACTCCATTTTGAGGAAAATATCATTTCTATATCAAAAACAGTTTTCCTTTCTTAACATGTCATAAAATTTTAAAACTTAAAGAAGTTGATTAAAAATAAAATTAATTGAAACTTCATGGAAATAATGTTTTATGAAATCATAAAATCGATTCATTCCGTATAAGTTAAAAAATTATTCTTCTCGTACTTTGGCCGAAAATGTCAAAAAGTACCTCGTACTGAAAATGAAAAAGATACCTTTCATAACATATACTAAAAACTCAAAAATGGGTAAATTTGGATTTAAACAATTTTAGGATGATATAAATAATATTACATATTGAGGGAAAATGGATGTGGATGAAAAATATTCCCCAAAAAAATTTATGTATAAACAATCTCTGATAAAAATGAGATTGTGATATTTCCCCTTAACTTAGGTCTGATATGCTTCTTATGTATCCGAGCCTACTTTTATAATGATTTAAATAATGTCATTGACTTATTACAGAATCATAATAATTGTTATGATATCATACATGGTCATATATTTTTCTTTTTATTAGTAATATTTGATTGCTACTTGTTATTCAGGTGGTAATTGCTTTATGTTCTTATGCATGTCTTGTTGAATGAATTCTTATTATTCTTTTTAGGTTATAGATACCTCATTTACAGAATGTTATTAGGGTAACATATATCTTATTTATTCATTCAATTCATTTATATAATAATTATTCAATGATGATCATGTTGAACGAGTCGAATCACATCCCGGAGACGTTAGGATGTACGTACGCACGAGCGATGATATCATTCCCCTGATCCTGGAATTGTATTGAAGTTTATGTATAATAATTCAGATTTAATATCAATTTAAAATAATCATATATAGTTATTAGTTACACCATTATAACCATCCATGTATGGTGGTGGTGGAAAATAGATTACACCACGGTGTGGAGACGGTATTTTGTACGTACGCACGCGGTGTGATTTCATTTTCCGTAGGATGGATAGAAGGTGAAATATGTTTGTCTAATATTTATAATAACATATCGGTATATGAGTGAATCTATTGTTATTACTTCATAATTAAACAACTAAAGAAGAGTAAGTTGACGAATAAATAAATTTGAAACAATTGGTAACAGACATTACCTCTTCTTTGAAGAACCTCTTCTTAACCTCTTATTAGGGAACTAAAGATGGTCTTTGAATAAGACCAGGACCTCTACGATATTTCCAGGGAAATGGAGAATATAAATTGGCAGGGGTTCGTTGATCTTGAAGGCTCAATGTGGTGTGAGTAGGAGAGGGAGGAGGTGCCCTTTTATAAGGGAGGAGAGGGGCACCCTAGGAAAAAAATAAACTATTATTTTATTATAAAGTAATATTCGGTTATTAATAGCTCCAAATAGATTTATTTCAATGATATGGTGGGCATGGGTTTAAATATTCTCAACCAATATATTTTAGACAAGTTTATGTTAGTAATTTAACCTTATCATTTAGATTAACTTTAAGTTAAATAATTTTACTTTTACCGTGTCTTCTTATTTTCTTACACTATATGGTTAATAAGAATACTATAACAAGCCAAAAAACCCCAAATCGTCCGTTATTAATATATATAGCATTATCTAAGTCATTTGGACGAGCCATAGATTTTTAGGAATAAAATAAAAATTAATAATATATTATATTTTTAAAATACTATTTTATGTCAATTTTGACACTATTTGGTACTTGATTTTTGTAAAAATCATAAAAGCATTATTAGTTCGAAAAAAGTTACTTAAATCAATACTAACATGTCATATTAACCTATAAAATTAGTATAATTCATAAAAAGTCTCAAATTACATTTATTTGTGTATTTATAATATCAATTATGTTAATATTTCATTAATAAGGTAATTACTGCATCATCATTGTGTCCTAAATAAATTAAATTATTTCATGTCTAAAAATTATAAATAAAATACAAATATGTAGGAAATATTTTTTTTCTCTATAATGAATATTTATAGTCAAATTTATATTATGTATAACCCTATATTAAAAATGTTTTATTTATTAAACATTGATTTTAACTATTTTAACTATTCTTTAAAGAGAATAATAATAAATGTCCTAATCTAATCCAAGTGGACCTAAATTGTCATATTTTATTCCTATGGTTTTTGGTCCAATTAAACTTATCCAATATAATTAGGACTTGTGTTATGGTAGTAATAATATCATTTTTACCGCTATTTACCCTATTTACTTATAACCGTGATAAAAAAAGAAAAAAGTTACTATTCACCAAAAATTATTTTTCTCTTATTGAACCACAATTTACACCTTGATATTAACCGTGTATCTTGGATTTTAGAATTTCCACTCACAGAAGTGGTAAAATTATGTTTTATGTAAATTTTCAAATTCTCCTTGGAGGTGGGTAAAAGACGGTGAAATGTTCAATAAAATTTTCATGTATCTAAAATTATTATTTAATGACTACAATGAATTACATTGAACATATGTTAGTATTAAGTGTCAATTTTTACCTAAAATAAATTTAAATAAAATAAATTACTCTTTAAATAAAAAGTCTATTTTTATATAGTAACCCAGTGCTTTCACGATTCATCAAAAATTGAATGTTTTCAGAAAAATACCAAAAATTCACCCTAGGATAATTTTGATATACAGAATCCAAAAATGAAGTCCACTTTGAAAAATTAAATTTATAAAATTTCAAAAATTGGTTATTACTATTTATAACGGCTAGTTTATATAATATTTTAATAAAATATAGTTGTTTAGAGAAACTCGGAATTACATACAACACATGCTATCGAGGAAGGTTTCTCTTGCGTATAACACAAGCCAAGAAAGTTTGTGTGTATTGAAATATTCTTTTATATAAAATTATACATAAAAAATTATTTCTCATAAATCTCGGGTGTTACATTCTACCCCCCTTAAAATGAATTTCACCCTCGAAATTCATCACATTGAAACAATCAAATGAGGATACCTCTCCCTCATCATATCCTCAGGTTCCCATGTAGCCTCTTCTAATTGGTGGTTCCTCCATATAAAATTCACCAAGCGAGTTGTCTTGTTCTGTAGGACTTTTTCGCTACGATCTAGAATCTCTATCGGTTGTTCTTCATAAGAATGTTCTTGCTCCATCTGTACAACTTCTGAGCTGAGTACATGTGAAGGATCGAGTAAGTACTTTCCTAAAGAGATACATGGAACACATCACGAACTTGAGAGAGATTCGGTCGAAGTGCCTAACGGTAAGCAGCCTTCCCAGTACGATCTAGTTTTTCAGATGGATAATATACCTAGGGCTCAGAATGCCCTTCTTTCCAATTCTCATTATTATTTTCCTAGGAGATATTCATAAGAACACTTTATCACCCACTTCAAACTCGAGGACTTTTAATTGGTTATCATCATAACTATTTTGTTGAATCTGAGCTGCACTTATGTGTTGTTGAGTAGATCTGACCATTTCTACCATCTCATAAACTAGATCAGGTCCTAATAGCTTTCTTCCCCCAACTTCATCCCATCATGTTGGAGTACTGCAATTCATTCCATAGAGAGATTCAAAAATATCCATCTGAATACGGACGTGAAAGCTATTAGTATAATAAAATTCCACCAAAGGTAGGTTTTGATCCCAACCTCCTTTGAAATCCATAGAGCAATCTCTTATCATATCATCTAGAGTTTGAATTGTTTTCTCAGACTGACCGTCAGTCTGAGGATGATAAGCAGTGTTGAAACTCAACTCTATATCTAGAGTATGCTGAAGACTTCGCCAAAACATCGAGCTAAACCTCAGATCCTGATCAGATATAATGGAATGTGGTACTCCATGCAATCATACCACTTCCTTCACATATATCCTTGCAAGCTGATCAAGAAAGAAATATTATCTAATACCAATTTAGTGTGCCGACTTCGTAAGACGATCAACTATGACCTAGATAGCATTATTGCCTTTGGGTTTTTTAAGAAGTCCAGTGACAAAGTCCACAATGATGTTTTCCCATTTCAATTTTGGTATGGGTAATGGTTGTAACATCCCCTTATACTTTTGTCTATTAGCTTTAACTTTCTGACAAACCAAGCATCAATAGACATATTCAGCAACATCTTTTTTCATGCCATCCCACCAGAAGTACTCTATCAAATCCCTATACATCTTCTTTTTTCCAGGGTGAATAGAGAATGATGAACTACGAGCCTCCTTCAGTAGCTCCTTCTTTAATTCTGGGATGGGAGGAACACAAACCCGATTCCTTAACCTTATTATCCCATCACAATCAAGGTTTAATTCAGGAAAATATCTCTCCTTCTTTTCTAACTCTACATCTTCATTATGTTCCTCTTTAATCTTCACATGTATAGATGGTTGAACATTAATTTGAGAAAGATAAAAATTTTCCACTTACATTATAATTCCAAGATCCAACCTTTGTAAATCCATAAATATTGGATCTTTTGTGATCCTCATCATGTATAGGCTAGCATGGTCTTTTCGACTTAATGCATCTGCCACCTTCTTTTCTTTCCCAGGGTGGTAATGAATTGAGCAGTCGTAATCCTTAATCAGCTCCAACCATCTTCTTTGACGCATATTCAGCTCTTTTTGTGTGAAAATATACTTTAAACTTTTATGATTAGTATAAATATCACACCATTCACCATAAATATAATGCCTCCAAATCTTTAATACAAATATTACCGCAACTAACTCCAAATCATGAGTTGGGTAATTTTGTTCATGGATTTTCAACTATCGTGAGACATATGCTATCATCATATCGTTTATAATGAGAACACACCCCAATCCCTTCTTGGATGCATCATTGTAGATCACAAACCATTCTCCACTACAAGTCAGTGTGAGCACAGGTGCACTGGATAACCTTCTTTTCAACTCCTTGAAATATTCTTCGCACTCCTCCGTCCACATGAACTTAACTCCTTTTTGAGTCAACCTGGTGTGTGGATTAGATAATATTTAAAAATATTCCACAAAACATCGATAATAGCAATCCAAACCAAGAAAAATTCGGATCTCGGTTACTGTTGTTGGTCTCGACCATCTTTCGATAACCTCTTTTTTTGCTGAATCCACATATATCCCCTGTTTTGAGATTATGTGACCCAAAAATGAAACTTTTTGAAGCCAAAATTCACACATGGTAATTTTGCATAAAGATTCTCCTTTCTCAGGGTGTTCAATACAATTCTTATGTGATCTTCATGTTCTTCCATGCTCTTTGAATAGACTAGAATATCATTTATAAATACTACCAAAAACATATCAAGATAGACTCTAAAGACAATATTCATCAGATCCATGAAGATAGGAGGGTAATTAGTAAGACCAAATGGAATCACTATAAACTCATAGTTTCCATAACTTATACGAAAATCCATCATTAGTATATCCTCCCTTTTGACCATTAATTGATGATACCCTGAACGATGATCAATCTTGGAAAAGTATTGACCTCCGCGTAGTTGGTGAAATAAGTCATCAATGCATGGGAGATGATACTTGTTCTTGACGGTGATCTTGTTAAGTTCTGTATAATAAACGAAGAGTCTCACTGATCTATATTTCTTCTTAAAAATAGAATAGGTGCTTCCCAAGGTGACGCACTAGGTCATATGAATCCCTTATCAATATTCCATTGGAGTTTCTTCAAAAATTCCTGCAACTCAATTGGGTCCATTCTATAAGGTGTATTTGAAATGCGCGTAGCACCCAGTATGAGTTCAATTAAATACTCAACTTCATGATTTGATGGAAGACCCGACAATAACTCTGGAAAGACATCATAAAACTCCTGTAAAATGGTAATATTCATAATCATATGTTTCTCACCAACCGTTTTTGATAAATAACCTTCATTTAGTGGAATCAAGACCCATAAGATGGAAGAAATTTCCACTAGGAGGTTATGTTCATCCTTTCATCGATAGACGATCATAGATTGATCTGGAATATGAAATGTGACTTCCGTTCATTGGAAATTGATATGTTCTCCATATAATGATATCCAATGCATGCTAATAATCACATCAAATTCAACTATAGGAAGGATCACATGATTTGCAGGAAGCACTTTCCCAGAAACTTCAATTGAAGAAGAATTATAAACTTTTGATGCGACTATTGTGCCATTAGGGGTTGTCACAGCTAACTCAACTTCTAATTGTTGAGGTAATACGATGATACCCATATAAAACTCTTCAAAAATAAAAGACTGGGTGGATCCAGAATCAAATGAAACATTTTCTACATTAGAGTGGATGGTAAGTGTTCCTTTCACGACTTCCTTATCGTAATCCACATCGCTAAATAAAAATGCATTTGAATTTCCTTTGTCTTTAGCCTTAAGAGTTTGTTGACATCTATTATCATCAACAACCCTTAGATTACGAAATTGATTAGCATAATGCTTAATTTCCTTGCACTTGTAACATTGAAATGTAGGAGGTACACTCTATGTTGCCATTTCATTATTCACATCACTAGACATCTTCTTCCCATCATTGCGGCATTCAAATGCCTGATGACCTTCTTTTCCACATTTGAAACATTTAATTGTCCTATTTAAGACAACTCCCTTCATGTTTCTTTCCACACTTTGAGCATAAGGGAAAAATCATCTTCTTTTCAGCGTGCTCTATATATTTTCCTTTTAATTCCATTTTCCTCTTCTTATCAAACACATATGACTAATGGGTTACTCCAATCTCCATCTAAACCATGAGAGCAGATAGAACGATTTCCTCATAGCTATTGAAGTCCCTTATGGCTAACGCCATTCGAAGACTTGGTTTTAAGCCACTAAAGAGTCGATCGATCTTACTCCCAAGTTGGATAATAATCCCAGAAGCGTACCTTGCAAGTCTTGTAAAATTTGATTCATAGGTACCAACATATTCATCATCAATTTTCTTTAGTTCAAGAAACTTCGTCTCCATATTTGTTTGATGAATACGAGGGATGCACTTGATGAAAAATAAGTTCTTTAATGATCCCATTCCATGTAATCAATTTCATCTCTTGGCCTCGTATTACTGATAAGATTCCACCATTGATCAACTTCTCCTTCCAAACGATAAACTGGTAAGATAAATTTATCATGTTCAGAACATTGAAGAACTAAAAATATCTTTTAGTGGTACTAATCCATTGTTCAGCCACTAATGGATCAGTAGACCCGCTGAATGAGGGTAGATACTACCTCATGAAGGATTCAACAAAATTTTTCTCCTTCCATTGCTCATTTGGAAGTACTGCATGATTCATACCTTGAGAAAGTTGTGTGAGCATTGCTATAAGGTTTTTCATTCCAGCTCCCATAACGTTTGGTTGCTCAGGGGGGCAATCATTTCATTGCCCGTCACATTCAGCATTAACACGGTTCCTTCAGGTTCTAGCCAGTGATTAAAACCAATAAGCATAGTGTAAGAAAAACTTATCATAATAGTAAAACCTTATAATAAAGAATAAAATTTCATGCTTTAGGTATTATCATAGGTTATTCATGGCCATTTCTAAAACACTATGATTTTTCCTATGCTTAGACATATCCTTAGTGTTCTTACTTAGGCTTTCACATCCTAGTTTCAAAAGGATGACTATACCCTTCCTCTGATACCAACTATAATGACCCATACATTACATAAATTGTTATTACATCAAAATTGAAGCATACTTATTACAGCATATAACAAAACCATGGTAGGACTATATAGGAATAGTGTATTTAGAAACTGGGAAACATAAACAACTGGTTAATAAATCATCTACATTGTCTCCTGTTTATTTCATCATATATAGAGTCCCTATTGAAATATCCTACCTATTAACCTTCTTCCTGACCCGGGGAAAGAAAAAATACAAAAGGGTGAGCTCAAATGCTCAGTAAGGATCAATAAATGAAACATCATATTCATAAGAACATAGCATTTCTAAAATATTAACTTGGAAAAGAGATCATAATATCATAACATGGGATAAATCATAGTATTTAAATTCATTCCCAAAAATCATAACATAAAACATGAAACTTTTTTCAATACACACATAATCAGAGAGAATAATTTCTTAGAAGTCAAGACTCATTGACAAGAGTATCCTAGCAGACGAAGACTATTTCTGAACCGAGTTCAAACCTCGTTTCAGTTCTGTATCCCTGAACCGGATTAACCTGCCCTTCCAACCATGTCTATATCATGAGATATAAATCTTTACCCAATGGATTGGAGGGAGAAATATGTCCCACCCATCTCATAATGATACCATTATTATGTGTGACACAAGATCATAAATCATACATCATAGCATAACCCATGTAATAAAATCGAATTCATAAACCTCATGCCATCATAACATAATCCATATAAGATAAAAGGACATCATAAATATAATTCCATCATAAAATAATCAAATCAATGTAAATATATGGATTGAAATATAACCCAATATTATCTTATATGGAAAATAATTTTGATAAAATTCTTAAACTCCATTATTGAGGAAAATATTCTTTCGAATTCAAAAACATTTTTCCTTTCATAAAATGTCATAAAATTTTCAACTAAATGAATTTTATTAAAAATAAACATAAATGAATATTCATTGAAATAATGTTTTATGAAATCATAAAATACATTCACGCCGAATATGTTAAAAAAACAATCTTCTCGTACTTTGGCTGGAAAAGTCAAAAAGTATCTCCTACTAAAAATGAAAAAAGATTCCTTTCATATCTTTTACTAAAAACTCACAAATCAGTAAAATTGGATTTAAAAAATTGTAGTAGGATAGAATTAATATTACATATTAAGGGAACATGGATGTGGATGATAAATATTCCACAGCAAGTTCTGATGTATAAACAATCTCGCATATAAATGAGATTGTGAGATTTTCCCTTACAGTAGGTCCGATTTTCTTTGTACATATCGGAACCTCCAGAATAATGATTTGAATAATGTCATTGACTTATTACAGAATAATATTCATTGTTATGATATCATACATGGTCATATTTTTATCTTTTTATTAGTAATATTTGATTGCTACTTGTTATTCGGGTGTTCATTACTTTATGTTCTTATGCATGTCTTGTCGAATAAATTATTATTCTTATTTTTAGGTAATAGAGAACTTATTTTCAGAATGGTATTAATATAAAATATATCATATTTATTCATTCAATTCATTTATATAATCATTATTGAACGAAGATCATGTAGAACGAGTCGCATCAGATCATGGAAACGGTAGACCGTAAGTACATAATATAGATGATATCGTTCCCATTATCGTGGAATTGTATTGAAGTGTATGTATACTATTTCAGAATAAATATAAATTTAAATTAAGAATTTATAGTTATTATTTACACCATTATAACCATCCAAGTAATGTGGTGGTGGAAAACAGATTACACCACGGTGTGGAGACGGTATTCCGTACGTACGCACGCGTGGGGATTTCATTTTCCGTAGGATGGATAGAAGGTGAAATAGGGATGTTTCATATTTATAATAAAATATCTGTATATAAGTGATACAGATGTTATTACTTCATAATGAAACAACTAATGAAGAGGATGTAGAAGATGAAATAAATTTGAAACAATCGGTAACAGACATTACCTCTTCTTTGAAGCGCCTCTTCTTAACCTCATCCTAGGGAAATAAAGTTTGTCTTTGAAGAAGACCAGGACCACTTGGATATTTATAGGGAAGTGGAGAAGAAAAATTGGCCGGGGTTGGCCGAGATTGAAGGATCAAAGTGGTTTTAGGAGGAGAGGGAGGAGGTGCCCTTTTATAATGGAGGAGAGGGGAACCTTGGAAAAAACTTAAAATATTATTTTATTATAAAGTCATATTTGGTTTTTAATTGATCAAAATTGATTTATTTAGAATATAATGTGTGGATGGTCAAAATTCTCTCAATGAATATATTTTATACATGTTTATGTTACTAATTTAACCATCTCATTTAGATTTATCATTAAGTTAAATAATTTTACTTTTACCGTGTATTCGTGTTTTCTTACACTATATGTCTAATAAACTTACTATAACAAGACAAAAGAACCCCAAGTGGTTCATTATTAATATATATAACCTTATCTACGTCATTTGGCCGATACTTAGATTTTTAGGAATAAAATAACAATTAATAATATAATATATGTTTAAAAAAATATTTTATGTTAATTTTGACACTATTTGGTACTTGATTTTTTTAAAAATCATTACAGAATGATTAGTTAAGAAAAACTTAATTATATCAATAATAACATTTCAAATTAACCTATAAAAGTAGTTCAATTCATAAAAAGTCTCAAAGTACATTAATTAGGGTATTTATAATATCAATTATGTTAATATTTCATTAATAAGGTAATTACAACATCATCATTTTGTCATAAAAAAATTAAATTATATAAAGTCTAAAAACTATAAATAAAATAGAATTATTTAGGAAATATTTTTTTAATCTTTGTAATGAATATTTATATTCTAATTTATCTTATGTATAACTCTATATGAAAAATGTTTTTGTTTTTAAACTGTGATTTTAACTATTTTAAATATTCTTTAAATAAAATATTAATAAATGTCGTAATCTAATCCATGTGGACCTAAATGGTCATATTTTATTCATAAAGTTGTATTTGGTCTAATTAAACTTATCCAATATAATTAGGACATGTTTTAGGGTAATACTAATATCATTCATACCCTTAGTTACCCTAATTACTTTTAACCGTGAAAAAAAAGTAAAAAGTTACTATTCGCCAAAAATTATTTTATCTTATTGAACCACATTTGACTCCTTGATATTAAACATGTCTCTTGGATTTTTTAAATTCTACTCACAAAAGCGGTGATTTTATGTTTCATGTAAAATTTCAAATTCTCCAAAGAGGTGGGTAAAAGACGGTGAAAAGTTCAATAAAATTTTTATATGTCTAATATTATAATAAAATGACTCCAATATATTACATTTAACCTCTATAGGTATTAAGTATCAATTTTGGCCTAAAATAAATTTAAATAAAATAAATAATTATTTAAATAAAAAGTCGATTTTTAAATAGTAACCATGTGTTTTCACTATTTATAAAAAATTGAAAGTTTTCAGAAAAATACAAAAAATTCACCAAATGATGATTTCGATATTCCGAATCCAAAATTGAAGTCTATTTTGAAATATAATATTTATAAAATTTCAAAAAATGGGTATTACTATTCATAACGGCTAGTTTATATAATATTTTAATAACTTATCGTTGTTTAGTGAAACTCGGTATTGTGGACAACGCAAGTTATCGAGGAAGGTTGCTCTGCATATAACGCAAGAAAAGATAGTGTTGTTTGTAGTGAACGATTCCTTTATATAAAATTATACTTAAAAACCAAATTTTTCTCATAAAATCTCGGTTGTTACTATAATTTTCATGACCCGTCCTCAGGACTCATGTCGTGACTACCCCATGCCCTCTTTCAATAGGCCATGGGCTGGTGATTGGCACCAAAGGCGTAAATCTATAAAACTATGAAGGCATTTCCTTTCTATAATATAATCACACACAATAGAGTATAATCCAGATGCAAAAGAATAAGTAAAACTGTATACAAAATTAGAACTGAAAAGTAATGGAGCCATAAATACACGCCCAACTCTAAATTACTAGTACAACTGTAAGGAACAAAAACAACTGAAAGGAGTAAATAAGCTCCTAGATCATCCGCCTAGGATCCTACCTGAAGGGTAGGTACAGATAGCCTCCAAAACACTTCACATCCTTCTATCATCTCCATGCACCGTCATGTCATATGGTCCACCACTTGGAACTGTCCAGTCCGACCCAGTCAACCTCGGTCAGCGATGTCCATCGTCTGCAACCAACACAACGAGGTGCATGCAATGCCCGAGCAAGGGTGTGTATAACGATACACAGTAGGGACCCTGACACCACCATGGACACTCAAATTCCACCAATTATAAACCACAATGTATGAAAATAAATGGATAGACATTACCTAGGTATATTCCCATACATATACCAAAGTTGTCATGTAATACATCTTTGTCATGAGGTAAACACAATAGTCACTCACTCTGCTCAAACCAGGATTTTATTATAGGGGTAGTAACATACAAAAATCCCAGTCACACTTTTGAAACCTCTACTACTGGATTACTCCTCCTCTATATAGTATTGTGGGACATTCTCATCACACAGAGGCGCTTCCCACTATCCTGGACTACTGGGGTACGCCTCTTGTCGAGTATTGTGGGTCTGCTACATCACACATAGGTGCTCCCCAATGTGGTTCTGCCAGCATCACCCAGAGGCACTCCCACTTCTAGCCTGTTGAGGTACTTATATTTTCATGTAGTAGGGGTGTACTACATCATACAGGGCCGCTCCCCACAATGGGTCTACCGTGACTTCAAGGCGCTCTCTATTGTGCTAGCTGAAACACTTCGAGTCAAATCGATCAGTAGCCGTCATGTCTCAGCCAGCTACTAGGTCCCAGCACTATGCCTGCTCATCTCTGGAAGGATCCACTCCATGAGCTACTATTCGATGATCCAACATTTAGGAAGTACCAAAAATAATAATCTCAAAGGTCTTCCATGTCATAGGGTTCTCAATGCAAAAGACGACGCATCGATCAGACGCTCGGTCTATAATTTATTAG